>RSEF01000005.1:44943521-44968571 GCA_003993805.1 Himantopus leucocephalus | reverse complement strand
TGGGTTTGTTCAGCCTTGAGAAAAGAAGGCTTAGGAGAGACCTGATGAGGCAATGAGAACAATCAACCATTGGAATAATCTCCCCAGGGTAGTGGCGGATTCTCCATCACTGGACACTTTTAAGATTCAGCTGGACAAAGTGGTGGGCCATCTTGTCTAGACCATGCTTGTGCCAAGAAAGGTTGGACCAGATGATCCTTGAGGTCTCTTCCAACTGGGTATTCTATGATTGCATGATTCTATGAATTCCACACTGTACTAAGCCAACCACCTTGCAGAATTATATAACACACATCATCTCTGTATTCTGTATTTACATTTATTAGCCAAAGAAATAAACCCCCTGCTAATCCTTCTTTTTCATCAGTTTTCAATAAGACTTGTTGACAAACATTAAATATTCTACCACTTGTTAATTCTTTGATGATTAAGGTCTGTCTCACTTTTTGCATACTTTTGCTCGTGAACAACACTAGAATAGCTAAAATGAAGTGACCCAGATCACGCACCCCTTCAGTGACACTGGCACAGCATTAACACTTTCCCTTTTCAGAAATTCCACACTTGCATCAGTTTCTCCATGAAATGATTGCTAGATTTATTTTCCAAAGCCACTTGAATGTTAAGTTACTCACAGTTGGTTCAGAAATAGAAGAGGAGGTGAAGTACTTTGAATAAATTATTGCTCAGCTCTGCATACAAAGTATACAGATGTTTTTTACTGCTGAATGTATAAAAAGAAGGGCACAGGACAGGACTTAGCTTCTATCTTTCATCAGTACTGCAGAATCTTGGACTATGAGGAAATCGTAACACTAATAGTTAAAATAAAAATGACTAATGGTTAATAATGACTCTAGATTTTCCCTGAGAAGCTGAGAAAATCCCATTATCCTTTAGAACTGTGTCTTCTCACCCTCAGAGGGGCACAAATGTGGGTCGAGGGGTGGGGAAAATAACAGCTTCCATCCCACCCCTGGTCAAACACAACCCTCAAACTGTGGGGATTAACTTGGACATAAGCCTCAACCCCAAGTCTTTTCAGGATCCTTCTGTCATAGGTGGTGAGAGAGAGAGACAAAAAACTCGAGTGGACAGTGATTCAGAACCGAAGCCAAGCTGGCAGGAAGCAGGGGTTATCAATTTTCACGGACAGCAGGAGGAGATGAATCTCTTTCTTACACTAGTACTAAGGTTAAGTTTGACATTTCCAAATGTATTTCAGAATAATAATATCTGAACATCCCAATATAGAAACGTGATGGTATACAGGAGTGGACTTGCAAGAGTTACCTCTGAGGAAGCACATCATTCTTTACCTTTGGGGAGAAGAGAAATTTGAAAGAAAATCCTTTTTGTTTTTAGCTGGATGGTGGGCCTACACATTATTTACTGTCCTATTACAAAATAAATGGTTCCTAACAGGGCCTGAGTGTCACCCCTTTGTGTCTTGTTTTTTCTACATGCAAAATGAGAATGACAACAACAGCATCCTTTTCCTGCATCTGGTGGGATAGCTGATTTCTTAATCCAGTACAATGCATTAAGTTATAGAGAGCATTCAGAAGAGCAAATTTATGTTTTGATTTGATTTAAATTTTACACCATGTAAGATGATTTGATTTATGTGTTCATCTATTGACACCCTTGAATACATAACACAAGAATAAATACTCTGGGGAAGGGAAAATATGAGTTTGTTCATTAAAGTGCTTAGGCTTATGTTGAAGTCTGTATCATAATCTAAATAGAATATTGCTATACATAAATGAGGGGTTTGCATTGTTTACAGGGAGCTCCAACAAATTCAGCTGTCCAGCAATGTGACATATACAAGCTATAGAAAGCCACACTCTCGGAGCTCTCCTTTGGTGCTCCTGATAATATGCCAATTGATGTCTAACAAAGAAGAATGCAGATGTGCATAAAAGGCAGCTTTGTAGAGCTTACAGACAGGGCTGTATTAGTGCTAAACGTCTCCAGTTCTTAGGAAGTGTCCTAACTGGTTGAAAACTTCTTCTCAAGAGCATGCAGGAGAGTGTGTAGAAGATGATGGAATTATCACTGAGCCACAGTGACAGCCAGAATATTCACAGGGTGCAATTCTAAGCAGACAAAACAAAACATCTGTATGCTAGATTCTCCCTGTTTTTAGCTCAGGTTCTTAGAAAAAATACCCCAGTAAATTGCAGTTTCTTCTGTGATCATCTCTGAATGCATTTCTCCTGACATCTCCGTTCCTAAACTGTGCTTTCATTCAGTATGATTTATGTTTAGATCTCAGTAAATTTTGCTCTTTTTATATTTGGGTACTCTTTGTGAGAATTTATAATTATCTCACATTCATAAGGTGTCAGCAAATAATCCTTGGTCTGTGGTTTATGATAAAATACCTTGACAAGAAAAATCTCCATTAAGCTAGCCAAGGGGATCCCCCCCCCGCTTTTTCACTTTCTAGTATTTTTCACAAATATTTCTACAAAATGAATAAACTGTAAAAAATCCCACGCTTTACCTACAGATAGGCAATGCGAACAATTTAAAAATTAATTATTTGATTTCTGTGGCAGTCTCTTTACCTACTGCTAAAATGCATCATCCATAATGATATAATGCACCTACTTAAAACCAGCATATAGAATTCCATGGCAATCATGGAGAGGAGGTGACTGGAATCCAGTCAAAAGAGCAGAATGCTCATGAGTTAATACAGCTTTGCTAAGATTTGGTCTTTTGTTATGTATTTTTACAGAAGTCTTTTCTCTTCCCTATGGTCTACCTTTTCCTCAAGCTGTTATGTTCTGATTCCAGATCAGAACAACTTTTGGGTTCAAGAGATGAAGGCAAACAGAAGTACAGACACACACGGAGGCACACACAATATTGTGTGAATTTTAATGGAATAAATGGGCCTAGAAAGTGAAATGCGTTATCATATATTGTACCATGTTAAAACCTCGGGTTTTGAGACAATACCTCAGTATGCTTAATCCTGTAACAAAAACAGCACTCCTGCCAAGACTGAAAATATGTTAAGTTGCGCGAGAAAGAAAGAACCAAAACACGGATGTAATTTAACTAGAAATTGAAATGCAGGGGTTTTTGCAGAACAAATGTATTAAATACTTTTGGAGACCTTGTTGTTAGAGAAAGATAACTCTTAAAGCTTCTTATTTTGTTAAGCAATTCTAAGCAGTAAAAAGTTATTTTTGTTTTTAGTTCTGAGTTGGGAATGTGATGATTTTTCCTACCTTTGAAAAAATTAAAAGACACAAAAGGAAAAAAATAGAGACTAGTGTTGAGGTAACTGCAGTTTAGAGTAGGGGTTCTCAGGACAAAATTGCCTCAGTCAAAAGTGTATGCTTCAACAGCTGCTACCCTGCTCTCTCCTCCAGACCTAAAGTAGTGTGGCTGGGCTAGTCAGGACCCTGCAATGCTACTGCTCTTTCTCAGCAATAACCCAAGTTGATGAACCATTGCATTTTATAGTGTTGGTGCCAGGTCTCAGAATCATGCAAAATAAGGGAAATTTCATACGAGATACATGTTACTATGCTCTAGTTTAGCATTTAGCATAATCCTATAAATCCAGGAGCTAGAATTTTGAGAACACTAGATGCACATTAAAACCAAGAGATTTGGCAACTGCAGACACAACATACCCTCTGTCAAAGGGAAATGTCTGATCTTTTTTTAATCTAAAATAACTTCCACCCTGATGGAAATTCCATCTGTGTATGTTCAGGGATCAAAGGTATGAATGCAAACTGGAATTTTCCCTTACACATAAAAAATGCTGGAATGAATTTAAGGATAAGTTCTAAAGCCTACATAATGGAAAAAATGTCCTTGTACTTATACGGGGTCTTTGTGCATGCACAGGCAGCATCTTGATTGACAGGCACATCACTTTTCTGCACATGCGAATGCATAAAAATCTTACTCTTGATGAGGAAAGTAGTCACCGTTCCCTTTTTACTAGATTGGAACAGCTGAAGAAGGTGGATTCTGCAGAATTTGTTCTTATTTTTGGTAAATCACTGAATATTTTTGGCTCCCAGTTAATATTTCTTGAGAGAAATGGTATAGAAAGTAGCCACATAAACACACAAGTCCACTTAAACTCCCAGTTTTACACCAAGCAGCAGACTGCGCTGATAATTTTCAGCTGTCACTGCTGTTTATCTTGTTAGAAGAATGTCATCTAGGATGAAATTGTCACCCTTGCACTATGGTGGCATATAGCTTTAGGACTGATTCAGAGTAAAGGGTGCCATCTGCTTGGTCAGTACTGTTACTCTCTGTGGTACCTAAAGTTTTCCTTCGAGGCTGCTCTATGTAATGCTGCCTTGTGTAGCTTATGTAGTCAGATGTTTTTGAAGACAGGACTGATATGGCTACAGATGGCAAGAACTGCACCTCTAAGAGGAATTCCCTGTTGCTTTTCCAGGCCGGTAGTTAAATGTATGCTGTAGTATACAAGTTATCTTGCTACTGTAAATATAAACATACAGCAGATGGGAAGAGAGAGAGAACCATTTGGGGCAATACGTTTATATGGTTTGGAGTGCACATGTGGTACAGATGAATGGCAATCAGGAAGTTATGACAGGGGGGAAAGAGAGAGAGAATGTTACAATCAATTGTGTTAAACAAGTTTTTCAAACAACCAAGGTTATGGCCCTCTGAGCCTGGGGAAGTGGTTTGTTCAAAGCACAGGGGAGGGTGGAGTGAGCCCAAGCCAAAGAATCTGCTTGGATCAAGATCCTGCTTAGTGAACATAACGAAAAGGTCATTCACGAACCACTGCATTCCAAATGCAGATGTATTTGTGGGCAACATTATCTGGAAACCTCCAAAACAACCTGAATGAAATACAGCTGAGTTTTGGAGAAAGGAACTGGCGAAGAAGGAGGTGGATGTATATATATACATTGTGAGAATGCTGTGTAAAATCTTTCCCACCATCAGGACACATATTTCTCTGCATTTTGATCTTTTGTTTGAAATACTCTGGTTTATTGTTACTTGAAAAGTCTGTTTGGATATGCATTTTATGGATTTCTTCGCGGATATTTCATCCCTTTTGAGTATAAAAGGAAGGTGTAGTTTCCTGACACTATTGGCCAAGCAAAGGAAAAACAAGTTCAAAGCAAAACTACTGGCCACCTTCTTTTGCAGCCAAAATCAAGCTTCTTTTATTACAGTTACTGAATTTGTTGGCTTGTACCTTTAATTGCATGAGATGAAAACATAAGCAGCTGGATTTGTGTCAGCAATTCAAATATCAGACCTCAAAGGTAAATTTGATGACTGTAGATTGCAAACATATAAAGAAATGTTAGTCTTTCAGAATACCTTTTGATTTTAGAGTCCTAAAAAGGATACAAACAAGAAATACCTAATAGCCATCTTTCAAAGGAGAGACTAGTTAAATAGGACATTAGGGCACCAATCCAGACAAAGTGTCAAAGCAAACATGTTAAACGATGGTGATAACGCACAATAACAAAAACCTATTCACTCAGAAAAGACCTATTTATGTGGTATGAGGCTCTGGGGAAAGACACAGGTGATCATAAAAAGAAAAACTGCATTGTAGTGTATAAGCAGAAGATGGCTGACTTAAGGCTGAAAGGACATTCAAATTCTGGCATTTCATGTATTATGGGCCCCAGATTTTATGACCATAACATTTAGTAGAGGGATTTTCCTGCTAAAGAATCAAATGAAACCCTTGAATTCCATCCTCCCTTATTTCCCATTGAAATGCTACCCCATGCATGTAGATCTAAAGCACAGAAATGCGAGAGAGAAAAGCTGCAGCTGGAAGGGGGGAGGGAAACAGATGGTTTTCTCCCACTTAGGAAAATTGTCCCAATTAAAAGAAAATATTCACCACAAATAGGGCTTAGAAGTTGAAATGTCACATTTTTCATAGACTGGAAGTTAAATGCATGATTCCTATTCAACTGAAGCAGGCTTCTATATAATTTTGAAGTGTTTCATTTTATTTCTGATAATTTTAGTCTCTTAATCACAGTTAGCTTGCATTTTCAAATGAAAGCTTGTTACATGCCATAAACCCAAGATTTTCAATTTTGAAAAGGTCAGTACGGGCATCTACCATTTTGAAGCTTTTTCACCAAACTTGTTGCTTTGTGAGAACCCTCTGAAAGCAAGTCCTGTTCCTGTGAAAGATATGCAGTTCCACAAATTGGCCTTTGTCAGGAAAACAAAACAGTAATGTCTAACCAGATCCTTCACATTCATGGCATGGACCTCTTTCTGCATCTGCTGGTATCCACTATTGTCTTCTTTGTGGTTTTCTCATCTCTGAGACCCATTCTGAGTGTGGTTTTAAAGCTGTTGCTGACAGCACAGTGCTGCTGAGGGGCTGAATAGTTACAAAGCCTCTGCTCTTCCCTTTTCAAGCCTGAACTCTTCTATCCCCAATGCCTCCAGCAGCCTCCCTCCCTTTACCTTTTCTCCACCCTCCAGTCCATGTAAGGTATCACAGCTCTCACAGTCTAATTGCACTACTTCCTTTTCCCTCCTCTCTTCATGGGCTTCAGGCGTAGAAATAATAAGGAGAAAAAGAGAAAAAGTGTTCCCACTTTCAAATCCAGCACCTTGCTTCACAACGGCTTCTAACAACATGGAAGCGCAATTCCAGGGGAAGTGCCGCTCACTCCTGAAAGAAGGATCGGCTGTTCTGAAGGTGTGCACTTCTCCCTTCTCTCCGCAGTGCTACGGGGGATTTGTGAGCTGAGAGAGGATGCTCACCGCCTGTGAAAACTTGAGAGATTTTGCCGCCAAATTCTTAACAAATGTGTACTGAACTAGGGTCTTCACTGTTGAAGAGTTATGGTAGGTTTCTTGGCAAAGTCTCTACTGTGGTCGTGTCAGCACCTCTGCCCACATCTCAATGCCGAGTTTCAAGCCTTTTCCAAAAAGCAGAGTTCCTGTTGTAATTTTATGTCAGACTCTGAGGAGCAATTATTTGTGGGCAGACTGTGTGTAAACCAAAGATCTAAAGTGTTATGCAGTTGATTTATGAAAAACTAATGTATTAATCTGTAAATTTTATGTGAATAAATGAATTTAAATCAACTCACATAACACATGCAGGACACCTAATCTTTCAGTGTACTTATTAACTTCAATATAGCAGTGATGTTAACACCAATTTACCGACTAAGAAAGGAGAGATTTACCTTGCTACATGTATCACATATTTACCTTCCAACTGGGATTTTGAGACAACTTTTCATCCAAGATCCTCCTGTAAACTGGAGGATTACATCACATTATCACTGTGCTACAAATTTCTGTGCACCATTTCCCACACAGCGGCTTTAACAACTGGAAGTTTTTCAAACACGTAACTGCAATATTTTATCGTCGAGCAAATTGTCAAAGGGCATCTCCTCTGTAAGAGGCGCAGGTGTGGGCTGGAGACAGCTTCAGAGGCAGTATCACTGCCCCAGTGTTTTGGTCCTGTTTAATACCCTGTGGCACAGAGCTTGACTGTACTTAGCATTATTCTTTCAGTCCTCATCACTCTGTACATTCATGAGGACAAGCCAGACCAGGAGGCAGCTGAGATAAGGTACATGCCGTTATCTCTTCCTTCCCTGAATTCTCTTCTTTTGACTGTTTTATTAACATTATTATAACTTGAGATTTTTTTCCTCTCCCCTTTTTTCCTCCCCTTTTCATGAATATTTTATCACTCATTTCTATTTAGGCTGTGAGAGAAGGTGAAAGAGGTGATTTCTTCCTGTCAGTCCACATAAAATACAGCTAGGGAGGGGAGGGGTAAAAACCCTTGGCAGTTATTAAGGGGCCCGCTGTTGACAGAACATGCCATTCAGGGCTTCCTGCTGCTGTTATTAACAGCAGCCAAAAGCTCTACTGAATAAACCCACACATGCTCCAGAGCCAGCTTTTCACGGGCTGACAGGAGAGTGGCATGGGTTCATATTACTTTATTACTGAAGCACCGAGGCATTTGGGTGCTATGTGGAAAAGCAGGTCTCTTGTTTTGACAGGAAGGAGGAAGATAGGAAGATAGTCTGTGAAGAATGACATAAAAATCATTACTCACCTTTATCATAACTGAAAGCTTGGTAACTATTCCATCAGTCACCAGCATCTTAAATGCCTGCCTCCCTGAGATGAAGGGGCTGATTCGGATCTTGCTTTCATAAAACTTCCACTTGCCCAGAGACTTATTCCTGCTCGAAGTGAGCACACCTCAGCTCATACTTCCCACGTGTACTGCTGTTTGCACAGCCCTTGATGCTGCTGAACTCCTGCTCTGTTCATCTTTGCAAATTGTGTCCTAAATTGCAACCGATTTAACATTTGTGACTGAATTTTGTTGGTTTAGCTGGCACCAACGAAGTTGAAACTAGTTGTCAGGTACTGAGTCAGCATTAGAGAGGCTTATGCAGAGGCAACAAGTGATGTAAGATGGCTGAAATCCGTGAGCTACAGAAAGGAAAAGTGGCAAAATTGTCTTTATCTAGTACTTTGCATGGACTTCATAGAATGCACTTTGTCAATAACTTGAGCATTGACAGTGTGCAGTAAGTGTGCAAAGTGCTTTATAGAGACACCTTCCTTAAAAAGATTAATGCTCCAAACAGTTTGATAGTCAAGAGGAAAATCTTTCCTGCAAAATGTACTGTAGAGGTGGTGTGAATCTAAACAACCAAGGGATTGATCCCAAGACTTTAGGACATTGTCGTAAACTTAGAAAGAAACCCCCCAAATCCAAAGGTAAGCTAGTAACTTTAAGTTAATAGACTACACACTTCCAGCATATTATGAGACATTCGAATTATCTAGAATTCAGTGATCAACTTCCATAATCTACCTCTGTCCACTAAGATGTCTCAGTTGCTCATCTCTAAATCAAAGTATTAGTAACTTTTGAAACTCTTTTTCGGGAGGTTTTCTAAAGACAGATAAGAAAATGTGTCTGGAGAGGTTATTTTTGGAGTGGGACATAAACCTAAAAGGTTTTCCTGTTTGTAGGCCTGGTAATTAAAAAAAAAATAAAAATAATTCAGAAAAGCACCTGGTCAGATTTTTGTCTCTAAAGTCCTGGTGACCTTTCTGTTACTTCATTGTTTATTCTGGTTCAACATCCCAGTAGTTGCATTGTAAGATTTTTACTTTAATAATAGTGTTTCATCTTTTAAATTTTTTTTTCATACTTTCTTTAGAAATTAAGACTATTCTGTGCTCATCTCATTTTGCTTTTAATTCCTCATCTTTTTTTATATCATGTATTTTAAGCCCAAAATTATGTTTCATAAAAATGTTGTCTGCATTTCCCAAATGTTTATCTTCACTATTTAAACTAATAATGGAATATTGTGAAACAAGCCTTTGCTCTAGTTTATGGATTTCACTAACTTCTGTTAAACTATGGTTTTATCATGATGGCAAGGGGGAGGATGGATGAGAAATCAGTGCAAAGAATGGTGACATGCTGGCCAGGAATAATTTCTATAAGAAGTAAAGGGAGGAGGGAGAAAGGATTTAGATGGTGGATGGAGATTTGGGGGGGAGGTGAAGAAGCAGCACATGGTGTGTAGTCAGATGTCTGTGAAGATAAGCGGTAGGAGATAGGCACGTGCAGAACATCAGGGGAGTGGGCACTAAAATCACGGCTGAAGTGCACTGGTAGATAGATCAGTGTGTGGAGGTTTGCGGTCACTTGCTTCATACATGTGTGCCTGAATTTAACCCATTGCTTTGATTTATTAATTCCTTCACTACGTGTTCAATTAAAAAGGCAAAGAGAAGAAAAGAGGAATAAAGCCCCATAGGAGTCTAACAGTCTTCATGGCTCTATTGCCTCCATCCAAGTAAACAAAATACAACAGTGTATTAGTGTATATGCAGCAGGTGCCATCACTTCAGCTCAGATCTTATATAAGTAAATGTGTAAAGTCAGATGTGTTAGAAAACCATTAGCTGCTTCTTCCATTATTAAAGCTTGATCCTTCTTTATAATAAAAGGCATGATTTTTGCAGAGGAATTAACAGCCTATATTTTAATAAAGAGTCATCAGAATTTTTCTGTCTCAGCGAGTGATTTATTCAAACCCAGTCTCTGGGTATTCCCACACCACCATACCAAGTAGCTATCAATTGCTGGTTTTGCCTATGTCTCCATGAAACATAGGTACTTATTAAATGAACCCCTCAGAACAAGCTTAAAGTCCAATGATGCATGTATTTTCTCCTAGCACCCCACCTTGGGTCTTTCCACAGGGCCTTATCAAACCGCTACAATTTAGGAGCTATTTTTCACAGTAAAAGTTTTTGGTTTCCTCTGGCAGAAGTATTATGACATATTCCGTGGTGGATATAAAATCAGTGGAGCCCTGACTGCTGATCCCTAGTGAATCCCAGCTATTCCCATATAGTTCCCAGCTTCTGCATGATGCCCTTCCTGATTCACAATGAGTGCATGGTTATCAGTCCTGGCTCTCCTTCTATGGATTCACCCCAGTATTTCTTTCTACTGATGAGACACACTGATCCTTTCTACCTTGATCTATCTCAGGACAGTGACAGTGCCTAAATGAGTCTAAATGTGTCTCGTAGCCCACTACTTCACCCTTGGTGTACAAATTAACCACATTTCCTATTTAATCAGGTAGCAATTCTGTACAGTTTATGCCAATCTAAATACAGCATGGAAGATGGGTGCGTACAGGTAGGGCTTCCACTCAAGCTGATGCAGGATTCTGAATAAAATATATTTCCTTGTGTTATTTTAATCTCATCACCAGGGGTTTTTTGCTTTCTTCCCTTTCTCATTTCTCCCTCTTCGCAAGGGCTGTATAATCATGTTTATTAAGATGTGGTGTAACAGAATTTCACTGTGAGAAGGAAGCTTTCGTGGAAAGGAGGTGATGAGCTTTCATTTACTCATCTTTAAGAAAATAAAAAAACTATTACAGATAAATTCTCAGATTAAAGCTCAGGAGAGGAGGAAAAAGAATAAAAATCAGAAAAGAGAGAGAAAAAAAAATGANAAGAATATAGAGTAAAAGTCTTATCCTTCAGTATCTCTTTTCTCCTTATCTGTGGCATGTAATACAAAAAAGGTTTCCTCCTAATACTTTGCAGACAACTGTTGCTTTAAGACCAGGATGAGTGAGGCTGTTGTTTTCACGATGTTAGTTTCAATAACCGACCTTTTATCTTCTGCAATCAGAGTGCTTTCTCTGATATGACAGGTCTAGACCCAGCCTTTCCTCTCCATCCCCACAGGGGTGAGTAAGTGATGCTGTCCCTGAAAAGGGTCTCTTGAACTGCACTGAAATCTGTGATTAAGGGCTTCTGTGTTAACATCCAGCTCATAAAACACCAGTGTAGCTGTAGGCTTCAGAAGCACTTAGTTTTTAAAGTGAGAGTTTTAAAAGCATGTTGTATTGTGGTGGACTTTATTTCTTATTTCTGTCCTCCCCCCCCCCCGAATAATCCAGAATAACACTGTAGTGAAAAAAGAAATCCATTGACTGAAAGTGTATAGAAAAATGATTCCCACACAGCATTTCATCTGCAGTGCATAGCTACAGCAAAGGCACAGGACTGGAAACAAGTAAAATTTTGCAGATACAAAGCCACAGGACCATTATTTAGTCCAGCCTCTTTTGATTGGTGCTCTAATTTAGGTTTGAATTGCCCTCCAATCAATCAATAAGATAGAAGTATAAAGACTGCTGAGAAGAATTTGTACCTCTTTCTTTGGTTTTACTCTAAACAACACTCTTCTGGATCAGGTTATTTGCCATGAGATTCCTCAGCTTTACAATATGGTTCAGCGAATACTTCCCGTAGTCACTGTTCATACAACTCCCTTAGAATAAGCAGAGCTACATTAATTTATAACAGCCAAAGACTTGGTCTAATAAAAAAAAAGAAACCTCTTGAATCAGACAACCAGTTCCATCAATGAATTTTTTCATAATTCTGAAAAGTTACTTAAAGAATATTTTTCCCTCTGATTCAAAGTGCTGCCCCGCCAATAAACAACCTCTTTTTGTGTGCTTCTGTCCATGGATGATGTGCTGCCCTAATCTGGCTGCAATATGTTGATGGTGGCCTGCTGCTTTGTTCTGGCTGGGACACTGGGCTTTCAAAAGCTGAACTTTAGCTGAGAAACACATAATTTTTTCCAATCTTCTTTCAACACATGAGAGTTCTTTGAGGGGAAAAAAAATCAAGATATATACAATCCTTTTTGGTGTTCTTTGGGGATTTTCTTTTTATTTTGCATGATTTTATACTAGTAAGATAATTCAGCCTGACAAATGTATGTAATCTTCTTGGGGTGGTCATTTGAGGTGGAAAACCCACTGAGAAAATTAACCTAAATTATCGTGTTGTAAAAACTTAGCTTTATGACCTTTTGGATCTTCTCTAAACCTTCTCTGCTTACCCTGATGCTTGTGTATTGAAGATAAATCATAGTATTAAATAAGTATGTTTAAAAAGCCCCAAACAACTGGCTAGTTTTTATGATAAGCACTGGTCTCTACAGAAAAGACTGAGGACTGCTGAGGTGTGCTACACAGTCCTTAAATCTCTAATAACTGAAGACCGATCTCCTTTGGATGAAGATGTAAGGATTGCCTGTTTTGTTCAGTATGTTTTCAATCCACCCCTACAGAATGTCCGTTCTGTCTGACTGCAGTGGGTTTCAAGTAGTCCTTGGAAATAAAGGGACTGAAGGATGTAGGTCCTTTTTTTCCCTGTCAGTAGACCTTTTACAGACAATGTTGATGTTTGTTAATTCATTCACTGCTTCATGATCATCACAACTGAAGAAAAGAATCAGGTGAGAGATCAGCTTTGGCTATTCGTTACTCATGGTGGGGCATTTACCAGCAGCTTTGGGTCATCTGCATCCATTTTCATAATGGTACTTTACATTTCTTGTTCTTACTCTTCCTGGGAGCTGAGATTGCCCAGTGGCTCTGAATATTGTTTCAGAGGCATTTATTCCTTAAAATGTATAAATGAGAAAAAATAGAGAACAATGCCTGAAAGTTTAGTAAAGTTTTGTGCTGGGCGCTCTATTTGTTTGCCCACCATGGGCAATCATATAAGCTCACTGTCCTTGCCCTTAGAGGTTAGCAGATAAAACAGCGAGAAGTCGAAGGCTGAGATCACTGAGCACTTTGCTAAACACCCTCCTGAACTGATTTAGAGAAAGCAGATGTTCCTCAGCCAGAACGTCTTCAGATAACAAAGGGCTAAACACTCCTGAGGACTCAGTATTATGGAGGTAAGTAAACTAACTGTTCAGAAATCAATTGGCTTTGTACTGCGCAGATTCTGTTGCATTAAACAAGTGCCACAACTGGAATGAGGGAAAACGAAGGGCCAGTCTTCTACCAATGGAACCCTGTTGTTAAATAAATTTCGAATAAATTATCAAAGGGAAAACCCTGAGAGGCCTCTCAAAATCTGCTCTAGAATTTGTTTTTTGTGCTTACAGGAGAAAAACCCAGAGTCTGGACTTTTGAGCTCTGGCTCTGAAGAAAGGAGGATGAGGCAGTGACAGACAGTTGGAGAGGCTATAAAATGTTTCTTTTTTTATAAATCAAGAAACAAGAAAAAATGGTCAATGTGATTTCATAAAAAACTCCTGGTAGGAAAATTCTCACACTCCAGTAACCTCTGCGTTCAACAAAGCTTGAAAATTGAAGTCCTTCTTCCTTCAGCAAATGCGAGGGCTGGTGACATCTGAGTATCTGATGGGATAGTTTGCAGAGGCATAACTTGCCATGTGGTTATGGTTGTATGCACACTACATTTGTTTTTGCTTTCACTGAGTGCTGAAGGCTGGATGGCTCTGGAGGTAATGGATGTCTAGTCTTCCAAGAAAGTGAAAGCTGAGTAGGCCATTGGTGTTTCATTGGTTATGTGTAATCAGCCCCAGAAGATTTCTGAGGCACATTAATAATCAGAAAACTGCTGAGCCTCTGGTTATGTTGACAGAGATGCAATTTCTTCCAGCCAAATCCAGCTTGCACAAGCTTTCTGGTGTTCAATGCTTGTCTCTAATTGCAGATAAAAGGCATCTCTTCTTCAGCTCTTATGTCACAGTGGTAGTTATGTGTGAGATCTCCTGCTAAACCCTGTTTCAAAGAGAAGTGAGACAGAGAGCAGATAAACCACTATCTTTGTAGTTTGCTTTCACCAGGCACCAGCTCAGGCACCCAGGAGGCTCAAGCATATAGCTAAGAATCAGAACTGGTCCCAGCCTTCAACTCTAAACTGCAAGAGCCTACTTGCTAAGCTAAAAGAGGATCACCTTTGAAGGAAAGCAGGGAACTGAGGAACACAGAAACATCTTTAAAAGTGAAGAATGTCTCCTATACCCAGTTCCCCAGAGCTTTGCTCTAGGAATTCTGCAGCTCTGAACTTGAGCAAGAATTAGTTCTACCTTTCCTGTAGAAAAATTGAATTTGACCTAGTTGACTTGCAATGGGTAGGTAGAACTGGAATTCAGCCAAGCAATGATGTGTAAATTAATGAGTGGCAGGATCAGCTGTTGTAAGAACAGTAATTGGGATGAAAGGGTAAGATCAGCATCTTCGCCAGGAAGCCATATGGGACCAGGAAATAAAAGAGAGAGGCAAACCGTTATCTTAGATTAGAAAGGTTGTGCTGTGATAGTATAGAGTGAAAAAAAAAATTAGTAAAAGCAAGGGGTTGATAAAAGACAGGAGTTACTGAGGGTTGTCTATTCTTATATTCTAGCAAAAATGGAACACTTCTGTGAGGTTATTTTTTGAAAAATTATAAAACTGTGTATACAGTATAAGTGTCTAGAGGAGGATAGTTACAGTTACAAATTCTTTTCCTTCCCCCACTGACCTGTAACATACCATAATTAACTCTTTTTTCTTATAACATAAGCCTCAAACCAAAAGCTGGCCACCATTTTCTGTCTTTGATGCCATTTGTTTGGATGTCCCATGGCAAATAACCTAATACAGCTAATAGAGTTTCCTCTGCAGGTGACACTGATGCATGCTCTCTCTTTAGCAACTGCAATGCGACCTACAGCTTCCAAGCTTGCATCTTTCTTCTAGCTCTGTCCTCAAAGCTGTATTTTCTCACAGAGACATGGGTCACTGCTAGCCAGAGAAAAGTAATTAGCATGTCCTTGTTGGCTATTAGCTAAATTAATCATGCTTGTGCTGTGTCTGAGAAAATGGCTTAGCTATAGGCTGTTGCTCTCTGGGGAGGAGACATACTGTTTCTTAATTTTTTTAAAGCCGTATATGAATTTATGGTGCAGTACTAATTATGGCCAATCAGTGTATCATCTTAGTTTGGAGGCATGTGTTGAATGATGCTGCAAACTCGTGATGATAACATCATAATAAGCTCCATGGCAATGAATCATAATTTTAATTGGCTGGCTGGGCCAACTCTGGAATGATTTCTCTCCATGGATGCTTAAAAATCCTTCAAAAGTCGCAGTAAAACAAATGCTGCAAGACTCTAAACCTTCCATAGTCATCCATGGAGTCTCTAAAGCCCTCCTTGATGTTGCAATCTATTTATGTTAACTTCCTATCCACGTTTATCATTTCCTTCTTGCTGCCGTGACAAGGTCCTAGCTTGGCTCCCATTCATGCTCTCAGGAAAGCTGATGACTGCATGTGCATTTGAAGCTGGGACAGCTTGAGGTCAACTCTTTCTGCAATGCTCCCCTCACCTCTTTCATATGGTTTGAACAGCTGAAAGCATTCCATGGTGTTCTGGGTCTGCTGCTTACCTGTCTCCTATGTCACCTGAAGCTTCTTAGGCAAATAGCCTTCTTTTCTGCGACAAGATGGGTTTCAAAGCCTTTGCAGCCTGGCTAGGAAAGACATTTACTGCTAGGATAACTTTCCTGGGCTGGCTAGGTAAGCCATTTGACCTCTCTTGTCAGCTCAGTGCTCCTGAAGTAGGCAGATGGTGAGGAGAGAAGATGAGGTGGTAGCCAAGGAGCTTTGGGGCTGAGCACTCCAGGTCTTATTTATTCAGCTAATGCTTTCACAGGAAAACCTCCTTGGATTTTGGTGGGAAAGGAGCCATAATGTGGGCTGAATAAAAAGTGATTAATCTCTTCAGAACTTGTCACAGATGCCACTTCCTCTTGGCCCTGGATCTTTATCTTTACAAGAGATCTAAATGCAGTTTCTTTATGGGTACAGCTAAGGAGTGTATAGTAATCACAACTTGTTGTGTGGTACTGGATACAGCCTGAATGCCAGCTATAAGCAATGACCTGTTTGTGCCTTCTTATGTGTTTTCACAGATTATTCACACTGGATGACTGGAAGTGGAAGCTCCGGTAGAACAAAATGAGGAATGATCTGAGCACCAACTCTTTTGATGTGGTAGGCGACTACTCTGCTCTCATGCTAGCATCCTGAAAGCAAATGGAATTTCTGAGCAGGAAGCTCAGAAAGTGGGATTTTTTTTTGAGCCTGGAGAAGGAAATGAAGCCCATAGTTATCAGTCCTGGCACTGAGGTGGAACTTAGAGCTATTGAGAAATGACGCAGCCAGAAAGTACAGTGCTAATAGGTGATATAAATAGCCTGCTCGTTCATTCTTACTATCTCACTCTACAATAAGCCAAGCTTAATTTTTGGACACCAGACAATATTTCATTGGAAAAGAGGCACAATGTAGAAGCAACCCCCATGCCTCAGTTCTACATTTGTAGAACAGAAATATTTTGTTTATGTGCTGGTTGTAATAATATATTGTACCCTGAAATTTAGTAGAGAAGCATAAACTTCAACTGATACTGTTTTTCAAAATCTGTGTATAAGCCACTAGTGTGGAAACACTAGTTTCAGAACTACTAAAGTTAAAATGAAATAAACCATGCCAAGTGCCAAGAGAAATATTAAAAAAAAAAAATAAAATCAAGGGAGGGAACACATAACAAACTCATTTCCACAGTTCATGGTAATGATCTCATTACCCTTTCTATTTGCACTTACCTACAGACCTTTATATACAGAGACTAAGTCCTTTCCTTGAGGACATCCAAAATCAAAATTTTACTGAGTTTTGTCTAGGTGTCAGCTGCTTTGGAGATCAGACCTGTTCTTTTCGTCCCCATAGTGTAATCCCAACCTAAAACAGACTTTCACCTAAAGGTGCAGCCACAAAGGATAGCAGTATTTGCTGACTTTAGAAAGGGATTTTTCAATTCTTTCAGTGATACATTTCTCCTGACCTCACAGCTAGGCAATCACAGCACTTTAAAAGAAGATTTCTGCTTTACCACAATACCAAGATTTACCTCTGTACCTTCTTTGTTAAGGCTTTAGGTGCTCATTTCACAGCAGCTGATGAGGATCATGTACAGAACTGACAATTTCTGCCTCCTTGGTCCCTGCTGGTGCTAATCTGTTGATATTTTCTGGATCTGACCTTATTTTGCTTCTCTGAAATGTAATGGAAAACCTTGCAGGCCATTCCTAAACTATCAAACACCTACACCAACTCTCTTCAGATATTGTTTCCGGAGAACTCAAAAGTGTGTGAGGCAGGCTAGAAATAAAAAAAAAATAAATATGGAAAGTTATAAAAAACACATGGAGGTGGTGGTGGGGATTGCAAGCTGCAGAACTTGGCTTCCATATTTTCTACACTTGAAAGCTGCTGTTGAACTGTATACTATTTTTGCCTGTGCCATATAATTCCTGTATGTTTTAGTCAAGTCCCTTAACCCAAATGTTCCACAGCCTATTACTATTTTTTTCTTTTTTCCAAGCATCCATCTGGCACAAGGACATCCTGCACAATCTTCCAGTGTTGCAGTTTATGATTTAAATGGTATCAAGAATAGAGAAACTTTTTTTTTTTTTTTTTTTNAGAGACATTTCCTGTGGTCACCATCTCAAAAGCCCCAATGACTTTGTCAGGTACTTATGTGCGGAAGGACGCAGTCATAGTAATCACATTATTGCCTCCTCTTTTCATGCCACAGTAAACAGATGTGATGGAGTTATATTAAAAGGAAAGCACAATGCAGGGGTTAACTGTTAAGGGCAGTTTCTATATTGTCAGCTCCTAAGGGTGCTTCCCTGTTATCCAACAACCACATAGGAAGACTACTCTTAAGAAATACCGGCTGGTTACTTAAACACATGCACGAGATTTGTGCCATGCAGACAAGCACGTCATTGGAATTTTTGGAAGGAGAGCTGCTAATACTGGATAATAGTGGAGGGCAATTGAGTTGCTATTACTTTTCCTCCTGTGAACTGCAAAACAGATGCAGCTAATTCCTGCCTTGATTATGGAGAGGATGCAGGGAAGAGGCAAGGTCACAGTGCAAATGGGTTAGTGTAGTTGTGCCAATAGGCACAAATACCTCTTGCCAGCTAGTGAGCAGCACTTCGTACTAGAAATACTTATTTAGTTGCTTACAAACTTGCATAGTTAATTTAATATGGTGGGGAAACTTTAAAGCTACCTCCTATTTCAAGCTGCCTGGGTCACACAGGCAAGATACAGAATAATGTGCACTAAACACTTTTTCTTTTGTTTTTGATTTACTTCTCACTCAGTTTATCTTTACTTAACCTGGCCAAGGTTCAGAACGTAGAGTAAACCCTAGGACATCTTCTATCATTGTGAAGTGCCTTCTAACAATAAGAGCATATAAGAAACTGCTTTTCTGCTCCTGCTTTGCTCTTACTGCAGGAATGCTGATGCTGAACTTCTGTGTGACTAACGACTTCAGAATTAAGCTTTATGTGCTTAAATAAAATATTCCTACTGCTTATGAATACTGAGCCCACAGAATATGTGGGAAGATTTAGAAACCGGAGTGCATGTGCACAAATCTGAGGCCTGTAAACATCTGGTCTATTTGCAAAATATATTACTCATTTTGTGCCCAGCAGAGCCTTGATTCATAATATGCTATTAGTTTTATTTATTTAGATTTGAAATACTAAGAGACACCTTTCTGAGATTATCTTTAAGAAAACAGTAACTAAAACCTCATTAGCAATGCAGTAACTAAAACCTCATTAGCAATGAAATGACCACATTTCAACAGAAAATAAGACAGACATCCAATCATAGAGACTTCTTATTATTGCCTTCGTCACATTATCCCTCTGCAGAATTCCTCCCCAACTCATTCTTTCACAGACTTATTGCAGTATTACCAAATTTGGATTGCTCAAACCATGGTGGAGAGCTGTTTCCAGGAAATCTCACAGAAAATGCCCTGCCAGCTTCTACAGTACGGAGAATCCCGCCTGGATGCACAGGGCTAAGTGCTGTTGCGGTAGTTAGAGATTTGTTCACTTATCTTTAAAAGAACATAGACATTGATAAAGATCCTTAAACTTTTAATGACTATTCAGTACTGAAAAAAATCACTGAAGGCTTCATAATAATGATTATTGTCAGTGGGTTTTTTGCTTGTTTTTAATTTGGAACTGCTTGTGTGAACTTTAAAAATGCTTTGAGATGCATTGACTTTCAATTATTCATTTTAACTAGTCTCAGCTCTCCTTAAGTGGGAGATCATATGGTATTTCTCTTCTTTCATTGTATGGTTAAAAAAGCAGAATGACAACAAATAATCGTTATTAATAATATTGAATTGATTGAAAATGCTAAATATTTGATTAAAATTTTACTGTTTTCTTAAGAACAAAAACATTGAAATTCTTGTCACTATGACCACCAATTTCCATCCATGTTTAGTGGTGCTTGATCTGTAGTGTATTGAATAACATGAAAAAGATCAGTATGTCATGTGCTTCTAATATGAAATTGTGGATTAACAAACACTGATGCTAGAATTCATCCTGAATCAAGAGCTTGGGGACATTTCCACCAATACCCAGCCGTTGGTTTTTTTAAATGTCTTCTGTGACTGCTGATACGACTCTGACTCACTGCAAACCAATCTTGTGTTTCACTGTTGCTATCATCACGGTGGTAGCAGAGATTCTAATCTCCTGTGAAAATATTTACAAAGGTTTTCAGTTTTCCTTAATACTCTGCTGTGCTGGCCTTATGTTCGATTTTGGAATTTTTTGGATGATAATGTACAATCTGATTTCTTTTTCCCCACTTACACAAAAGCTTCTTTATTTTGTGCTTTCAACACTAAGGTTGAAACTAAGGTTGAAACTAAGCTCTAGTTAGAGCAAGGCTTCACGTTACAGTTTAATCTGAGAACCTCACATCTGAGGTGGTAAACATCCTTGCACATTTGCACACTCATTCTCACCTCTGCACATACATGTGTCTTGAGGAGCATTTCATGACCCTCTTCAGGATTTTTTTTCACTTCTTATTTTATGCAAGACATCTTCCTTTAGGTGTAAGCATGGAAAAGCGCCATTGCACAGGACTCAAGCAGCTTTGCTTGCAGTCTTACTACAAAATGGGTATTACAAGTATGAACTTGAGCTCCAAGTTAGAAAGTGTGTAGGATTAAAGTTTGGTGGAGCAGGGTTAGAAAGTCTTTTCTGTGGATGATTCACAGATGTTGATTTTTTTGTTTTAAGTTAGAGAAGAGTCAAAGCAGTGTAAATGAGAATGAGGTACTAATTTTACCCAACATCTGGACCTATCAATTACAAATCTCTCCTCAAACCTATTTAAACAAATAAAATTAATTTCCTGCAAAGTCATAGAGGAAGAACTCTATTCAAACAAGCTCTATACATCTGAAAATACCTCAACTGGGTCCCATCTGAGATTGCAGGGACCTCTCCTCCCTCACTTTACAGACTTCATTCAGTTTAAAAATGAACACATCCCTACTAAGACAACCTTGAAGGGAACCAGAAAGCAATGTTTGGAGCTATTTGGTTTCAGAATTTTATTTTGTGGGGACATGAAACAGGGTCACAGGCAAATTCTACTGATGCAGAAAAGTTCAGATTTTAAGTCTGGGCTGAAAGGAGGTTGGGAGCTCCCTTCCCATTGCCACTGAAAAGGACCAAGTTGGCTTTAGTTTTAAGAGGTGTACTGAATCTCAGCAGTGGAATGACCAGTGAGGAAAGGCCTTGCCAGCAGCCATTCATCCTCCTTTCACTTGTATACTGTGAGCAACAGCAGGACCCCAGTTCAAAGCCAAGGGTCATTCCTTCCAAATGGACCTTTGGCAAGTGCAGGGGCTGGACTTCTGTAGCTGCTGATCTTTCAAAGGAAGACCTGAGGAAGATGAAGAGAGCAGGGTTATGTAGTATCTTGCCAGCTGAATTTTTTATCACTCTGGACTCAGCTACTGCAGAAGTGTTTATTATCTGCAGCTGAACTTGAATGTAGCCAGAGAAAGGAACAGAGTGGGGATGGGCCCACAGGCTGCACAAGTTTCTTACCAGTTTTGACACCATGACTTGCGCATAGTGTGCTCTTACTTGAAAGTAACCATGGCACTCCAAGGAATAGAGTTGATGTAGGAACTGGACAAAGCTCTAGGGAAGTCTTGGACTCAGGTCAATGGACTAGATTTCAGGTGATCTGTGTTTCGAAATACGTGTCCTGGGTAACCTTTGGAAAAAGCAGAATTTCTTCCAATTGTAGTTCTCAGTCTTCAGTGTGGGATGCTATTTCATTTGTTCTATGCTTTCTTTTTCATCTATTTGTCAAAACCATACGCAATTTTTAAACTGGTGTACAAACTTCACTCCTCTAAAGGTTTCCTGTCTTTTTTCTGTGGCCTACTCACAGGACCAGGCTCCTGGAGACAGGGACTACCTGCTATGCATTAGCAGGAATCACAGACTCTTGAGCTTCTGTGTGTATGTAATGCAAATAATCATCTTTTCAAGGTGTCCATCAAACCAGTTTTGACCTTAACCTGTCCTGAATTTGAAGTCGGCTCCTCAAAGCAACCAAATTCTCATCCACAAATACTTCCATGTTAACAATTTATTGAAAATCCCTCAATCTGATACAAGGACCTTTCTCTTCTCTTCCCCCTTGGTTCCTGTGCCCTCCCCCCCATCTCTCCTCAGACTCTATTTTGGGCAAGTAAATGCAGCTTTTCACTGAAAAGCAGTAAAATCCCACCCAGACAAAATTGATTTCAATTGAGTGACACCAGGGTAAAACTGCAGTGAGTCAGGAAGTGAATCAGAAGGCACAGATTTGATGGACAAAGAAAGACGTCAAATGAATGATGTAAATTGGATTAGAGTGATTGCTTTCTAAAGAACTTGCTGTCAGAATTACAGAAGTACAAATGGAGCAAACACTGAAAATAATTCAGTAGAGCAAGGAGAAAAAGATGCTTTTCATCATTCAGCCCTTTATTACTGAATTTGCTGAAATATGATTCAGAATGTGATTATGCTATATGTATTTTCCTTTCTTTTTGCTTTTTAAAATGAACAAAATGTAATAGTTACACAATGGCAAGATACTAGCACAGTGGGCCTCTGGGTCCTATTCTGAGGTCTGGGACTCACTTGATGTGTGATTGGGCAAACTCTGTAATTGTTTCGTGCTCCAATTTATCTACAGAGAAGAATAATAGAGCTTAACTGCCTCAAAAAGGGTGCATTACGCATCTTCATTTTGTGTTTATTAAGTGCCTTGAGATTCTGGTATGAAAGGTGCAGTAAGTGCAAAATATTATTATCCCAGTAAAAGTGAATACATTTTTAAAAGTTAGTGGGAGCTATAATTACATTTATTTAGTATCAGGAAAAAGCAACCACCTTCCAAAATGAAATAATTTTCTTTAGGGTATTTCCAGTTTAATATTGGCTCCTTTACCCTTTCTTCCCCTTCAATGGTGCTGTCTCTGTAATTGGCAGGCTTTAGTTCCAAAATGTTTCTACTGCCACATGAAGTTAAGGCACCACTCAGTAAGAAAAAGCCACTCAATACCACAGCAGAGAAATGAAGCTGACGCTTTCTCTGCCTGCTCATCTTTCCTAACTTTGGGGGAACCTGTCCAAAAGAAAACATACCTCAAAAGTAAAAAGGTAAATAAAAAGTCACCACCCTAAACAATCTGCCATCACAGAACCTAATATCATTCTATGGCAGTCTCTATCAAGAGTGACAGAAACTTTCTTTCCCCAGGTTTTTTATTAAGCAGTGGCCATTCATATCAAGGAAACACAATAAGCCAAACATACTGGCCAGTAGCTGTTGGAGTGGGAGTTTGATTCAGCGGGTGTGGAAAGAATAAAATATAGAAAAAGGGAGGTGGAGGAGGAAATTTATTTTGAAGCTAATTTATTAACTTTATTGGAGTTTCACCAGACATCAGAATAAATTGTCATGATTTCACCATTGTCTTTACGCTCACCTTCACATATCTGTGGGCGGTCACAGGGGGCTGCTTTTCTAACTGCCATATATAAAGTTGTGCTTCAGGTCAACTACCAGCACTGTGGCTTACAAGGAATGTGTAAGAAAGAAAAAATGCAAATGTTACACCTTGTGTTCTTAATTTCCTGTTAATGTGGAGCTGGAGTGCACTGTGTAGGAGCTGTTATTGGTGAGCTGGGAATGACTGCCTGGCCTTGCTCTGCCCTGTGACTGCAGGCTGCAGGACCCAGATGAGGTGTGTAAACTAGTGTGAATTGCACAGTCAGAGGCAGGGTGTGAGTTAAAAGAGTTGCAGAAGTTGCTCTTTTGTAACACACAAGAGGATGTGAGAAAGTGTGAAGGTGTAAATTAAAGAAGTCTCCTATATTAACCTGCACCTTTGCCAAGTAAGATGAGCCAACTTTAGACTCCTTCACACTCACTTAGACTCAATCACACCCACTTACTGCTGGTCAACTCACCCTTTCTTGACCACTGTAATAAATATGTGATGTAACCTGTGACAGGGCAAAATACCTTCCTCAAAGGAGCAGTCAGCATCCACCAAATCCAGATGCTGAAATTACTCACATGTAGCCTATGAATGTGCATTTTTTGCCCAGGATAAAATGTGTGTTCCGGTAGTACCCTGCCCAACACTTTCTAAAGCTCCTGTGCAGGCATGCTATGCTGGCCAAGGTGAGCTGAGTTTATTTTCCTCTCCGTCAGGAGTGCCATCATGATACATTGTGTGTGTGAGGGAGATAGAGCCTGACACTGGATTGTGATCAAGTCCTATTCATCTTATTCTGCCAGTGACCGGAGGAGATATGTATACAGCCTTTTCCAGAGATACATCTTTTGTGTAGGACAGGACCAGAAAGCAGAACACATCTAACCAGATAATTGCATCAGGCAGTGAGGGGCTTTCTGCTTCCATACAGAAAACAGACCTAATGGGTTATGTTCATCCTCCAGCTTGACGATAACCAGCTTGACCTCATCAGTTTATTACAAAGAGCATGAATCTGGCTCAAAGGATCTTTCTATTTCTGTTTAGATATGTGGAACACAGGAGGAAAGGGGACTGGAGTTTATGCTACTCTTTTTATTGACGTTCTGTAGATTTATTTTCATTTTTTTTAGAAGTGACTTTGTACGCAACATGTACACATGAAGGACAAGACACTGCCTTTTCCTTGTCAGGAAACAGGAACTGGCTTGTAAAAGCAGCCCCAGTGAAGAAGTGACAGCACTGGTACCCAATCTGCTCTTGAGGCTGACAACACTAGGCCTAGTTTACAAGTCTATCTCAGCTCCTCAGGGCGTGGGTAATGCAATTTTAATCAGCCTGTGCATGCTTTGGTCCCAAAGGTCTTTCTCAGTTCTTACATCTTATGCTTCTGAGGCACTTTGAATTTTCTTTTGGTGCCAATCCCTGTTTCCAGGAAAAGAACCAGAGGGTTCCTGGGGAGGTGTTTGTAGTACACTGCAATAAACAAAAGCATAAGGTCCATTAACGACTTCAGGAAAGATTAATTAGCTAATAGGATCTTCTGAGAAAACTTCAACTCTTCTTCGTTACCTTGCCTTTCATGTGTATGTAGATGACACTTCAAACTGCTTCCGTTTATGCTTTCTCTCCCTCTGCACTGCTTGCCTTGAAACAGTGCACTTGTGCAAAAAGACT
>RSEF01000005.1:44918143-44943421 GCA_003993805.1 Himantopus leucocephalus | reverse complement strand
TTTTTCTGGAACTGATGCATCCAAATACAGGCATGGCAGGATCGAATGGAAAGTTTAAATCACTGAGAACTGCATCATTGTTTTCAAGAGATTTCCAATTCAGCAGAAAAAATAGNATCACTGAGAATTGTATCATTGTTTTCAAGAGATTTCCAATTCAGCAGAAAAAATAAAGTAAGACTGGGGAAAGAATTATGTGTTTATAGCTGCCTTGTCTGTAACCATACTGCTATGTTTCTAGTTATTGATCTATAAGATAACAAAAACTGTTTCATTCTATTGGTCTAAAAGTCTTGATTATTTCTTTGGAAAAGAAGATTTTATCCCATTGATTTTGCTCAGTCATCTGATCTTATGTTTGAAGGATAATTTTTTAGATGGCCAAAAAATGTGGGCATTAACAGAAGGGAAATAAACACAGACATTTAACTCAGGAGACAAGGTTTACAAATTCTCTTTCTGATTGCTAAATAAATGTTAACTGTGAGTAAACATGAAATTCATAGGTTGGTAAGATTTTTTTGCAATATTTTTCACTTTTGCTAGTGACTTCTATATGGAGGATCCTAAAGCTCCTTATGAAAAAAAAAATAATTGCTATTCTGGTATCGCAGCTCTCCTTACAAAATTGCTGCTGTGAACTAGCTAAAGTTCAGGGCTTAGATTCAGCTTTAGACTTTCTAATGAGTCTGTAAGGATTTTTGAAAGTACTGGGTCCCTGAAGTTTGCCATGAACATGGTAGCTAATTTCAGGGCAAGTGATAATTACCTGGGAAGCCAGAGTAACATATTTTTTCAGTAGTTTTAGATCCTGCATATTCCTCAACTTAACCAAAATACTATTTTTCAGCTGGTAAATTTTCTTGGTTTTCTACATTTTCATCATGGCCTCCTGATGCTAACTTCATTATCTAAGAGAAATGTAGAGATACAGGGAACAGTAGTTAACATCTCCATATGTCATTTGAGACTGAAAAGGGAGGATAAAACTAAACACTACCACACATTCTTTAGTTATTCTGGACTGCTGTACTACAGGCTATATTCTTTTCAAGTGGTGAAAGTGACTTCTATATTTTAGACACTGGAAGTGTAATTTAATTGAATTATGTCATTTATACTTGGAACTTTCTGAGAAAAATCAAAGATTTACAAAATCAGCTTTGACAATTTTCCCATCGCAAAGCTTCATCCGGAGCTCTTTAATATCAATAATATCTTCACTTAAATTTAAATGATGTTAGAATTAAGTCATAAGCAAATAGGCAGCCTAAGCATACTACAGTCATTCTTGTTATGAGTCAGACTAAAGATCTATCTCAATTAGTGTCTTGTCTCCAATTTGGAGAGACTGTAAGAACTGGTAATACATATGTCATCTTGAAGCAATATTTACCATTGCCACTTCATAAGTTAGCAGCTTTTGAACTTTGCTCTCTCAGCTTCCTTAGCCTGAACCAGTAAGGATTTATTCAGCAAGGAACGGTAGCTTCAGTTATCTGTGTCTTCAAGTATCTATAGTTAGCCTTCTTAGGGCTGCTGCCTGTGTCCTGCATTTTGCTTTCTTAAGCTACTGTTCTCTTAATAGTACATCAGGAGAGAATGCTACTTTCAGAAATGTGTTTTTTCAAACAGTGCTCAGTTGGAAAACCTGCTCTTGTGTAAGTTGTACAAGTGGGAGATTTATTATAAGAAAAGATCCCACTTTTACATTCTTGCTTGCTTCTTTAAAAAATAATTTATAATTCTGCAATTAATTTCACAATTAATTATTGTGAAGCATTTGAACTCAGCAGAGAAATCTAGTTAAATAAATGCTTTTGTTCATAAAATATTTTAAAATATATAATTATTTTATCCTTGTTCCCTAACCCTGTAATTTCCCCATCCTCAGAAGTCTACAGTGAAATCATTATGTGTCATTTGCAGTCTTGACATTCTGTTTCTGCCTTTTTGATTTGGAAAAGCACGTAGTGTTTGCCACGTACTAAATGAAATTAGTACAGGAAACTTAAGTAGGTTTAGCAGGAAACAAAGGCAAGAGGGATATGGATTCACTTGTGCCCTTAACACAAATGGAAAATTACAGTTGGTGTTGCTTTCAGAAACAAAACAAAAACACAAACCCAAACAAGGAAGACTGATTTGAGAAGGTTGCTCGTTCTTAGGGAGCAGTAGTTGAAACTGCAGTCAATGTGAATGTGGTTAGGCAAGAACTTATTTCTCTAGAGTGGGAGGATACTGCACTAGGTAAGGAAACAGCTTGCGGTATGGCTGTCCCAGCCAATGCGTAGTCCAGTTATGTGTGGCAAAAAAAGGTGCTGTCCTTATGAGGGTTTGGCTGTAAAATCTTGAGAGAGAGATTTGGGAGACACTGTTCCTTGTGTCTGGCTCACACTGAATTCAAGATTTGAAAGAACACCATACGGTCCATCCCAGGTGGAGGTGCGATAGTGTTCTCAGTGGCAGTCCTGAGAAACAACACTCTCTCAGTCCCATTGAGTTTCTAACTACATATTTAACCTCTCATTTGGAGAAGAAAAATGCATTTGCATACACATGAAAGACTGATGATTCCTTGTTTAGTGTTACAAGAGAGTAAGCCTTGTCTTCTGAATTCAGTTCTTAGCTCTGTTTGTAGGTGTTCTGTGTGACCTTGGGCAACTCTTTTAACTTCTGTTTCTTTACCTGTGTTAGTAATGGTAACATTTAAATTACAGGACATGTGAGTCTATGGTGACTAATACCAACAAATACATGCAAGATGTGAAGCAAGGAGGTGCTCTTTAGGATGTAAAAGACTTCAGACACTCCATCTAGAGAAGACTTAAACATACACACCAGATTCAGTTTAACTTTAGCCATCTAGATGTTTTAGATTTCCTCCTTAGTTAGTGAGCAAAGATAGATGCCTCCAGAAGCAATTAATTCCATTTATCTTTGAAACTGTCCAAAGATGAAAAGAGTCACAGAGACTTGCCTTAAAGCAGAAGTCTACTCCATACCTTGAAGCAAAATTTAAGTACATGTACTTTGCCGGTACATATTGAATGTCTTAATGGGGTGTATAGACCTCAAACTGTTAAGTGGTAATAAATGCATGATTTTGAATACCTTCCTTTTCATTCAAAAGTTTAATAAAGGGAAAAACTTGGGGTTTTTTTTCCCACCCATCTCATAAAATGAAAAGCACTGAACCCTTTGACCATGTAAAATCACCTTAAAGATATTAAACCATTTTAAGAAATAGTTACTGACATGCAAGTTCTTGGCCAAATCAGCCTTTGAGTGACGTTCTGCTTGCAAACCAAGAGTTATTAAAAATACATATCTCACCTATTGCACTGCCAAGGTTGCACTTTTTTTCAGGAGTCACTGTCAAGTCTGTAATTGACAATCTGACAGAAAATACTGAATAACTCCTTTGTAACCTCTTGCTCCAAGAAACCTCAGGATCTAGCTAGATTTTGGAATCTGAAACCCCTTAACTGCATTTTGATGGCATTTGGTCATGCAAACACTTCCTCAGCTCTGGTCGCTTGTCTAACTACAAGATTCTCACCCAGAATACAGAAGTGATTTTGATGATAAATGAGAAATTGTCAGGTACTGAACCTCCTTTATTTGTACCAGACTTAGTTTGCTTCTATTGCTCTAGAATCAGTGACTATTGAATTCAACACCTGGCTGATGTTTTTGATCTACACAGTATGCTGCAATACAGTGATGACACTACTATTCTCTCAGTTTCTGTTGGACAGCCCAAAATTACTAAGGTACAANAAAAAAAAAAAAAAAAAAGGGCAAAAAAAAAGCTGCTTATGACTAGCAAATTCAAGGTTAAGGTAATTTATGACTGGCTCTGGACCTGACTTTTGTTCCCTTCGAGGTGGCATATACACACTGGAGTGCTGGTGCACTTCTGGGGATCCAAGAATTGAGGAAACCAGAATGGAGGCTGATTCAAGTTTCTGACCTGATGGAATTTTATCCAAGAGTTTCTTGGTATCAATGGAGAGAAAAGCAGCTTTTTTCATTTACTACCTATGGTTTAATAAACAAGCCATCTAGTAAAAAGTAAGAAAGAGAGAAGTGGCAGATATAACACAAACAGGTGAACCCACATAACAAGGGAGAAGTGGGGTTTTCAGCAATGATGGAAGAAGAGAGGTAGCAAAGGCAGTAGGGAAGAAAGGTGAAAGGCTTGATTCGACAGTGAATTTAAGAAATTGTATTTCCAAAGAAGNTGGGGTTTTCAGCAATGATGGAAGAAGAGAGGTAGCAAAGGCAGTAGGAAGAAAGGTGAAAGGCTTGATTCGACAGTTAATTTAAGAAATTTTATTTCCAAAGAACNTGAATTTAAGAAATTGTATTTCCAAAGAAGTCATGTTGTTTGTAAATCACCTACATCCTCTCCATGACGCACCAGGGAATTATGTCCAGCATTTAAATACTGCATTCCAGCTGAGACTCTGAGGAGGACTTAACAAATTTTAATAGCCTCAAAGGACGTTGTTTTAAGTCCTCTAAGAAAACCATTTTTGCTTCTTTTCTACAAGTAAAAAAAAACCCCAAAACAATCTAGAGGAATCAAATTGAGCATAGAAAGAACTTTCTAGTGCAGGTAGGCGTGACTTGTATTATCCTGCCCATGATCCATTTATTGAGCTAAATGTTTGTTATACTTAGAAGAACTGTCGAAGATGTAAATGAAAATAGCCAGATACTGCACTATGTTCTGTATTTCCTCCTGCTAGTTTAANTCCATTTATTGAGCTAAATGTTTGTTATACTTAGAAGAACTGTCAAAGATGTAAATGAAAATAGCCAAATACTGCACTGTTTATGTTCTGTATTTCCTCCTGCTAGTTTAGAAGAATTCCTATAGCAAAAAGTTAAATTTAAGCTTTGATATGTAATAGCAATAAATAATGCCAGCTACTAAGTATGAGCTATTTTTATATGTTTTTTCATTTGGCAACATTTTTAAATTTCTCCATCACTTTCAGCTTTTGTGATGTTCTATTCAGCATTTGGTACAAAACAATTTTGCTATGGATTAAAACAGCAAAGTGTCAGAACNGCCAGCTACTAAGTATGAGCTATTTTTATATGTTTTTTCATTTGGCAACATTTTTAAATTTCTCCATCACTTTCAGCTTTTGTGATGTTCTGTTCAGCATTTGGTACAAAACAGTTTTGCTATGGATTAAAAAAGCAAAGTGTCAGAACAAAGCTGATGTTAAAGCCTTCAGTCTCAGAGTCAGCCTAACATCACCCTGGTTCTGTTTATCAGCACAATCTCTTGTTGTCGACTGTTTCAAATGCCAGAGCTCTTTTAAATACCACTAACATTGCCAGAGCCTCATTTAAACATGTATTAGCAAGGTAATCCTTCAATCATAAACTTGCCACTAAGACATAAAGGGGATGATTACTGACATTCTGTGCCCTTTTCAGAACTACCCAAGGGAAAAAATATAATGAATATCTTGGGCTTGCAGTGACCCCAGACTCTTCGTAGGGAAAGCAAAGGAAAATAAAACAAAATTATGTCAGCAACTGATTTCTCTCCTCTTTCCTCTTTTATTTTACTTTAGAACAACTGGTGAAAGAGTTGTATCCACAAAGTATCTTTGTTTCGGTGGCTGTAGTTCTCATTAGTTATATCTTTGTGGGGGAAGCAAAGTAACAGAGTATGACATCTAGTTTAAGTCTTGGTCAATCTGTATGATGCTGGGAGGAGATCACTCCTATTAGTTTCAAAATGCTCTAACTTGTGACTCCCCCCTCCCGTGCTCTTGCAAAACTAAACAAGGAGCACAACTAATTGTCAGTTCGAAGCTTGATTTACTACAACAGTGCTGCAGGCAGCAGCATGTCCTGCTGAGCTGGTGAGATATAATGACTGTATCAGTGCCAAACTCAATATAATATAAAATAAAAATCAATAAAATGCATCCCATATCTCAAAAAACATAGCTGAATGCATCCTGCAAATCAGCTGAACTTACATGTCAAGCAGATAAAGCCGTTTGCAGCAATGCTGTAACTAATTATCCTGGATTAATAAGAACGCTCTCTTTGGGCTGCTTGATTTCTGGTACTGCTTCGTAATAATGCATCTTTTTATTAGGAAGATCAGAGTTGTAAAAGTATGCTCAAGGTGGCCACTATGAAATTATATGAAATTGGAATAGTTCCTGTTGTCACAAAAGCTTTGAAAATGCATATTAGCAATGCCCACTACACCTGGGAAGCCAGGCAGTTATTCTTACTGACGACTACACTGGGCAAAAAAGTGAAGCGGTGTGCCAGACGCTGCCCAGGACCTGTTTGCACAGCAGAGGACAAGCTGTGTCAGACATCACACAGAGCTCCCCCAGACTCGGTGTGGCTCTGGACGGGGAGGGTGGCCGGCATGAAACCACCACGGCTGGGAGCAGCGGATGCTCTCTGGAGACATAAGTGGGAGAGGCGTAACACTGTGCAGAGGTGACAGTAGTGCTCCCAGTGTTGGCTGCAGTCGAGGTGTCCCCCAGCTGCAGTGGGAAACCAGCTGAGCAAAGGCAGAAGCAGCAACTGGCCAAAATTCCTTTGAGTCTGAGGGGCTACTGGCAGCACGGCCCTGCAGGTATACCCAGTGGCACTGAGGAGCACTGAGGCAGTGTGGATGGAGGACAAATGTCATTTTAAGAGGGACAAAACTTCTGCATGAAACATGATCCTACTAGGTCCAATGTGATGATAGTTTGGTAGCTGAAGGGTTATGTTTCTTTTTCACTCCATTTTGCTGCTTGTCTCTGTGAGCAGGCTTCTATTTGTTTGGGGGCCCATTTCACCGCTGCAGTAAATCCCCTGGAACTGCTCAAGTTACCTCAGGGGAAGATTTGGCACCATGATCAGTGGTAAGCTGTAACCACATGTAGTGCTCTGTAGCTTTCTGTAGTGCACAAAGCCCTCTATCTTCCCTGAAGGGATGGCAACAGCATTATTCCAGATGTTCGGATCCTCCAGGCTCCTCACCTACTAGTAGCTCTATGTGAAACTCTGTATTTTCTCCCTCCTTTTATTTCAGCCACTTTGCTGCCTGTGAAAGTCCCCTGCACCTGTTTGTTTGTATAAGAATTATCTGTAGGAAAAGTGTAAACTTTAATATCACATTCTGATCTTGGTGATATTAGTGTAAATATGATGTTATGAATGGAACTGAAAATGACATCTGCAGTTAAACTTGTGAACAAATTTTCGTGTTTACTCTCTTCCATTCAGGTTTTGAGCAGGTTATTCCCTTCTGGAATAGTGCAGGAATCCACAGCTACAAGGAACCAGCTGAATCAAAATGTCCAGTTATCTGTACATTGCAACTGACCCAGGCACGAACCCAGAATGGCCCACAAAATATCTGCTGTTTGCACCTCAAACCAGCTGCCACTAAAAGGAAAAAGCCACAGAAATATATTTTCTTGGAGGAAGAGAGACTCTGGCAGATAGAGAGTAGAAGCTAGACCATGTTTAGCATGTCAGAGTACACAGAGTATAAAGTTAAAGAGCTAAACCCATGACTGGGTCGTAGGTTACAAATACTCGAAATATTACTAGATAAGCTCATGCTTGTATGTGCAAACTGAGGGAGTCAGTGAGCCGTGATATATTTGTGATCACCAATTTCTTCCTCAGTGGAAGGTGGCAAAGGGATAGGGGGAAGAGAAAGGGGAAAACAAATATTTAATATTTTGAAATAAACCCTACCACTTCTTTTTTGTCTGAATGGCAAGTGCAGCTGTCTTCACTCTGAATCTATGGGACAAACTTCTCAGGACATATTCAGCCATGATGAGTAGCATCTTACAATTTTAAGTATTTCCCCTAACTTCTGTTTGATAAAGTGTCTACAACTTGAAGTGGGTAAAAGTCATGGAATCTGACTATTCCATTTTACTGAGGAAATTTTTACAAATAATACCAGGATAAAATAATAATAATAGGAATAATGGAATAATAATAAAAAAGGAAATAATAATAGTGTTTGTAGATAATTTAGATTTAGATCCAGATTTAGAAAGGTCTCAGTTTTGGTCAGGAATTCACCTTGTGTCCTATGCAGGACACAGTCTACCTTTGATACCATTTTTATATGCCTCTGCAGGACCATGCACAATGCCGTGTGATACACTCTCAAATGTTCACTGTTCATCCCACCTGACAAGCATGCATCAGTATTCAGTGTCCTTAACTAAATCACCCAGCCACCAATGATGCAAGAGTTAATTACACTCCTCAGCAGGCTACCCCTGAACTTTGAGAAAATTTTGACTGTGCTCAGGATTTCCACTCTGTAGCTTGGGAATCTGTCACTGAAATGTGTGGAGCTCCCAGAATTACATCCCCTTTTTTGCATCCACTTCTTGGATTATTTCCTGTTTTTTCAATGCAGTAGCAGCTGGAGCCACTCCTGGCGGCTGCACCCTGCACTTCACACAGCTGCCTCCATGGCTTTTATTAATGTTTTCCAGTTCTCATCCTGTTTTCTCACTGATGACTCTGGCAAAAGACACGCTGTCTCTATTGGAGTAAAAAATAATGCAAATCCTAAACACCCATCTCAAAATAGCTAAGAGGGGCTTTGTGGCTCAGATGCAGGAAAGCAAAATTAGTGCCTATTGCGGCATGTTCATATGCCTCAGAATAGGTTGTGGGTTAGAAGGCACCAACAGAGCTTTGTTCCTACTGCTATTTTTTAAAAGGCCATCACACTAACAAGGATTCCCTTGTTCAGCGGCACTTTACTGGTGAAGAAAGTAAGTTGTAGGTCCACTGCCTCCCTCCAGGTGTCACTGCCCTCTTAAATCCTGAGTCTCCAGACAAAGGGCAACCAATTGAGCCATCAATAAATCCATATCAGGACAGAGTGTACAGAATCTAATGGCTGATTTCATTACATTGAAGTGACAAGGCGTAAGCTGTCTGGTTTGAGGAATGGGATTGATTTCACCGAGGGAAGTAAAACCAAATGTAATATTAATCAATAATCCGAGACAAATAACTGTGAGCCTATTAACTCAATTTTTAATTCTAAGGAACATTTTGTCATTAGTTGGAATTTTGGAGTGATTTTCTCCTTGTGAGTAATGCATTTCTGGAAGACCTACTTTGAGTTTGCAATTACTCTTTTAGAGGCAAAGTCTGTAAATGAAGGGATTATAGACACAAACAAATCCATTCATAATTAGTCTTCCTCTCTTTCAACAGGGCAGTAATAATGAGTAATGGTAGCCATTTCTTGAGTCCCATTTAGTTAATGGAACCATACTCTTGGTTTATTTTTATAACATTTTTAAAATTTATTTCTGCCCCACCAGTATATCAGGCAGCAGCTGCCATACCAAGAGTCTATGAAAGTGCTTTCATTTGAGATGAGATGGAATCATTGAAAAGGCAAATTAGAAAGGCTCTGCCCCCTTCAAAGTGGTCACATTTTATATTCAAAAGCCCCTTCATATAGCGTTTGGGTAAGTTGGTCTTTTTGACTTCTATATATATCAACTTTAAAGCTGTAAGTGTCTGAGGTCAAGGAATCTATCATCCCAATAACAATTTTAAAACTGTTGCTCATGATCTGCAGAAGCCCTTGGAAAGCCTCAAGTATATTAGGGCACTAGAAATTTTGAGATGTGGTGGAACACACACAAAGGATTGGGTTTGTACATCAAACAAAATCTTCAATAAACTGGTTACAGAGAACAGTTTTTTACTGTCTGCCTGATATAATTTCCAAAATGTATTTTTCTGTGCCATCTGGGAAATCCCAAAGATTAGGCAAAGTGCAACATCATCTTCTGCAGTTATAGAAAACAGCCATCATATGCAGGTGCTACCACTGATGCAGACAGAGAAGAAAACCACTGAAGGGAAATCCTTATTTGCATTGAGTTAGTGGGTGCAAGTGGGAGATGGGCCTCCTCTATTGTCGCTGTGTCTTGATGAAAAAAGAAAAGAATATCTGACCTGCTCTTCATGCCACTGCAAGGAAATGACGTGATGGAAGTTATTACTTGTATTCTTCTATATCTGCTGCTGTTATAGCTGTTGTATAAGCAGGGAGCATTTTCCATTTACCCCATCTTTCCCAGTGTCCATCAGAAAGGCATATGTGTGTGTTAGAGAGAGAAAGTAAGGAGAGTGTGCCAGGTCCATTTTTGTGTATTTCAGAGAGTGCAGCACATCTTGTGGGTCAAATATATTCTCGATAAAAGGACCACTGCAAAATAAGAGATAATTACAGGGCTCCGCCATAAGCGCTTGTTTTCATGGCTCCCAGAGTCCAACTCCTGTGGTGTTTATGATGCAGCATAGCAATTTGTTGTCTCATAGATGGTAAGGTTGTTCAGTGACAGCTGTGGCCTGTTGCAAGGTTCAGCTCAAACCTCCAGCAGCCAGGAGCCTTGCTGAAAAGGGTGACTACCTGTGTTTGGCTTTTGAGACCTGACAGATGTCAGGATATTTGTCCACAAATCTCAAGAGTGTTTTCTGCAGGGAACAGGGGACAGCACAAGAGATGTGAAGAAATAAAGTGCGAGTTGATACGTGGTTTCTCTTCCCCATACCAGTCTCCTCCTTCACAGATTTTCAGTTCCCATTGGTCCTACTATTGCCTCAGGCAACTACTCTTTTTTGGAATTGCTGTCTTCTCTGTCCCTCCGTTCAGGGAGAAATCTGAAACTTTTCTTGTTCTCCAGGGTAGTTTTAAGGAAAGGCTTAAATCTCCAACAACATCTGTCTCTCTTGCCTGTGTAATGACTTTATAGGGTACTTTCAGTATTAACCGAAGATTTAGTAGGATGCTGCAGTCCAGGGCTATAGTTTGTGGTTTGTACATAATTCTTGAATTTTCTGTAAAGGTTTGAAGGATATCTCAAACTTCCATCCTGAAAATGCAAAGCCTGATATTCAGGCATTCATCTTTTTTTCCCCACCAGTAGTGAAGTCCATTTGAAGAGCAGTCCAGTGATACAACAGTGATTTGCAAAGAGCTTTTACAGAGGCAAGGAAGTGAGATTAAGATGCGTAGTGAAGTGGAAGAACATAGCTGGTAAGTTACCTGACTAGTGACTTAGTGGTGTAAAAAGGGAGAAGCATTTGAACCTCAGAAGGTGAAAATCAACTGTCATTAATTCCTCATGATATTTTGAGAGGTGTCCTAAAGCTGCCCATAGGTCTAGATTCAGTTTCCGTTCAGCAAGGGAAGTTGCAAGCACAGCTCTGGCTCCATCCAGAGGCTTCTTTTGAAGACTTCAGTGTCCAATGGGACTGAAAATAGCTAAATAAGTTATTAGTTTAGTGGTAGCTGGCTTCACATGAACATGTTCAGCCTCTCTGTCCACAGGTTGTCTATGGACTTCTGTGTGGGCAGACTGGCAGCTAGTCAGAGCACAAGCTATATGCAAAGCCTCTACTTGCATGAGGTGCTAGCAGTGGCATATAATCCCCTATTGGAATTCATGGTTGTTTTCTTTATGCAGCCAACTCTTAAGAACAGAGGCCATGGGGCAAACTAAATTATTCTTAAACCAAACCAACAACCAAACAAAAAACAGAATAAAAAAAAAAAAACATAAGAAAACTCCTTGTGTCAGGAGCTCAGCACATTACACTTAGAAGGCAGAAAACAATAGTCTGCCACTTCTCCTAAAGGAAGATGTTACCAGTTTTCTACTGGGGTATAATACATACTGTAAATGTTATCTTTCTTTTAGGAAAATAAATATGTTGGGTGTTACTTTACAAATTAATTTACCAGCTAGTTTAATGCCAATCTCCAAACTTCAGACTCTAGGAGCACACTTTATGTCATCTGACTTCAGGTAATTTGCAGCATAGACCTCCCCATTGGAATTTGTTACCTTAGATTCCATTTGCAGAGAAAAGAAATAGGCACCTTTTGGTTTCTATTTGACCTGTTTCAGATATCTGCATTGCATTACTTTGGATATTTACATGCAGGTGCAGGAAATTCATTGCAGGATCTACCATTTCTAATGAATGCAACACTAAAAAGCCTCTAAGGATAGGAACTATGTAAAGGATGTTTCCTTTACAGCCTATTTAATTTTTGAAGGCGTCCTGATACATTCTTTTCTGCAGCCTGCACTGGCTTATTCAGATGTTGCCCATCTCAAAAATAAGCAGAAAACTCCATCGCATTTGCCTTCCAGCTTGTATTTCTTCTCTGAGTCTAAACAAGAATCCAAAGCCCAGCACAGTTGCTCTCAGGATTGAGTATCAAGGAAAATGATATTTCATCAAATCATTTTTAAATAATTCTTTTCAACAAGGACAGAGAAAGCATTCTGCAGCCTCCCTGGAAGACTATTAAGTAACAAAGAAAATGCTAAAGCCAAATAATCAAAACAGGGCTTTAAGTTTGTGAAATCACTATAATTAGGACAAATACACACCACCGCAGTGGGTGTCTCTTTTTTTCCCTTCAATTATGTTTAATGAGATAAGATGGGGTTTCAGCTAATGATAACATAGGATTGTTCAAACAGTCATGATTAATTAGCTGAGTATAACTGAAGATACATATATACTTAGAAGTCGGAAGAATAATTTTGTTTTGAGTATGATTATTAAATCTCAAAGTATTATGACAACAAGATGAAACATCCCAGTAATCATTTTGCTCCAGTGTGGTCAAATGTGAAGACACTGAATTTTTCATTGTGGAGAAGAGCAGAAATAAACACAGTAGTGATCTACCTTCCCCAGATTTTGTTTTGTGAATATAAAGACATGCTAAAGCAAACAACTTAGATTTTTGCGATGATCTGGAAGGTGTTTGTACATAAAAGAGAGCGTTTTTTTATAGTATTTGCAAATATGGCAGGGTGAATTAGTCAATGGAAACAGCTAAAGATGAGTATGAGAAAACATTTTTTTAGCATTGTGGTCATGTGGGGTATGAGACTGTTGCTGAAAGGAAGAAAACACAGCTGGACCTTTCAAACTGAGCTCAGAAAAACAGCAGAGAATATACAGTGGGAATTGAGGCCTCGCTGCCTCAAAGACAGGAGATATGACCACATAGGTACAGATGAGTGAGGCATACCAGCATGCAGCACCTATCTTGCCTCTATTATGCTTTCTTTTCCAGCTCTTCCATATTTAAAAAAAAAATGATAGGGAGTGGTGGTAATGTTGGCTCTTAATTCACTTAATTCAAAGTTTCATGGGTCTCCAAGTGCAAGATTCAAGTCTTTAGCTTTGCTAAACTTTGTTCAATTCAACGCAGAATTTTGAACTGTGGGAGAGCTGTCAAAAATGTTCATAGAATCATAGAATCATTTTTGTTGGAAGAGACATTTAAGATCAACGGGTCCAATGGTTAACCTAGCACTGCCAAGTTACCACTAAAGCATGTCCCTAAGCATCATGTCTACACATCTTTTAAATACCTCCAGGGATGGGGACTCAACCTCTTCCCTGGGCAGCCTGTTGCAATGCTTGATAACCCTTTTGGTGAAGAAATTTTTCCTAATATCCAATCTAAACCTCCCCTCACACAATTTGAGACTGTTTCCTCTTGTTCTATCACCTGCTACTTGGGACAAGAGACCAATACCCACCTCGCTACAACCTCCTTTTAGATAGCTGTAGAGAGCGATAAGGTCTCCCCTCAGCCTCCTTTTCTCCAGGCTAAACAACCCCAGTTCCCTCAGCTGCTCCTCATAAGACTTGTGCTCTAGATCCTTCACCAGCTTCATTGCCCTTGGACATGTTCCAACACCTCAATATCCCTCCTGTAGTGAGGGGCTCAAAACCGAGGACAGTACTCGAGGTGTGGCCTCATCAGTGCTGAATACAGAGATACAATCACTTCCCTAGTCCTGCTGGCCACTCTATTTCAGATACAAGCCAGGATGCTATTGGCCTTCTTGGCCACCTGGGCACACTGCTGGCTCATATTCAGCCGGCTGTCAACCAACACCCCCAGGTCCTTTTCCACTGGGCAGTGATGACCTAATCTCCAAGGCTATTTTAGTCCCAGAATACATCAGATTATCATTGTGCGTTGCTGTGATTCATGTTAGCTCGCAAAGGTACCATTATGCCCGCCTTGGCTGGCAGGAGCTCAACCACATCACCTCTCGACATTATCAGAAGAGCAGGAACTGGAAAAGAATAAGCATGTAGGTGGCTAAGTGGCTGTCTGCCATATAGCTAAACTAGGAAAAGGAGAACAATAACAAAGAATAACCTTGGGCCCACAATTCAGGCACACTGTGCATGTCCTCTTCACCGGCATTTTGTAATATGCTTTGTCTTTTACACTTGTGCAAAGAGATCGTGAAGCAGCCATAATGTCATATCAGAAGTCTGTCCTGCTTTTATAATAAAAGGGACTGGCTCTCTGCACTGTCTTAGAGAAGAAGTGCTTTACCAGGTCAGATGAAAATAGTCTAATCCTGGATTCATTCTATTATAGTGTGCAGTAGTAGAAACATTAGGAAAGAGGATAGAAAAAGGAGATGCAATATCAATAATTTGCCCAGGTATTTAAAGCAACAAACTGCCCAATAGAGAATCAAGACCTGAATTGTCATACTGAGATAAACCAAAGACCTCCACGCTGGGCATTCAGACCCTACATAGGAGTCAGATCTTTTTTAAATTCTGAGGCACTGGGATTCACTTTGAAATGGACCCAGGAGCACTGTAAGACATTTGACAACTGAGAACTATGGTTGCAGTTTAGCCCATGTGCTAAAAATTAATGTGAACTGTTGTTTACTGAATAGCCCATCAGTGTATGCAGATATTTACAACAAGGAAGACATGCCAACAAATTAGCAGGCTGTCTCTTAGGGGGACATTCCAGTAATTTCTGATTTTTGTGTTTGCTTCAGCCTTTCCAAAGTCTTCCACGCACATACCTCCTTTTCCTTCTTTCTGTTTCATATCCCTTTTAGAAACTTTTGAATGTAATTTCCTGACATGCCACATTCATTGTCACCTCTGGGCAATTCCTTCTGTGACAATTGATTGTGTTTATAACTTAGGACTTCACACTTTTCATAGTTATTGCAGTCCTCCCACTGTTCACTTATCAGTGTTGGATGCACCAACCCACTTGTCCACCACAGACCTGAGTGACTACAAAATCCCAATTTTCTTTGGTGAGGGGAGACAATTGGGGTGGTGCTGTTCTAGCTGTTGTGCAGAGGAGGGCTTCCTTTGTCTTAAGAGAAATAAAATAGGCTGGAATGAGACGTGTGTTACAAATTCACTCTATGGGAGACAGATTGACTTAGCAAATACTTTCACCTCTAAGTCACCAGTTCAAGGTCAGATTCTGGTGCATGTCAATAGGGACTTAAAAGCTTTACCACCCTGTGTCTGCTCTGCAGTTTCAAATTTAAAGAAATGACAGTCTCAGGCTAGTTTCTCATAAACACCACCACTGCTGTCACTGCTAATTGGGCACTTGCTGGAAGCATTGGCAGAGAGGCAAAAAGACTGAATGAGCCATTGACATTGAATTCACCTCTCATTGCTACATGTTCAGTGCGGCTCTTTGCTGCTGGCTTTGTGCTGGCTGTGTGTCCCATAGAGGTAGACCTAGCAGAGTCTTTTTCTGCCTTCTTATCTTGCTCTGGGAACCCAGCTCTTTAAAAACTGAGTCTGCCTTTTATAGCTAATGCGTCGTTGTCACTTAAGGTAATTTTGAAGGAGGTAATCATCAAAGAGTAATGGGGAGGAACTATGGGAAAATTTTGGCTTAATGTCAAGAAAAACTTTTTGAGAACAATATGCTGTGTTTTTACCAACCTGTGTCTGACACAATCTGGCTGACTCAAACTCTAGACATATCCCAAAATATCTAAGGCTTGAAATAAAAACAGTAACACAGCCCTTTGAAGCAAGGCCTACTCCTGTAAACTATATGAATAAAGATGAACTTCTGTAGCATGTTCTGAACTGTAACTATCCCCCAGGAGGAGTCTCCTCTGTCTGCTGTTTTTCTCTACTTGTAATCTAACCCTATCAGCTCGCTCATTACCAATAAATAAAAAAAAAAACAGGAAAAAAACTAATCCCCCCCCAACTCAAAAAAACAGGTCCATTTTTCATTTTATTATAAAAATCACTGTGTATTGTGTTTTTCATATTAAAGACAGCAGCAAATTTATACTCTCTCAGAGATCGGGATTGCTCAGAACACCTCTGAGGCTTTAAAATTCTATATACTTTATTGGTGGAAGAACTTATTTTTGCAAACACCTTTATGATTCAGTGAAATTAATTCCTCAGGACAGGCCAAATCCAAATTATCCAAGGCTCAAAGTCACAACATTTTAACTTTAAAGTTCCTGATTGTTCAGCACTAAATCAGTTTCTTTTACAGTATACATGGAAAAATTTCTAAACAAGCATCAAGATAACTTTCTGAATAAAGGGTTTCCTAGACCAGCCAACAGAAAATAGGAAGAATAGGAAAACATCTTGTGTCCTCAGGTTCCATGCTCTTGCATTTGAGGAGACATCTCACTCAACTGCAATCCTCATATCCAGAATTTTTTTTCATAGAGAGACTCCTGCATAGGATCTGCTCTGACCACTGTTTTGTGGGAGGTGGGCTGGGGAAAGAAATTAAAAAAAAAACCAGACAGTGACGGATTTTTGTAAGGAAGGAGTATCAGGGAAATGTTTACTTTGTGACTTCCAAAAGGGTTTAAACAGAAGTTCAGCACCAAGTTGTCCAAGACCGTACGGACTAAGGAGTTGACCAAGACTCAATCTGCTAAACTGGTGTGAACAATTTGCTGCCTTCAGCTTTCAATCTGTCCTGGCCAGAGACAAATGGGGCAGAAGAGTAAATGTTTGCCAGCCTTATGTGTGCACCTGACAGTTCAGTTTATCAGTTTAGGGCAATGGAAGTGGCCTTGCAGTTGTATGTCACCCTGTAAATGACAGTGGCTGAGGAGTTGGGACACAGCTTGTTCTGCCAGCCCTGAGAAGCTACGGCAATTCCCAACAGAGAGACAGGGCAGACCACTTACAAAAATGTTCTTGGCATATCTGTACCGGCCATTTATTCTGTCAGGCTGTAACTGAACTAGTTTTGAAGGTGTATTTTGAGTTTAGGCATCTTTATGGTATTTACATTTGCTGCTTAAGTTCTTGTCCAGAGCTAAATCCTTTCAGGGTATTACCTTCCTGTTACTTCACCAGGTACTTATGCGAGGTGTTATTTCAAACACAAGTTAGTTTTGCTGCAGCAACTTGTGCCTAATAAGATAGTATATGTCCTACCAGATGGATTTTTGTTGATCTTGGGATAAACACAAATTTGCTGGTAATTGCTCAAACTGACACTGCTTTTTCTGTATCTGTTGGCATGTAGCAGGTTCATGGATCTGTTCCATTGTTGTAGCTGTTTCTAGAGTAAACAGAAGCTAATGCACTCTGGATATATAGTGCACAGCTACATGAGAGAAACAAAAGGCTAATTTATATTGAACTTGGGGACTACGCCATGAGTATTAATTAGGCATACTGTCTCACAGAGCAAGAAAGAATTGTTTTTCTTCTGAGATTAATAGCCAAAATCCAAGGAGATCATTCCTGTACAGAAGCCAAATGGGTGCTACACAAGTTGTAGATCCTTTATCAAAATCATAAAACTTCTCCTTTTCAGTCACGGTAGGAAAATTTCTTAGAGTTTGACCTCTCTTCAAATCACTTCTTTTCTTTGGTTTGTTGTAAGCCTCTAGAATTCAGTGTCACAGGAATTCAGCAAATCTAATACAGTGGGGGAATTTTTAAATGCTGCATTATGTGGGCTGACAGAGGCAATCATCTTCCTCAGCAGCTTCGTATACCAGTAACATACTCTACTGAGACCAGTAATAGTATCGTTTTAATTGCTCAATGTGTTCTAAAGCAGAAATAAGTCATCCTGGAAAGCCATTTTGAGAACAGAACATGGTTTTGGTAATTCTAAAAAAAAAATATTAACAGATGATCAATTTGGAGTTAGTGTAGGTTGACATTATTAATCACTGGATAGCAGGAATGAGCTGTTAAGAAATACAGCAGATACGTAAGTTGATTACATAAGGACTAGATTTCCACTGTGTTTAAAACTAAGTTCTGAAAATTTTGATACCTGGTTACACCTTTTTCTCAAGTTGGTAGCACCCAGCAGATCTCTTTCCCTGATCTTGCCCAGCACCTCTGGAGAGCAGCCTCATGGAGAACCGTCTGCCCTATCACATAGTGTCTGCCCTCAGCTCTGTGGGCTGTTACCTCCTGTCAGGACTGGCTGGGCAGAGGGCTTCAACCTCCCCTGCACCTTCTGGCTGTTCTTGCAGTGTGTTGGTGTGCTATAGTCATCCAGAGGCAATTTTTGGTTTATGTGATATATTGCATAGTGAGGTCCTCTCTATGAGCGGGCATTTTAAGTACTGCATCAAAGTTGGTCACGTTACTAATCAGTTCACAATTTTATAACATTTTATGCAAGTATTTTATCGCAAAACCTTGTAAAATATATTTTTCCTCCCTTCTGAATGAGTCAGATATTACTCTCCTTATTTAAAAATGAAGAAGAGATTTTGCAATAGTAAATCAGTGTCAGAGAAGATGGAAGGCCTGAGTCCTGGAATCTAATTTTCTGCTTGAAACCCTCTCTCAGACTGGTTTGCATTAGAAGAGCTAAAGACTTTTCTCTGTTTTGACAGGGCACCCTCACTTAACCTGCAGTATGAGTGAAGTGGCAGTCAGATCACTCTTCAGTGTGAATATTAATGAGAAAATTCATAATAACCCTTCCCTTTGACAGTGGAACAGGAGCTGAAGTCCAACCGCAGGATCAAACAGGGTGGCATGGTACATGCATCAAACCATCTGGCTAATGCATAGCTCAAGGAAATGAGCCAAAACATTTCAGTCAAAACTCTTCACTGGAACAGTAATAACCCATGAGTCCCTTTTCCCTAAAAACCCTGGAGGCAGAACAAAATATCCTGTCAAAATGCATCAGTGCAGTGGAGCAAGAAAAACAAAAACCTCAGACAGTACATATGACCATGTGAAGGTGTTTACATATTTCACAAAGTATTTTTTTCTACTCTCTGTTTCTCTCTCTCTCCCTCCCCTGCCCTCTGTGCCTTCCACCTTCACACTCCGACTGTGTCTGGCTCTAACAGCTCCTTAATGTATTCAATTCAATTTATGTTTCATTTAAAGACAGTGTTTGTTCTGAAACTTTCTTTTCTTTTTATGCTTTGTGTGTTTGTTCACTGTTGTGTAAGTAACTTGGTTGCTGAACTCACTCCTATCATTTCCCCCATCTGCCGGGAAAGGAAAAGCAGGTTTTCTAAAGACTTGTCTGCTCAGGACATCTTCCTGGATCTTGAGGCTTAAATATAAACCCAACTACTTTTTGACAATGTTCTCTGATGATGATGAAAGTGGTTCCCCGGCACTGATATTGGTCATGATATTGGTACATCTCTGGTAGAGGAAACATGATGTTCTTGGTGTGAATAATTGAGCTTCCTCTGACAGCCTTAGTCAAATCACCATGGTCTGAATAGTCCACATAACCAATCACCATCCTGTTCTAAGATGCAGTACCACTGGAGCCATTGTTGAGGTGACAGGAGGAGATAGACAGAGGCCAGCAGCCTCCAGAGCTTCCAGTGTAGCATTAAAGCCCCTAAAAATGCTAAATGTACAACTTTACATACAGACCTCAGTGTTCATGAATGCACAGCAGTGTTTTCAGTTTGCCAATAGGACACATTCAGTGGCTTTCATTCAGAGGCCGGATGAGTTTACACTGGACTTTCACTGTTGAAAATCTAATCACAAAGGACGAATTTGAAAATTCCAGTCTTTCTCCATTAATCACTACCATGTACAGACTGGCATATAGAAATGACATAGTAGGTTAAGAAAAAAGTATTTTGAAGGAATTTCGTTATGAATGTTCAAGATTAGAACAGCCAACACAGGTCAAATTCAGGGTGGTGTGCATGGACAAAGCATGCCGAGAGGAAAATCTGAATATCCAGATTGTACCTGAAATGGGAAAGGGTAAAGCCAAATTCTTAAGTTTCAGACCCAAGGATCTGGTGCCAGTGGGAGTTTTGCAGTATTGTTATCTCTGTTAAGTTTTAAGAGCAAAGGGTGTAAACTGGAAAAGTTTCTGAGGTAGACGTATCACTGCGCAACTAATTGACATCTGTTGCTATAAGATGCGAGAGAGATTTACCTAGGACCTGCGATTACACTTCAAGCCTTATTACAATATGATCTAAAGGGAGACTGAGTACTGATCTGGGAGCCACGGAGTTTCCACTTAGGTCAATTTGCAAACAGGGACAGATGATTTAATATTTTGCTGGAATCGGTCTGTGAGAATAGCTTTTTCACAAAAAGAGAAGTATCCCTAAGGCCTTCACAACATTAAACCACAGTTCTACTGGTGAAAAGCTAGGAATGCATTCTACACACATTTTGAAGACTGGTTTCAATTTTTAACATTAAAAACGCCAAGTATGAGTGTTTTGTTTAAAAACAGAAGTAGTTTCAAAGCTTATGGAAGCATTTTTATTGTTGAAATATCTCAAGCATCTTTGCAAAACAACTGAAAACCAGAGATATTTGTTTGAAGGAATTTTCTATCTACCAAATCTTCCTGAGCTGAAATGTAGTGGTATTGAAAAGATCCCTGATCTTTGTGTTCTGGATGCAAACTGTTTAATATTGCATTTACAAAGGTAGGGCTTTCCTTCTTACACTCCCTGAAGTTTTTATGAGAACTACTGTGTTTCCAGGACAGTTCATGTTGTTTGTAGCTAAAAACTGCAAGGTCAGAAAAAGGTGGGAGGTGTTTTTATTGGGTTGGGTTTGTTTTTCTTTCCCAGAGTGATGCAGCTTTTTCAAGACTTTTTACCCTTGTTAGTTGTTAGGGTTTTTTTTTTTTTTAAGCCTAAAGTAGAAGTATGGCTCTTCTTTGTACAGGGAAAATATAAGGTTGACTATCTTATGCTTACTTTAAAATTTTCTAAGTTTACACACTAGATGAGATAGTGGTTCAGCAACTTAATGTCTAGAATCACAAACCTTGTCTTGTTTGATGTTGTTTATTAAACACGTTGCCTACTATGACTTTGAATAGCCTCGTTTAGCATCCTATTATCCAATATTGATTTATCACTGCTAAAAATACTGCTGCTAGGACTACTACTACCACAGCTACTACTACTTTGGAAGCACCAGCAGTGTGCCGTTGACATCAGAGCATTTTTTTCTTGGGAGTTCAGCACAAGCAGCCAAATTCCCCCCAAAGGCCACACAAATGGAAACTAAGAGTAGACCACATATCATTAACACAAAGTGCTGCAACTCGCCTTCTGCTGTTTATGTAGTGAACAACTTTCTCAAATGGAATTAAAAAAACACACTTTACCTGAAGACTCTTTTGGGAAAAATCACTATCCCCAGCTTCACATGTATTTTCTCTTATGTATCCTCCAGTTCCTCTCAAATGGACTTTTATAATGAATTGCAGTGAAATGTTTAAAAAGGCTCCTATTATCACTTTTACTCTATTTCACTACATCATTTTTTTTCACTTGTTCACAAAACTCTTATGTGTACACTCCAAATTAATCATAATTTCATGCCTAGTCTGAAGACACTCAATATTTAACAGGCTATTGCAATCTCTGTCAAGATCAGGTTTTGTACTTCTGACAGTGTTTCAGAAAAGAAAATATGTGTTGTGAGAGAAATATAACTAGCATTCAGTCACTAAAAATGCCCTACCATTTTCATACTTAAAAAACTTAAAAATTATTGTAAAAATAGTTTCCGTTAGCTGATGAACTTATCAAGATAGTCTAAAAACAAGATCAAGATATAATTATCCTGTATGGACATGCGTCAGCATTTTCATAAATTAAGTGCTGACATAATGAAATTCTTGTAATTCTGAAACTATTTTGGCAAATGAAGAAAAGTGCTGGAAAACATTCCATTCACAACCTTCAAAATCAAATGATGACCTTTCCATATCATATATTTCTCTGTTATGCAGTATTTAAGTGCGGAAACGTACCTTTTTACTGTCATATTTTATTCATTTGTATATAGAAGAATGTATTCCAAAGCGAAAATTAATAATACCTGCTCCAAATAATGATGGATTACCAAAGTTCAAACTGTTTGAGACTAGTATAAATGTTATAATTTATTCCTATCAATTCACAGTGCTTTTTTGAACATAATCAATCTGAAATAATCTCAATTCAATCAGATAGCAACAAAAATGTAGGCATTCTTGTGGTTTTAAAGTATTAGTGTCTGCAGAGAACAAGGTTTTCTATGAACAGGAAAATTAATGAAACTGAAATTCAGAAGGATTTGTATTCTACATCCCTGCACATCCTCTCACCACAACACTCTCAGTTTCTTCCTTGTCCCTTTCCCAGTGCTTTCAAAATGTCCTGAATACCCTATAAGCAACAGATAGGGATAAGCATAAGGGAAAACACCCTGATTTTTGACTTGCATTTATGCTGATGGACTGGCATGTATTGCAATGCATATACCGCCTGATTAGCTAGAAAACTAATGAATTAGCTTCTTCTACAGCAGAACCCCTCTCCTATCATGGTGCAAGTTGTAGCAAAATTGCTTGCTAAGGTCTATAGAAGAGAGAGAGATAGAGAGGACAATTGCAAAAGTTTATTTCCTTGCTAATTATTTTCTGATTCAAAAAAGAAACTGATATAGCAATTACAAAACACAAAACTTTTATCTTACCTGATATGATTTTAGCTATGGGGAAATAATGAAAATAACACTTTCATTTTCTGTTGCAACCAAGTGAGCTATATGAATGACTATAAATAAAAGCGTCACATTTTTGCTGTTTCAACTCTAATCACCACCTATAGAGAAAATCTATATTCTCACATTTATTAGTCACTAAGTTTCAAGACTGTTGTCTGTTTACAGTAGAATTATTTAATGTGTTATCTGTTATCCCTGACAATCTCATGTTAGAAATAGATAATCTGCTTTTACGTAGAGTAAATCTTTTGCAACTATTGCTGGCCTTAGTAATTCATTTACATTTTTTAAGCTACCATCTGAAAAGTTCTTTCTTCATTTTGGGGAGTGAGCCTTAACTTGATGGACTATCGCAAAACCAATCACTATGTGTTTGTTGGATGTATCTAAACCAATTCAGAATTCATCAGTCAAGAATCAAGCTTAGATCAGGATGATCCTGTCTTTTCTGTACTTGCAGCAGACCCATAGATACTAGTATTATAGCCAATATAGCTGATATTTATTTCCTGATAAATATAAGGGATGAAATTGCCTTTAGACATCAAGAAAATCATCATATACATGATAACCATATATAGGGTAATCTTAGTTGCAGTTCCTTTGGGAAGGCTAGATTGATTCTTTTTGCATTTTGTTATTGGTTTGAGTCATGTCTTCTGGAGTTTGTAAAATGATTAGGAACTTTTAGTTTCAAAGCTGTTATATAAATGCAAACTACTGCTTTATTTATATTTTTTTTTAAATAAAAACCAGGGGTTCTCTCGGCTGAAACATACACTAAGAACAAGATTTAATCAGCAGTTACATTACTTGTTTGACTGGTTGATTCAGCTTTCCTATTACTCATGCAGTGAATGAAATAATGAATATGTCTGAAAATAGGGAACAGAAAGATACCTGCAGAATCAGTGAAAGAAATAGGTTGCAGCCCCTTAAAGGAAGGATGGCCGCCCTACCAGCTCATACTGCAGTGTCTCTCATGCTGCCTGCAGTTTGACTTTCCTCAGACAAAGCTGACTTACTTTCCTGAACCTCTCTTTGAAAATACTCCCTAAAAGAGGAATCCTTATTGTCTGGCAGTAGTCACATTTTTTAAAGTAGTCTGGTTTTGTCTCTTTTTTTTTTTTTCTGTATCTCTTGCAAATGTATAGGCTCAATCAACAATGTAGCTCTACTATAGGATGAGGGATTATCATCATATATCTGAAGAAATGTCTATACACCTTTTGCAGACCAGAGTGTCTGCTCATGATCAGAGCCAGATAGATATTGTTTGAGTGTTAGGGGACAGATGCTGATGCTGTCAGGCCTGGAACAGGCATGGGCACAGTGATACTGGGATGCTCAATCCATTCATCTGTTTCCCTGCCAGCCAGAGAAAGCACTCATCTCCCCCTGCCCCTCCTGTCCGTGGAATCATGGCTGAATCGTGTGGCATGGTCAGAACCATAAATTTGATTTATTGTCTTTATTTAAGCTGACAGGCAACAAAGAAAATCTGAATGGCCAGATCTTATTTGCATGTCAGTTATAACACAGTTAAAGCTTTTCTTGGTTTAAAAGTCTAAGATTTAAAACTGAGCTGAGGTCCTGTTTTCATTCTGGTGATAACAACGCAGAACTTCATAGAACACTGGTTCTTCCCTGAAGCTGCTGAAGGACGTGGCTCTTCCACCAGGTGACTTGACTGAATTCTGGCAGGGAGTGTTGATTGCTAATGGACTGCAAATACAGAATGACAGCAAAATGGTTACTGATGAGAGAACACTAATAATGAAAAATAGCAACTAGTGGGGCTATGGGAACAACAATATTGAGCAGAAATGACAGTAGATTTGCCCTATAAATCAGCATTATGATTTTTTAGAGGTCTTGGTAATAGTGTTTTTAGAAACTGCACATCATTTTAGGACAAAAGACTGACAGGCTGAACAGATAGACTACTTTGACCCTAAGAATCCAGCTTTAGATGTGGCTTCTGTTTTAGAAAATAAAGAAACTTGAGGTCAATGGCCTGATGGCCCTTGATAAGTACAATAAACCAACTCTTTTTCCGTAGAAAAACTTGACACATATCCCTTTGACTACATTTTTGCCTAAACTGATTCAAAATATATAAAATAACAAGAATCTTGCTCACAAAAAGTTGCCCTCTCATCTCTCTCCAGAGCAGTTATTTACAATTACCTTTCAACGCCTATGACCCAGGGCAATGTTTTCTTGTAGCTTCAAACCTGTGTTATGGTTTGAGAAACCCGTAACAATTTATTGTCATTTAGACAATCATTCTATTACGTGATGACCCCTCCCCACTCGGGAAAGGGAATCAGGAAAAAAACAAGGAAATCTGGGAGTTGAAATATAAACAGATTAAATAGAGTAAGATTAGATAATTAACATTAA
>RSEF01000005.1:44902870-44918043 GCA_003993805.1 Himantopus leucocephalus | reverse complement strand
ACCATAGCTGGCTACAAAGTAAGTATTTTCACAAATTCAGACAGTAGAGTCTGAAAAAAGTGCAGTCTTCGCAAGTGTTAGAAGAGAAATTAGTCCCATGTCTCTCAAACCAGGACAACCTGAAACAAAATATTTTGATCTACAGTTTCCATATTGGTATTACACATCGGTATTACACAAAACAACTCTATCTCTATGGCACTTCTTTGAACTAAATCACTTTATTATCATTCATAATTGACTGGCCTTATTATTCTGTGTTGGTCTGGAAATATAAGTGAATTTGTTGGGCCTGTCAGTATCAATGTAAGATATTTGACTGTATAGAAGTTGAAGAAGAATGAGAATGGAGAAAGAAAAAGGAACTTGAGTGAAGAGTCTATGTTGGTCTGCTAGTTTTTATTTTCTTTCATTCTTTTTTTCTTTTTCATTTTTTTTAACTTCTGTCTCCATTTTTTCTTAAGCCACATAATACAAAGTAGAATAAGAAACATTTTTTTTTTTGTTAATTTTCCCCCTAAAAGTACAGGTTCTAGAATATGTGAAGTTTTGTGAATTTTTATCAGTTTTCTTGAGTTTATCATACCAGAAAGAAAAAATGGTGACAGTTTCAGTATGTTTAAATGTTTTGAACAAGGAATTGAAATTCCCTTATGTTTATTTTCACTCCTTTAACCCTGGAATCCAAGTCTTCTGGGTTTGGGCGGGTTTTTTTTGTTTGTTTTTGTTTTGGTTTGCATTTTTTTAGGATAAACAAAATATTTTACTGGATATATAATGAAATTTTGACTTTTTATTTCACCAAAATTTTCTGTAACATTATTTAAGTTTAGCTATTTTTTTCCTTTTTCTTTTCTTAACCACTTTTAAATTAGAATAATTTATTAATCACATAGCTTTTGTGAAAGGGGGTTAGGTGGCTTGGCTGAAACTTGGTTTTCTGTTATTTTAAAAGTTTGCACATTGTACTGGCTTTATCACCCTTTTCATGTAATATACAGATTCATAGCTTGAATCAAAACAGATTATGAAATGAGGGCATGAAAATCACGACAAATCTGGGTCCTTCATGCATGATGGCTAGGCTATAATGTAACAGCCTTCCTGCAGTGCAAGTGTTACATATTTTAGATAAAATACGTGTTGCGTATTTTTCCTGTGGTATATGGCTTTAATATTGTCACCTCATCAATAGTCCCAACAGGCGGGTAAAACCAGCCTGTCATGAAGTCATTTTGGCTGGTCAGGCACTAGATAACACAATTTTTAAAAAATAATTCCAAACCACATAACCAATGGATCCTCCCACTGTCAAAGCTTCCTGATTGAGAATCTCCTTTGTATTCTTGATAAGAATTTTATTCTCTACCAGAAGAGCGTCACCTACTTTGACCTTCATCAAAGGTCACATCCATGGCCTTTGTGTCTTCAAAACACAGTTTTGGAAAAGAAGTAAAAAATAAGCTTCTTTCCAGGTTGCTATCATTGCTCTGACAATCTCCTTGAGTTCTAAGGCATCAGAAAATTGCTGAGAGGCCAAAATGTGTATAACAAAAAAGTATGAGAAAGGTGATTTTTTAGAAGAATACTATGTATAATTGGTTGAAAAACTATTTCCTGATTAGCAGATTGCTTTACAAACTCTGTTCTTCTGTAGCTAACTATTGCCCTAGCTGCTTGCTAGTCTCAGGCTTTCAAGTTCCAAACACAGGTAGTCAGAAAAACACACAACATGCCGCTAGGCACTTACCAGCTATCAAAGCAGGCTTGGTAGCTCCTCCAAAGAGCTTTACTCCAATTCCAGCCTGCCAGCTGTACTGTGGATTGAATACGCTGCTTGCACAGTCCCTGAGGAATCCCATTACTGGAGCTGAGCTGGAATGTTTTACTCTAAACAAGCATGGCAAACTGCACTGTCTTTATAAATAAAATTATCATAGTCAGAAAGCTGTCCTATTACTTCAGAAGTATGTGTTGAAAAGCTGATTAAATTCCTTCTGTCTTTTCCATTGGAGCTCTCAAAGGAAGAGTGTCTCTGCTCCCATAGAGCCCAGCCAGCCCAGCAGCCACATTTAATTCCACATTGCTTTTTCTTTGATGTGGAGTGACAAGCAATGGGTTTTGGCTGCCATACCAGATGAGGAGGACTGTGTCGTGCTTGTCAGTAAGGTGGGGAAGTTTGCATGCAAAGGCTGTCTGGACATTTCAGTAGCCTGAACAGCGCTGTGGGGACAAGTGGTTCTCATTGCTTTTGGTTAAGCCCCTATCAGTTGTGATTGAAGCCTCGTTAGAACAGTGAATTACAAAAACATTAAAATTAAGAATGGTAAAATGGAGTTCTCCCTCTCTCTCCCGTGGGACAAAAGCAGACCAAGAATATTCTGCTATATGAACATGACTTCTGACAGAAAAAGGAAGTTCCAGAAATATAAAAAATCATATCTTCTGCCCATGAACTTTAAGGGTTTTTTTTGTTTGTTTGTTTTTGTTTGCTTGTTAGCTGTTTCTTCAGGAAGTTCTGTAATAGGATGATAGTGCGGTGCCACAAAGGCGTGAAGATAAGAGGCCTCCTGTACCCCTGTAGCATTTGCTTCAGTGGTTGTAAGTGGACAAAAAAGCAAGTGGAATCTCTGTAGCATTCATATATCTGGTCAGGGGGATGAATAATCCTTAGTGAAAACCAGGAGATACTTGCTGGAGTGAATATAGAAAAGAAAGAGAAGAGTCTCAGTGGATGAATTAAAAAAAGGTTTCAGTCATAGGCAGCTGTCACAATTTTAAATTGAAATTTTGGGTCAAAAGAGTATTCCTTTAAAGTTACAAATCTCCAGCCACAAATCTCCACTCTCCTCAGAGGGGGCAAATCATGTTACACTCTACCTCACAGGCAGGCAGGAGATGGATTTAAAGTTACGCTTAGCCAATTCTTGTTCATTTATTGCCCTGCGACATTTAGTAAACATTCCAAGTAAAGAACTGTACAAGTGTAATTGTATTAACTGGCTCCAGGCTGATCTGAAGTTATTCCCTTTGAGCTAGAGAACTGGATTCCCTGAACAGATTTTGCTTCTCTGGATGAGTTTCAAAGCAGTTTCATTATCAAACATCTGTCAGGGTCACTTTGAGTATGATGTGAGTATTAGAATTAAATAAACATTGGAAAATCAGAGACAGATGTGCAAACAGGTCTTTTTCTGCTTTTTTTTTAGTGGAAAACAAAGTTTTCTATTTTTCTTAAATGGCAAGGCCTTATCACTTTGGTCTATTTCTTTTCATCCTGTCAGGGCTGGGATTTTTACAGATCTTTTTGTTTGGTGTTCCTTCCTTTTTTTCTTATTATTTTCAGGACTGATTATGCTACTCTTTGACAGGCAGATGGAATGAGACACTGCCTGCCAGATGTTTATGGAATAGCTTGAATCAATAGAACACCCTTTTTCATGAGCCCAGCTGTGATGTGTATGTGTAGTATAAGGGGACACTCAGGCTCTTCCTTTACCTTGTTTCCTAAGGCAGTTTTCTAAGTCCATTAGACTTGAGTAACAGAATTTGTTGAGATACCAATGCATACAGGAAAGTTGGAATAACCTGAGACATACAGGGTCACTTATCGCCAATGCTGCTGAAAGGCAAGAGCAGGAAGGAGGTGGTGATCTGCTGTGTCACGTTAGAGAGAGGTACGTCGCCAGCTCTCCCTTGACCTTGAAATGAGGCTTTCAAACAGTACCAAGAGCGGCTTTGATCTCCACTAAGCATTGAAGAATCTCTTAAGACCCATGGACAATTTATCTGAGTTGGTATCTCCAGGCACAACACAGACGACTAATAAAAGTCAGAGGACCAGACTCCTTCTAAGATAATGCTTTTATGTTAAACCATATCTTTGCCAACGTACAAGCACTGCAGAGATGGTAGAAGACAGCTGTAAGGTTATTTCTGAACCTTTCTTCTCTACAATTTCAGATGAAGGCATGCAGTCTCCTGCACCACACGTAGATATTCCCCAAGAGTATGATTGCATGAAATCTTATTTTGCCTCTATTTGCCTTTTTCTATCCTATTATTCTAAGGATTTTCCCCACATGTATTCACAAGATTATATAGTATATATACGTACAGTCATTATTTTAAAGTGAATATGGTTCAGTTTCAGGCAATTTTGGCAAACTCTTAAGATTTGAAATAAGTCCTGTATCTCCACTTCTATCATAAACTCAACAAAAGATATCACTTTAATGTCCCAACTAGGCATTCTGTTTCCTATAGGAGGAAAAATATACCCTTGGTATTTTCATCCACACTACTTTCTTAGAAATAAAAGGAAATTTGAATGTTTTTCATATTCCTTTGAAAACAGCTTTTTCCAACTGGCTATATTTATTTTGCATATCTCTACCCACTGGAAGCTGCAATACATCAGGGAAGCAGTTGCAACAGAGAAAGTTCTTGAAGCCACAGTACAGAAATTTGCAATTGGTAATACTGGTACTTTGCAATGGAAGATAATATTAAGATGACGTCTCCACTGCTGTGTAGTCTTCATACATCAGCTAATAAGGCCGATGTGATAAGGTACAGCCATAGAAACCATGGCTGTGGCTGGGGAAGGATTTGTTCAGTGCAAGTGGCATGCAGTTACCCTCAGCAACATCAGCCAAAGACAGGATTAGAAATGCAGCTAGAAGTTATGACCTGACTGCACTGTCAATGGTAATGTTATAGGGAGACACGGAAGCAGGCTTTAATCAGCTGCTCTGTAGCTTAGTGAATACAGGGTTTAGCAAATCTCATGCTGACTTTCATTTTGCTATGGCTGCACGGTAACCAGTACCGCTTAGTATGGGTGCCTATAATGTGCTTAAGTCTGACGTGTAGGCATACTGAACGTGCTGTCTCAGATATTCCAGGACCACACTGAACCAAAGATACGGAAAAGTACATAGTGTATTCTCCCTGGCTGTAATTCTGCAAAGTACCTTGGGTAGGTGGCAGAATTTCATTCTCGATTAGATTACCTTTTTTCATGTGATAACTGTGGGTGGTTTTGCTATTATTTTAAACTTTTATAACATAAAATCTCTTCCAAGCAACTCTGAACTTGAGCACAGTTAACTATTAGGATATATGCAAGTCTCATTGGCTGTTATAGGGCCTAAGTCTCTGTACAAAATTAACCGTATTCTGAAGCAGTTTGCCCTTTTTGTATCTTTCCCTCTTTCTTTCTAATTCTGACAGCATTTTCCAGAAATTCCATTAATGAAAGCCTATAACTCACTAATTACCAAATTATGTCACTGAAACTGTAGTTGAAAATCTGTACAAGTTAATAAAACCTCTCTAATGGTATAAGTTGTATCAATTTATAAGCATAATTAAAAGTACAACTGAGACTAACCAATTTTTCACCTTTTGAACATCTTCCAAGTCCCTTCTGACTTCTTTTAATGTGGCAAATAATGTATGAAATAAAATGACAGACACTGAGTAAGACACAGATATAAAAATCCGGAGGATGAGATCCTCAGCTGGTAGTGTCAATGCTATAAGATTCAGATAGTTTTATGCCTGTGGGTGATTTAAGCCTGTAAGGTTTACAATTCTAGGACTATTTCTTTCCTGTTCGTTAATATCTGTGGGCACCACTGGAAAAAAAAATAATGAAAATACAAAAGAGAACCGGGTCTTGACCGGGATTAGGTGATGCAGACAACTCTAATTGGCACCGACTTTCCCCAGGGCAGTGATGAGTAAGACTTAAGCCCATTGCTCGCTCTGGAATGTCATAAAACACAGAGCCCTTTTGCTGTACTTGCATGTGGTTGAACACTCTGTTGATTTAATTACAGAAAAAGTGATTGGGAAGTATTTTTAAGAGAGATTAGTCTCCTTTTGTCAGCTGTCACTGAGATGGATGGAACTCAGCCCTACTATTGAGGCACTAGTTATGAGCTGGTTTGCTGGTGGCTGAGACAATAGGCTGCATATTTTTAAATTGTATCATGAAGGACCTATTATTTAGGACTCCTTATTACTGTCAGTGTCACAACATCTTGCATTATTCAAAGAGAGCATTGCTTCCATCTGTCAGTCTCCCCTTTGCTGTCAAAGATGCAAATACAGGTTCTCATTGCTTAGGGGAAATTTGTAATATAAAAGTGAGAGAAGAAAGATGTCAGGAAAAGTTAAATGATATAGGATGAAAATCCTCAGGGGAAAGAGCAGCTGGAGCTTTGAATTTTTATACTTGCTACATAATGAGAGAGAAAGAGGAAGAAAGTTTCCTTTTAGGAAGTGCTGGAGAATTTACATCTGTGCATATATGGATGTCTTTTTCAATATAAAGTTAGGATCCTAGAAAAGGTGCTGGATGTATCTGAAAGAAAGAAGAAAAGGAAAAGGAACCTATTCCTATACAAAGATCAATGATTAAAATTTTGAAAATGTAGGCAAGTTCAAACAGGTTAGTTGGTATGTAAAAAGCGAATTATATGGTAGCTGAGCATATTTCAGAATGCAGTAATGGGAAATATAGCTGGTCAGATATTTGTAGTAACTTGTTTTTCACTAAAACTGTTGACTTATTAAAGCAAATCTTGTGGTGAAAGACTGGTATCAGTGATTTTTTTAACCCAACAGTTATTTTGGAAAGGGTTTCAAAAACAGTCTCAGTATCTCATTTAGATTTTTTTAAAACCACAATTTTCCAGTTGAAAATTGCTGTTAAGAAAATGAAGAAAAATTTGCATATTTTAATTTTTTTGTGATTAAAACAATGAATTTTGAGATTGTTGAAGTTATCTTCCATGGCGCCAAAGCATTTGAAAATATATCTTTTCAGTTTTGAACATTTTTGCAATTGTTAGTGTTCACCCTAATTTGAGATGGGAATACTTTAGATATTTTGAAACGTTTGGCTGCCACTGAAAGATATTTCCTGTGAAACTAGAGCACAATAATCCTCTCTCTGCTACCCCTGTATCTGCTGTTCTCACTCAGGAAACTTCATAAATGAGGAATCCAGGGACCTATCCGCACAAGCTCTCTGTGACTTGAAAGTGACAGCAAGGGACTTAAATCATGAAGATCGTACAGGGTCTATAGATTCTGAGCAAAGTTCTCTGGGCTCAGACGGAGGTAATTATGTTCTTTGCAGGCTTAATCTGTATGCTTCCACAGAAACGCTGTCATTGTAAGGCATGCCAGTCACAGGACATGAATGATCAGGGTGTATTGCTTTAAGAAACTTTTTTTTTCTTAAATAGAAGGAAGCCAGGATACTTCCTTATCTACTTCACGTTATATCTTCAGAGTTTGCTTATGGTACAGTTACTTCTGTTGGTTTTACCTTCAGAGTTACTGAGGAGAGACCCAGTTTTATATATGAGTTGGGACTTGGAACAGGTTTTCCTGCCTCTAGTGCTACCCAGAGGGAAGGGCGGCAAAATGGAGAGCAGCTGTTCATCAGTTGACTTATCTGTTTTCTGTGATGCTGATCACAGCACTATTTGAAAAATATTTTAATTATGAAAAGTAATCATAAAAGATTATTCAGGCATTTTTAATTTGTGAAATCTTAGTGAAAAATCAATTCCTGGGTGATTTCCAAGCAAGCACTGCAGGCTGCACAAAATAAAACAAAACAAAGTGTGGTCTATGTAGTGTCCCTTTAAGTGAATTCTGCTATCATTGCACCTGCCTGCCACTATCATGGTAGCTTGAGAAATGCATTCTCCATCTAGTAGCCTGGAAATGCTTTCAGCCAGAGAAAAGTCAGCATTCCATAAAGGAAATTTATTATATTTCAGGTTTTGCTGCAGAATTTTAGCCTATTTTGCAAAGAGAAAATGGGAATTGATTCAACAGGAATAGAAAAGCTGTTAAAGAAGAGACCAGTCTGAAGTATATTCCATTTTCATTAGTGCAAAGACTTTCTATCTCCTTTAACCTGCACTCTCACCATATGTACAATGAAAAACAAAAGGTTCAATTTGTGCTAAAGCATTGGTAGAATTAGACTAACAGATTAGCAGCAATTTCCCCCATCAAATAAATGGAGCCATGTGATTTCTGCAAAAGACAGAAATAAAGGCTGGAGGCCAGTAAGGATACTGGTTTGGAATATAAACAGACAAGGACCAAGGGCAGGAGTCTCAACTTGAATGCAAGTCCTGAGCAAAACATTACAATAGACCTGCAGAGGCTTCTTATAGCTCTTTCTTAAACAGTTCTTTCTTCACAACAGTCTGAACTGAGGTTAGAGAGCTGTCCCAGGGCAGAGAGCTAACCTGGAGCTCAGGCAGCTCAATACCTAGGAGGAGAAAATGGTTTCCTGACACCAAAACTCCCTTGTCACAAAGCAAGCTACTTCTGCACTGCTTCCATTTTCAGTGGAGACTTGGTCCTGGCTCCCAGTTCTCTACTTTTCGTTCCTTTACTGAAACCCTGTCTCTTCACCAATGGAGCGCCTGTGGGTCTTGATCTCTTTTCCTCCTTACCCATCCTCCTTTCAGTGACTCTCAGTAATAGCTCTTTCCTTCTGAAGAGAGCTTTACATTATTATGGTCTTTTGTTTTGCATTTTTCAGTGAGAACCTGCTTTATTCCTTGGCTTCTCCTTTGCCACTTTCTGTAATGTATTTATATCCAGCAGAAAATATGACTATGGAAGAACTAGATCAGCTATGCAAGTTATCATGGACAAAGCACAGTGTTGGGTATTTAGATGATAACACAGAAGTCAGTAACACCCCTTAAGATAAAACAGATATACTTTAGGCATATCTTTAGGACCAAAGGACAAAGAAGAGGGAATATAGAAATAAGGAGTGTCTGGTCCAGTTTTTTGACATTGCTGAGTTGGTTGTTGGAAAGACCGAGACCTGATTTCGTCTCTGAGTCAGCTAAAAGTGGTCTTGGGCATTTCCTCTGCATCACTCTATATGAATTCAGATCTTTGGCAGTGCCTTCTGGAGGTATCTCTCTCCTCTAACTATAAAACCAGCCTAAGATGACTTCTGTACTCTTTTAGAGGCCTAATATTTGCCAGTAGTATTCCTCTGGATCTTTGTTTCCACACAGATGTACAAATAGTTACATATAGATTGCTTACTGACACGATAGCATTTAAAAGCTGTTAATTTGCCACCAGAGGAGGATAGATGCGATTATCTGCAAGAACATTCAGAATCGTTGCCATAACCAACAATAGAATGATCTTCCCATAGCTAAAAATGAAACACAACTAAAGAAATTTGTGATAAAGAAATAGCAGGCCAAAGATGCAAGCCTTCTCTTGCTTTTGTATAGAATCATCACCTAGATTTAAAAGATTAGGAAATTTAGAAGTGCACTATCAGTGAAAAGATTGTAAGAACATGATAGAAAAAGGAGAAGAAAAATCTAGGGATTGTGGAAAGCAATAAAGATAGTGGCAAGGAATTGAAACTAACAGAAAGTAGAAAGCCAAAAGCATAAGGAAAGGTAAGGAAGGAAACCTAGAAGTTAAGACAGGTATTAAGGAGTTACCATCTGCAAGGCACAGGAGGTTTGGAACAATGGCAGTCGAACAAAAATATTTCAGTAACTTCTCACAAAAATACTAATAGATGAATACTAATAGATTACCCAGCCAGGTGCCATGTCCTGCACTTTGGTCACAACAACCCCATGCAGCACTACAAGCTGGAAGAGTGGCTGGAAAGCTGCCTGACACAAAAGGACCTGGGGGTGTTGGTTGACAGCCGGCTGAATATGAGCCAGCAGTGTGCCCAGGTGGCCAAGAAGGCCAATAGCATCCTGCCTTGTATCAGAAATAGTGTGACCAGCAGGACTAGGGAAGTGATTGTGCCTCTGTACTCAGCACTGATGATGCTGCACCTCGAGTACTGTGTTCAGTTTTGGGCCCCTCACTACCGGGGGGACATTGAGATGCTGAAGCATGTTCAAAGAAGGGCAACAAAGCTGGTGTTATGAGGAGAGGCTGACAGAACTGGGGTTGTTTAGCCTGGAGAAAAGGAAGCTGAGGGGAGACCTTACCCCTCTGTAGAACTACCTGAAAGGAGGTTGTAGAGATGTGGGGGTTGGTCTCTTCTCCCGGGTAATGGGCAATAGGACAAGAGGAAATGGCCTCAAGTTGTGCCAGGGGAGGTTTAGGATGGATATTAGGAAAAAAATTTTCACAGAAAGGGTTATCAAGCATTGGAACAGTCTGCCTAGAGGAGCAGTTGAGTCACCATGCCTGGAGGTATCTAAAAGACTGTGCTGAGGGACATGGTTTGATCATAACTTGGCAGTGTTAGTTTAACTGTTAGACTTGACTATCTTAAAGGTCTCTTCCATGATTCTATGATTTTATGATTCTATGATTCAATGATTCTATGATTCTATGAATAGAGACATGTATTTGTATGTTCTTGAACATAGTCCTTCAGACAAAAAACCAAACCTTCAAAAGCTATTTTGCTGGTTGTGCTTGTAAATCGTCTTAGTTGAAGGTGGAGAACGTCTCAAGACCCAGCTTTAGCAGAAACATCAAAAGATTACTCCTTTGCTTCTGACTCTTAGGCTAGCAGTATTTCAGTATAGTATTTGTGTAGAATGATTTCCAAAATGTTTCTCTGAGGCTCGTGTAGTCAGACACAGGCAGACACAGAACAGTAGAGATTGGAAGGGACCTCTGGAGATCGTCTAGATCATCTCTGACCCCTGCCAAAATAGGTTTACCTAGAGCAGGTTGGACAGGAACGCATGCAGGTGGGTTTTGAATATCTCCAGAGAAGGAGACTCCACAACCTCTCTGGGCAGCCTGTTCCAGTGCTCTGTCATCCTCAAAGTAAAGAAGTTTTTCCTCATGTTGAAGTGGAACTTCCTGTGTTCCAGTTTGTGCCCATTGTCCCTTGTCCTGTCACTGGTCACCACCGAAAAGAGTTTGGCCCCATCATCTTGACTCCTGCCCTTTAGGTATTTATAAGCATTGATGAGATCCCCTCTCAGTCTTCTCTTCTCCAGGCTAAACAAACCCAGGTTTCTCAGCCTTTCGTCATAAGAGAAATGCTCCAGTCCCTTGACCATCTTCATAGCTCTCCGCTGGACTCTCTCAAGTAGTTCCTTGTCTTCCTTGAACTGGGGAGACCAGAACTGACACAGTACTCCAGATGTGACCTCACCAGGACAGAGTAGAGGGGGAGGATAACCTCCCTCGACCTGCTGGCCACGTTCTTTTTAATGCACTCCAGGTTACCATTGGCCTTTTTGGCCACAAGGGCACACTGCTGGCTCATGGTCAACTTGATGTCCACCAGGACTCTCAGGTCCCTCTCTGCAGAGCTGCTTTCCAGCAGGTCAGCCCCTAACCTGTACTGGTGCATGGGGTTATTTCTCCCTAGGTGCAGGACCCTGTACTTGCCCTTGTTGAATTTCATTAGGTTCCTCTCCGCCCAACTCTCTAGCCTGTCCAGGTCTCGCTGAATGGTAGCAAAGACATCTGGTGTGTCAGTCACTTCTCCCAGTTTTGTGTCATCAGCAAACTTATTGAGGGTACACTCTGTCCCCTCATCCAGGTTGCTGATGAATATGTTGAACAAGACCAGACCCAGTACTGACCCCTGGGGAACACCGCTAGCGACAGGCCTCCAACTAGACTCTGCGCTACTGATCACAACCCTCTGAGCTCTGCCATTCAGCCATTTCTCAACCCACCTCACTGTCCACTCATCTATCCCACGCTTCCTAAACTTACCTATGAGTAGTAAATAGGGTTTACCTATGTAGGAAGAGAATTTGCAACTATATGTTCTCTCCTGTGCCACTGTTTTCTTTTATTCTCTCTAAGCTTCCTGGTGTTTGCCTAAAGTTAATTTATCCCTTCCCACCTCATAAGCAGGAGCTTTACAAGCTTTTCCAAATGCACTTTAATTGCCTCAGTCTTAATTCATGTTTAATAGTGTTAAATTTTGCAGCAAATTAAAACCTCATTTCTGAGGTTGAACTGTATCATGTCGTGTGAGTTACATCTTGACATTAGTCTGTGCCCAGCTGCCCGCATGATAATTCATATCCTGAGGAGAGTTTCATGGTTGTTTTTAATGCAGCAAAGTACTGGTGTTAATCCTCTACCATTTCCAAACTAGAAACTGGGAAGAGCAAAAGTGGAATATTTTCCTTAGAAGATTTTATGAGAACAATTGGACTGAAAAGTATTGCATGGTGATAAAGTCTGAAATCCTCACAGAGGCTGATGAAGAGAAAAAGCAGAAGCTATTGGAGCCCAAGTTTTCCTCATAACACCCAGTTGTTAATGTCTCAGCCTACCAGTCTGGCCTCCCTGCTGAGCTGACCAACAAAGATTGGAGGTAGGAAGGGAAGGGATGAGGAAAGGAACTTGTTCTCACTCTAAGCTGGAGGGCTGAGAGCCCTCATTGTTTGCAAATATTTGATGAAAGATTTTGGGGGCAAAAAGAAACAGAAAAATGTGAAGCCTTTCAGTCACATATGGGACAATGCAACTTCTAGGTTCTGTTCTTGCTGCCTTTGTTTTTGACTACAAAGACAGTCCAAAGGATACCCAGAATGAGCAAACATACAGTAAACAGCTTTAATGAAAGGGCTCTACCTAGAGCAGAGAGCAATGTAGCCGACAAAGAGATCTCCACTGATGTCTTTTGATTGACATGTGTACTTAATTGAGTGCCACGTTGTGTTCATGTTATGTGTGTTCTGAGGCACACAACAAGAGCTCACCACTAACGAGTGATAGCTCTGAGCATAAATAAAGTATTTCATTGATCTTGGAATGGCTGCAGGTGGACCTGTGGCAGATAATCTGCAAGCCACTGCAAACATAACAGTAGTCTAATCCATTTCTCTGCCATTCACAGTCCCTTCCAGAATGATTTTACCACTCATGCACTTTAAGAGATCAATTGGGGAAGCTGCGGGCTGTTACTGCAAGCTAAAGGCAGTCCTCCTTACCTCTTCATTCCATTAATGTGCTGGCAGTGAACCCTTTCTCTCTCTCTTTCCCTGTTGGGACAGAAAAATGATGCAATTTCAACCGCTACACTGATCATTCTGCTTGGAGGGCTGTCTCCCGAGAGCTTTTCTGTGAATACTGCTGTATCTTTAAGTGATTTCACAAATAAGTGGGTGAATGTAGAATATCGTGCACTCTGACAACTGCCTCTAGAGGAAACCTGATACAGTGACTCTAAGCACGGCTTGTGCTCAGATAGTCTGTGTAGCATCCTCTCTGTGGTCCAAGGTCTACTGATACATGATTGTTAAAAAAAGAGGTGCTTTTTTTTGTTTTTTCTTAAAGTAGGAGAACACTACTAAGTCTCACAGGGAAAAAGGGTGCTGCTTCACTAGGGCTCTCCCAACCGAACTCCTTTCTCTTTCAGAACTGAGCTAACATAGAAAACCCACTCAGTCTTGTTTTCCACTGTGTGCTACTCCTTTGAAGTGAACTAAGTACAGAATTTTTGGTAGTGCACTCTGAATTAATGCGGGGTGTCCAGGTGCGCCAGTCTACTAGTTTATATTTTCATAGACAATGTCACTCTTGTGACTGTAGAGGTCAATTAAGAAATCTGTTTTCAGATTGCATGTAAATCCTGAACATTGGCCATCCAACAATTTCTCTTGCTTGTAGTGCCCAGTTATAAAGGTAGAGTTTTTATACAGCTTACTTAAGGCTTCATCCAAATCCCCCTAAAGTTAGTGGAAATCTTTACACTGACTTCAGGGAGCTTTGCATCAGGTGTTTCATTTCAGTCAAAGCAGTACTGCTGCAGTATTTGAAAAGCCATAGATGGGATAATGAGGGAAAGAAAGAGAGAGACTGGAACTATCCTTTTACCAATTACCTAGAAAATCCAATTAACCAGTAATTTAAAGAAGTGGAAAGCAGCGGAGTTAAATAATTTTATTTCCTTCAGTTAACAATAACACATTAGGTTGTTAAGATGAAAATCATTTAAGGATCTAATACGCTTTTCATTATCCATGCTGTTTGCTTGTGCATGTTAGCTTCAGCAAGGAAACCTGACCAGTCAATTTTCCTTTTCTCAGCCCAAGCTTGCAGATTTGTGTATTTCAAAATGCTGGAGAGATTGCTTTTTAAAACATAAATTAGATATATATGTATTTTATATCTTAAAACCCTTTTTTTAATTCATAACAGAATTGGAAAATCGGGTTTTGTTGGCTGAACAAAAATTTAAATTTAGGATCTTAAAGGAATATGTTAATTATCCTGGTCCATATTTGCCTCTGATCAATCTTACTTAGCTTGAAGATTCAACTATTCTCTCCAGAATTTCATGTATTGTTCCTGATTAAGCCATAACATAAAAAGCGCAACTTTGTTCCATAATTTGCACCTTGGCCTCACAATTTGTGTGCTGCTATGTTCTATTGTTTATGAGATATCCAAACTTGAAAAATCATGATTTAATAAGAGGATCTATACCTTTCTGTGGGGTTGCTAAATGATTATGGTTGTCACATTTTCTTTTCCATTATAAGACATCAATAACATTAAAATGTTACCATCCAGTTATGCTGCTGCTTAGGAGGCCAAGAGTTAGTGGAACAATGAAGTGCATTACAGTTTCTGAGTAATTTTTAGTCTTTTCCTATTAATGTTGAGAGCATCCACAGATCATGTACTTGTAATCTTTTGTATCTCCAGGCAGATTATTATTGTTTAGTATCTCCCCAGTTGTGCTAAATATTGGTATGTAGGTCTTACTCCTGGCTTTGTAACATCAAAAGCTTTGGGTTTAGTTTTGGTTTTGTTTTTTTAAAAAGAAACCCAAAACATACTAATTGTAAATATGCAAATAGTATATTTACTGCAATGAAATTCTTGAAAATCTGTTCCCTTTAATTCGCCGAGAGTAGAACAGCTGGTTTGGTGGTTCTTTTGCAGCAGGCAATGATATAATGAAAAAAAAAGAAGTAAACAAAACGCACAGAAGTCTAGATGTGAAAGGCTTTCCACTGGCATCTCATATTACAGAAGAAGGTGAGCCTTGAATTCGGGGATTAACAATTCATTTAAGGAATATATAAACAGTCTATCAACACATCAACAACCTTGTCATGGTTTAGGCCAAATCGGCCACTGGGGCCTTTGGGGACCCCAGATGGGACCGACAGATGCTCCCCTCTACC
>RSEF01000005.1:44885306-44902770 GCA_003993805.1 Himantopus leucocephalus | reverse complement strand
CCCTGAGGTGTCCAGTGATAGATGGGAGGTTTACGGTTATCAGGGTAGGGCAGGCCTTGTGTCCTGAATATCGATCCCCACTTGCTTGAGAACTAAATGTGCTATAAATCCACAGCTTCTCTTCCTTCTGCATGCTCAGCAGAGACACACGTTGAAGAGAGTAAGAATGAACAGGAGAGATGGAGCTTGGGAAGAGAACGGAGCATCTGAACTGAAAGACCTGCTTGGAAATAATTTCAAGCCGCTTCCCCATCCTCCCCTCTAAACATTTAAAGTGTATTAACGCAGTAATTAACTGCAAGGAAAGAGTAGAATGTTCCCAAGCCACATAAGACAAACCATTCACATTGCAGAAGAGCCAGGGGAAGAAAAGGTGCTGTATCATGCATTTAAATAGCCTTTCTGTTGCCAATTGCTGTTCAGTTATGCTTTAATTCTTTCTTTTATTTTTTTCTCTCCCCAGCCTCCAACCTATCTAAATAAGGTGCCTTTCAGACCAATATTTATTTTACATCAAAGCCTTTATAAATGGTAATTTTAGTCTCCCTTTGTAAATGGTTTTAGTTAGGAGAAGTTTTATTTCAAGGTAGGGAACTGCTGTGTTTTGTTTTGTTTTGTTTTTTTCTCAAAGGGAGATTTGGTAAGAGATGCAATATGTGTGTGAAATTAATAGACTTTTGAGCTATCTATGATATGTTATTATCTATGCTGTGGATATGCATGTTTGCATTTGCCATTGAGCTCTTCCAATCAAATAGCCAAATATCATGATAACTGTGTTCACAGGAAAATAATCCACATTTAAGGGTTAGAGGGAGATTTTTGAAGCTGAATAAACAAAATGCTTAATCTTGGGGTCCACACCCAAGCAGGAATTCATTTCATAGGGCAATTTTTGTTATAAGATAATGAAAAATTGACTTTGAAGAGTGACAGAAAGATTTTTCAGAAAACTCAGATTTTAAAAAAGGAAACAGAAATAAGCTGTGGGACAGAACTGAACAGATAATTAACTAGAGCAGCAAATATAGAAAAACAATGGGCCTGCATTTATAAGCAAACCATTGACAAGTTGCTGACATAAATCACTCATCGAGGAACATTAGATGATTACAAATAAATAAAAACTGTAATTAAAAAAACCCTAAAAAGATAAAAAAGTTGCAAACATAATAGCAGTATTTTGGATGTAAACAAACTTCCAATCCACAGCCAATGGAGGAGAAAGCTGTCCAACACTTGTTTTCCCTATGCCAGTCTAACCCTGCCTCTCTCAAGACATTTCAAATGAATGGCTGGTGGAAGAACTCCTTGCCCTGCCTTCAGTCCCAATATGTGCTGGATTAGCACAGACCTATTGTCATTAAAACCAAACAATACTGCAGCTGGTTAAGGTTCATTCATAGGATTGTCTCTGGCACTGCAGCACCATGCTTCTGCAGGGGCAGACAGATCTGTCAAGGAAGCAGTGCTGGAGCAGCAAGTATGATGCAGGGACAGTAACTTTTTACAACTTCTAGCATCATCTTTTATAAAGAATAATGTCAGCTCAAGGCTTAATTTCATCCTAGACGTAATTTCACCTACTGAATCTGCATCATAACTCCCTCCCACGACTACATTTTACTGGAAATCTCCACCTGTCAGATTTAATACACAAGCCATAGAGATCAAATCAAGTAGTGTCTCTCTTCTCTCTCTTACTTTCAAAGATGCAAACAGAGAATTTTTTTAGGAGACGTACAAGTATTTATTTCTCATCATTTGTAAGCACCTGACTTCCTCATTCTGACGTTTTCTAAAGAAAGCATTTTGATTTTCATGATTCTTTAAAATGATTATTTCACTCAGAGTACTAAACATGTAACACAGAACAAAAACAAAAGCCAGAATTTAATTTCCAAACTGTACAACCATGCCAATAAGAATTCTGAGGAGCAGAAGGGAGGGGAAAGGAGGAAAGGAGCAGTCATTTTGGCTAGCAAATTGGAAGACATATTATACATTGAATAAGCAAGATAAGTAGGATAAAGGAAGATACTGCAATTTCTTGGCAGTCTAATATAATTTAGGAAAAAATGAAGATACTAATAAACTTAATGTTGAAGAAAATCAAGGAGTCCAGCTGCCACAGTTTCTCACTCATGGACTAAAATTTTAACACTGTCTAGAGGAACTTGAAGAGTACAAAGACTGACTCTGCTTTTTAAAATACCGCATAATTCATGGCTAGAATCCTAGGATAATGTTTTGCACTCTTTCAAAAAATGGGCTAGAACAAGTTTTTTCTCGACATTAAAACCATGCTGTTTTCCAGAAGTATCTCCAAGCTCCTATTTCTGTTTGATTCAAACAGTTCTTCCTATCAGTCAGTATCAGTAGCTAATCAAAGCTTTTCTAATGCAGTAAGAGTCGAGTTATTCTAGGAAAATATTTGGAGAGAACATAAAAGTGAAAATGCAGTAATTTTCATTTCTAAGGCACTAGAGACTGGCAGATATTCATGGATTTTATTTATTTATTTATTGTGACAGCACTTAATATATTCATTGGTTGGTTGTGTGAAAATCCTCCAGGCCCCTGTACTTTTAAAAGATGTTTCTTCTTATTGATTTCCTGCAGTCAGCTCTAAGACAAATTCTGTGATTCCTAATAATATACACACTGAGGAAACTTGGGCAATAAAAGTGTTTATGATGTTGTAGCATGAGGAATGAGAGTAAAAGGATCTCAATTCAATCATAAGTGTATTCCCAACACAACAGCTATGGTAAATCCAGAGGTGAAATGAAAGATTAATTCATGGAGAGAGGTGGCAGTTTGGCAGCAGCATGTTACTGTCAGATTGCTATTTTTTGCAATAATATCTTTTCTTTATGCTTCTGCACACAGGCTTGTATTTGCATGAGGTTTCTGCATGGCAAAAGGACTCCCTGTTCTTCTATCTGTGTATTTACCAGAGGTTTCCTCTCATACAAGATTAATACTGGTAATAATAATAATAACAATAATAATAATCTGTTAGATTTATATTACCCCTTTCATACAGAAAGTTCCCAAGATACCTTTCACCACCAGTGTGGAATGGTTTAGAAAATTAATATGTCTTTCTGCATAGAAACAGAATAATTTAGGTTGGAAGGGGCCTCTGGAGGTCATGTAATCCAACTTCCTGCTCAAAACAGATCTAATAAATCAGGGCCCTGTCCAGTCAAATCTTGAACATCTCCAATGCCAGAGGGTTTACAACATTTCTGGGCAATTTTTGTTCCAGTATAACCAGCCTCCTCAGGAGTTACCAGCTTCCAGCCTTTCCCACTGCAGCAGCCACCCTACAATGCCCCCGTCACCAGGGCCTCCAGCCTCAGTCCTCCATCCCCAGGGCTGAGGCACCCATGTGCTCTGTGCACCACACCCAGTTGGTGCCCTGGGCTGTGTAAACCATCTTTGGGTGGCCCTGTGCAGCCCCACGCAGAGACGATGTGCCCCTGCCTGCCACCAGGAGCTCTGAAGGTTCAGACTAGCACTCCAGAGGAAAGGTACAATCAGGAGTGGCATTCTGATCCTGGGAGGAGAGAAGGGAGAGAGAATAGTAGAAAAACAGAAAAGTACTGCTTTCCACTTCACACACACAGATGTGGATAACTACAAGGGAGGGTTAGGAACCAAAAGAAGGGCTGATCTTGTGAGCCATGCTGTCATGAATGAAGGATTAGAGTTGGAGAGCTACACACAGTAAATTATACGCCATTAATCCTCTACACACTGTAGTCTATGTCAAGACATCCTTGCACAGGGAAAGTTACACATTCTGAGGTAGAAGGTATTGCATCTGGTCTCAAATATTTTTTTACTATTCCATCAGGAGGAGAGTCAGGAAACAAACCTTGGTCTGATGCAAGGCTTGATATTCAACATGCCTGAGAGAAGTGTCAGCAGCTTTCTAGCCTCAACATTACTTTAGTGCTGCGAAGTTTTGGGGCCTTTTATAGAGAAGGCACAGTATGATTCATCCTGTCTAAAGCCTGGAGGTGCCTTTTTGCTTATTGTTAGAATTACTAAGGCAGCAAGAACACTTGCTGTGGAATGGGCTTGTGAAATAAACCAAGACAGATAGACCTCTCTAATAGTCACAAAATGTACTTTTCTCAAAGTGGCCCTGCAAACCTCCAGGAGTGTTACTCTGTATCAGGGAATGTGTAGATCTGATAAATAGCTAGAGGTAAAAGCATAATTAAAAGATTCAAAGTTAAAGGTTACATATATTCAGGCTTTGAATTCCTGCTTGTTGAGGAGATTACTGAATTCATCTATAATATTTTGGAAGCATTCCTGAGGTAGAAGATTAGTGGAGGTACTTATTTTCCTTCTTTCAAATTATTTAGCTGCACAAAAAGAGCAATTCTGGTTTTTTTAGGTAGTACTCTAGCTGCCACTGTCAGGGACACCAGGTTTAAGAGCAGCAGCAGGTAATCCTTGGGTTTCTCAGTAAGGAACATATTTCATACTTTTTTATCTTTAATAATTTTTTCTTTCCTCATCATGGCTCTGAGCTTGATTCAACAGTTCTTTTAAGCCGTCTTAGTTCCTGGAAGAAACATAGATTGGGACTAGGTGCAAAGGTCTTTCTTCAATTTGGAGCTTTTCCTTATGGCCTCTACAGATCTGACAAAGGTGACAGGATAAGGCTTGAAAATGCGCTCTTATTAACTAAAAACTTATTTTTGCCTGACACGTATAAACTGGTGTACTGGATTTTGGCCTGTTTGAATCTGTAGCAGCAAAATTCTCTGCATTTTGTGAGTTTTAAAATAGATACATTTTTGAAAGCCAAGTAAGAGATGAAATAGATGACTTCCAGGCATAAAAGACCTCCTTAAGTTTTCTCTCTTTCTTTTTATTATACATTCAAAGGCACCCCATACCATAATGATGTAGAAACAGCTCTGCTGTCCGTTATATGTCCATTGATGATACCCAACTTATCTTTGCCAAGAAGTACATTTTGCTGAGATAATATTTTCAAGAACCTAGACATTTCATTTTGTGTTCAGCACTCATTGACAAAACTGGTTAGAGTAAGATGAATGTGAAACCTTGAGACAACCTTCAGAAAAAGACATTATTGATGGCAACATGCTTACCAACACTGTTGGTACAATGTAAGTAACAAATCAATTTTAAACCAAACTCTATCAAAAAGAATCCTATACCATTAGTGCTTTAGCACAGGAGATAGAAAGGACTATATTGTTGGAAAAATACAGTACGAATTGTCAGTTATCCTGCTGACACTCTAAGGATAACCAGCAACATAAGGGCAATCTTCTATTTCCTTGAGGGTCTCAACATTCCAGTACGTTCTGAGGATGGGTGTCTAGTCCTACCATCCCATGAATATTTCTGAGATTTCAAAATTTCGTGATAGCTTGTATATCGGTGATCACTAAACACTGGGTCTGTGTTTTGCTGCATCGCTTAGCTGAAAAAATGTGACGTGTCTGGATCAGGTGTAGGCAGACAACCGCATTGCTTTTGTATCAGACAGGATCAAGGGGTTTTATGGAGGTCAGATGACACTTTATGCAGGTTCACTTTAATCTGGCACTAGGAGTGTTAAAATCTAGATTTACTGTACCATTAATTACAGCCTGGGTTTCATGAAAAAAGTCTTAACTGAGAGAGCCGTGCTGCAGAATTGCTAATAGTGATTATACCACTTAGTTTAGTGCAAATTCTAGCTCTCTTATGCCTGTTTTTGAACAAGGGTTTGATCTTCATTTCCACACAAACAAGCTGAATACATTACCTTCAAACACATTTGTTAATATGAAAGAGTTTTTTTCAATCCCCTCTGCTAGAGTTGTTCTATTTTGTATAAATATTAATTAATTGAGCCCCAGAGATTAAGAAAAGAAGGGTGCAAAATTGCTTATATATCCTAGTGATTATAGTACCAGGAATTATGGAGAGTCATGGTTCAAGCCTTTGTTTCAGAAGACACTTAATTATTCCATACGAAGTGAAAACATTTCAGTGCTTGCTGGAAATTTCCAACCAGTTCTCATTTAGATTACTATTTCTGCTCTTTATAGTATAACAGTACTTTGTAAAATTAAAAAACGTGTAATTTTTTAGAAATAACACCTTATCTACATTTCTTACCATAATGTGGATCAGCAACACATAACAAGTTGTTAAAAATCTATTTTTCTCTGATGTTATTACTGTTTATACTGCAAAAGGGTCTTTGAGAGGGAAGATGTCTGGTGTGTAAGGCTGCAACAGGATTTTGGAGATGCACATTCAGCCCCTGGAACTGTCAAGATCCTGCCACAATGTGCTTGTGTTCTGGACACCAAAAGTGGAATCTTAAATTATTGTTGCTCACTTAGGCTATGTACAGCTGCATCATGATAAAATCCAGTCAAAATAGGACATCATAGAAACAATCCCAGGTTAGCCAGCAGGAAATACTTGAATGTCTGTGAAATCCTGTTTCTCTAGAAGGTTTTAAGGACTGCAAGATTGAAATCCTATCCTTCCTCAATAGCAGTAGGTTCCTACAAGAAATCTTTCATATGAAAAGGCTTTCTTCACAGCCCAGAGAGTGATGAACTGGGTTCATATCTATTCTGAAAGATGATAATCCTATAGAAAATGGTCACATATCCACTCCCCAAAGTGATGAGCAGGCGAAATATGGGTGCAGGTATATTAATCCACTAAACCCTCCTACCCTGAGTGCTATTCACAGGATAGATCAGTCCGAGTCATTTGCCCACTTTCAGACTTCCAGATAAAGTACTCCACATCTCCCTCCTGAGCTTTCTTCTCTTTCTGACCTAGAACCTCCATACTTCTTCCTGAGCTGAGATTAATTCTCCAAATTACAACCTCTGACACCCTAGAACTGGATTTTCTTCCCACAGCTAAATAAAATTAAATGTCATAATGTGCTATGGCAAAGAGCTAGGAAGAGCACTGCTACATGCCCATACTCACATATTTTATCCCTCCCTGCCTCTGAAAAAAGCCAGCCTCCTGCTGCCCCAGAAATTTCATACCCAACACACTCCCTGCTCCTAGAGTCATCATACTTCATTCGCTTAGTGCACTGCTATAAGTCCGAGACTTCTGCCTATGTTTTACTGTGCATTCTAGCAGGGATTTCAAAACTACAAGCTTCATTAGAAAAATTTAGTTTGCACAGGTCTCTAATAACAATGGAAGCAACCCCTTCCCCCCTGAAAATAATAAATACAGGGCTGCCCTACTCAGAGCTGCTCAGGCTAGATCAGCTTTGGACACTTACAGCAGCAGAATCCCAGGTTCATAAGGCTTTCAGGTAGACCTTCATTAGTTTATGCTTCCTGACTTAGCTGGCACATGAGTGGAGAAATGGGATCACAGCTTTAGATTTCGTTGCTTAAAGGTCAGCAACCCTATTGGATTTGAGCTCTTAAGCTACTTCTCTGTGTTGCAAGTCAATCTCAGTAAAAATAAAGTTATAATAATAAAATGTAATTTGAACAAAATACTATTTTTCTGGCCTTACAACTACCACAGAGGTCACAATAGACTGAAATTGGGGCCCTTCTGTATGGAAAAGCATAAGTACATAAAATAATGTCATTACCTGCTTCACAGTAGAGCTTGTCCAAGGAAAGAGAAGAAGGATCCAATGAAGAAAAGAGAAAGAGAAAGAGAAAGATGTGCTTAAAGTCAGACAGCAAATCAGGCTTTTATCTCCTGAATGCTCAACCATGATCAGTGCTGTTAAGTGTCACAGACACCGCAGGTCAAGTATGGACTACCATACTGTACCAGGACAAACTTGTCCTGTACGTGTGACATCGAAGATGTTGGGGAGGGAGCTGTTATTCCACTGTGCCTGTACCTATAAGTGTATGTATAAGTGTATGACTCAATGTTAACTGGGAGATTACAGTGCAGCAAGCCCGATCTTGGTAAATACCCAAGACATTTTGTGCAAAGCTCTAACTAGACATCCAAATACAAACATCATCTCCTTCCCTTTTTTAGAGTTAGAGGTTTATGTTCTGAATTTTTTCCACCCAATAAAATGAAATAGAAGCTTTGGTTAGAACCCCGTATCATTTGTGACCTGCAAGCACTTTGAGACCGTTCTGTTGCTTATTTTTAAAGCATAAAATAGTTATGGTTTTGATGGGATTTGTGTGACATGGAAACATTTTAAATTGGTCTGAGGTCTGTAAAAATATGTTTCTACAATGCACATGTCTCAGGCTAAATTTGTTCTTTTCACTGAAATCATTGGTTTTAATCCCTTAGCTTTGAATTCATTGTTGGTTTCCTTCCAGGACTGCATTCTTCCACTATAGGCTGGTAATAATAATGCTTGGTATTTATAGAGTACTTTATATTCTCAAATCTCTGTGTAAGCATTCATTATTTCATCACTATAGATTTAAAATAATTCAGTCCTATTTTAGAGGAGTGAAATGGAAGGCATTGAAACATTGAGGACTTCAGTCTCAAAAGAAGTCAGTGACAGAAATAGGGTAAAAATCAGAAACCTCTGACTTCTGGGATCGTGGTACCTACTATTTCGTAGCACTTATCGAAATAGCTACTAAAATTAAAGGAAAACGCCCTAAACAGCAAGCAACTTACAAAGGCCAACATGTATCACAGACTAAACCACACCATTATTATAGAGAGTTCAGCATAATAATGGACTTGGAAAGTTTGTGACATTTATTTTGGATAAAAGTGAAAATACAAGTTGTGATTCTAAAAGACACTTATTCAATATTGATTTGAGTTACATTTTTGAGAAATAATTTCATCACTTTTTTCCAGGACTAGGGACTTTTTTTTTTTTCAAATAAATCAATTTATTTAGTTTGTTTTCCCCTCTTTTTTTTCCCCCCAGTTTTAGATGAAATTTTCTTTCACGTGTGGTCAGACCACTAGACTAATTTTTATCCAGTCTGTAGCCTGAAGCTGTAATAGTCAATGCATGAAAAACTGGAAAAATATAAAAGATAACCTGCTAATTTTGAATTGTTTTCCAAAAAAGATGTACTTCTGCAGAGGTAATTTCCAATAATCGATTTTCATGAAATAAAATCAACCTGTTGACATTTTGTTGTCTTGGGGAACTGAGTTGAATCTGACCATTACGAAACACTCAGAAAATTAGGCAATAAATCTGGAAAGTTAAATGCTACTCCCTTGTCTCTGTCTTCCTCATTAGAAGACAATGAGACACTAGAAGGTAGTTAACCCTCTAAAAGTCAAAAATCTTTAGGAAAGATAATAAAAATTACAAATAACCAAGTTACCATGTCTTAACAAATTATCTTTTCCGAGCTGATTCTTCCTAATTGATTCCTTACACACCCTTACACTTCTGCAATTGCAAAGTAATTTACTGCACATTTGCAGTGGGCTGGAAGCAGATATATAAAAAGGTCTAGCTGAAATGCTGAATTCACAACAGTAGTCTGTTTGTATGTGAGTAACTGTTCTGTAAGGACCCTGAGCTCACCCTCTCCCATCCTGGGGGTTTGCCTGCCTGAGCTCAGAGCCAGCTTAGACACAGCACAGCTGGGGACAGCCCCTCTTCCTTCTGGTGGCATGGGGAGATATTCCCAGGCAGCTCTGTGGCTGACCATGGGAGCTGATTTCAGGCAGAATCTCCTGCACTTGGCCCCTGCCTGAACTACAGCTCCCATCACAGCGATGCCTGTTCCTGGCCATGGACCCCCTAATCTGGGTCCCAACCCGCGGACAAACTTTACAGCTGGATGTCAGTTGTGCCTCATAATAAAAACCTTGCCTGATGCCCTGAGCTGGTGTGTCCTTTCTGTTTGTACGGTGAATAGTACAATGGAACTCTAAATTGTTGGGTACAGCATTTCATGTTGTTTAGAAACACATTGGACAGTAAGATGGGATCCAAAGGAGCTCCAGCTGATTCAGCTTTGTACTGCTGGTCAAGAGTGAAATACAAATATTTTCAGCACCGCAACAGAGAAAGAACTCAATTTATTCTAAGTCGCAGCTCAGTTCTGGAGTCATTAGCTATCAGGAGGTTCCTCCTTGGCCTTCAGCTGTTGTTCTGGAAAGGCGCATGTTGCTCTGTCATAGGTGCCATGTTATATTGGATATATGAATGTTGCAGGTGCCTTGAATGCCCCTAGACAGCTACATGTGCTCTTTGAGTGCCTGAAATATCCCTAGAGGTCTACATGTAAGCAACCAAAAGGATCCCCAATAAAACAAAGCACACTGGACTACTTTCATTGAATGGCTTCATTTCAGTATCACCAGTTGTTTCACTCATTTGCAGTTCAGTGCCAGTGTGGACCCAGGATAACGTGATCCATATAGTCAGGAGCTCTGATTTTCATTTCAGCTGTGTGAACATATTTAATAAAATGGCATATGGTACCATTCACTGTGTCACTATCAAAAAAGTTTTGATCAATAATCTTTCAACATTCTCTATACACAGTATGCAACTGTACAGCTAAATCACATGGTTTTGGTCTTATCTCCCTATTAGATGATTAAAGTAGCAAAATGGCAAATAATAAATATTCATGTTTATTGCTGAATACAGAATTAATGTTACTTTCTATACATCAGAGTGAGCAAATATCTACTTGATGAATGTTTCTAATCATCATCAGAAAACGGATGTGAATATAGCAGAATTGAATAGTAGTTCAGACTGGAAAAGAGGTTTGAGTGGCTTGTGTTGTGTATTTGAGAACTTTCCCCGTTCTGAAAATGATCCCTACAAAGTTTCTGCTGTTGAATCTGTGGAGGAAACCCTGCAAAGGTAAGGCATAATTATTAGCAGTATCTGGAACTTTCAGGNTGGTAAGGCATATTATTAGCAGTATCTGGAACTTTCAGGTCAGTTCTGCATTCACAGCATTCACATAAACATCTGTCTCTCCCGTATTATCACATACCACAATTCCCTATGTGCTTTAGNAGGTAAGGCATAATTATTAGCAGTATCTGGAACTTTCAGGTCAGTTCTGCACTCACAGCATTCACATAAACATCTCTCTCCCGTATTATCACATACCACAATTCCCTATGTGCTTTAGCTTTGAAGACAATTCCAAGCAAAATGAACAGCACAATAGCAGGGAAGGTGGACAGCTTCAAAGGTAAAGCCTGTCTTGTGGGTTGAAGGTCTCTGTGGAGTTCCAGCTCACAGACCTAAATCAGGTGTTAGTCTGAGCTTAGCTTCTGATGGACCGCAGTGCAAGATGGTTGCTATGCTATTTGACATGCATCTGGGACTTTCTGCAAAAAGAAAGGGATTGAAAACTGAAATTAGCTTTCTACCCTGGAGAAATTTGTCAGTATAGAAAACAGCCGTCTCCATGCCTGTGCCCCTGGCTTTGTTGGAAGACTCCCGCGTGGCTTGTCACTACCATAAAGGCTTTCTGAGAACCTTGCACACTGCGACCACTCACATATGTGGCTGAACGTTCAGTGCTGAAATCCTGTGACATGGAGGCAATCTGAGGGTCAGGGAGACTTTTATTAGTAACTTCCTGATTACCTCGGTAGAAACTAATACCACATATGAACCTTAAACAAGTACTACGGTTGCTGGTGTCTGCTCCCCTGCAGCTGAGCCTGGTGCTTGCAAAGACAGTGGTGAAACTGGTACCTGTCTGTGTAAGTATTGCTCATTCATCATCCTTCATCTGTGGTTCTCCCTGGAACAGGGCAGATGAGTTCTCAAGAAGGAATATCCCCTCAGAAACTCATCTCAGCAGGGATAACAAAGCATTGATTACCTTTTGCACTAGCATCATTAACTAAACATTAATGCCTTGCTATTGGATCTCAACTAGAAGTCAGTATCTAATAACTGAAGAGGTGGGAGGAGCATCTGCCAAATTCTGTCACTCGGTTGTAAACGGCTTGATGAGTGCTTCCTGCCTGTTACACCGGCAAGCAGCTGAGATTAAGCGATTTCCAGCTCTGCCATTTTAGCTTTGCTCAGCCATACTGGGAATGCTCACACAGGTGAGAGCAGCTGAGAAGGACAGTTCCTTGGGACCCTGCCAAAGGCTGAAGCCTTGGTCCTCTCCCTTTGCATCCACATATCTTAAGAAGCAAGTTCAGTTTCATGATGTGAGCTCTCGCTCAGGCCATCTTTTATACTGCCTAAATGTGTTTTATTTTCATGTAAGTAGATTTGAAAATACACGTGACAGCAAGATTTCTTGGCTGCTAACACTATCTCAGAATCAGAATAAATTGCCTGTGTAGGTATATTCTTGGAGAGCACATCTAGAGCAAGTCACTTTCACCTCATGAGCTTTTTAATAAACTGACTTGGTCTGTGTGGCATATCATGAGATAGCTTTCAGTGTTTGTGGCTGTGCCAAGTGGAAGATTATTCTGAAGAGTGTGTTTCTTCTCTTGGGAAAAGGGAAGAAATTCTTCCAGCTAGTGGAGGGGAAATGTTGTCATATTCTCTTCCACTAAAACATGGAAACCTTCTGCTCTCCAGTAAGTGTTTGCCAGGAGATTCTGAATGGCTGCAATAGCATAACAGTAAAATGTTATATGAGGTCACATAACAAACATTTCTAAGAATATCCTAGAAAAAAACTAGTATCCTTACAAACCCTTACGTATATATGTACCCAAGGAAGAAGAACCCCAATAGCTAACACTTTTTTTTTTAACCAAATATACCATTATTTAAAAACAAACAAACAAACAAACAAACAAACCCCAAACTGGTTTTAACTGGCTTATCCCCTAACAATATCTTTCACAGAAGCAACTGTAATGCTCTTTCTTGATGATGAAAAACTCCACACCATTATTGCATGGTATCTTTGTGCAAAACTTAGTTTTTGAAGTAAGAATGCCAAAAAACAATGCTCTAGTTAGGTTTTAATAACTACTCATTATTTCAGGACAAGCACTGATTACACACATGAATATTTGAAAGAAACTAAGGACACATCTTTTGACCCATGTGCTTAAGCCAAACACACTAACAGAGAACACACAACTTATTTTGTGTCCTATTTATACATTTCCTTCACTAAGGCATAATTAAGTTAATATAGCTGAAATAATCCTGCTGCAGAATCCATAGCCCTGCATATTAAGGCTTTAAATAGCTGTATACTTCTGTGAATCTCTTGCTTGTAATCCACCTCTTTTTCTTTCGCTCATTTTGACCTCTCCCAAGGAAATATTGAAGAACACAAAAAGCCTCAAACTTTTTCCAAATATTGAAAGCAAGCTTAATTCGAAACCTTGTGTACTAAAATGTATTCTACTTCTGAATTTTACAAAATGCAGGGACCAAGGAATGGAATTCTTAGCAAAAACTGCTTTCATTTTTTCAATCTGGGAGTGGAAGAACCCACTATCTCATAATGTATGTCTTCTCATGGGGTTTCCAAACCAGGTTTGCTGACTGAAGATACTTGAGTAGTTACAGCACAGTTCTGTGATTTTTGGGGAAGACTTTTATACTGGGCCATGATACAGGAATAAATTTCTTCTGAGAATTTCTATACTGACTTCTGTTTGTGGTTCTCATTGGGCATCAGTTACTGAAACAAGTCCAGTCCTACAAATATCTGATTTTACTTTACTGGTCAAATTGATGCAAAATGATCTATCTGTAAGGGTTTGATGCCTCCTTCTACTGAGATTTGTGTATTTCCTGTGAATGAGCCAGTACTTTGAAATCATGCAGAGTTGTGGATGGTCAAAAACCTTGCTGCATTAGACCTTTACTGGTATTTATTACTGATTCCATTTTAATTATCTATAACCTGAGACGTAAACGGCGAAGCGATTTCTTTGCAAACATCAGCAACAGACACCGAAGTCCTGATCCCCAGATTATTTAGACTATACTTAGGTTTTTGCTTTGTGTAAATTGAGGTCACAGATGGAACACAAATAAAGCAACAACGACAGTGTGTTCCCTCATACTGTGGTAAAGCTTATGCTACTCAGTATTCACAATTATATAGCTCTCTTCAGCTTCAATAATTCTCCTTCCTCCTTAATTGTTTTTGATCAGCGTGATCTTCTCAAGCACATATGAGTCAATTCTATCTAGTACGAGAAAGGGGTCCTCTCTGCCATCAACAGCTCTGTGACTGGCATAAATACTAATAATAAAAAAAAAAAAAAGCAAGCCTGCTAATTGTGAATGATTTGCTTTCTCATCCCAAGCTGATGGAAGAATAATTTTGATGAAGGATGCAGAGTCAGGGATCATCAAGTGAGTTCACTCCAGATTAATTTCCCTTTTCAAAAGTAAGAAATGGTTGCGGCCGGAGTATGGAACTGCATTTTATCTGTCCCATTCAGGGTGGAATGAGTAGGCCATATCTTTGTCAGCCATTTAATTTGATCAATGCAATTTAATTATGTTTCCATGCAAAACCACCTGTGACCTTCCATCTGCTAACAAAATTCACCCATCCCTGCACATACACACAGTCTTCAAACAAAAGAAGGAGGTATAAAGGAAATAAGGTTTTTGATCTTATGAGCAGATGAAAACATCTGCTCATACTGTCTTTCCAGGAAGTTGGTGGACAGGAGCATGCCACCTGGGTTTCCTTTGATGGAATGGAGTTGAGAAACATCCATTCAGAGCAAATTAGAAGTGCCTAGGTGAGCTGACAGGAGCCAAAATGATATATTGCAGTTGGTCCTGGGCAGGAGCAGAAACACATTAAATGTGGTTTCAGGAGTATAACTCACCTTTTTTACCTACAGAAACCGGACAAAATGCTAAGGAAAAAAAATGTTGTGTGGTTGGGGTTTTTTTAATCTGAAAAAAATGATGAAAGGAATCAAGGTGTGTTAGATGTTTTGGGGCAGAGACGTTGGTATAAATTTCTGGCTGTTTGATATCAGGCATAAGTTTATGCTACATGAAATTAATGTCACTTTCTGTTTTTCTGTGTCGTCCCTACCTGTTAACAGAGACCAGCAGAATAATTTCTTGCTAAAACAAAGGATACACTGATTGCTATCAGGCCACACCAGATAGGCAAAGCATGGGACTGGCAGACTGATCTCCCTTTAGCCTGGAGTGAAACTGGATTCTCAAGTGCCTTATCAGCTTTCTCTTTCACTATGAAAAATGTACCCTAATAATAATAAGAAATAGGATTTAGTATTTTAAAATTTAGAATTTAATTTCTGCAGAAAATGTCAAGATTTCAAAACCATTTCCTGTTCCAATGCAAACAAAAGAGTCAAAATAGGGAGAATTTAGATGGAATGGAAAGTGATGCATATTTCATCCAGGCAATCACCAAAGCAAACTATTGTTCTTTGTAATAGCAGTAAATGATTAGACAGTTTTAGAAGACATTTCTCATCAGTCAGCTAAGTTATAGGGTTCTTTGTAACTGGTACTCTGTATCAAATTCTGTTTTCATTAAAAATATTTCCTAATTTACTTACCTGCTTTTATTAACATCATTTTTCCAAGTATCTCAAACTAATGTGATAGTTTGGTAAGTATGATGGTGTCGCTTTTTTTTTTAGGAGATTGCAATATAAGGATGTGATTGAGATCTCATAGAAAAGTCTGTGACCAAGCTGAGAAGAAAATCTGAGTTTCCTGTAAGCCAGTCCTGATACACTCAGTCAATGATTCTAAATCTGGAACAGAAGCCAAAATGAGGATTTGGATCTCAAAAAATATTCCTTTCTCCAGTATAAAATAGGAAGGAAGTCCAAGTTCCTCTGGGCGTAGACTAAAAGGGCTTTTTATTACGGAAACAGAATTGTGCTAAACTGTAGTTTCTTTTCAACAAGATGTATGCAGAACTCTGCCAATTAAAGAAAGTCTTTTCTTTATTTCCAAGTTGGTGTCATAGTTACTATTTTTTTCTTCAACAAATGAGAACTGGAAGTACTCCATTGCCAGTTCCTATTGTATATCTCCTCAGGCATATGATTGCCTCTTTCAACTAGAGAACCTGAAAGTTCTTTGAAAAGTAAGTGTAACTCACAGGTTGAAATAAAAAGGAGAAAAAGAAATCTCCACACCTTTCAACACAGAGGTTTATAAATATCAGCTTCTCTTGATAAAAGAAATGGAGCTTTGGAATTGAATGAGCTATTGAAACTGAATGATGGTTTGTTCTCTCTCTCTCTCTCTCTGTGTCTTGTTTGTTTTTTCATTTTTTTCTGTGCTTAGAGAGAACATATTAGTGAGAAATGAGAAAAAAATGATAAGCCAATCTGGATGAATGAGAAGAGATAAAATAAAAATGTTTAAGAGGCATTTTTTGGTGACAAATAACGAGATGAAGTGTTGTATCAACTTTGTGATTTTTTGAATACTCTCTATTTCTAGGTTTTGTGTTGGATAAAGAATAGGTTTCGTTTGTGAGATAAAAAGGACAAATTCATATGGAGCTGTGTTCCCCTGCAGCTTATATATTTTCATATACTGGTGTAATTTGGAGTTACAGTCTAATCATAATTCAGTTCCTGTCTTTAGTAAAAGCATGTGCCTCTAATTTGCAATCAATTTTTGCGCTTGACACATGGAAATAATGAATATCCTCATCTGCAGCTGGAGACAAAGGGAGAAAGGAGTGTGCAGCACTTTGCAGGCTGGACTCTTTGGGCATTTCATTCCCCTAAACTTTGGAGCCTGGGCATCCAAATCATACTAATATTGTGCTATAATCATTGTGTGAATAATGAATCTCTAACTTTTTCCCTCGCCTCCTTTGAATGTACAGCTTGAATAATTGCATAACATAAGTGAGAACTTGATGGCACCACCTCATGATGTGGGGTCTGACACAGTGTAAAGTGTATAAGTTTTACCTCATTAGGTTTTTTAATGAAATGTTGTGCAGTTCCCAAAAGTATGTAGTTTTAAATCCCTCCCTTTTCAAAAGGTCTCATGCCTGATTTTCAAGTCATAAATGTAAAACTAACTTCCCAGTGTATGGAGATTTTAGTGAAGGTTTTCTGGGCTAAACCACTGAATTTAAGAACATTCCATGACACTGCATCATAAAGAAGTCCTCTTAGGTTTGAGTTCCACTTCCCTCTTTCAGATAGAATGAGACTTGCTTAAGTATCTATCATGGCTTTTTTTAATTTATTTTATTGTGATAGTGGCTGAGATCATCAGAGCTGATCAGGATGCCCTTCTGCTAAGCAAAATATAAACACAGAACACAATGGTGGGCTTTCCTTTCAAAGGCTTTTAGCTTGTCAGAAGAATAAACAAGTGAGGGAGGAAACAGACGAACAGGACACAGTGCAATAGCAACAATTCTATACCAGAAAACACTACTGATAGAAAAACATCTACAGTTCTGGGACGAGAGGATTTTTTTTCTCACTTGCAGTTGTGAAGATCTAAATAGCTGCTTGTCCTGGATTGAGGTAAAACAGGACCGATTTTCTG
>RSEF01000005.1:44871324-44885296 GCA_003993805.1 Himantopus leucocephalus | reverse complement strand
TGACACAAAACTGACCAACAGGGTATTCCATCCCATCTGCATCAGTAAAAAAGCTGAGGGATCAAAGGCGTCAGCTCTCCTTTCTTCAATGGCCAGTGTCCAAAGAGGGCTCTGTCTGTTGGTCCGCCTTTGATCCCGATCCGTGCATTCATGAATCCAGTTCATATCTGTCACTGAGTCCAGTCTGGGACTTTCCCAGTGCCTGCTGGTGACGTGATGGTCATCCTGGGAGCTTAATACAGTTTTGTACATATTTTATATATTTCATCATTATTATCATTATTATTATTATTATTATTATTATTATTATTATTATTGCTATTATTTCATTAAAGTAGTTTAGTTTCTTTTAAACTCGTGTCTCTCTCATTTTCTCTCCTCTGCTCTGAAGGGAGATGCTCTCCGTTCTCTGAAGGGGAGAGAGGTTAAAGAGAGCATCTGTCATTCGTTTTAGTGGCCAGCCCAGACCAAACCACAACACAACCTTTTGCAAATTGTTCATGTGCCTTGAAAACAAATTATTCAGTGACCAACCAAGATGAAGAACAGGCAGAGTAACTCATTGAGTAGGATTGTTTGGTATTGTGAAACCAACATACATTTCAAGAATAGTATTATTTTCAACAGTGGTCAGGCTATGCTACACATAATCAATGCTCACAGGAAAAATGTTGGATAAAATCCTTACCTTGCTGCAGCCAGTGAGAGTTTTGCTCAGAAATTCATCGATGAGAAAAATTCTACCTATAATTTTGCTCCTTGTTTTCTTTTCTCATGGACGGGATTTTTTCACCCTGACCTAAAATCGAAATATTCACAGGGTTTTTTTATATGGAGCATATTGAGCACGGTTATTGGAAGAGTTAGTCTGCATTACAGCAAGGCAACTGAGGTGAAGAGAACTGGAATCTAAAGGTGTAAAGTTCTGGTACATAAGGCTCATTATGTATGAAATTAACATAATCATGGTTACATTTTGTCTCCTGAATGTGACAGGCAACCCTGCCAATTAGACAAAAAGCAGATAAGAGGGCTGATGTTGCCTGTGCATATATTACAAAAGGACAATCTTCGATTGTACAGTTTTTCTCATTTTCTTGCTAACATAGGACAGAATTCTGTCAGTTAATTAAAATAATATTCGTAGTATACTGTAAGGTAGTTCATGTTTAAAAAGAAGATCCTTCTACTCACTTCATGTGGAAGTGAGACATGAACACAAAAAAATAAAATTCTGGTGTTTGGGTACCCAAGAATATATATCAATATAAAAAGATATTATTAAGTAGCCTTTTAGTTAATACATTATCTTAGGTTTTGTTTGCTTTTTTTTAAAATTTTTCTGTGGAAAACTTTTGCTTGCAAGAACTTTGTGATAATAGAAAATACATTCAACAACATTTAGAAAAAGAACATGTAGTGAAATTGAAAATGGAGTCACCAACCAACGCTCAAAAATCCTTTAAATAAATATTCATCATTTCCCAAAGAAGTGGCTTTCAATAACATTCCACAGATAATTGACATTTATTTAACCATCTAAGGCCAAACTTCTGAAGAGGAAATTGTCTTGAGTAGATAGCCTATCCATGTTCTTAGCAGACCTTAAGCATGTGCTTTAAATTTAGTCATAATTACAAGTACTGTCTCGAGGGTGAATGTTTTCCTTAACTGTCGGCTGTAAGAAGAGAAGAGACTGTGGGGTTTTCCTATCATCTTTGTAGAATGTCTAGCAAAAGGCAACTCATAGCTCAATTCAGACTTTGGACATTAATGCATTGCAGATTAAAATATAAGTAACACCATTGCTTAGGACAAGCAACAATAATAAACTTAAAAATCCATATAAGTAATAGTACAGTCTAAGATAAAGTATCATAATCCTCAGAACTGTCTTTCCTCCTAATTGATAGCTAAAATGCACAACAAATACCCTCTGTCAAGAAAAAAATATACCGAAGACATAAAGGGAATATACAGAGTAAGAATTGACAAATGCTGATTAAAGCAACAGGCTTTACCTGGAACCGACAACTGGTCGAGAAACCTGAATGCTGGAAGCCTTGCCCCAGGCCAGTAACCTCTTCCAATCATTATTTCCCTCAGGAAATGTCTTGTTCCAGAGGACATCAATCCTGTAGCCTGTTTGGGTTTGCTTTTTTGATCTAAGATAAAAATTTTATATGAATGTCTTCGCATTGGTAATAGCAGTTACACAAGGTCACTCACTCAAGACATGAAGTTTCCAGGGAAAATGTTATCTGAGAACATGTCACTTCTCCTTATTTATCAAAAAATAAGCAAAATTGCTTGTTTTAAATAGAATAAAGACAAACTCAGCATTTATCAACGTTTAAAAATTTCCAAAATCATTCTGGTGAGATAAGGGGATGCACTGTTGATTTTACTTTGAAGTAAATGCAATCAGAATTTGGACCATTGACTCAACAAGTCTGGAATCCTCTTCCACAAACTGAGCCTTCACATATATATATATATGAAAGGCACCATTTTGCAGAATAAAGGGCACAGTTCTGTACTAATTCCATTATGCAACTTGAGGTCAAACATTCCTTTGTAATTTCAATAAATGATCAGTTGGCTATATGGGCTTACTCTCCTTTAACCTTTCACAGCTTCCCCACAAACAGCTCTGAATGTGCCAGTTCTTGGAAGATGACTAGTGACAGTAAACTTAGATTAATCCTGACAGAAATATTCTGCTTGGGAACAGAATTGAATTATGATTTAATTTATGATTTATTATGATATATTTAATTGTGATCCAAATTTGCCAGTGGAAATAATTTTATCTAAAACCACCAGGTTTTGACACACTGTTTTCACATCTCTTTATTTTAAAATAAAACAAAACTGCATTTAATTTCAAGACATTACTTTGAAATTAATGGCCAAACATTTTCAGTTTGAAAACGCAAATACATTATCAAGCCTTTTTTGCAGCCAAGTTTTAGTAACTGATTTAATAATCCCCTAAGTCTGTAAGTTCCACACTTTAACTAAAAATCACAAAGCAAACAGTCAAACAATATTTTGAACCTGAATTTCAGACACGCTTATGGCATTTAAACATCTAAAACCTTCAGACGCTATTAAGAAGGGGAAAAGGATGGGAGGGAAGATCAACAACGACCTTTTCATCTTCTTTTCAGATTTGTCTCATTTTTTTAGTTATTTAGAAAACGTTATTCTTTTCTTCCCATAAGAAAAAATTAAAGTAGAATTCACCACCTAACTAAAGTGAACTGACAAGCCCAAAATTTTTTGAAAACACTGAAATATTTGCTGAGAAAAGGTTACAAATCAAAAAGGATATAAAAGCTGTTAGTACCTCATTGAAGTACTGTTGGCAAGTACAGCTAACAAGTATTATTAGCAAAGGTAATGTTAGCAAAAAAAGTAATATTGCTTAAACTTCTTAGTAAAGATGTATAACACATTAAAATGATTATAAATTTGTAATGCATTATGAAGCATTATATATATGTTAATTATTATGTCTGTTGTAGCAACATAGTCTCTTCTAAAGCTCACTCTTTCAAATGTTTTCTATTTTAAATAGAAAAATTATGCCAGAAGGTATTTATTGGTTAATATTAAGAAATGGAAAATCATGCCCCCTCACTGGCTATTATGTATAATTAACTTCGGAGATTATTCTGTTTAAATAGCTTTGTCCTAGGATTTTATGTTTCTTTTGCCCTACTAAACCTGGATCATACGCTGAATGTAATTAAAATATAATATACTTCAAACTGAGACCTAACAACAGGAATTTAGTCACTGACAGTGTGGTATGGTGTTATTCCTAACTGATGAGGCATTTTGTTTTAATTTCAGGCCACCAGTATACAGGTGAAGCATGCTTTATGGGCAGTCCTGGAGAGGGAAAGCTTCTTTCTTTTCCCAGAACAGACATAACAGATATAAATGCCATATAAACATTTTCCACATCATCATGTTTCCCAACAGGAGCACTTCTGAGCTAAGAAGTTTTGTCTTTCAGTCTTATTCAATTTTTATGCTAAAAATTCCCTGTAGAAAAGTCTTGCCTGCTGTATGCTGTGTACAGGTGAGGTCTCTTCTTTCCAGTTCAGATCAAGGGCACCAGTTCCCAGGTATTTTCACATCATCATGCCTCAGGTGCCCTCTTCTTCCAAATCCATCCTGGAGAAAGCACTGTAAAGAAAAAGAATGCTTCTCTTTCTAGGATATTGAGCCTGTTTTGGTCCTGCTTCATTTTTAAATTTAAATTTTAATTTATTTTAAGTAAATTAACTTAAATAAATATTTTTACTTAAATAAATTAAATGGGACTATCTTGTGTAAGACTAAAAAAGACTATGTGTCTTGTTTACTATTTAACATGTTAGCAGAGATTAACACCAGGTATTTATCTCATAATGATTAACTACCAGGTGATCATGAACGTGGAAGACTGGACTTGATTACCTGTCCAGCGGACAAGACATCGAGCTTTACTGCCTGTCTTCCTCTACTGGAGGCCCCTGAGGTACGATATGAATGATCATTTATACCATTTGCACCATTAGACACCAACGGTGAGATACCAATCTGAATTTTCTTCTGTCAGAGACAGAAGAAAAGAAGCCACGCAAAGCATGTTGCCCAGCATCTAAATGAAGATATCCCTCCACAAAAGTACCAGAACTACATGAAGATAGAAAATATTTTGAAAGGAAAATATATCTTTCCTGATTAGAATACCTGGGCAACTATCTATCTAGGGATGGATAGTTCTGGTGACAATAGCTGACATTAGTTGACTGGTGACAATAGCTATGCAGTAGTTGTGTAAGAAGAAGTGCCGAATTAGAAGAAACGTTTCAAGTACAGCATTTAGATAAACTTTATTAGGGATGTGTTCTCAGCTGCTGCTCTTCTTGGCCTCCCTTTTTTTCTTTTTTTTTTTTTAAATGTTCATAAATATGTTTGTAAATTGAATAGTTACCAATTTATATTCATGCAAGTTTTTATCTGAGTCTCCTACCACAGTCCCCTAGTACCAGCATATAAAAATTTTTATACCTGCCAAATCCAAAAGCTACATTTTTATGTCCCTAGGAGAAAGCTGAGGTTAGGAAATTGAAACTTTTATGTAGAAACAAGGTGGAAACACTCATCCTACACAACAGGCAATAAACTGGCTCATGCACGAGACTTATGGTCCACTGCTGTGAGTAGTTTGCAAGTCTCTACCTGAAAGCGTAAAGATTTCCTCAGGTGTACACTGGAGACAGAATCCTCCACACAAATATTGCTGTTACAAGTAGTCCATTCATACACTTATCATCACTTACAAATGTCAAATTAGTTTTAAGTAATCTTACCACAATGATTATTTCACCATCTTCTTACATTTCATGTATGAAATAGCTGTATGAAATAGCTGTATACTCTTTCATAGCAATCATTGACTTTTTAATAACAGTGACTGCTCATTTTTTGTATTACCCTCTTTTCACTTTCTGGTTTTTATTTTCCTGGAATAGTGAATTGCTATACCCTCCAGATTAACAGGAAAATACAGGAAATAAATCTGTAAAGTTATAAATAATGAAATCTTTGTAAAAATAAACCATATTCTGGAAGAAGACTATATTTGAAAAATATAAATTCTACTGAAGAGTCTGAATGACATGGAATATTAAGGATGTTAGCCACTCTCTGGTAAGTTCATTGAATGTTTTCCAGTAATCTCACAGGACCTAAATGAATCCTGAAGAGAACAAATTATTAAATGTATTCTCACACTCAGGATGATTAGTCAGATTTCTGAATTCTGGGCCTTCCCTACTGCACAAAACTAAAGGAAAGTGCACTGTTAGGGACATGGTGAATACTTTCCATATTTTATGGGCAGGGCAGAGGACAGAATACCGTTCTTTACATTTCCCCACTGAAAAGGACTTCTTTTGCCCCTGTAGGTGGAATACAATATCCACTGCCAAAAAGTCCAGATTAATCTGATTTGGTGGTCCTTCCACAAGCGTAAATGGTGAGCCAGTCTTGACCTTGCAAGGACCCACACAGTCAAGAGAGTAGAAGACTGGTGAACCACTGGTGAACTATGGATACCTCGGTTTCCCAGTAATCCAGCTTTCTTCACAACCCAGTCAGCTGTCTACTTTTAGTACAGTACAATTTTGTGCATGCAGTAGTCAGGACCTGATGTCCACAGTTCAAGGAACACCTTGAGGGAATCCTTGCTCCAAGGACTGTTCATGCACTATTGCATAGTACACAAATACTTTTGGAGTGGGGGTAAAGATGCAGAACTCCTCTGCCATTAGTCTGTGCAGCAATTCTCTTGTCTCTTGCTGGTCATTGAGCCCCAAGTCGCTCACAAAAAGCTTCCCCTGGTGCCCTGAAGAGTAGTCTGCTGCCAGAGTACAGTCTGGGCATTAAGGCACTGCCATGGAGATGGAAGTTTAATGTGGATGGGAGCCCTCTAAGAGAAACAACTGAGCCTGGATGTCTCACATCCGTAGCAAAAAAAACCCTGAGCACGAGTCACGCGTCACTGTCTGAAAAGGACTAGATTTGCAAACTCAAAGCATGTCGCCTCATATCGGCTGAATGGGGACAATCTGTTGATATAATCAAGGACTTCATTTTTTTCCTTCTTTTTGCCACTATAATCAATCACACAAGAAGAACTCTTTGTCAAATCTTCCTGTGAACACAAACCTTCTCTGAGTTACATTTCTCTGGACGGAGAACAGAGAGGTGCCCCATTGACCCTCTGTTCCTTGGGACCCCAAACACTCACACTGCAGTAGAACGGGAGGCAACCTCCCACAGGAAAACTTCACCTGCATTTTCAAGGAAACAGGAGCTGCACTGCATTTTTCCTGGNTGGAGAACAGAGAGGCACCCCATTGACCCTCTGTTCCTTGGGACCCCAAACACACTGCAGTGGAAAGGGAGGCAACCTCCCACAGGAAAACTTCACCTGCATTTTCAAGGAAACAGGAGCTGCACTGCATTTTTCCTGGAGCGCCATCAATAAACACACTTCGAGAATGCTTTCCAGAGCAAATCCAAAAGGCTAGAGAGCTGCGAGCCAGAGCCCCAGTGCAACTATACATTAAGAGAGATGCCAGACTTTTAGCCTAACCAACTATACAGCACTTCTGCTCATCTACAAAAGCAGAATTTAAGCACCTAGGAAAACACCATTTAAAAACTAAAGTACTCGTGGACTTTCAGCACATCTAGACTTAGATACAGTTGATCAGATTTAAAACTTTTTAATTTAATATAAGTTTCTTGTGAATCCTCTTGCAAATCTGGGTCCAAGTCCACAAGGTTATCCAGGAATTCTGTTGCAGAGCCAGAAACTAAATCCCAAGCTCCTAAAAAACAGCTATGTAAACACTGGATGTTTTAGTTGGAAAACTGAACACATTTTTCAGTTTATCCTGATAGTAAAAATAGTTATTAAAGGCTTTCAGGGATGCAGAGGGTTGTGCAGCATGTGTGTTGAGAGTGAGCATGTCGTTTGCTGACCCAAACCTTTCTTTCAAGTGAAAACAAATTTTTCAACCAAAGAAAGGGTTATTTTCCATGTTTTATGACCTAAGGTAATTTTAAAATTAAAAAAAAATATAATTTTAAAATGCCAAAAAATTTTGTTTGAAAATTGTCAGCATGACATATTTTGACCTTTCCTTTTTTTTTTTTTTTTTTTTTNAGAAAGCTATATCCACACTCTCATTTCCTGAAAAGTACTTCTCACTAATTTGGTGTTCTCTAAAGAAACTTCACTGTTCTGGGAGTCCAAAGATAGCTTCTTACCCATTGAACTATTCTTCCTCCCTAATAGGTTGCTAATATCAAGGGGATGATCAAGAGAATGGAGCATCGCTTTTATGAGGAAAGGCTGAGGCACCTGGGTCTGTTTAACCTGGAGGAGAGAAGACTGAGAGGGGATCTCATCAATGCTTATCAATATCTAAAGGGCGGGTGTCAAGAGGATGGGGCCAGACTCTTTTCACTGGTGCCCAGTGACAGGACAAGGGGCAATGGGCACAAACTGGAACACAGGAAATTCCACCTCAACATGAGGAAAAACTTCTTTACTTTGAGGGTGACAGAGCACTGGAACAGGCTGCTCAGAGAGGCTGTGGAGTCTCTTTCTCTGGAGATATTCAAAACCTGCCCGGATATGTTCTTGTCCAACCTGCTCTAGGTAAACCTGCTTTGGTAGGGGGATTGGACTAGATGATCTCCAAAGGTCCCCTCCAACCCCTACCATTCTGTGATTCTGTGATATTATTCTCCCAAAAAAAGAGTTCAACTGTGCTGCCATCGCTAATATTGGTCTTAAAGTCCTTTTAACTTTTAAATTAAAGAGATGCTTTTTAAAATGAAAAGAAAATCACTCTTTAATGTATTTTAAATTTTCTCAAGGAAACCTTATATTAATTAAGATGAAAGAGTTTTGTTTTTTTTTTAAATCAAACCTAATTATAGTATCTGAAAGTACATCTTCTTTGAACTCTTATTTCACGGATGAAGGTAGGAGGACATCCTCGGTATTTTTTCATGTGAAAAAAAGTTTTGATCTAATCACGTTTTGTTAAGCAATTTTAATGGAGTTTGTGCTGCTTATATGTTCCTAAGAGGTACAGGAGAAAAACATTTGGGTAGCAGGGAACTGGAAAAAAGTAATCAGTAAAGAAATGCCATCCTTACTCACTAATATCCTAAGGCAAATTATGGGGTGGGGGAATTATTTATGAAGCATAAAAGCATAAAATACTGCATTGAAATGAGGACTCTGAAGTTCCTGTTTTTCTAGGAAACCTCCTTGATCTGGATATCAAGGGGATGCTCTCAAAGGAAAAGGGTTTAGTCTTGTCTGAAACTTCTGGACCTAGTCAAAATTCAAGGGTGATCGGAGGCTTCTGCTGATACTTCAATGTATTTATAAATGACCCTGTGTTATCATGGCTCAGACCTCTCCACAAAAGGTGATTTTTCATTGTTATTCCAATGAAAAAGAGAATTCAAAATGCAACTTCTATCAGGCTGGTTTCACTTTGGCAGAACCTGTTGCTCATCTCTGCAGAACAAACATCGTGTTCAGAGTGCCACTGCAGCACCAGGCAGTAGTTGAGGATAAGGTGTTTTATGATCATGTAACAAATTAGTTTCCTTATATTCAGTGCTGAAGCAATATCCCTTGTCAGCATTGATCCCTGCCTCTGCTAAATATCCCACCTAACATCTTCCAAGACCCAGTGTAGTAAGGCACTGTATCAGTCCCAGGCAGGAATGCTCTCAAGCAATGCCACCAAGGCAAAGAGCATCATACAGATCTCTTGGGGAGCCACGACTTGTTTGTAATAATGTCTACACTTCTTATCTCTTAACACTGTGAGTGAAGGCTATTACCGATAGCCCTGTCCTCACCAAAGACTTCCAGAGGAAGGAGTTCTCTCTTAAAACCTGAAAGGCACTCAATGAAATGAAGTGCCGAGTCTGAAACACGCTGCTAAAGGAGAGGTGGTCTGGGGCAGAGGGAAGGCTGCACTGGTGAAAACTGGTGAAATCTTTTAGCTCCTGTATCTGACTTGTTAAAATGCCACCCCAGCCAAAAGCAGCGGTCTGTGGTCCCAGCGTGACAACAGTTACAGCCCAGACAAGAAGGAAAAAAGGTCTGTAGGTGTCTTCAGAGGGCTGTGCCTGCCAACAGTGAGGCTCCTTCTCTAAGCCACAGATACAAGTTCAATGGGAACCAGAGAGAGAACATCCACTCATGTCACGTTGGCAACTAAATAGCCTTCAGATTATAGACTTGAGTTACTAATGAACTTGATAGTTAATTAACCTATTCCAAGCCTGGAAGAAAATGTTACATTTTGAGTTGTAAAGTCCCCAGATGAATTCTTTTGGCGACTTTTTCTGCTGTAAGGGAGCAGTTACTTCACCTTTGCCTGAGTTTACTCATCTGTGTAATGAGGTTGATGATACTTAGAAGTAAATCCCCCAGCAGCCTGGCAATGGTCTTTTAGAATGACACAATGCTGAAAAATGCTAATTATAATCATCCTCATCACGGTGCCCACCCCAAGTAATTATAACATTGCAGAAAAACGTACTTGTATTGGAATAACAGCACAATTTATTTATGAAGGGATTGTTTTCTACATATGTCTCAGTCTTCTCCAAATAGAAAAATACAGTGAGCTGAAGTTATTCCATATTTATCCAGTTTTGAATTTTAATGAACGAGAATGCCGTAAGTTCATGAAATTTTTAAAACCAAATGATGAACTAGATTAATCCACTTCACAGCCCTTCATGTTCTGGTAAAAGGTATTATGAAAACTTTTAGTTAAATAATGTTTAATTTAATTTAATTATTCAGCTGTATAGTGCATCCATTTCAACTCAAGAGAGACAGTGATTAAAATGCAGCAGCTGGGAATTCTAATACCACCGTGCAAATTTTCAACATATTCTTAAGCAATCATGTTAAAAAAGTATAAACTACCACAATTTGCTGAAGAGCCTGAATTTATTCCAATTCACAGGTGCCGAAGGTAGTCTTACAACACATATGTAGTTCCTCCTTCTTTAGTGCTGTCATTCTCCTGTCCTAGAGAGGTGTGAAACCAAATTAATATTGCAGCTTTTGTAAGTTCAGAGGAATTGTTAGCAGATTCAGTTGCTGATGAGAAGAATCAAGCTGCAGATAAGGGAAGAATTGCACTGCCTGGGCTGTGGGCAGACCCTATGTCTGAAATAGCAGAGAACACAGAAGGCGAGGAGAGCTCTAGTCCGTTAAAACACACCAGGAGAGGGAAGGTTAAAACAACCCCATGTGCTTTAAGCTAGTAACAAATGTGAGTTTACTGGGGGAAGCATGACAGGGGCTGGAACAACCGCTGACACTGCCCATTGCAGTAGAGATGTATTTCGTCCAAGGGGTGGCTGCCCACTGGCCAGCCCACTGCCCACTGCGGCCAGACCAGAGCTGAGCGCCGATCTCCTCGCACCATGGGCACAGAGCGGCAGTGCAGGCTGCCGCTCTCATTGCCTCATGCACAAACAGGAAAAGGAAACATTTAGCTTGAAGCTAAAGGAGCATTTAAGCTTGAAGCTGCTCTGGAAAGCTGTTTCAGTGAATGGGCTGTAGAATGCCTGCAGTCTAGCACAGGCAGCCCAGGCTGCTGAGGAAGATGGAAAAACCTGGACATGGTCGAGAAGTGGGCCCGTGTGAACCTCACGAGGTTCAACAAGGCCAAGTGCAGGGTCCTGCACCTGGGTCTGGGCAACCCCCGTTATCAATAAAGGCTGGGGGATGAAGGTATTCAGAGCAGCCCTGCCGAGAAGGATTTGGGGGTACTGGTGGGTGAAAAGCTGGACATGAGCCGACAACATACACTCGCAGCCCAGAAAGCCAACCATATCCTGGGCTACATCAAAAGAAGAGTAGCCAGCAGGTCAAGGGAGGTGATTCTGCCACTTTACTCCACTCTGGTGAGACCCCACCTGAAGTACTGCGTGCAGCTCTGGAGCCCTCAGCACAGGAAAGGCATGGACCTGTTGAAGTGGGTCCTGAGGAGGGACACAAAAATGATCAGAGGGATGGAACACCTTTTCTATGAAGACAGGCTGAGAGAGCTGGGATTGTTCAGCCTGGAGAAGACAATGCTCCAGGGAGACGTTATTGCAGCCTTTCGGTACTTAAAGCAGACCTACAGGAAAGATGGGAACAAAAGTTTTAACAGGGTCTGTTATGATAGGACAAGGGGTAATGGCTTTAAACCAAAAGAGGGTAGATTTAGACTAGATATAAGGAAGACATTTTTACAATGACGGTGGTGAAACACTGGAAAAGGTTGCCCAGAGAGGTAGTAGATGGCCCATCCTTGGAAACATTCAAGGTCACATTGAACAGGGCTCTGAGCAACCTGATCTAGTTGAAGGTGTCCCTCTGATTGCAGGGGTGTTGGACTAGATGACCTTTAAACGTCCTTTCCGATGCAAACTACTCTATGATTCTATGATAAACAAGGCTTCCTCTGTAACTTTTGCCTTCTGCCTCAGTCTAGACCTTTGCTTTCATAAGCATAATATCCACACATTAAATCCTAATTAAAATTAAACTCTCTAACTCCCTCCTCGCTACCCTGACTCTCCAGCTGCCCAAGTTCTCGTGTTGCTTTTGGCCCTTCCTGTTTCCTCCCTGCATCCTCATCTTCTCCCCAACAAGCTGAGAGACCCTGAAGGCTTGGCTGCTGAAAGTCCTCTCTCTTAGAACACTTCTAATAATTTTCTCATGTTCTGGTATTTTTAGATGCCAAGCCAGAATTTTCACTGCGCAAGAAACGAAAGCAATTTACAGCTTCGTGGAGAAACATAGCCACTTCCAGTTCATTTCTTTTTCATCTTGATTATCAACACGTTTGTCATCTCTCTGCAATTTATTCATTATCTTTAGTCAAGGAATGTGAAAGGGAGGGGTAGGAGTGAAGGAGGAGATAAGTGCACTTGTCAAAATGTGAAACAGATGCTCTAACAATGATTGGAGACAATTAATGTTCTCAGTAAGTATCAACAGGCAAGGCCCATGGATTGCTTCAAATTTTTGCAGCAAACAGCCTGTTGGAAAATGCAAATACAGAGGCTTTATTTTCCAGGCACGTGAGAGCATGTCTTGTTTGTAATGAGCTGTCCTAAGGAACTTCACATTGCTGCTTGAAAGTGTGGCTGTTCTGATCATTGCTGGCCTAAATAATAACACAGTGACGAAGGGGAAACTGTACGGCTGGTAACAGAACTAACGAACCTGTCACCGCTCAGTCCTTCTGGTTCAGACTCAGCATGCAAAGCAAAGCTTTTAGCACGTGTTTAACCTTGAGTTACTCAAAGTCAATAGCACATAAGTATGCACTTAAGCTGAGCACGTACTTTGTGATTGCCAGGGTAGGCATGCAACTAGCACAGATCTTTGTGGCACTGGGGTCTTTCATTCCTTGCTGAGGAATGACCCTCATGAGACAGCCCTCAGGGAAGGTCACTCATCTGGTCTCCCGTCCAGCACCAAAAAAAATCAGTACAGCCAAGGAGTTAGCATCAGGCTTCACTCTGTATCACTTCGGGGAATGCTGCTGCAAAAGCCAATTACAATAAATAAATGTAATAAGACGGGGAAAAAAATCAATAATGAATAGATGTGATCTAATTACTAACATTTGTAATAATAGTTTATTGTTCTATGCCACATGTAGCTTTCATCTTCTCTCTCTGCACTATGTCAATTTAATTTTCGCTTTTGCTGTTCTGTTATCTAAAATGATCAAACACCTACCAAGCCCTGGAAAGTACACCAATTAGGAGCTGCATTTAAATCTGCTTGAATGTGCCTGTCACAAAGTTAATTGGAATAAACACATACGTGATATGATATTGTTTGAATTCTTCTCCAAGCCAGACTATCATCCATCACAAACTCTTTTTACTCATTTGTATTCTTCTTCCTCTCACTTTTCCTCCTTTTATTTCATTATTGATTGAGTAATGATAGCAGACACCGACCTGAGAGGTCCTCCCTCTTCCTCCATCCAGTTCTCCCAGCAGCCCCTCCCCACCAGCTGGGCTGGAAGGGGAGGGCCGCCCACAGGGCAGCAGCTGAATCATGGGTCCTCTCAAGCACCCACGCAGCAAGCTTGCGGAGAGGGATTTCTTCTCCAGGGAGCCACATTCAGGCCCTCAGATTTAAAAACCACCAATGAGTCTATCCAAAGCCTTGTTATACACAATATATGGCAATGAGTTCTATGTCAAACATAAATTACTACATTTTTACATGCTACGAAAAAGAACACATTTTTTTTTCTGCTACCAGGTTGTCATGGTTTAACCCCAGCGGGCAACTAGGACCATGCAGCTGCTCACTCACTACCACCCGTTG
>RSEF01000005.1:44860654-44871314 GCA_003993805.1 Himantopus leucocephalus | reverse complement strand
CCCAAACCCAAAACATAGCACTGTATCAGCTGCTAGTAAGAAAGTCCACTCCATCCCAGCTGAAACCGTGACACACGTCTATTATAAACGGGAGAAAATACACATCAGCCAGATCAGACCATAACCAGAGTTTACTTAATGGCAGTCAGCAAATACTTCAATTTTCTTTTCAGTGCAATGACTTCAGCCCAGCTAGGCATCAGCACTGCAGGAATTAAGATGGTGTGCATGTTAGACAATGGCCACTATTTCATAAACTCTGGAAGCCAATTGGTAAGAAATGTCTGCAGCAACAGGAGCACTGAAGTTTGGTCAGCATGTAAATCAATCGCTGCTTGAGAAAAGCACATCAAAACAGAAGTCCTTGTCATTGTACTGTTACTGGGTTTTGAGTCTTGGGGGTTTTCTGAGGTGACAAGATTCAACTAATCTAAAAAGAGCCAGCATGCTAATTTTCCTCTCTAGTGCCTTATCTTCTGGAATGAATCAGCTATCCAAATGCATGGCTGATTAAACTGCATTGCTATCACTGGACCTATATCAGGAACAAATTTGATTCAGGGGATGTATTATTCGTTTAAATGCTGGGGTATGACATTTTTAACCATGCAGATGTGACTTAAAATATTTACAGGGAAACCATCTGGGAATGGAAAGAGTATAGTTTTTCCCAGTCGTCATGTGTATGTGGCATCCATGCATGGCATGCAATATGAAATCAGTGTGAAAAAATCCACCTCATCGTTCATAAAGGACATGGCAGTTCCTCTGCGTGCATGAAATGTATATTTCTTCTCTAACGGTAGTTCAAGTATCGAGGTAATCTGTTTTCCATTTTCAGCACAGACACATTTATTAGCAGAGTTAATAAGACAGTCTTTGTCAGAACATATTGTCTGTTGTCAAAATCTGAGGATTAACATTGTATTGCATGCCTGAATAGAATTACTTTCCCATCAGATTTGCTATACCAAGTTAGTTACATGGTCCAGTAGGTCTAGTGCCCTGCCAGATGGCAATAAATAACAAATAAATAAATAAAATTTCAGAGAAAAGTTTAATTCTAGGACACCATCTCACTGCAACATGCATTAGGTACCTTGATAATTGTTGCATTACAGCACGTGGAAGGAAACATTTCCTTCCGACCTCTGCAGGCAATTAGTTTATGCCCTGAAACCTGGCATTTGACTACCCTTATCTGCCAGGCATAGCTGCAAACACCATTATCGGAGATTCATTCAGGATTGCAGCGGCCTTATCACATCTCTGATTATGATAACGGAACAGTAAAGCATTCAGAAACCTCTGTAGTAAGCCAGATGAATTAGATTTCAGTAGTAAGAGCTTGATAAAGGAGCATGTTCTCCTACCCCCAATCACTCATAAATACATAGACTCTAATAACTAATTATCTTAGATTTTCAGGAGATTATTTTTCTGGGAATCTGTCAACAATGATTTTCTTTTAGATGTGGTCCTAGCTTCTCAGATAGAGTCAGTTCATGGTTTCCAGACGTTTGGTAAATGCCCGGAGGAAAGTCTTTTTTATGTGATGTGTCTCCCTCCATCTGAACTAATTAACTGCTACAAACACGGAAAACATCCATTTTGCCATGGTGTTGAACTTTTCCGGTCTTTCCATTTGGAAGATCAGAAACAATCCAATCAAACTGCTTGCCACCTGGCTCCTCCACATCACTTTTTGCAGCGGAATTAAATAAAATTATCATTTCCAATTTGAAAATAAAAGTGGGAAATAATTATTCAACAGTGACCTGGATGGCCCTTTAATTAGTGCTCTGTGTTCGCCCAAAACACAACTGGTTTGATTTTGTGCTGGATTTCTGCTCCTAAAAGTGGCAAGTGCTGTGGGTTCCCCTGCAGANGGGGGGGGGGGGGGGGGGGGGGGGGGGGGGGGGGGGGGGGGGGGGGGGGGGCGTGCGGGAGCAAGGAGGATTGGGTTTTTTTTACCCCACAGCATCCCCTACTGTTGCTTTTAGGAATGGTACCGACACTTAAAAGGCACTTTCTCTCGGTCCCCAGCCAGGAGGCGGGCAGGGCAGTTCCCAGGGCTTTTCAGCACGACCTGGAGGGGCAGGAGTGGGAAAATGGAAAGACTTAGTGTTCCCAGGAGACTCACAGGTGACTCTTTAAGGGAAAACTATTGCCCAAATAATTCAAAATAGTGTATGTTTCTGTACCATAAAAATCTCAGTGACTAACTGGACTATCAATTTTCTGAGGAGCCTTGACCACTGCAAGAGACGCTTGCTAATTTAAAACAGACCGTCTCAAGCCGTTGCAGTTTGTCCCAGTGAGCCCTATTCCCTTGCACAAGATATAGCCATGTTTCTCTCAGTTATGTGACAGCTGTCAGCCCCAAGTCAGCTTCCAGGTGTGCGTAGAAAAAATGAGCCCTTGAGTGCACTCCGGATTTTTTGGTTTGTTTTGCAAATACCTGTATGCCTACTCAAAAATTTGGAAGGTTTCTGAATGCCTTGATACTGAAATGTACACTCACAAAATCCTTTTCTCCCAAAGGAACCTGTAAACACAACTTTCAATTTGCATTTCTAGGGGTATCAAATTTTTTCTTTATGTATGAACAAAAGTTTGCAAACTATATGTGCAGGTGGAAGCAGGGGTCTGAATATGCATCTACTGATTTCTTTGCATCTTGCTTTCCTTATCTATTAAATTGGGTTAACAGTACTTCTGCACCTCCTGGGAGTGCTGTGAAGCCTTAGTCATTAAAGTTTGTGAAGTATTTTGAGATCCTTGATGGCAGATACTACACAAGTGCAGAAACACATCACTTGATATATATGAATGGCAATTCACTCACAGCCTCAACGGTGTTCGGTAAGGGAGTAACTGAAGAATATCAAATGCTGCAGGCTCAAATGAAAGCGAGCTCATCAAAATAAATGATTTACCAGAGGCTTCCAAGTACCCTGCTTCCTACAGATGAGATGAAGAGTTCATCCCCTTCTCTGCTTGACAACAGAGAATAAGCCATAGCATTGCACATCACAAACAGTGGTTGCAGCATTCTTCTCTGTTGGAGAGTTTCACTTTATTGTACAGCCCCATTAACTGATGAATTGAGGTCAAAATGGTTCACGTTGTCTCCGCAAGTATAGAAAAGAACTGGCCCAAACATGGAAACCAAACAGACTTTCATCATGAAAAAGGGCTTGGGGATAGTGATACCTGTGAGTATTGCCTTATAAGAGTGTCTTTTTCTGCCCGTTCGATATTCTAATCAGAAGAAAAAAAATTGTGGAGAAAAAAAACCTTTTCATTTTCACAGAAGGAGCCACTTGTATTTCTATCTAANTGATACCTGTGAGTATTGCCTTATAAGAGTGTCTTTTTCTGCCCATTCGCTATTCTAATCAGAAGAAAAAAAATTGTGGAGAAAAAAACCTTTTTATTTTCACAGAAGGAGCCACTTGTATTTCTATCTAGTCTACAGAAGGAAAGATTTTTGCATCCTCAGTTCTGGGAAAAGCAACCAATCTAAACTCTTTTCTAATTTTGGGGTTTTATACTGACACAGTCACTGGAGCCCCTTCTGCAGACAATCTAGCTCCTCAGAGCAGCAAAGTCTCTAGCAGGTTCATGCATCTCCAGTACTCCTCAATTTCTGGAATGAAAAGTATTCACAACATAGGACTTTTTGGTTTTGCTGAATCTATTCATATTTTCTGTACCTACCAACCTGAAACCTAGACGGCACAAACTGACTCAATTTGCCTTTTGACCAAAAGAAATCTGATCATGAAACTTCTAACATTTACTTCAGCTGGACTAGAACTAGTTCAGTTACATCCTACCTTGTGACAGACCACCTATTTTACATCTGAACCCAAGGAAACTTAAAAAAGCAGTTGCAGTTGCATAATTAGAAAAGAAGTGGGAAAATAATTTTAAACCAGACCAGGACATAGACATTTTGGAATTAATTTTTCTTTTATGCAGAAACAGTTAGCCCAGCTCCAAGACAGCCCTGTACCCCCAGCTGGGCTCTGCAGCTTGAAGTGCTCTTCATCCTGAGCATCACTGCAGCTACCCAAGAGGGAAAATACCACTATATGGCTTAAATAAGGGTGCTGTTCTCAAAGCCCAATCCAAACTTCTTTTAAATCTGTGGCAGCCTTTTAAACAGCTTTGAATCAGGAGTTTAGTTTTTAACTAATTCGCTAAGCATATGGAGCTTCACAAGCCAAACTGACAGATGAGAGGTGCAACTTATTTCCTAAGCACCTTCTACTCCCATTGATTTACCAGATCAAGCTGAATGAATGCTTTTAGCTTGATTCTTACCCAAAATGCAAGAATAATGTTTTTACCAGAAAGTTGGCACAAATTATTTGTAAACAAAAGAAATCTTGAAAACCAAGGAGGAGGGTAGCATTCCCCTTCCCTTCTAGCTTTAATTTAGAGCATGTTATTTATTTTTTAGCTTTTTTTTTTTAATTCAAAAAATTCATGAGCATGCAACCTATTCCTTTCTAGTCTTTTCTTTAAAGGAGATTAATTATTTCCATTGTTAACTAACAGGCTTTCTTCTAATTAAAAGAAATTATAAGGCATTCACCAGTGGCATTATTCTAGTCAATAAACTAATTATGGTTGTGGCAAATGAAGGAAAAGACATCAACTGATCTTAGGACCGTGATTTAGAAAACTTTAAGGATGTGATTTTCACATTCCTTGAAGAAGCAAAGAAAAGCCTACATGCACTTTTAGTCACTGTTCAGAATGTACAGAAAAAATATTAGTCCTTTGAAATGAGTATAGTGCCTCTGGAAATTCCTAGCTGCATTACCTACATTCACTTGGTATATCCTTCTGATGTCATTTTGGTTGGAGCAGGAGGAGAGGAGAGGGTTGAATGTCCCTTTTTTACTGCACTGTTGTCCTATAAAATTCCATTACAGTTGCATCAAAATCATTCTAAATAATGGAAGTGGGGTTTTTTTTGTTTTCATAATAATAACAAAAAATAAATTTCAAGTGCTGTGAAAGAATTCCATGATTTCACCCTTAAAAATGCTACTGTCGTCACCATCACCATCACGAAACATGCTCTTCACAACTTGGCAATGGGCTAAGAAAGTTGGATTAACTCTACTTTGCAAATAAAAATTTTGAGAACTAGCATAGTGTGGTGTTTTGCTGGAAATCAAATATAAAGTCACCAGTCAGCTCAGGCTTGAATTCAAAGGCAAGGACTTTACCTGCTATTTATTTGTTTTCTTGCTTTTGTCCATCTTCAAGCTGAGAACAGATAAACATTACATAAAACCTTGTGATTCCCCTCAGCAGGTATGCATTGGCTGCCCAGGCGTAGACTTGTAGTCTACTGCAATGTACATCAGACCTGGCTAACTGCTAGGTTGTGCAAATGCTTTTCTTTTTTTTTTTTTTTTGTTGTATTGCAGTGCCAATGCTGATATAGCCCACAACTGCTTCTCATTCCTGGTGGTAATTCCTGTTTGAAGTCATTGTGGTGTTACAAGTGCTGACCTGATCACATCATCAAGCTTGGGGACCCTGGAAATGTTTTAAAAAGGGAGTGATGAAATAAAACAGGGAAAAATGTTTAGTCTGGATTTTGAAAACACATAACAAAATTATTCTTCATAATCCGAAGTATTCCAGCCATGCCACTAGTACTTCTGCCTCCTTTTTTGATAGCCTGCCTCCCTCATGCCCTCATGAAAACCTTCCAAAGGCAAGCTGCGTTAGAAGGTATTTTAAGGTCATTTATACAACCAAACTATGTCAGGTAACAGAAATAATACATGAAATCATCAATAACACTCAATATCTATTTGATGATTTATGCATCAAAGCATAAAATTCATATTTATTGTTGGAGTTTTCTGCTGAAGTTTTAGCATTCCGCTTTGAGACAACCAGATAGTAAGTAGAGTATCCTTACTATATCCTGCTAAAAGTTCAGGAAATTTGCTGGGTAACAAGCATTTCTGAAAATCTTTTGGGGTATGTAACGCACTCTTTGTGACTCACTAACTGATTCTGTACCTACATAAAGTTTTGCAGTGGAGAGGAAACTAGAACCATTGCTAGCTGAAGGAGGATGTTATTAATCTATTAAAAATGCAAAAAAGAAACCAATTTTTTACTGTACCAGGCAGCTCTTTGATTTCCTGGGTTGCTTATGGGACCAGTTTGGATGACAGGCTGGAGGAAAACGAATTTACTTTAACCATTATGAAGTAAAATTGCAGTTAGGATCAGACTCCACAGTTTTTACATGAGAAAAGAACAAATTAAAGACAGGCTGAAGTCTGTGGCTTCGCTAGGCCTTCGCAGCCACAGTGGCATGCCGTCAGCCGATCCAACAAAGACCAGAGCTGTGTGCTTACAGCATCTCCTGCATCTGCTCCTCAGCTCTGAGGGAAGATGTCACACCGCAACATTCACATTTTCCTGGATGCTCCAGAAAATGGGGAGGAACAGAAATTGTCTCTTTTCCTCAGCCTGTTTTCCTCCATCCTCCTCAGTTTCCCATCGCAGTTGTCTTTCCTGCTCTACAGATTAATCCTTCCAAACATTTCTCCTATGCCCATTGAACTTGCAGCAGTATCCACAGTGACTTTCCTGAAGCTGTTCACTGTTGCTTGCAAGGTTATTTTCTCTTAAGTGGACCAGTGTCTGCAATCTCAGACTGGATTACTGTCCTTATTTACAAGGCAATGGCAGACAAAGTGGCCTTTGATATTAAGCAATCCCCTTGGAACGCTGTCAGTGAATGTCTTTCTCTGTATTTATTGGTTTTCGTCTTTTCTTCCTACCTTCAAGTCACAGCTCAATTCTGACCCTTTCTGTACCTCATCTCTCATCTGACCATGTTTTTCTATTCCTTCCTACTGTTTGCTCACTTACTGTTAATCCTTATTCTCTTCTTACTCACAATCTCCCACGTCTTGCTTTTTATACAGTCTCCCTGACCCTTTGACAAAAACCTGTCATCTCTGTCCTCAGGAGTTACAACCTTAAATCCTGTCTTAATCTAGTTCCCACTGACACAGCAGATCTCATCTCTGTCCTGACACAGTCGCCAGTCCTCTGCCTGTTGTGTCTCGATTTTCTCTCTCTTGACTTCAGCCGGGAAGTGCAGGGACCTCACATGCAGAGAGAGAAGATTAGCTGAGATTTACATGTCTAAGTTCAGGCATGCTTCTCAAAATACCCAGCCAGCTGGGACTTAACTTCAGAAGAACAAAAATTCCTTGGGTAACTCTGAATTAAACTGCAGGGCTTCCCAAGAATTGCAAGCTTTATGCCACTCAGCTGAGTGGATTTGTCACTAACTTCCAGGTAAACTTTGGGAAGATTCACATATGGGATCCTTCTTTTGCCTTTCCTGCTCAAGCAGCCTTGATCTAGCCAACTTTCTGAGGGGCTGCTGACCAGATCACAAACTCCAGGTTGTAATGCTTTATTTTAAATAAAGAAATCCCGTTGAATCCCTTTTCTTTCTAAATAATATCCGCAGGTGGAAGAAATAGATTTAGTTTTGTCCTCCACTTCAAAGAATACAAAGCTACATATCCCAACCCTCAGAGACTACCCTAACAGAGCTTATTGTGTAATCTGTGATGAAGAGACGTGAATTCTTGCCATCACCAGTCAATCTGCTACATAATTTAGGAAAGGATTCAAACCTTCTCCAAACAAAGCCTGAAAAAGCAAAGATGAAGGTTGTTTTGAATGCTGGTTTGCAGTGCGGCCCCACACACGCTTGGAGCATCCAGCAGAGCAAGGCAGCCCCTTGTGCTGCAGAGATGAAAAGAAGGTGGTGAAGGCAATCTCAGAAATACCCCAGACCTATGACTCGAGTTCCGCTTGTACAGTGCCAGACTGTCTTTAAGATCTTTTAAGTATATATTGACCAGTTCCTTGCTCATCTTTACCTATCAGATTTCCTGTAGGCATCACAGTGAACATGAAACTGGAAGAAGGCTGTAACAGCAAAGTCTCTGCTGACTGCGTGAACTGCTCTGTGAAAGTGTAGGTGAGCAAATGAAAACAGAGAGATTTTTGTGATTAAAAAACAGACAGTTAAGCCAGCCGTATGGAGTAATGCAAATTAGTAAGAGCTAAGACTGGGGTGAAAGGGCAAAAGCAAGATAAGGTTCAAAGGTGAGGACAAGATGCCTAAAAGCACGCTAGAGTATGGCTGGTCAGTGAAGGGTGTGAAGAAACGACGCGATCTGAAAGACAGCACAGCCAAAATGTCCTGGCTGCTCAGGTGCATTATTATTTGTATCACACTCCCACCCAGAGGCTCCACGTAAATATTCAGGGCCCCATTGTGCTACATATTGCACAAACACCGCAAACGACAGTCCAAGCCAAAATCACAGGAATAAGCGGAGAAAAAGCATCAGCTCCGCAGCATGTAGGAGGCAGAGCTCTGGATAAGCGGGGAGCAAAGTGAAAAGGTTTCATGCCAGAATGACTCTGGGTTTTCTCCAAAGGATCATGAACCTCTCAACGAACTTGCAGCCCAGTGAGTTCCATGTAGTTCCAGGTGCTGTAATGAATGTTTCACAGAGAGATAATTAACCCCCCTCACCCCAAAGCTCTGCAGTGCTGATGCTTTCCAGCACAATCTGTCCATGACACCATGGTAGAGTGCAGAGCCAGCTTTATTATTTCAGTTTGTTCTGTTCCTTTTTTACTGCTACTGCTCTCTAAGGTTAATTGTATTCCCTGTGCTGATGCACAGTGGTATCTATACATAGACCTCACTGTATGGATTCTTTCTTTTCTTTTTCTTTTTTTCCCCTTTTTAATCAATAAGGAGTTCAAACACTATGCAGCTTTCTCAATAAAATGCCAGGAGTCATCCAGTGAAGTGGGAGAGGGCAAAAGTAAAGGAGCAAACCCTTGACCCTCTCTGACTCAGCCCACTCTTTGCTTGGTTTAGAAGAGAACTCAGAGCAGATGGAAGAAAAGACACAGAATCGCCCAAATGCAAACCTTTTGCTCGTGAAAGGTGGGAAGTAGTAGATGGTAGCATGTGCCATTGCCCTCGTTCCTATATCTCAGTCTGCTTCCAGACTGAAGTCCAAGATCCAGCAAAGTAGTTAGGCCATTCCTTCTTTCTTCAGGCTCCTAAGTTCACATTCACTTCAGAGCTGTTTGGAAGACCAGATCAGTGGGAGCCTCAGCAGCAATTCAGATATACATCCTTTGTGGGATGGGCCTCAGCCACTGTGACCGCATCCATACCAGCAGTAGCACACAGACCTGATCTTTTTCTGCCCCACCTAATCCTGCAACCAGAGGTATCTGGAGAAGCAGAAAGGACAAGATGGGTCCCTTGTAAATGTGGTCCTGTTCCATTGGCTCAGTGAAATCCCAGCTCTGTGTCTAAGTTGGAGGCTCATGTTCATCAAATGTTAGTACAACTCTTCTGCTGGCTCAGCTATCTTCTCACATTGAATGTATACAGGACTACAGCATACATGGTGAAAAGAGAACCAATGGTGACTCTCAAGATTAAGAGCCAGCACAAGGAATGGGTCACAAAGTCACCATGTCCACAGCAGCCCACAACCAGCTGAGGGGAGGACAGAAGTATGTCTTTTACCATCTTGAAGAACAAGACAAGAGCTCTGTCTACGAATGGCAGTCCGTCACAGAGCCCCTGTGCCTCAGACATGACATCCTGTAAATCTGTGGCTCCAGTAGGTGTTTTGCAGCCAGTCGTTTGCTTTCTCCATATCACTTTCTTGGAGGTCCATAAACAGGCACAAAGTCAACCAAGTTCAACCCGTGTGCAACACTATTACAAAGTCCAAAAATGGAAAGATTATGGCAGATTCACTTCAGCACTGTGGAAAAACTATCTTTCTCCTATTATTATAGCACACCCAGGTGCATTGTGAGAAATTTATTCCAGTCTGTAATAAAACTATCATTAGGGTCTGATGGAGGCTAAATGGACCGTCAGACCATTCTACCCTGATGACTGTTACAGTATGTTTTCCAAGGTAACCAACTAACACTGCTCACTATTAGCAAGTATCTTTGATTTATATTTTAATTTCATTTGGTGGGGGAAAATACTGTTGTAATTTAACAGAGATCCATAACATATTCATGGTGGTAGGCAGGGAAGAGATAAATCAGATGATTCATTTCGTACAGAAATCAACCCATGCTGAAAATAAACAACCACCTTTGGTCCCTTTCGGATGGTTGAGCTCCCTTGTTTTGGAACAGTTAATACTGAACTTGAACAAATCTCTCCTTGTTTAAAAGTTTAGATTTGAGGAACAGACCAAGATAGATGGTTTCTTTCTCTGTAAGCTATTGATTAATGGATTGTACTAAATGGTGTGACATGCCCTTTAAATGGAATTTACAAGTAATATATTGTATGGCAACTGCATTATTAATGATTTTGATACCTGGTATTTGTGTCTTCCTACTCTGAGCTCTTCTTATTTATCCTGGTGAAGGTGGAGGGCAAAAGCTGGCTCCCCCCAGCTTGCTGGGCTTTGTTCTCGCAATCATATATATTCCAAGGCTTATGCTCATTATTCACATTACATCTAGCCTGACACTTTTCCTGACTATATACCAGCACAAGAAGGCCAAAAAAAAA
>RSEF01000005.1:44828173-44860554 GCA_003993805.1 Himantopus leucocephalus | reverse complement strand
GACTTTTTTATTGAAAACAACTTTCCCCTCCCACCCCCCCAAAAAAAAAGTCAGCAATTTTTTTTAGATGGAAATAGCAAGTGCTATTGAACAACAGATTTTTTTTTCACCCTTGTCAGCCTCCTTGTAATGTTTCTCTTGTTTTTCCAATAGAGAAAGGGATAATGAGGAGAGAAGTAATTACCGTTCGTGACCAGCTAGTGTGAAAGTGTGGGTGTGCTCTCTGCTGAGGTTGTCAGTATACAAACTTACATCCTATGTAATAATTATATTGTTCTACCTTTTGCCATGGTGTGACATACAAAATCTCAGTATGTCAGGCGACCGCTAGAAGAATAATAAATATTGAACAGGGCTGTAAAAGCTTTGAACAATGCATTAAAAATAGATACAATTCAATATTCATCAAAGTAATTTCAGGAACAATTGCTGTATTCCAAGAATAAATATTACTTACAAGCATTTAATTTGTCTAGAGAGAATTTTTTAAACCTTTAATGTCTTAGCAAAACTCATGAGAACTACATGTTTTAAAAATTAAACCTGAGAAGCTAGATTTTTCTCAACCAGTTCTTTAGTCTCCAAGCAGTGCTTGAACAACAGTCCACTGAAGACACTAGAAACAGTTCCATGAACTTCAGTGGGACTCTTCGCATATTGTGCGCCACCGCAAGCAAAGAAGACTTGACAGCTAAGAAGACGGACTTTTAAGCTTAATTGGCTTCTCAGGTGCCTTTATGCAAAAGTTGAATTTTTTTAAATCCATTTATTGAATGGAATGTATTGAATTATTTTGAAGTAGAGATTATTTTGGCCTTTGTTTTTGCATCATTAAGCAGGTTTGTTTTTCTGTTTAACATGGGTTTTATACCTCTTTCAACAGCATTGTAAGTGTCCTCCATNTTTTATACCTCTTTCAACAGCATTGTAAGTGTCCTCCATGTTCTAGTTCAATGTCAAACTACCCGAGATACTGGCTGTGTTTAGGTGCGCAAAGCTTCGTCTGTCAGAGATATATAAAACATCACAGTCAAAATGAAGTGTTACTCCCAAAGCAACAGCGTACATGGGAGTTTAGATAAAAGATTCCCATTATGAAAGAAAGTTACTGTTTTTGTAGACTCCGTAAGCAGAATTGGATAAAATAAGTCATCATCTGATACGTAAGCCCAGACTATACAGACCCAAACTCTTCTTTGAGTTTTGAAGAATTGTTTAAAATCTGTCTGCAAGTTATTTTAATCAATCACTTTTTACAATCTCCTTATTTATCCTTAAACAAAACAAAAATCTTGGGAATCTTTCAGTCTGTTTGGAGACTGTAGGTATCAGAATTTTTTTTTTTTTAAACAAACACGGTATCGTGGAATTTTCACATTGCTAATAAAATACAATACAAATCATGGTTTCTGACCTATCAATGAAAAGAAATAGAAAAAAAAGCCTTGCAAAAAATATTATAAATGTATGAGTGTCTAAACATCTGAACTTGCTAAGCACAGGAGTTTTGTCATGTTTTATCTTCTTACGTGCAGTTTTTTACAGTAACTCATTATTTTGAATGGATTTCATTGATTTCNAAATGTATGAGTGTCTAAACATCTGAACTCGCTAAGCATAGGAGTTTTGTCATGTTTTATCTTCTTATGTGCAGTTTTTTTACAGTAACTCATTATTTTGAATGGATTTCATTGATTTCTGAATTAAAGATAAATGGTGAAGTTGGAAACCTTTTTTTCTTTCTTTAAACGGGAGTAATAATACTAATTGAGGAACATGAACATTTTTCCAAAAGTGTGCTATTTCCTTATTATTCACAANCAAAGTTGGAAACCTTTTTTCCCTTCTTTAAACGGGAGTAATAATACTAATTGAGGAAGATGAACATTTTTCCAAAAGTGTGCTATTTCCTTATTATTCACAAGACTGGTATAACAGAAATCAAACTGACAAAGAAAAACATTGCAAGGAAATAAAGTAGAGTTTACCAATGGAATCACTTTCAGAAAGAAGTATAAACAATCATGTATATTTAATTACTTTTTCAAAGGCCAGATAACCGAGTGAAGAAATGTATTTCTTTCATTAACCTACCCAGTCCTACGCTCCAGATTACCACTAAACAGAGCCTAATATACTTACTTGTTGAGTCCAGAGCTTGCAAAGGCCCACAAAGAAAAATAAGAAATAGACTCCTCTACCCCAAGTTTTCTCATTTTCTTATTAAAACAATGTGAAAAGTCAAATTATTGTCTTCAAGAAGTTACCTGTTAATAATTATTTTTAATTCTCCTCATTTAGCAGCATTACAATTGAACATATGTGCAAATAAAACAAAATTAAGTTTATTATAGACCTCCCTATAATCACTTGTTTCCATTCACTGATAATCCACTCCTTTGAGCCAAATGATCTCTTTCTAAACTGATTTTATACACACTCTCTAAAGATTTCTTTTTCAAGGAACAATAGTTGTAAAGGAGTGAAGATTTTCTGAGGCTCAGCTTAAGCAAGAGACAATAATATAAATTCTGCACAAATATATACGCAAAACCGCACATATATACAGCCAATATACAATAAGCAGAAGCTTGTGGATGCTTCATTGAAGAAATAATGATGTTTAAAATCCAAATTACCAGCTATGGACCAAATATATCCTTCTGTGGGTCTCATTGCCACATAATTTGGCAGTGAGATGCATGCAGTGTCTCATACATTCCCAGTACTATTCCCACTAAACAGGTAACTATATATCGTAGTAAGTCAGCACCCCAGTGACAAGGTCTCATAACCTGTGAAGTGGCCGTGGCAACTGGACTACCTTTCCAATTCTTCTTTTATCTTGTCATAAAGCATTAGCAGAAAATGCTTTTCTGTGATACTTTTTCCTTGATAGAAATGTTGATTTCAAAAGGATTTCATTTTCAAGAGAAAGGAGCCAGCACTTTTTGATATCATGAGAACGCCTCATTTCTTTCAGAGGGAAAAGTTTCTTCTTTGGAATGAATACATTTTTGTGTACCTTTGAAAGAAAAATACAAAGTCAAAACAAAACACTAGAATCAACCTGAGATGGTCACTTTCTCTTTCATGGGACACATAAAAAAACATGAGTATATATATGTGAAAATAAAACCAATATATGTTTTATCCACTTTGGGAATGAGAAAAAACTATAGGCTACGATCAATGCATAGCTAGCCGGGATAACATGGGACTGAGATAACACGGGACTGAGATAACACTGACAAAGCAATAGGAATTCAGAGAGATGCAAACCCGGTAATCCCAAACGTGCTGTCTGTGGCGTGCAGAAGGGCAGCCCTGCCCAGGGCAGGCAATCCCCCGCAGCAGGACAGCACATGGGCAGCGTTGCTGCTTACCGGCCTCCACTGGCTCCTGCAGAGCTGACACAAGCAATTGACCCATCAAAGCCCTCAACAGCCACCAACGCCCACCCTTCACGCTCAGGCTGGACTGTAAGCCCAGCTGTGGGGAGCAGAGGATGCTGTACAGCACCATCTCTGACCACCGGGAAAGTCTGCTGCTCCTCCGACTTGTCTGTCACAAGTGATTCGCTCCCACATCGGGTATGAGAAAAACTGTTGGTGGAGGTCAATCAAGTCCTGTATGTTAGCAAGCCGCGCTGTACCAACATCTACAGNCCTTTCCTCCGCCGCACCCCAATGAGCCACCGCACGCTGACCACTCAGCCACTGGCTTGCACTGAAGGATAGCCAGCAAATTGCTGCAATATCATCACAATTAACGCCGCGCTAAGAGTGATGTGTCTGCAATACTAATTAACTCTAGGAATACTAATTAACTCTAGGAGCGGTGCTCTGCCCCGCTTGCCCTGAGCGATAATCCCAAATGTGCTGTCTGTGGTGGGCAGAGGGGCAGCCCTGACCAGGGCAGGCAATCCCCCACAGCCCTCGGTGGGGTGAAAATGGCCCCATGGTGCTCTGCCCACAAGGACAGGCTGTCCCCTTCCTTTGACTTTTAGAAGAAGGAGTTATCTCCCTTTTCCCAGGAAGCCTGAGGTCAGGGAACATCTGCATTTAAATGGAAAACAGTTAGCAGTGCGAACACCAGCAGCAGCTTATAATTAGGGATTATTAGCCCAGCAATATGGAATGATTGATACAGAGTTAAAGCTAATGACTTTAAAGATGATTAGGCCATTCTGTCACAAGTTGTTTACTCTGTCTATAGACACAAAAATCCGTTCACTTTAACCACTGCCAAGCTCTGTATGATGCCTTATGTAGGTAGGAAAGAGTGTACAGGCTGCAATGCTGTAATACGTTCTGTCATATAAGGTGAGCACGTAGGAGATATATGCTGAAACTGAAGAGAAAGCCTGGCATTTATATAGGTAAGCAAGCTGCAGCACAGCTGAGGATTCTTTTCACTGTCTGTTTTGGGAGTTTCTGCAGCAAACTCGAGTGCCACATCTGAAACCTATGAGGTTTAAGCTGAATTTACTGTGTTCAATGGTTGCAAGAACTTTTTTTCCATTCCATTTTTCCATTTGAAGCAAAGTTCAGAAAACGTTTGGAGACAAAAATGTGCAAAAAAAAAGACAAAAAAAAATCTTTATAGGTGAAAATATCTGAATGTACATAAATAAGGCGGTACAAGACTCACTTCTGAAGGAAATTCAGCCTTGTGACTTGATTCAATACAGAGCAGGAGCACCCTCTTGTACTTTCAAAGGCAACAAGCCTTAATCACCTACTTAAGAAAAACATGTTCTTACATGCTTCCCTGAATGGAGGGGGAAAAAAAAAATCGTACTTCTCTCAGTGCCTTGCTGAACCAAATCTTCAGTAACTACCTTTGAGCAATGGCAAACGGCTGCTGAGTGAATGCTGAGTCAGCAGAACTGCTGGGGCTCCTGGGCCCGCTTCTAGAAATCAGGCAGAAAACAGCAAAACCCAGCTGTTCTATGTATGCCCCAAGGGGCGGGAGACATCTTCCAGTCTCGCCTATGAATTCTTAACTGCTTAAAATGTGCCACACACCCCAGTTGCTTTACAGCCTGAGCTCAGGAAGATATGTGAGCTGGACATCAGCATCGCAGATGAAGGGTTCTCTGTTCCAGCGATGGGGAAATAATCAGGGGAGATGTTGCACTGGAGGGCAGCCCCCATAGGGAGAAGGGAAGAGGCAGGGAAGGAGCACGAGACCGTGCCCTACGCCATCCATCATCACTGCAGCCGCCTCACAGGAGACAACCTTGTAATAGAAGCTGGCTAATTTCTTTAAAAGTATCTCATTAGTCCCTCCCTTCCTGAGCTGCCTCTCTATTAAAATGTGATAAATGAATTCTGCCATTCCCAGTTCCAGCCTGTCCCCTTAGCAAAATGAAGATGAGTCATGCTGGCCAGGACTCAAGATAGAGATAATTATACAGGGGCCAGGGGAAGTATTTCATTTGCTGACCGCAGAGCTGCTCTATCAGTAGTAGAGATGGGATATCTCATCCCTCCCATTGCTCTAGGAAAAGCTGGACAGAGAATAAGAGGGCATGGAAAATGCATGTTACCTAGTGAAAATATTCTATACACACTCTCTGCCTAACACTTTATCGTAACCTACATATGACTGAGCAGGAGCAATGAACGTGAGCAGTCTGATACTGGGACCAGATTTCAGTGTTATGCAGGTTTTCCCTTTTCAGTTCCCAGCTGTGGTCATGCAACAATGCCTGTGTGCAGGACAGTGTCTACTAGTGCTACCCAAAGATGTACACACTGGCACGAGCATCATCTTTGCCTGTTCACGAGCGTGGCTGGTTGCTCCGGCTGTGCAGAGAGGACATGCCAGAGGGTTGCAGCCAAGGCTCTGACCTCCCTCTCTGCAGTGGGTAGTTGCTTCTGAGACGGCAACTTATTCCCTCGCTGTGCACTGTGTGGATAGTTTTGAGTCGGCATATAAGGGGATGCCTTTTGCGTCTCTGAAGGAATAAAGAAGGATCAATATTAAAACCTACAGATCAAGTTGTGATGTTCTTACTATAACTCACCCTGAAACACTGAAATATGCGAAGAAAAACTCTGTTCTATATTCAAGAAGAAAGCAGATTCTACCCTGTATATAGGATTGTCCTTTCTACCTCTCACCATGCACCTGGCAATAGAGGGGAATTTATGACTGAAATTTCAATTTCTACTTTCCTTCCTCCGCTTGTACACACAGTAACACATTTCCAACTTCCATCACACACATTCACACACAAACACAGTCTGCTGACTTCCACTGGGCACTTCATTTCTGGCAGGCAGCTTATGGGTCATAATGAATCTGAGAATTTGACTGATTTTTCTTTTAGCACTTTGCCCTCTTAAACACTGACAGCATCTCAGAGTCTCTGCTACTTTTCACAGCCAGTTAAGCGATTCATTGATGTCTAGCCAGCTACGTTCAGTTTTGTGCAAGAGAGAAACATCTTCTGGATGTGCTGGATTTTAATTGAGTAAGGAAAGAAACACAAAAAATTATACGATGAGTAATCCGAGAAACAAATTGCCATATTTTATCCACCCTAACTTAAGTTAGTGGCAGCATAAATAAACCAACCCTCTTCCCTCCTATAATCATTATCCTCCCTTCTTTTTCTGAGAACAAGTACTAGCTGAGATTAGAGTTAAAAGATACATACTTTCATTTTTATTGCTTAAATTTATATGATATATTTCATCTATATCAGAAAGACAGCCACGTCAGGGAAAGTCTTGGTATTTTCCACTGTTCTACTGTGCAATAGGTGAAAGAAAATTAAATTAACACCAAATGTCATATATGCTTGAATAATGGCCATTCCCCATACTTCCCACTCCCCAATCTTTGCCCTTAATCAGAAGCAGAGTCATTCTGTGCATGTTCACTGCCTGTAGCAGGCAGGGCCACTAGTGTGTATCATAGAGCATACCTGGACACAATCTTCCAGAGTAGAGTCTGCCCAGGAAACCTGGACTTGCAGCAAATCTCTGGTAGAATTAACATTGAAATCTGCAATCAAGAGATCAAGTAACTTTGAAAAATTTGTCTAAGAGTGAAAAAAACTTAAAACTAACAATAGTACTGGTGTACTCCCTCCTTTCTGTTCTGTCCTAATTTTTTTTTTTTTTTGGTATATTCTTCCATATAGAAAGAGTGTTTTCAAGCCAACACATTCATTGTATTAAACAAGAAGATCAGCACATGTGAAGAGCAGAAGTGAGGTCTCTGTGAGAAAGCATAGTTCAGCTGGGTGATTTACCATGTAACAGAAAGAAAAAGAAAGAAGAAATTGTGAAGGCAAATACCTCTGATCCTCTCAAAGACATAACTCCATCTCTCTGTCCGTCCTAATCATTACATTTACCATCCAGAAAGCTGCTTCAGTGAGCAAAGAGTAATTTTGCAGCCTGCAAAGAGTAACAGTATAGCTTGTCCAAGAACATGTAAAGGTAAAACTCTACCAACATCCAGGAGAGCTTTCCCACAACACACCCAAGCCGGCTGGTTGCTGTTTGGCTGAACCAGGGTCACACAACGATCTCATTGCTGCCATCTGTAGAAGCAAAAACTTGGCTAGTGAGNGAGGTAAAACTCTACCAACATCCAGGAGAGCTTTCCCACAGCACACCCAAACCGGCTGGTTGCTGTTTGGCTGAACCAGGGTCACACAACAATCTCATTGCTGCCATCTGTAGAAGCAAAAACTTGGCTAGTGAGTCCTAAGGAATGCAAGGCGTAGAAACTAATNGTCCTAAGGAATGCAAGGGATAGAAACTAATGTCATCATATCTAAGCAACTATAAAAGACACAGCTGTGTAAATGATATGCAAAACCGAGAACAGAAAGGACATAAACCATTTAGAAAAACAGGGTGAAAGAGATAGCAGATGCGAGGAGGTTGCTACCACCAAGACAATTCACCTGGTTTAAAGTCTGCTCTCAAGTTTGCACTTGAAATAAGCACAGCCAAGACAAATTGTTCCAATGGCTTACAAATTATTGACCTCTGGTACTCAGATGCAAAGTAAAAGCCATGGGTGGCAATGCTCTGCTGGTTTCAATTAAAGGTTTGAACACAGTTCCCATGCCCTTCCAAGATAATATCCTAATCACTGGCTTATAGGAGAGGTCTACTTCCATCTCCAAATCTGTTCTATATGGTATGAAATAGCCACTGGGGTTTGGAAATGAAACCTCCTTCTGACAGTTTGCTAATTCCCCAGCTGCTGAGCTATCCATAGGTTCTTTCTCGGTTTTCTTCCATATTCACTTTATACGATGTTATACAATATGGCTTCTCTATGGATATTTGAAGAACTCATTACTTTTTGTGTATTTGAGTGCTCCAAATTGAGGTTCATGTGCTCACATTTACCAGAAGAGAATGAGAAAAGTGGAAGGTCATGCATTATTGCAAGGTATTCTCTAACTTGCACATATATTCAATTTAGAAAAGGGCTATTCTCAGAGGTGTTAAAGGGTTGCTGGCTTCTGAGTGCATTTGGGAAGTTCACAACAGAGAGTTGCTGTTTGATCTCTTCTTGAAATGTCTTTTCTGTCTTTAATAAAAGCAAAACTGTGCTAAGATTCCAGGTAGGTGATTTGTGAATTTTCAGTACACTGCTGCCTCTGTTAAACCTCCCCAGGTTAAACCTCCAGATCTGTAATTGTAGATTCCCTCCTCATATTAACTTTCCTAGGTATATGGCATAACCCACTACTTATGTTTTAATTTAATAGTTTCAGTCCATATCTCCATTAAAAAGGTTTCACCTAGAAGACATGTATACACAGAAAACTACATAGAGATCCATTTATCTGTCTCAGGGGGACGAAGAGTCAAGTAAATGACGACAGAATATGAGTCAGTACCTCTGGAGTGGCTGAATATTTCAAATCTGATTGCTTAAAGCCAGGTGCCAGTCCCTTTATTCAGAAGAGAACCTGTGCATTGCACTTGGGCTGTACATTTTGCTCTTATCATCAGCTGCACAGAAAACATAATTGAAGACATGAGGAACTGAATATTTTTGAACCAAGCTTTTATAAGAAATTCCATATAAGAATTTGAGAATTGTTTTTCCCACATAATGCAGTGGTCAAGAACGTGTGTGCCCTGCATGTCTTCATCTCTCCCTCCGATTCTCCCATACTGTGCAAGAGACCCGCATCACTGAGGCAGCATAAAGGGGCTGTATGAAACGCCCACGAGCAGGAAACTCATCAGCGGGTAGGAAACTCCCTTTCAGTCCCAGCCATCACAAGCTGACTCTTGCCCTGTGGCTTTTCCCTGGCCTGGTGGTATCTCAGGGCCAGAGGCTGTGACAGAGAGGAGTTGTGATGAGCATTTTTGTTGGCACAGAGTCCCTTCAAGGATTTCAGCTAAGCAATGGAATTAGAGCAGCCCAGGTGAGCGACATACGCATTTGGGCTGGCCCTGCTCATAAGGGAACTGTAAATGGTCTTATCAACATTTCAGTAAGATTAAGTGATGTGAGCATACCTTGATGTGTCGAAGGAAATCCTTCGATTTCCATTTTTTGCCCAGACCTTGCATCAGTATTTATAAGCAATTCCATTTTTATTCTAAAATATTATGACCAATACAGTCATATCACTTCTGTTCTCCCTCTATGCCTCCTTACATTTTCATGGAGCAAGATACCCTCAAGTGGGAATGAGAACACAGAACAGGCAGTGAATTAAAGCACAGTTTAAATTAAAAAAAAAAAAAGGAAAAAGAAACAAAAAATATTTTCTACTACATTTTATCATTCTTATTCTGCAAATGTATGCATAGTCAAGAATTACTAGAAATGAGGCATAGACCCGGAGTAGAAAAAAACCCTCATATATGTATATGTAGGTGTGTTTATATATATATATGCATGTGTGTGTGCATTTATATTGTAAGCAAAGCTGCCATCATTTTCACTAATCGCAGCCATTCTGGGTAGAGGTCCAATCTGTGGCCAGTCCCGCTTCAGGACAGGCTGCAGCTATTACCACCTTGAGAAATTACCATTGCCACAACCACTGACACATTTTTCCAATTAGTTTGAGGGAGGAAATGAGGCATTTTTCTTCGTTAATGCCTCTCTCTCTTCCTCTCCTTGCCCATCCATTTTATGCTTCCTGATGGTGCTCAGGAGGCCATCGGGTTCCCTCCAGCACACTTCCTGCTTCCACCCAGCAGGAATAAACTGTTACCGCTTTGTTTGAAATGATTCCTGAGAAGTCTGATTCCTCTCACCAAAATGTGAATAATTGTAGCATTTGACTCTCAGCTTCCTCCTCAGGGATCCTTCTGAGTTAAACAGTTATTGAATTTATCCTGACAGGGACTGCCAAAGAAAACTTTATTTGAAGGACAGAGGGGGGAACAAACTGTTTGCTGAACAGAAAAAAAGTTTGAAATACTATAAAGGGAGAGGAAAAGTCCCGTAATGGAAGGTGGAAATCTGGGACAGACAAATCAGGCCATAAAATGTAAGATCAACACAGCAGTGGGAAGCAGGAAAGCATATCCTGGTCCAAACATACCAAGGGAGATTATTACACACACTGACCTCAGATGTCGTATACAACATGCATCTGCAAAGCACCTCATACTTCAAAGTCCCACATTACACTAAGCTCAACAAGTCCATGCTGGAAAAGAAGAGGCCCTGAGTCAACACCGTTAAGTGTTCAGTGTACGAATCTACGATACAGACATCCTCAACCCCATGCATCCAGTCTTTCGTTTCCAAACTAAGGCCACTGCCTTTCCCATTTTAAACATCAAGAACATGGTTCTAAGTCAGGAAAATGGGGTCATCTTATTCAACATGTCTGCATAATGTCTGCCTGATAATCACACAACATCCAGTCCAGTGAAGAGGCAGAAAAGCACGGCAGAAGCACCACAGCTTTAAGAAAGGCAACTTAGCTCTCTTTTGGCTTGTGCACCATCAAGTACTAACAAGGATCCTTGAATAACAGTAAAGTGCTAGTGAGCTCCATCAAGACAGGTGACTTTAAATTTCACCCTCACTTACAAGTGCAAAGCTTAGATGTGATTTTCATCCCTTCTGGTTTCCATCTGAATAAGGGGAGTATAAGTACTTGAGAGAAAGTTTCTTTCCAGGTGTTCTAGCAACAGCTGTCTGTAAAAGGTGTGAGAGATTTTACAACAAAGCCTACTTTCCATTAGATTTTTGGCTTAGCTGTGAAACTGGTAGGTGGTCCCCAACACTGAGTAGTAACGTCACACTTTGGCTTCTGCATAAACTGTGTAACCTGCCAATAGTAACGACACAGTAGCAAAAGTCTACTAGAGAATCCCTTTTTTCAAGTGAGCTGGTCAAATGATAGCAGGTAACATACAGTCCTCTTGCTACACATGACTGGGAAGCAAAAGACTTTCAGCTTTACCTCAGGAGCCCACGTTTCCAGGTGTTTCCCATAGTAACAAAATGTGCGTATATGCAACAGCAGGCTGTAAGACTTTTCTCTGCCTTTGCAGGAATACCATGATCCTTATATACATTACCATGGTAGCCATGAATGGCAGATACCTTACTGACTGAAGTACTTCAGACCTGCATTGCCACAAAATCTGAATGACTTACAAAATGATTGAAGTATGTATCCTCACATTTTCCTAGTGATGTAAAGAAATGCTACTGCCACCCTGGAACTTAGCCCAATGAGAGGAAAACAATGATAAGACATGTGAAAGACGTGGGAAACAACCATCAGGCATGGGCCCTGTCACCTGCACCATTCTATGTACTAGAACATTAGAGGTACCCCCCATATCCCATCTGCAAGCACTCACAAGAACCCTGACCAAGAACATCTGAGTCTCCATTGGCTGTCAGGTTTTCTGTATGGTAAGAACCAAGGCTGTGTCCTGGGCGCCAGGAGAACAGTCAACATCACCATTGCGCTGCTACACACTCATGTCTTTTCAGAGTTCCTGACCCGGGCCAGTAGCTTCAAGCCGTTGTCGTTCCCCCTACACTCACAAATGAGTCATTTTCCTCTGTCACAAGGAACTGGCAATGGCACCCCAAAACACTTTGCAGACAAAGGCTTCCACTTTCCCCTGAATTTTCTGCACCAGCTGACACAGATTATGAGAACGCACAGACTCCCTCAGAGGCAACAGTGGAGAGCAAGGTGGTGGGGAGACCCACACCTGCCGACAGATTTGCTACGCTGTCCAAACCCACCATAAGGTACATGGAGGGCAATGTAGGACCAAGAGATGTGTGATACAGTTACTAGCCTGGAGGTACCTTGTATCTTCACTGAAGTTTAGCTAACTAGTAGAAAGGCCAAATCGTCATCAAAGTGAAAACACTGGCAAACATTGTTAGCTCTACTGATCTTTCTTTTCATACCTACCTGTAGTCTCCTGGTATTTTACTTACAGAGTCACACCCTACTTCATTTTTCATGCATTCCCTTCACCTGTTAAGGAACACTCAGCACAACCTCCTCCATTGGGAACAATTAGAAATGTCAGCAGTGCGGTCTGATCTGAGAGAAGCGCAGACCTCTGGGGAAAGAAAAAGGGTAGGAGTAGCGCTTTTACTGAGACTGGAGATATGAAGATTTGACAGTCAAGCCCACAGAACCTGAAATTTCTTCCTACTTCATGGAGTTTTTTCTTATCCTTCTGATAAGATGTAGCCAGGCTGCAGATAACTGTAAATAGCTGGACATTATAAGCAACAGAGTTCAAAATTCTGTTCTGTGGCATATTATAGCTGGACATTATAAGCAACAGAGTTCAAAATTCTGTTCTGTTGCATATTTTGTCATTTTTTCAAAGGTTTTCATTAGGGTTTCAAGGGACCTCTATGAAGAGTTGTATTTGTGCATGAGGGATACTAGTGACAATGGTCAGAAAACAGAGCCCTTTAGGCTACTAAGGGAAAGAAGGGACATAGGGAGATGCTAGACCAGATTTTGGCAGTCTGGTGGTAGAAATCACGTATGAAATACAAAATCAAGATCACCATCAGACATGTTTTCAAAAGCATCATTTCACTATATACAAAGGTTACACCCCACTGATAATCAGGTGCTTTCCAGAGGAAAAGTCTCCCATATTATCCCTTATAATTTGGAGTTTCCCTCCCATGCTCACCTGGGAGAATGAATGAGAGTGCCAAGGTGGGCAGAGCTAAGGAGAGGGTCCAATCTGTGTCCTTGATGAGTTTAGAGAATTCTCATGTTAGGGATCTCCTTCTCAACTTCAAAATATCCATGAAACAGAAGTAGAAATATAAGGCAATCTCCTGAACTGGTGATCTGCTGAGCAATGGACTAACAACAGAAGAGTGGCCGTAGCTGCTGTCCCCCTACAAAACAAAATCCTCATGTTGATCATTGCTTTGCCAAATAAGGAGTGCCCTTTCAGCAAAGGACATTCAGAACAGTCCCTTTTCTATCACAGAGCAATCATAACTACACAAAAATATAAAAGCAGTCATGCTGGATCAGATTAAAGGTCCCTCTCTGCTGATACCGAGGGAGGAGTGTAAGAATGCAGCAAATGTGATTTCCTCAGTGCCTGTCGCAAGCTTTAGTAATGTGAGACTCAGAGACATCTGAGGCCAAGCATGGTTTCTATGAATACAGTGACTCTCCATGGACTTATCTCCCAAGAACTTAACCCATCTTATNTAGGGAGGAGTGTAAGAATGCAGCAAATGTGATTTCCTCAGCACCTGTCGCAAGCTTTAGTAATGTGAGACTCAGAGACCTCTGAAGCCAAGCATGGTTTCTATGAATACAATGACTCTCCATGGACTTATCTCCCAAGAACTTAACCCATCTTATCTTGAACCTATGCGGGCTTTCAGCATTCATATCAACTTGTGGCAGGGAGCTTTGCAGCTCACCCAGACCCTAACGAGAGAAGAAATATTTTTCTATTACTGGTCTTCCCATATTTCCAGTATAAACCTTTCCTGTCAGTCTTCTCTGCTTTCGCAGATCCTGATGTTGTTTGGGAGATACAAACGTACCTTGCCTTAGCTTCGTCCCTTTCTTCCTCATTCATACCAGATAGATAAATGCCATGCAATATGTTATCAAGGACACCAATCACGCAGAAAAGCTTCATATAGCTCTTTTACCAACTACTTCTGTTAAATGTTGCTGTAGACACTACTAACATGGGCTAGCAAATGGCACCCTGGCAGCTGCAGGTGAATTATCTGTGGCTGTTTCTGTGCTAGAGGTTGCCTTTGGCAGAATAAGTTTGGCCCCTTAAGGAACTGGCAAAAAACCTCTACATGGCAAGAGAGGTGGCATTTCCCAGCACAGCATGGTCTGCAGCTTAATCCAGTGCACAGAATACTTATGCACAGCATCAGCCAATATAAGCAGTGTCTCATGAAACCTCCCGGCTGCCCATTTCTGTCAGGTTTGGTAGACTGTGTATATGGAGTGATTTGATAAAATACAGAGTTGCCAGTACCTGTAGATCCTGGTCTGTGTGGGCCAACCCTGCTGTAACACGCTCCCTCTGTAACCTTCCTCCCTCTAGGGCTCGGCTCTGCGCTCCGAGGATTCAAGGCCCATCTCTGATCTGACACAGCTGTGTCATCTTGTTCTGGACTTCTCATGAAATCACTTCCCTCTGAAAAACAGCTGTGAGAAAGTCTGCAGGAGAGAGCTCTGCAAGATAAGAGTGGTAAAATTATAGACAGAAGTAGGATTGTTGGGGCAGGAACCGCAAGTAACTCAAGAGATTCAAGAAGAAAAACACCAAAATGGAAAGGTATAAAATCCTAGGGGAAAAAAACAGGGAAATGGCACCTCATCAACATAGAGGATTGACTCAAGGGAGCAGCAGGGATCAACCCTTCCCCTCCCAACTGAAGCCTGCTTGGCCAGGAAAGACTTTTCGAGGGCCTTACCAGAGTGGTGAGCCTGCCAACATTCAGCCTACTACCTCTGTAAATCCTCTCTCTCTCTCATGCATGTTATCCAATAAATATTTGTTTTATGCTTTTAAGTTCTGCTTGCAGAGTCTCTTTGCTGACAACTAAGGTGCCAAAATAAAGTGTTGCGGGGTAGGAGGAAGGCACTCAGAGATACATGCAGCACATTAGCAGACATATGGGAGTGAGCCACCCTCGAGCACTTGGGTCTTTTAAGTGAATGAGGCTGGTATTATCTTCCTAACTCGGGATTTTTACCCAGTATTTTTTTGTTATTTGTTTGTACAGTCACTGTGCACAAATAACAGCCATATTCCTGGGCCGCTATCAAGACTGACAGTACATGTAGACTTTAAGGTCAAAATCCGTTTGCAGGAAACTAATACTGTTACAGAAGCAAATACAGTATTTTTGAGAATGAACACTACTTTCCTAAGGAAGAAAAAAAGAGGTAAGACACAGGGCAACTGTCACTCTAATGTACCCACATTCATCAGATGGAATTATCTCAGTCATTTGGGATAACATCATAACACAGCACTGTCATAGGATCAGTGTCCCCCGCACTGACAATAAATGTTTTGGCTGTTATGTAGCAGCAGGGGACGATCATCTGCCTCAGATACATTAATGCCTTAGTCCATTCTCATTATCTCTCAACTCATGAAAACATTAGAGCTCTTTTCATGGTGAAACTCCAAGTGAAGTGTCTGTGGGAGACAGAGATGCATATGGGGCATGGTGGCAGAGAGAGAGGAAGGCACTGTTTCACTTGCCAGCAGGGAAATTATTTAGTCACGTATACCTCACATATGTGGTAAATGTTGCTATAAAAATCCTTTCCAGTTAATAATTAATTCTCTAAATACAAATAGTTTCTCTTCTCACAAAAGAAAAGACACTGCACTCACTGGAAAACTCGTGCCTAATCAAAGCTTCCCCTTCACCCCACTTGTACATCATGCCCACTGGAATTCTCTTGTAGCAGCAGCCTTCAAACAAATATCCCTGTGCTGCAGTTGTCCCCCTGTACAGGGAGGATCTCAACCAGCTGTTAGCCATGGAGGGCGTGTGGCGTGTAGGGTAGGCATATAAACACTTGCCAATTCATTATGGTATCTGCCAGCTTGCTTTCATGTAATTCTCCAAAAACAATTCTTCAAGATGCCCCTGGATAATCACTGTGTCAAGAGAGAAAACCCACAGAAACAATGAACGTTAGCCTCAGCACAGGCTTGAAAATGTTGTTACTGTCAGTAAATGTTGTTAGTAATTCCAGCAATAAAAAAAAAAAAAAAGAAAGAAAATCAACATGGTTTTTAATGAGCTTTTGCCTTGTACAAAAGCATAGGAATGCAGATCCTGGGCATGGAGATGTATGTGAGACAAGGCACCAGTCTGCAAGCCCATGACATCCCACATGGTGTTTCTGTCTTTGATGGAAGGTAATGAGAGTTTGGCAGTTTTGGCCAAGTATCCAAGTGCTCTTGTAATTGCTTTACAACCCCCCAGTCAATCTGCCACAAATTTGTGTCTGGAATAGCAGAGTCCCAGAGCTAAAGCAGCAGGGTTGATGTTAAGTCAAAATTGACTTTCACAGCTTCTGGCTACAGTGACCCTCATTCTTGCGGCCAAGACTCAACGCCTTACCAATAAAAAGTACTAAAATTCATCTTCAAAGTGCTAATACAAACTGAGGGAAAAATGCCAGTACAGTAGATCCTCAGTACCTCAGCACAAGAACTTCCTTGACAGACTCCATGTACTTCAGCTAGTGATCTTTTAATAGTCATTCTCCTGTCTTTGTGTTACGGAAACCATAGATCAATTATAAGGGGTCAAACTTCATGATAGTTGTCTTGAGTTCAACAGTTTAATTTATAGATTTGAATTACTTTATGCAAATCATCTAGGTGTCCTCTGGGTCACTCAGGCTGAAGCAATGCAGGGTCAAGGCTTCTTGGCAGTGGTCAATGCCTCTTCCCGGAATGATGAACTGGAGCTTTGGTCAAGCCACTTCTTTTACAAAGAGAGATGGAGACAGTATGATATGATGAGGGAGAACGGGGATGGGAAGTAGGGCATAGGAGGCCAAGGCTTGCTGTTCCTGTGGGGCCATGGCTGTTGTTGCTGGGAAAGGCCACCAGCCTACCAGTGGCCGACCTGTCTCCCTCAGCAGGGACCTTTTCAGGAATCAAGCAAAGGCAACACAGGCAGCTAGGTTGTGCTGTTGTCAACAACTGCTGCTTCAGCAATTGCCTGCTTTTTCTGTTCTTCCTTTTGATTCTGTGTGTGTTTCCAACTCCTCTTGAAAGGACTGTTGAGAAGTTACTGAGTATTACTTCAGGCCCATGTAATGTCATTGAACTATGAGGTTTTGTTGCTGTATGAGGACACGTAAGTTAATGACAGGAACAGAGGCTGCCTAAAGTGCAGATGTAAGCAGAAGTCCTAGCAGTCAGCTACACTTGCTGGGTCCCTATAGTTCACAATTTGCCACTTATCCTGGTTTGGAAATTATTTTCTATTTTGTATGGTTAATTTTTGGTCAGATCAGTTTCCAGAACTGGTTCCCTGTGTGGCCACAAGAAAACTAAATACAAGCAGAAGGGTAAGGCAGGAACACGTGCAGCAGCCCAGGCTTGTATCAGCTTAAGCTGCCACAGGAACACACATGGTTATATACATAGCTTCACCTAATTACTGTACTACGGTTTTAGACCAAATTTAAAACAACACTGCACTAAACTGGAAATCGCCCCACTGATCATCAGTAACATCAGACCTCAAACTGTCCAACAGAGTACATATCCTTTGCAAGAATTAAAACATTTATACACTCTTGATCAACACTTGATGGAACTGTGCAAATATAGCCCTTTCAACTCTTACAGTCATTTCTATTTCTATTTCTATTTCTATTTCTATTTCTATTTCTATTTCTATTTCATTTCTATTTATTAAGGAAGACTTTTTTTTTTTAATGAACACAGAAAGCAATGTAACACATTTGGTTGATAGATGCAGGTATCTGATCCTGTCATAGGTGTTCAGTCTGTGTGCTCTGGTCTTGGTGCATTTTGTGCCCAAATAATTGGAAAAAAACAACTTCATAGATTTTTTTCATGGCAGGAGAATGTGACACAACTCAACTCTAGACTTTCTAATAGGAAGAAGTATTGAAAAAAAAGAAAGAAGACTGAAGCACAGGCACATTCCTCACTGGAGGAAGCTGCTTTTCATCAATAGCAAAACAGTCTATGTGGTTTGCAAAGCCTTTGAATGCTTGTAATTAAAGCTGCCATTCTCTGTAGGGATCATCATGTTCTTTTTTTTTTCTGCTTATAGGCTTTATGACTTTTTCCATTTCCAATGTTTATTAAAAGAAACATGAGAGCAAAAGTTTCATCAGCTTTTTATTCATTCAACACAAGTAATCATTTGAATACATTAACTGGCCAAGGTAGGAACTTCTTTTTAAACTGATCTTGATTTCCACAGATAAATCTGTGACTACGAGTTGTACATAGATTTTCCTTGATGCTTGTCATTCACAGGATGTGGTGGATAACTTGAATCTCATGGCAGCCTTTCCAATCTCTGGCTAAGTAAAACTGTTTAAATATGTGAATAAAGAATACAGAAACATTTCTGTGCACACACACATTCTTGTTCACAACCCAATACCGATGATCATCTTAGGAGCAGCCTTTCTTCAGACATCCAGTTGCCTGAATATTCATGAACAGCGAAAAGTGGTGTGAGTGAGCTAACTCACCACCATGAATTTGTGACCCAGCTGCCTTGACTGAGGCTGCATTTAACAGGCTCTCTATCTCAGCATTTTCTAATATGCTCATCACTGTGACATGGAGCACATTTTCGGCTTGCTGCATTGCTGGGGGGGGTGTGCATTCCTTGTTATGAAAGCCTCGCTGACATTTATGTTTTTGCACTGAGTGGAATAAGCAGGCACATTATTAGCCAGATCCCGGTCAGGACATAACAAGAGAGGAAATCTAACTCTCTCCTCTCACAGTGTTCAACTCTCTGGGGATTCATTTATTTCCTTCAAACCTAAGCTGAAGCACAAGCAGCTACTTGAGGTTTGTAACACAAATGGTTTGCAAGTAATGACCCAATCTCTCCCTTTTCAACTTTTGGACCATGTGTAAGTGCGAGTGAATGTTGATTCCCACCTCTTTTGGCGTAGCATGGCACCACAAATCATAACTTTTCCACTCCCAGTCTAAGCTCTCCTGTAGGCTGCTGGCAGCAGAAATAAGAATCCTAGGGCTCTTTACATAATTTCTCACAATGTCAAAGGAGCATTAACAGAGATAGAAATCATAATGGACTATTCTCTTCCAGCTGTGCTGGAAGACTATATATTCTCTTGAGGCATTAACAGTGGAGCACAAGGATACTAAAGAAAACCATGGATTACAACTGTCAAAATTAAGCTGGTTTTAGGAAATGAAATGGAAGATCACTAAAAGTTGACAGATGAGTTAGGCCAAAAGAAAAAATTACTCAAACCTTCTTCACAAACCAACTGGGTTACACAAAGGGTTTTTATGGGTTGGCAGATGTTAGAAGTAGGGAAGGTGCGTTAGGGCGGACAGTGCATCGTGGCTTCCCTGGCTCCAGCAGGATTGCTCCCTACACGAGGCTCCCTAGTATATCTGGAAGCCCAGTTTTAAATGAGCCAAGTGATGGGTCTGTTGCAGCAGCTTCCTTTGGGAAAGCAATTTCACAATCCCAGTAAATCTTACCATTAAGAATGCTTCCTGACCTTCACAGTGAATTTTCACAGGCCTTGGTCTGCATACACACAAGCAAGTTCACTCAGGCTTTTTTCTTTCCTTTCTTTTCTGCAAAACAGTCAAAACAAGAAGCAGCGGTTGTGAAATTCTTATAGGGAGGGTTTCAGAATTGGGGATTTTAGTATCTCTAATTCCACAGAAATGGAGGAATTGTGTCCCTTTGCCTCCACTCCATCATCTCTTCTTTGAAAGTTCAGCAAAGCTATCACACATTTTGTCCCTATTTTCTGAGTGATGCTGCTGTCATCAGCCTTTTACTTCTTTAACCCACCATTACCTACGCAGCCTGCTTTTAATACCTAAACAATTTTTCATTCCCAATGCTCTGGTCCTTCATCAAATAACATTTAAATCCTTCTTAAAGACTTATTTCCTTGTAAGATCATAAACCTTAATCTTCATCAGTGTATGGCATGTACGAAATTCGATGTGACACACAGATAGATAGGTAGCATCCCAAGTTAACACCTCCCCAGAGACTTCCCCATATAGTTTCCTCTTTAGATGCACCAATTTTAGATCTCCCCCTCCGGGTACAGCCTCTCGTTATTTGCTCCTTTCAGGGGGGCAACCCTTTGTTTACTAGACAATAAATAACATCATTAATGCAGACAATAAAGACAGACTTTTGAAGAAAATGAATTGAACCAAATTGCTGTGGCTGCAACCAGTATTTGTCATGGGTGTTACATGTCTGTCTCATTCCTCTTTGTTCCAGGAGGGCAAAAGTCAACAGCAACAACAAATCCAGGTATTCTAGTTGTGTCTGGTACTAAAGTCCTGGCATTTCATGATCCGTGCCTCTCTTCCCTTGGGTTATTAAAAATATAAAAGGCAATATCATGTTTGTTGGGAATATTGAACTGGTGTCACCCAAAAGAATCTGGTCTTCTCTGTGTGCAATTACTTTCTATCTTTCTGTCTTCTTTCTCTGCACTCAAGGAATGTGCTTTGTGACTCTAGTCAAACGAAACCCAGAGTGTCAGCTGGAGTGGGGATAGGAGTGACACCACCACCTACTCAGAGAGGCATATCCGAGCTTTCATTTAAACTTGTCAGCAAACATAAAAGCTTCTCCATCATTTTGCAACTTTTCCTCCTGCAAATTTCTCAGTTATTCTGTTCTGCTCTTTTTTTATGTACTCCTCTTCTTTCAGTGAAATTGGCAATGGCTTAAAAAAAATCTATTTGATGTTTTGGGCTGCTGAAACAGAAGAACAGATGGTAGCAGAGACTAACAGGAGACCTCTGTAGACAGTCCTGAAAATAAAAGGGCAGAAAAATGTTGTTTAAGCCACCAGTATTAACAGAAAAATAATGAAAAAAGTTCCTATGATCTGCCTCTAAAATAAGCTGTTCACTGTAGAAGCATATGTATTTGTATTGTATTACCAGTAATTTCATGGTGGGCAAAGCTAAACAATCTCAGATTTGACAGAAGCTAAAAGCAAGAGTTCAGCTGACTTTTAGGAGCTTGTTCAGATGGCCTAAATCATAAGTTTAAGCTCGAACACAGATTAGTTAATGCAATGCAACGTTTCAATGCACTAAACTATTCTGGACTAGAATAGAACAGAAGGAAAGGAGTCCTGTTGACCTCCATGACTGATCATTCATAAGCATCTTTAAAATTGTCTGCCTAATTTCTTACACTGTGCAATGCAGCTCAGAAATCTTTGACTCGAAGACAGTTTCTCATTACCTGAGTCCAGCAAGAAAACATTATTAGTAGAGGAAAAAAATATCTGGTCTCTAAAAAAAAGAATTTACATTTGCACTACATATAGTCTGATCATTCTTCCTGTATACCCAGGTTTATCTCTGACCTATTATTCTAAAGTGACTTCTTCTTACACTTATTTCTAGTTACAAGTATCATTTTAGACCTGAAAAACTTCTCATTACAATTTTCATTGAATCAGATAACTTTTTATGAGAACATTTATCTCAAAGAATAAGCATTTTCTCACCAACAGAAGAGTTCTATTGAATCATCTGTGTATTACTGTTCTAATTTTCCAGCCTCAAGTTGTGATAGGGCAACATATCAGACATTACACTTTGGAAAAACATATGGTTGTTGTGCATAACAGGAAGAGTAAAAAAGAACGTTCGAAAGCTGACAACTCAGGAGTAACTCTCACTCTACCTTTGTTATGAGACCATGAGGTGTATGAAGCATCACGGTACGTAGACCTTTTCTTTCCATCTTTGGAGTGACCTACAAGAACATAACCCTGGTACATAATTCAATTGTATTATTATTTATTTGATTTTCACAGAAAAAGTTATTTTGCAGAAGGTATTTAATCACGCACAATGACCCAGGCTGCTTTCTCCACTTTCACTCCCTGTCAGTTTCTAATCTGCACTCCTATTACCAATAAATACAACTAACTGCACCTGGACAGAAGAGAAAAACTATACTTCAGATTCTGAGAGATCACTTTCTTTGAACTTTACCAGCAGATACCCTGGGAAACAAACACACAACAGATAACCTCCAAATTCCAGGGGAGGACTCATGAATATGTAACCTCCAGGCATCTAATGATTTCCAGGTGCACATCACCAACTAGCTCATCCTTAATTAATTACCCAGCTGGCCTGGTTTGTCAGCAGCAATGGAACAGCACAGGCAGAGTTTCCAGGTGGGTTGTGTGGTTGGACTTCCAGCTCTATCTGAGATCAGAGAAAGCAGGCAAACTCCTGCTATGGAAAGAGCATTTCCTACAAGTAGAGGCACGCTAAAAATCCAGTTACATAATAAATCCAGTGTTATCCTTGAAAAGTACAGCAACAGTCTTGGCCAAAGACAAATGCACCACTTTCATCTTCTTTTCTCAGTAATCAGACCAAGGAACATAGAAATTGCAATAGGAATAGCTGAATATCCTTCAGGGTAAAATAAAAACTGCCCTGCAGACAACTCACTTTTCTTTAGAATGTGATTAATGAGAACACTTGTTGAGTATCTTCCTTATTAAGTTTGTCTATTTTCTTTAGTTTTAAATGTCCACGTCTCTATTTGTACATCATGATACAAGGTGAAGCTAGAAGGAAAAAATTACCAATTGTATTAATGCTAGAGATGAACCACTAAGAAAAAGGACAATATCACAAGTCTCTCAAAAAAATGTTTTTGATGATCCACTGGAGCATGAGCATCTGAAATGAGTATAAAGAAGGGGAAGTGCAATGAAAGCTTTTGGAGCAACCAGATCTATGCTCATTACTCAAAAGAGGGCATGTTGTTTAGAATTATCAGGCACTAGATACCAGTGATCTACCCCAACCACAAATCAGAAACAATGCTGGACCAGTCAGTTAGTATAATGAGTTTGCTTAACTGTAGAGGATGCAGCTGGGCAGCATTAGAAATCTGAAAATTCAAAGCAGTCATGTTGCATCGTGTTTGATACAACCAGAAAGCTTTAAATAAGGGAGTTGGAAGCATCTTTAGATTATTTAACCCTTTAGGCATTTATTCTTTTTAGTTACTGGTTAAGAGAAAAAAGTGGACTTCGAGATAAAACAACATGTGACAACTGTTTTGTATTTTTACCAAACCAGAACCTCTAACCAAGACCTGGTTGTTCTTGTACTCCCAGGGTGTTATGTTTCCAGTAAAGCAAATATCCCTTGCTACTTCTGGTTTTATTTTGATCTGGGCTGGAATGGATTCCAACAGCTTCTTTTTAACTAAAGCACATTTTTGTTAAAGAATCATTCCAGGAAGGAATATAGTCTTGCTTTTGAGACCTCAAGGAACAGAGGATCCACCACTGTCCTTGGTTATTTTTTCCTCCTGCTCAACTTTTTGATTTATATCTAATTTGATTTGATTTAAATTTTTTTCTGGCTTCAGTTTATACTTTCTGACTCTCATTATATTTTCTCCTCCACTAGATTAAGAACCCTTTACCATCAGGCATTTTCTTCCCAGGAAGGTACTTACAAACTGCAATCAAGTCACTCCCTTAGGAAAAACTAAAGAGATTGAGCTCTTAGTCTCTCAGTATAACGTTTTTCTCTAGCACTTCAATTATTTTTTCAATGTTCTCTTTAAAATGTAGACATTTTGTCTGGACTCAGTATTCTGGTATTGGCTCTCACTACACTGTGTACAGAGTAAATCCCTCCCTAATCCTACTTGTTACTTCTTCTTACATTTCCAGGGACTGAGCATTTTTGTTGTTTGGTTTTTTTTCCCCNTCTGGGAGTCTCATGTCACATTGCTTTTGAACCCTAAGCCGTATGTCTTTTCCTGTGTCACTACTTTCCAGGGAACAGAGCCTGATTCTGTAACCCCTGCGCATCCATTCAGTTTTCTAGACATACAGCTCTGACTTAGCTTATTTGATCTTTTATCTCTCTCACGAATGGGCCTTATTTTCCAGGTAATTCAGACCTCTTCTCATGACTGCCCTCTTCTCACTGGTATTTACCATCGGTCAATTCTTTGTGTCATCTTTAAATTTGAAATGATCAAGGATTTAATATTTACTGCTAGATGATGGCAAAAAATGGAAGTGGCTTGCATCTAGTACTGATCATTACACAACCTCACCAGAGACCATCTAAATATAGATGTAGGCTACAGGTGGGATAATGAAAAATAAAGTGTCCTATTGTCCCCTTAACCTTTAAGTGGAGGCAAAGCAGAAGCAGAATTTACTTTAATCTGTGTGTTTTGATTTCACAGCCTAAGTAATCAAAAAGAAAGAAGCAGGGAAAACAAGCAACTGTGTGTCTTCTTGTGTCCCTCATTACCTCAAAAACATTTTCTCATGAAGATTCTTCTCCATCACAATGCTTCTGAATTAGCAGAGAGTTTGAAAATTTATTTCAGTCAGTATCTCGCACCTTGCATGTTTTCCACAAAGAGCTGAATCTGAATCTGAATCCCATTTGTTCTCTCCCTTTGAGGCACCAAAAATCTGAATCTATATTCTGTACCCTGTTGCAAGGAGCGGCTTTGTATAACTGTATTTGTATAACTGTAGTACGAATTAGAGAGACAGTACTTGGAAGGTGTAAAAGTTACCATCAGTTCTTTAGAATGAGAAAGTGCATATCTTCCATCAATCATGAGACTCTGCAACTCAAAGTCGATTCTTAGTGGAACTGGCTTGAAATTAAAGATAATTTTGTATGAAAATTGTAATGCTTTTGGAAAAAAAGTCTCAATTCACAGTGAAGATTTTGTATCTCATTCTCTTGTCATAATTATAAAAAAATATAATTTTGTGTAGAAGCAACCAAAAAAGAATCTTCTGGCTTGCCAGCTTCTTGTCTAGGAGGAATTTTCAATATGATTTTGCTTCCAAAAGAGAGAAAATAAAACTGGCTCTTGCCTGGTAACTCAGCTGCAGAACACATGGGGTCCTGGGCTTACCCTTCATCCTTCATCTTCAAACCTCAATAGTAAGCCAGGAAGAGAGAGCTAAGACCCCTTCAGTTTGGTAGCCTACATCCAGCTCTTGAAACTGTTGCTGGTATACACGCCCAAGAGGCAGCTCGTATTCTTTCCTGAAGAGCATCTTCCATTGTAAACTCATCTGTTTTTATTCTAAATTATTTGCCACTATGGAATAAAATAACAACAGCGAGTATTATCAGTGGCTCTGCGAAGAAGGTTAAAACCTCTTCTTTCAATGGAGACCTATCACATAACGTTGGTACTTTGGCAGCTTAATGTAGAATTATTGAAAGACTGAATTTGGCAAATCTGGATACAGATTCAGTCTCCTAGAGAGTCTTGAAAGGGATTTCTGGTTTTGGGAGTAAGTGAAAGATACTTCAATAAAGTCACAAGGGATGGGAATTCAAGAGATCTTAGTCCAGTTTACTGTGAAATTACTTGTTAGTGTTCACATATTTACCTTCACTTCTGCTAGAGAAAATAGCTCTGTCACTAAGTAAAAGATAGATTTTTTCCCAGCGATTTTGATTACACTCAGTCTTGGCAGTCTTTCTTTAAGATAAAAGCCTGTGAGGCTGAATTTCAAAGGTGGGTTCCAATTTCAGATGCACCAACTTCAGCTGATAAAATGGCCGCTGCATTTCTGGAGAGAATATCCTTAACTTCTGCTGTAGCTGAGCGTGATCACTAGTCCTGGAAATCTGGCACTGAATTCTCTGAAGATGAGCACCCAAAGCTAAACCATTAAAGTTTAGTGTTCTCATTTGAAAGTCTTGGCTTAAGTTTTCCTGTGTCTTTCATTCTCCATCTGCAAAACAATGTACAAGGTCTGTCCAACACTTACCTTACACTCATCTGCCCCAGCTCGGCTTAACCTATGCAAACAACTGTTTTTCTGTGTCATCATGAAATGTCTGAAAAAGGGTTAAAAACATCACCAAACCATTATTCTAGCCATGTCCTACCAATACGGTATTCTACTGCTACCTATAGGAGCAGTTATGTGAAATCAATGGCTACAGTTCAACTTACTTTCAACTCGGCATCTCTGAACAATAAGGATGGGTTTAGTTTAAAGGTTTAGCTTTTCACAGCTTCTGAGCAGGATGAGAAATAATTTCCCTGCTTACACTTGTTAGAGTGGTATGTTATTTGAAAGCAGAAAGAAAAACAAAATGGGCCAGAAGAATAAAAATGGCTCATAGAGTCCATCGGATGACAGTGAAGCTCTAAGGTGAGGATAGCCCCTTATCATTTAAAATTTTTTTTCCTGTGATTCTAGCCGATTTTGAAAAGACACAAATGAAAAAAAAAGATCCATGTTGCTGTTCACCTTTCCTGTGTGGTTTTTTGTTTGTTTGTTTCATGTAAGTTCCTGCACTTTGCTGTAGTGAAGAATTAATCCAACCCACTTAGTTCACCTTCTGGTTTTCATGCAACATTGCTATCACCATCAACAATGCAGGTGGCAAGTAGACCAAAGTTGTGTTGTAAATATTCTTGCAGATGAAATTTCCTATTGCTTCCACTGCTGTTCATTCATGTTTTCCTTCCTGGATATGCAATTGAGAGCACAGCAATGCTCACAAAGATCCCCCATTCCAAGATTTTCCTTGCTCTTAAAGTCATTTGGAAACCTGCATTCACTGATGGCAGAGCAATTCATTGTGTCTTCTGCCAAAGTCTGCAAATAACTGCAGAGGGGAACAGGATTTCTGTACATCTTCCAGGCTGAGCTGCATGACATTACAGGTAAATACCACAATGGAAGGGAGCTATTTGCTCACCTAACTGTCAGGTTTATTTTCAACACTTGAGTTAGTGCCTGTTCCTGTTTCTAATCCACATCAGCTCCACATGATCCAGCTCTGGGCTTTCTGTCTTATTCAGTAGGTGCTCTATGCAGTCCATTGACTATATAGAAAGCTAAGGCTCCCCATTTAAGCTTGCAAGTTATACATATAGGTAAATTAATCAGAGCAAATCTCAACCTCTCCTCCTCCCCTTGATCACCCAAATTCTTTGAGAGTCAACAGATCCTGCAGTGGGATTTTTAGCCATTTCATCAGGTTTGGGACTCAGCCTGCAGTCAGTCAGAAATAGTTTTTCATGTCTTCTTCCAATATGCCATTTTGCCATCAGAGCCTGGCAAGTCCTGAAGAGACAGATCCCAGCTTAGCCAGTAGGAGAAATTCCCCCACGATACCCTCACAGCATAATCTTGAAACCCTTCCTGAAACTTGAGATTGGGATAAAGCTATTTTCAACCCTGCCAGCAAGGGACACTGCAAAACAAAAAGAAAGTCCCTCAAAACACTTTGTGGGGATATGTATACAAGTGCCTGCTTGTAAAGATCTCTCAGCCCTGGGGAGGGGAAAGAGAACAAGAAACTACACATTTGGTTAAGGGATATCAGGCAGGGTGAAAAATGTATGTCGATTTTCAGGCAGATTGTATTTTCCTGTCTTGTTTAATCTCTGTTGGGGGAGAGAATGGAGATTTGTGCCTGAATTGTTTGCCTTTCTCCTTGTCATTACCCATATAACAGCTTAAACTCTCCCCTTCTTAATCTGAGGTGACTTACAGAGGTTCCCTATCAAACACAGACACTATACAACACTGTATTAGATTACACACTTTGTCAGAAAATTGGCACTTTAGATACTAAACGATAGCCTGTGCTCTGCAACCATGCTATCATTCTTGCTCTAAGATCTTGTCAGAGCCTATAAATTAAGCAGGATTTGGCCCTGGAGTTACACGAAAGGGAGGGCTGCGGGAAAGGGGAGGATGCTGCCTCAACTCACAGGACTTATTAGTCCTGTGGGGACTAATGGGGGGGATGGAAGGGAAAATTCCCTTCCATCTGACGCAACTCAGGACCACCATTCCAGCGCAGGCTATTTTAACCAATGTATTACTGAATGAGCAGCAGCATTAGGATGCCACCTGATGCTGTTCCCTGAAGACTCTCTATCACAGGTGTCTCCATCTTAGGAGCTGCATCTCCTACTGTGGTGCTATGGCACCAAGTTATAAGAGATGATGCTCTCTGAAACGAGAGCTCTGACAACAGCTCATCTCCACAAGGCGGTAGGTCACAGCTCTGAGAAGCTGAGCCAGCGTTGCCCAGAAACAGCACTGGAGTTACTGCAGAAAAAGGAGGATATAGTCAGCCAGCTCACCCATCTGCCACGTTCTCCTGTATATTTCAACCCCAGGGATGAGAATTGAGGAATCCTTACACTTCAGCCCCTTGCTAGCCTGCTACTGAGGAGATGGAGGAAGTCCTTTGACATTACCTGTAACTATGAGAAAGCCCCAGTCAGAAAACGGACAAAGAATGATGCTCTGGTGTAGTGTTCTTGCGATCTCCAACACCAGTTTCATCCAGTGGTGAATATCCCACAGCAATTAGGCATAAAACTAAGGATGAATATAATTTGGTCTGGCAGCCGTCCCAGAAGCAGTACCTAAAAGCTGTGTTCACGTCTGCAGGTATGTTTCTTTCAGGGACAGGTAGCCATGCCATCTATAAAGCTCTTTGCTATCCTTAAAAAAGAAGACATCCAATTTCAAAGTAATCATTAGGCCTGCACGGTGCAGTGGTTTCAGTCAGACAAAGTGCGTGCAAACCACATGAATGATCACAGAACGCCCCAGCAGTGCTACGCTCCTTCGCTGCGCAAGGACTCGAAGCATGGGTAGCTTTGCTGCAGCCGTGGTGCTGCAGGACGTAAGTGAGGCAAAATAAAGGCAGAAAAAACACAACACACTTTGCAGGTACACACAAGTCCTTCTTCAGGTCTGAAAGAGAAGTAATAAGATTTCAAGTTAATGACAAATAAGGAACATTTGCTTCAAGTGTAAATGAAGTCGTTTTGAGTAAAGGCCTTGCAGAGGAGAGGGAGCAGAGTGTCAAAACTCCCTGGAGTGGGGCAGCTGCTGCATTGCCCTTTCTTCTTCTGCTTGAGCAACAGCGAGGGCTAGCAGTGCGGGGACAGAAGGACAGCAATGCCGTTTCCCCAGCCCGCAGCCAGATGCATTCCAGCCGTACACCCCGGTTTCTCGCTTAACGCAAAGGGCTGCGCGAGCGGCCGGTTGCCCTTTGGCAAGGCAGAATTCCTCCTTGCCCGGCACTTAGAATCATAGAATTGTTGACGCCACTTGCCAGGGCGCGACTCAGCCCCTGTCAGCCTGGATGCAGGGAGCTAAAAAGAGGGTGGAGGTAAAGCAGGCACAGAACCCTCCTGCGGAGGGTCTCCTTTGAGACCCTTCCTGCCGCTGCCAGCTGGAAGGGAAGGCTGCTGGCAGGAGCAGGCGGCACCGGGCAGCCCCTGCCCGCGGCACCGGCCGGGGCTGTAGCGCACGGTGACAGTGCGCTCTGGTGGCAGCGGCAGCGCTCGCCCGGCTTCCCAGCCGGCAGGGGAAGGGGCGGCTGTGCTGCGGTCCCGGCATCCCCTCTCCCTGCGAGCACTAGGTGATGAAGTCCAGGAGCATAATCAAATACACAGACAGGCGCAGGCAGGCATTTTAAAATCCGTGGAAAGGTTGGGCAGATACAACTCCAATTAAAATTCTCCGCACAGCGGCAGTGTTTATTTTTAATAGCTTTGTGAACAGCAAAGGCTTTTCTGCTCCGTCACACGGGCACTTTTTTTTTTTTTTTTTNTTTTTTTTTGGTATGGAAATGAGTGCCACAAGCGAAAAAAAAAGAAATACTTTCTTGTCCCTAAGTGAATGCCTACATGCCATTTTGCCATTTTCACCAGCATGAGAACTCTTGGCACAGCATAACACAGAACAGTCACTCCTGTAGTGCCTGTAATCTGCAGATCTCCAAACACTTTACACAGCTTTCTGATGAAGCTTAGAGTATCACAGTAAAGGAAATATTCATATACCAGGGGCACAGATGTAGAGAGGCTAAAAGACTTGCAAGTTGAAACACAGCAGGGAATATTGGGTTTTGGTCTCTGCCTCCTACCAGTGATGCCAGACTTGCAAACACCAGGAGCCACATGCTGCACTCTTAAATTTTCTTCTGAGTCACGAACTACAGGCCATGAAGGGCTTATCAGCACAGAATCACAGAACGGTTGAGGTTGGAAGGGACCTCTGGAGGTCATCTGGTCCAACACCTCAATTTTTAAATATCTCCAAGGACAGAGACTCCACAACCTCTCTGTGCAGCCAGTACCAGTGCTTGGCCACCCTCATAGTAAAAAAGTATTTCCTGATATTCAGACGGAATCTCCTGTGTTTCAGTTTGTGCCCATTTCTTCTTGTCTTATCATGCATGTCCTTCCACCTTACACACATACACCAATATTCCATATTTCATAGTACGCAAGCCCTTCCTACATCCAAACCCATCTGTACTGGCCACTGGGATGCTTTAAAGGAGTTCCTACTGATCGGTACAGAAGCAGTCGGCCAACAGCCCGTTAGAGGGAGTACCTATCCGTCAGGAAGGGGGTAATATGTTTTGCTTCATAAGGGAGACAGACAAACAAGACAACTTTTCAAGAACGGAGTGCAAGCTTTCCTTGCTACAGTGAGGGAAGATTTCTAATGTATTAATAATTATGAGCAAGTATTTTCATTTCTCAGTGTTCACTCCGGCACCTCTGCCAGGGCTTTGCTGGCAGACCTGAGCTTTTGCTGACTGTGTACTGAATCGAGCAAAGGCAAACTGGGCCATAAGCTGAGGCTGCATATATCTGCTTAACACAACACTGAGCCTCAGCAAGTAGGATAACACCACAGGAATGTGATGGCATGATATTGCTGGTTTGGAGGGCAGGAGGGCAGGCAGCACCTGCACCAAGACTTCAGTCTATACAGAATACAGAATTAGACATTTTAAAATGAATAAATTTCTATTAGGATACAACCAAGAATTCCGGAATACAATCATGTAAATTTTACACCAGAGAAACTCAGCTGAAGCCCTGAGACAATTAAAAGACATCATCTGGATTCACAAACATGTAACTGAATGCAGAACTTGCTCTCTTCCCTCACCTGTGAGGGTGAGACTGAAACAAGCTGGCTAGAGAGTGGGAAAAAAAATAATAATAATAAAGTCGAAGGTACTTTCCAACTTGAGTACCCAGTCCAATTCCCACTTTAACAGCCCTAAAAGTTGAATTTAAAGACTAAGACACAGAGTCAGTTCAGACTTAAGCTGCCACACAGCATCTGCCTCCCAGTGGCTGTTCAGACACAGGCGCTCAGCTCAGGGCAAATGCAAAACAAATCAACTCTACCTCACAGTCAAAAAGATTTAAGTTACACCAAAATATTTTGTGTTTGCTGTGGGCTAAAAGAACACCTAGCCCAGCTGATTTTTGGTAACCTTAGCACACGTGATTTTTTTCACTCACCAGGGCAGTGACTGCTTCAGTTCCCGCTGAACTCTCTCAAGGGGATCTAATTAAGCCAGACAAACCACTTCATATAAGCGGGATGTCCCTTTTCACTCCCCACAAAACACACACACTTCTTCAAGCATTTGTGTGGTTTGCTTTGAATACCCAATATTAAAAATTAAACATTTTGTACTGGTTTCTTTTAAATAAGTCATAGGAAAAAGATCCACAGCCAATGCATGAGCAATCTAAGAAAATGAGAACAGAAGGAAATTGCAGTATAAGCTATTTGTCAGACACTGTTCACTTGTTTTTATGTTAATCTCTCCAGTGTTAACTGGGGAGGGATGGCGTGGGGCGGGGGATGACACCACCACACAGAAGAGATACCCTTGACTAACTCCTTGATCCCCAGAAGTAGGCATCTGCAGCACTTCGTGCTGTAAGATTCACAGCAGGTTTTACTGTTGCTATGGTTATTCAAAATCTTCTTTTCACCAGCAGAAAAAGAAAATCTCCAGGTCTCTGCAATACATAGTAAGACAGACGTCTCAGTGCCAGGGTCTCCACATGGGGTTAGGCTTCAACAGCATCACCCTAAAACTAAACATCAAACATCAAATTAAGGTCCCTTAAATATTTAAGGAGAATTAAAAGTGACAATTACTTAATGTAGACAATGAAGTTAGTGTGAGAAGAAAAGAAAGAGTGGGAAGGGAGGGAAGGAGGAAGGAAGGAAGAAGAAAGGGAGGATGGGAGGGAGGGAGGAAAAAAGGGAGGGAGGGAGGGAGGAAAAA
>RSEF01000005.1:44807933-44828073 GCA_003993805.1 Himantopus leucocephalus | reverse complement strand
GGGCTGCATCACGTGTAACAGTTACTTGGGAAGACAAACGCCATAATTCGAAATGTTTCACCCTTCCTTCTTCTGCCCTGGCTTTATATACTGAGCATGACGTCACATGATATAGAATACCCCTTGGATCAGTTGGGGCCAGCTGGCCCGGCTGTATCTCCTCCCAACTTCTTGCGCCCTCCCAGCTCTCACTGGTGGTGCGGTGTGAGGAGCAGAAAAGGCTCTGACTGCCCAGCAACAACCAAAAACACCAGTGCGCTGTCAAAAGTATTTCTGATCCCAAATCCAAAACATAGCACTACACCAGCTGCAAGTAAAAAAGTTGACTCTGTCCAAACTGAAAAAAGGGGAGGGAAGGGGAGGGGAGGGGAGGGGAGGGGAGGGAAGGGGAGGGGACGAAGGGAGGAAGAAGTGTCTTTTTCCCGATTCTGCAAATACAGTCCCAAAACACTGATTGAGATAAGATCTCAGAAGGTACAGAAAAACATTTGAGTTCTGTCCCTAGCTGTAGTGTTTTCTTGAGCATCTATATTGTAACTCAATAGAAGTGCGAGCATCTAAATGAAAGTATTAACCAGTGAAGTCAGTGCTGACCAGGAAGAGGCTCACAATACATTTATTATCCCCTCAGGTAGCTGATTAGCAATGTAATGTGATGAATTATTTATCTGATGCATGGTTTTCTTCCCCATCAATTCTTTTACGTTCTTCCCCACTCCTTCAAACCGGCAATTGGCTTGAGGTTTCTAGAACACGAATCAAATCAAGAGTCATAATTTCACCACTTTTGTTATTCAGCAACATTATATTCAGTGCTGGACAGTCCTGTTTATTCTTCCCTAGCTGGGACTGACACTTCAGAGAAAAAAAACAGAGCGACTTGGTTACTACCATTTAAACACAGATTATATCATGTTAAGGAAGGCTGCAACTCAAACAGGACTCTGGTGACAGAGAACTTCCTCCGGTGTCTTCACTTCAGCATATCAGGTTCAGAGGGCTGTGCTGTGCAGTGTTTTCACCTCCCACAGTATGGGCTGAACTCCCAAATCAAAGATGCATTTAATGGTTTCATTCAAGACTCCAGCACATCATTATGTAGAGTCATAGTCTCTGCCTTCCTGCTCCTATTTTTCTGCTTGTTCATCCGAGGTCACGTTGGTTTTCAGCCACAGCATCACACCGAGAGCTCTTGTTCAGCCAATTAGCCACCCTGACCTCTAACTCCTTTCAGGGTCACTATTTCCCTGGAAGCAAGTACCCACTCTGCATGTGTAGTCTATCGTCCTGGTTCCCAAACACACGACCTTGCATTTGACTACATTAACATTTGTGTTGGTTAAACAAGACCCACTTCCCAAATGAACTAGATTGATCTGTCAAACTGATCCAACTTTACCACTGTTTACTCTTACTAATATTGTATCCTCTACAAATTTTACAGGCACCAATTTCCTCAATTCTGAACCATTAATAAAACTGAATTGTATTATGCTGGAAAAGATCCCTGTGGAACCCTGCTGGAAATACCCTCTGGAACCCTGCTGGAAATACCCTCTGTGGATGATGATTCCTCATTTATAATTCCTTTTTTGAAATACGTCAGCCAATTATAATCTATTTATTATGCGCTACATTAATTTTACATAGTTCTAATTTTTTAATTGGAATGTCATGTGGTATGAAGTCAAATACTTTTGAGAAGTGCAGGTAGATGTCAGCACAGCTCCTCTTATCAGCCAACCTTGTCAAAAACAAAGTTGTGTTTGCTTAAGCAGATCTGTTCTCCATAACGTGAGATGTGCAACAGTTGCTGCTTAAGACTGAGGATTGAAACAAAATGCTGCATCTGGACTGTTAATGAGCAATGAGGAACCGTAGAAGCAAGATTTTCAATGGGAAGCAGATCAAGTTGCATTTTCTTACTGCCAAGCCCAAAGGCTTTCAATCACTGTCCACTGCATTTATTTGTAATACGTACCATATTAAAATTCAAAGTGTATGTGAAGAAAGGACTCATTGGGGATCTCTCAGCACTTCAAGCCACAAACGCTTACCTACCTCTGGCATAAGGACATGAACTGAACAGCATGTTTTCTTACTCCCTCTTCATTCTGGTTCACTAGCTCCTGTCCGTCAACTCTGAGGAGATCCTGTGGAAGAGTCTATCTCAGCATTTATCTCTCTATGTAGATAACATGTCCTGGAGGGAGCAAAGAAAGTGTCGGCTTGATGAGACTTGACGAGAAATCTAGAAGATAGTTTTCAGCTTAAGGGCGTAACTGAATTACTGTGTGAGAAACACAGAGGTGGGACCTTTGCTGATCAGTTGATCTCTGAAGCTCTAGAGGGCTGTCTCGTCTACTCCTGCATGACCTTCTAGAAGAAAAGGCAGATTACACAACAGCTGCTGTCCAGTCTGAAGCTCTCACAGAAGTCCTAGCAACTGAAAGAATAGTTACATAAGATGGGGTGACAGGACTGCCCCAAGCTGCAAGGGAGAGCTCCCTCTCTTCTTCTCCACTCCCCTCCACCCATATTCACCCAAGAACAGTGCTTGTTGGACTCACAAGATGATTCAGTTTTCAAGAGTGTGAGACAACTAATCTACAGAAAAGTGTTAGCAAATTGGATTACCTTCGTAAAGCACTGGACAGAGAGAAAAGATGGGACTGTATGACAGAGAAGGTGAAGGTGAAGAGAGAAACAAGAGACTAGGAAAGGGGAGAGAGACCTTTTCCTCCAGTGCCAATGAGCTGCTAAAGCCTTTAAGCTTCTTCTGAAAGGACAACGTAAGCTGGGCTGGTTTGACACTGTTCCCTGAACAGCATTGTGATTCTCCAAGAACAAAAGAAAGTCAGCTGCTCCTCTCCCTACCATGACCCTATAGCAGCTAAAGAGTGCCTCATGCAAGGAGAGGTCCGCCACCAATTTGGGGCAATTTCAAGTACTCTCTTGAGCACTAGAAGGTATTTGTGATGATTCAATAAGCACTTGTGTTCCTCACTGTACTGAATCATTGCCTTGGAGCAATGCAAGGAGCTTGAGGCTGGTAGAGCTGCTATGTTCTTGCACAGCCAAGGCCCTCAAAAAAACCTGATAATCAGTGCCTTTTTTTTTTTTTTGTAAAGACACTTAAGATTAGCAGATATTACATTCTGTCACAGCCTAGGTAACTACATCTGTATCTCTGAATTCCCATGCCTTATAATTGGATAATAATTTTCCCTCACTTTTCCAATATCGGTAAAGAATAAATTTGGGTGCAGTTTAACAGCTGCTGTATACATATATATTTTAACAAGATGCTGCTCTTCATAAGTAAATTAATCTCTATGTGTATGCATGTACTTCCATACATGCAGTCTGATCCTCTGTCACTTCACAGATGCTGCTGATGGGCTATAGCTTGCAATACAACTTGGAATTCTTTCTCTGAAATTGCTAGGCAGTCTATGGAGTAGCAGAGAGTAACAATAATAATAAATCATCACATATAAGAATTTATGTAAAATTAATGTTTTCAATAATAATTTAAAGATACTGATATTAAATACCAAATTTCTTTCAGTTCTTTTCCATAATGAAAAATTCTTTTTTTTAAGAAAAATGTGTATTTCCTGACCCCCAAAGCCAACAAAAAGCAAATTGACCAAAAGCACTATACATTCTCTGGACACAGAAATGAATTTGTTGCTAGGGTCCAGTTCTGAACCCCCAGCTATTAGTACTGAATACCTCAGATTCAATACCACGTGATTCTACATGCTATCAGTAACCAAAGGACCCACATGAGAAATACAGTAATTCTTTTGACGAATAAGATTGTACCAGTTAGTCTGAATCTTTCTGCATGATTTACCATGTGCAATTACAGTCATACCTATGCAATTCCACTGAAATCAGTATAATAACAGTCCCCATATAAAAGATAGCATTGCCAGGCACCGTACATAAACTTAAAACAGAAAGCTGTAACACAGGACAGATTGANCCCACTGAAATCAGTATAATAACAGTCCCCGTATAAAAGATAGCATTGCCAGGCACTGTACATAAACTTAAAACAGAAAGCTGTAACACAGGACAGATTGATCTAGTACTGGAAGTCACTCCTTCTAAGTTTAATACCAGACCTGACTTCGATATGCTTTAGTTCTCTTGGATATAATAGCAGTCTTCTGATCTCAAGCTCATGATACTATTAACTCACTTAATACAGATTTACTCAGTTTTAAGAATCGGTAATAGCTCCCTGTGGTCATTTCTGTCACCTCTTCAAATCAAGGTCTCTCTGGACATTCCATCAAGTAATTTATGAACGGGTCAATGAAACTGTTAATAATTCCAGCTGTCTTCTCTCACTCTCCTCTTGTTTCAAAGCAGTGAGTTTTACTCCCTTCTAATGTGGATAGCAACATTTCTTGCTTGGCTTAGGATGGGTGACTGCTATTGTTTCTGAACTACTGTGCAAATAAGACGATGTGGATTTGGAACAGACTTTTCTAACATCCTACAACACACCATTTAAGAGGACAGAAGTGGAGGACACACTTAATGTTGTATAATTCACTGAGATGGAACCCTGTACCACTGCACATGGGTGTATTAGTGAGCTTTAGAAGTAAAGGGTTTTAACTCTCTGCTAACACTGTGCTAACATAGCTACAACCATTACTTGTCAAAAGCTGCTTCTGTAGTTTCAGCTACCTTTGTAGATTACAGCTTCATACAGTGCTGTGTTTGCTACCCATTGATAGGACCTGCAAAATATTAGGTCTGTACTGCTACAAAGAAACTGGTGTTTGTGATGGCTGATTTTTATCTAGCTGCTCTATTAACTCAGTTCAGAAAGTGACTGGGCAGCCAGTAACACTGCACATCAATTCAAAGAGCTGTGAGGCTGGCAAAACTACCAAGGAAACTTGCCCTCATCGCTTGATTTGCCATTTGAGAACTTGTGAAAGTGATGATGAGCACCTATGAGGCTGCAAACCACGCACTGTGTGGAGAATATATGCACAGCCGGGACAGCTTATAGAGAACCAAACTGTAACAGCCAGAGAACAAAGGGAGTTGTCCAAGCTAGTCCACTGTAACTGTATAATGACCTGTTAAGCCTGGGCTAGTCTCTTGCTGATGCTCTGTTGACCTTGTAAGCGCAACAGTTTTGAAACCGGGACCAGGAAAATTCATGGTTCAGAGTTGGAACATTAAACTGTTTCAAGCTGAGTTAGGACTTAAACCCTAGGCTTCCTCTCAGACAATAACCAGATATGTATGTTCATGGCCATGTTACTTAATATTCTGCCCACGTTTACTTACTCTAAATCTAAGCTGTCCTGATGTAGGTATAGAGACTTGTAACAAATATTAAGTTTAGCACAAATTAAGTATGAATGGACGTGAATGTGTGCAAGCACCAGAAGAAACAGTAGAAGTGTTAAAAGAACGGTCTGCATTGATTACAAAGGATACTGTTCCCGGAGACAGAAATGAGAAATGTGCTGCTGTTCACATCAAGACCAGAAAACCTGCACTCTGCTAAGACTGTAGCATAGATGAGTCATCAGGGGAAGATCCTACCTTTTGACAACAGAAGGATGGCATCAAGGTCACAGCCCATCCCATATGCCATTCCTTTTCTTGTTAGCCAGCAAGGGGAACAGGCTACAGCTACACAGATGTGTCGATATTCCAAACATGTTACAAACAAGACAAAATGGACAATAAGCAGTAACCTTGCCTAAGATTTATAGAGAGTTATGCAAGAATCTGAATCAGAGGACAACCCCATAATACCTGTTGATTCCTAATGAGTTTAAAAGACCAGTCCCAGCATCATCAAACATGAACTCCAGAATGTGATGATCGCTCAATAACTGGCATGTCTCACGCCCCATGCGGCACAAAATTGATCATGGGCACACACATCGTAGTGTTTGTGAGTATGTGGGTGTGAATGTGTGAGTGGGTTAAATCAACTTATTCAGAGTTTCTGAAAATAACTATCAACTTCCCTTTCTATAAGGTTTTGTGACAGTAATTTCTGACAAGTGCAGAGAAACTGCTTCTAGTACCGACTATGCCGTTTTTTCAGGTATCTCTTCAGGACACTTCATTGTACCATACAGATATGTCCTCTAGGCCATCAGCTCCCGATGATTTACGTAGGAAATAAAGGAAGATAGCATTTAGGGAACACAGAGAATTCTTAGCACCTTTTAGGTTAGTCTCAGACATCCTAAACTTGGTGCTGGCTTCTTACAGAGAAAAGGAGAACAAAGCTGAGTAGAAATGGGGAAGAAAACAGATGTATAAGCAGGCCTGAGACTGTCCCCCATCTAATCTTTCAGTATCTGATTATGGTTTCAGATGTCCTCAAGCCCTTTAGATAATCATGTTCTTCTGTTGTATAGACATTTGGCAATTATCATTATTGCTGCTTGTTTAAAAAAAAAAAAGTTGAAGTAGATAAATAAGGCCTAGGATAATGAAATATATCATCCACCCATTATCCCTTCAATGTATGCAGCCTGCTGGCACGGTTCAGAGTTAATTTACATGATAGATGCTTCTACTTCAGCCTAAAACAAGGCTGGTCTGCATGTCATTTCCTGTCAGGAGTTGCTGGACCTCATTTAAGATAAATGATGTAATAAAAACACACTTCCCAGCCCAAAAGCCACCTCCATCTACTGTACAATGCCTGGTTTTCTGTTTGATTTTTTCCCCCTTAAGACACTAACCACAGTAAAAAAAAATTATTCCGGTACCTAAGCAACACAACATCCCCTCATTTTGTTGCTTGTAAATGACCTAGCTGCCTCAGCCATCACAGCTGCGCTCCTGTTCACTCCCAACTGTCCTAACAAAAGGTAATATAAGGCAGAAGAGGGTAACTTGTAGTCTGTGGCCAACGCACTAGCTGAAGCTTCAGGAGCAAAAGCTGGTTAGGCCTTATTTAACTGGCCCACGTTACACATATTTCTCTGCTGTGCTGACTGGAAAATAATCTGAGAGAGGAAAGAGGCTAGGAAAAGAGTTACTTCATGACAGTGCCAACTTCTTTACCTTTCTTACTTTATCCAAGCTGCCTATGAAGTAACTGAGGGCTCCCAGAGCTGCTTGAGTTCAGTAAGAAATTAAAATAACCAGAAAGCAGTTATTCCTATCATCAAGCAGTAGTCAATGAGATCAAGAGCTGTTATAACAAGAAATTAAATTAGAGACTATCTCCTCTGCGTGCAGTTTCTCAGTTTACGTATATAAGAAATGCAAAGGAAAATACCCCATGGGGTGTGGCAAAGATCAATCCATTAATGTGTTGTGTTTGAAAATGTAAAGTGCTATTAAGTGCCAGACTGATTATTTTAATAAGCACTGTTTTCACACCATCTGCAATTCTGTGGCTACAAATGTGGCTGTGGAGTTATATTCCAGGTATACAGAATCTCTCTCTCCCTCTCAATTCATACTTCATCATTAGCACAGCATCCAAACGCTTAAGACGAAATCAGATTCAACTGAAGAATGAAACATGAAAGAAAATGCAATGCTATCACATTTCTTCTTCTGAAGGGCCCGGACTGGCATCGTCAGATAGTCAATTGAACACATGAGACATTTTTGATGTACTTAGTCTTGATATTTTTTGTAAGGGCCAGATTTGGAGGGGGCTGGTAAACATAGGCTTTTTAATTTTCATTCTCCTCAGAGAGATACGGTAACTGATATATAGAAAGTGATAAAGCAAGCTTTAGATGGAAGACTTGCAGCTCTGAAACAATAGAAAGGCACATACTTTATCTTTTTTTTTGCAGGTTAACACTTTAAAAATAAAGAGGATGAAATGTTTTATTAATTACACACACTAAATACCTTTTGTAACCTTAAAAAGAAGAGCAGGCAGTACAGAAACAAACAGAGAGTGGGTTTAGCAAGAAACCTGATAGTGCTTGCTAAAGAAACAGCACTGAGGTGCTAAGGAATTCTGCGATAATCTGCATTGCACCCTGAATTTTCTCTGGTGTTGCTCTGCACTGCTAAATAGCTCTGGAACATGCTCCTGCTGTCTTATTATGGCTGTGGTAAAGATTAGCTCTTGACCTTGATACTAGAAGGTTATGTTACTCTTTATATAGCAGTCTACTGACCAAAAGTCAGTCCCCCTCTTTTTGTTACTCTATACTATGGAGCCAGAGGTTCACCCATTACCAAGTTCATCTCTGATTCAGCTGCCGGTGGCCAGAATGCCACCTGCCATGAAGGACAGCATGGCACCTGCACCAACTCCTTCCGTACAGCCCTGTCTGCACCCTCAGTGGGGAGCTACAGGGGAGAGGGAAAGAGAGTGAAAGACAAATTAACAAACAACCAAACTATTTAAGAAACCTGTCACACTGAGAGACACAGAGAGACGCAGTTACAGAGAAAATAAAACTCTGACAGGGGTACAAAAAACACAGCTACCCCACCTCAGTGTGGGCAAATAAAAGGGGAACCACGGTGCCAAAGAGGTGCAAGTTTTTTCCCCCTTTACCCTTCCCTTCCCTCCCTTCCCTTCCAGTCCCTTCCCCTCCCCTTCCTCTCCCTTCTTTTCCATGCCCTTCCCTTCCACTCCCTTCTTCTCTCTTCTTTTCTTCTGCAATAATATGTGTTCAAAGTCTCTAGAGTTTGAGTCCTTTTTCTCCATAGACAGATATATCAAGAAGCCTGGAAATTTCTGGCCAAAAATGTAAAGATGTTAATTTAGTCCTCGATTTATATTTTCAGATCTTCATAGGGAGCAGCCTGTGTAACCTCCATGAATTAAACATACCACAGTCAAAAGCCTTTGGCACCAGTGGGGGATTAATGACCAACTGGAAAAACGATGGCTTGAAGAAAGACGAGCCATCTTTAAGCCCGTGTCCTGTGCCAAGGTTATTGCCATTATAGGCCTTTTTAAAAGCACGGAGGAAAATAAACATTACAGAGCAAGTAATTTCTTGTATTGAGCCAATACTCCTCCTAAGGGTATTTGTAGTTTTGAAGGGTGCGTCTTTTACTTTTGACACATGTTTTTCCAAAAGTCTTTAGGAACCAATGCCTGGATGGCCACATATTTTATGTAATTTGGGGCACAGTCATGAACGTGGCATCTCTTCCAGAAATGCTGGAGGAAAGACCCCAGAAATAAGCCAGCATTCGTTTTGGTTGGGATGGACCACTGTAGGTTATAGCCAATAGGTAACGGTTGGAAAAGCACCACCCCTAAACCTGCTTTCTCATACCCAAATGCATTATTGCAGTCTAGAAAGTCTGTTTCTTGCTTGGAATGATTTCTAGGAAGACCTGTGGGTCTATGTAAAATTTACTGAAGCTATAAATGCTGAAAAGCCAAGCTTTTGTAAATGGCCCAATCTTGGCTACGCGGACAAGAGCTGGATGACCAAAAGGAAAATACTTAGTGATGTCAAGCTGCAAAAGAGATGATCATAACGTTATATCAGCTTTCTGTTGGCATAAACCTAAGACAATTACTGCTTTTTTAGACTAATACAAATGATAAAGAAAATTACATTCTTGTGTATTCAGACTATTCATTTTTGTAGTTGAGCTATTTTTAACTCTTTCTGTAATCATTTTTATCTGTGTCTCCTTTCCATACTCTGGCATCTTGCAGTAGGTAGAAGGGAACAACGTAACATGCAAGAGCAGAGTCTGGGGTAACACTGGAGAACTCAGTAGTATGTGACCAGAACTCCTGCTGTGAAGAGTTCTCTTACTAAAACAACGTTTTGGTTCTAAAGTGATGGAATCCACTCTAAACTAGCATGTTATAAGTACCTCACTATGTCATCAATTCCCCTCTATTATTCACCCGTGAACCAATTATTATAGCCCCTTGCTTTGCTGCTCCATTGTAACCTCTCTGAACCTAACCATATCTGAACAAAACCAAGATTACATGAGTGGATTCTAATGGTGCTTGTACCACATTGAACCCCAATCATAAAACTGGAGTCCGTATATCATAAATCAAGTAATGCAAATGCATAGATTAAATAAAATAAAATAATAAAAACCAGGTAGGGATAAACTCCAAAATCAGTATAGCAGTCCAAAATGTTGAGCCTGAATGAGAAATGCGCAGCAATTTTAAGAATGGCCATCCATTACAGGCTTGCGTGCTTTCCTGCAGTAATTGTAGACGTTAATCTGCCTATAAAAGACCTTCCTTTTGCATTGTGAGCAAATTAGTAAACACACAGGATTAAACTGAATCTTTAAGGATTTTTTTAATTTTAACTTTATTTTTTCTTCCTACGTGCAATCTCCTCCCCAAGCTCTCTATTGTCCTTGTTCTTCTATTACATGCAGTTTTCCACACCTAGACAACCTTAGAAGAAAACATGTTTCAGTAATGGGTAATATGGCAAAACCCACAGCAAAGCAAGAGTTAATATACACTAGTCTCTTCTGAGCAGTTAAAGCCATATCACAATGAGAATACTTTATCTAGAAACAGCCTTTTTATCCATGGTTAAATCAACCTAATCAGATAACTGAGGAACACAACTTAGGTCTTTGATGTGGGAGACAAATGATTTGACATGCAGCCTCATCAGACTGAAAAAGGCTTTTTTTCTTCTGCTTTTGGGTCTTCTGGCATTCTCTTAATTATTTGCAGCACCTTAGCAGTTGGCTGCTACAAAGTTCCCAACACTACTCACATACAGAATAAAAAGCTAATTTTAATTCAGAATAGAGCCAATTCCAAAGCTTCCACCAGCATTTTCCCACCACTTCCTCACCTATATATAGACCCACTCCTCCTATCAGAAAAGCTTCTGGAGTCCACTGAGGACAAGGGTGGAAAAAGAAGTTATTCACTAGAGAGCTTTTGAGATTTCCCCACTTTTTTTTTTTTTTTTAATATTGTAAGACTTGAAATGGACAGGGGTAGGAAATGAACCAGCTGGGATTTCTTCTGTCTTGAATATAATCAGGACAACAGTTTCGGGAGGAGTCAAAGTAAAAGATTCATCTGACAGAAGGTGAGTTCAAGTTAAAGCACAGTTTGTGTTTGTAAAGGAAATCTACAAGTTTGAGGTATTTCACATTTTTTTCTAAGCCCTTCATTGGACATGTTAGCTGGCATATTCTTTTATAATATTAATCTGCTGCAGTCCCCTTCATTTTGCTTTACAGATATGAAGAAAAATGGGTACCTCATTAATCAGCTTCAGTCCAGTAACCAGTAAGGCAGGAATTTCACTGACTAGATTGTATCATATTAGCTGTGGAAAAAAGACAATGTAAAGCTAAGCAAAACTGAAAGGGTAATAAACCACATGATGGATAACTCTTCCTAATATGGGTAACTAAGTAGTTTTAATCATTACTAATTACTATATCAGCCTTGTTTTCCTTTTATATAAGCAGTATTTTTCAGCCTTGTAGAACTTCTGTCTTTTGAAAACCAAAGGGATTTCACATTCAGCCAAGGTATGCTCATCTTAACAAGTGATAGGCAAAAATTCTGCACCATTGACAGAAAATAAGGGGAAGGAAAAATCAAGGTTTGGGAAATTCTAGCTGGCAGTTGAACCTCAAAGGTCTGTACTAGCAAAGTGGCAGAATTAATCCATTACTACACATTTACTTTGCTTAAATCAGCTACTGGAAGAAATCACTGCAGGTGCCTATGGGAAAATAAAAAATGTTCATAATGGCCAAAAAACAGTCACAGCAATCACAATAGTCACAGAAATCATTAGAAAAAAATGATCTTTGTAGATATTTTTTCTTCATCTTGGATTAGATGTGGTTGTCATGACGTGGAAGCCTAAAATATCTGCTGATGAACTGGGCAAGTTACTGAAAATGAAATGTTTAAAAAAACAGCTTTTACTAACGTAGGGTCTTGCAGCAAGATCATCCAATGCAGCTGGAATCTGGTGGACTTGCCTGGATTCTTCAAAGGGACCAGGAAGACAACACTGTTGTTGAAATGATGCAGTTACATTTTCCCTGCAGGACCACCAAGCCCAAATGTATCTATTTCCAGATCAGTAATGGCATCAGCTAGAGAAGACAATTATCCTTAATGACATTTTGCACTTGCTTATGTCTCTCTGACAAGGTATCTCCAAGCAGATATTAGTGTTCACCACCGCCCTGTGAAGTAGGTAAGAATCATCAACCCAAATTTCCAGACAGGGAAAATAAGGCACAGAGATGGGATGGTAAGTGAGATAAAGGCATATAGTGAGTCAATGGCTAAACTAGGAGAAGAACCAAGCAATTCCTACTCTTAATCTGCCGTTCCAGCCACTGGAAAATATACCTTATTTCTTGATTAAACACATGTGCCATGGCTTCCGTCGCCAAGGGAACTATGAAAGGGTAACTGCTAAGAGGCAAGTGGAACAGCATAGGTACTCAATAAATACTACACAGTTACTTCATAGTCTATGTCCCCAAGTTCCATTCTCAAAGTCCCCTACTGTCATTTCCCCGACTCCTTTCTCTCTGCACTCATTGTCTTAATGCAAATCTATACAAATCCATTTAACTTGTTTCCCATTTCTAATCTTCTGTTGGAAAGATTTGCTAGTTAACATTGGTGCAACTTTTTTCAATGTAAACTTCTGTCATTACAGAAGAATAATACAATCATTATATGTGTGTTGGGTTGACCCTGGCTGGACACCATGTGCCCACCAAAGCCCATCCATCACTCCCCTCCTCAGCTGGACAGGGGAAAGAAAATACAATTAAAGGCTCATGGGTTGAGATAAGGACAGAGAGATCATTCACCAGTTACCAGCATGGGCAAAACAGACTCAACTTGGGGAAATTAGTTTAATTTATTACCAATCAAATCAGAGTAGGATAATGAGAAATAAAACCAAATCTTAAAAACACCTTCCCCCCCACCCCTCCCTTCTTTGCAGGCTCAACTTGACTCCCAATTTCTCTACCTCCTCCCCCCAAGCAACGCAGGGGGACAGGGAATGGGGGTTGCAGTCAGTTCATCGTATGTTGCTCCTGTTGCTGCTTATCCTCAGAGGAAGCACTACTCACACTCTTCCCCTGCGCCAGCATGGAGCCCTTCCTATAGGAGACAGTCCTCCATGAATTGCTCCAGTATGGGACCCTTCCATGGGGTGCAGTCCTTCAGGAACAGACTGCTCCAGCATGGGTCCCCCGCAGGGTCACGGGTCCTGCCAGGAGCCTGCTCTATTGTGAGCTTCCCACAGGGTCACAGCCTCCTTCAGGCACCCACTTGCTCCAGCATGGGGTCATCCACAGGCTGCAGGTGAATATCTGCTCCACCATTAACCTCCACAGGCTGCAGGTGGATATCTCCTCCACCATTAACTTCCATGGGCTGTAGGGGGACAGCCTTCCTCACCTCCGTCTTCACCACAGGCTGCAGAGGAATCTCTGCTTCAGCACCTTGAGCACCTCCACTCCCTCCTTCTTCAATGACATTTGTGTCTCCAGAGTTCTTTCTTGCACATATTCTTACTCTTTTCTCTGGCTGCAATTGCATGCTTTCTTTTCCCTGCTCTTAAATATGTTATCCCAGAGGAGCTACCACGATCGCTGATGGGCTCGGCCTTGGCCAGAGGCACGTCCGTCTTGGAGCCGGCTGGCATTGGCTCTATCAGACATGGGGGAAGCTTCTAGCAGCTTCTCACAGAAGCCACCCCTGTAGCCCCCCCACTACCAAAACCTTGCTATGCAAACCCAATACAATATGATAGAAAAAACCATCAGTGGCAATCCAGGAGTGTAGGCCTTTCCATTTTTTACTTTTTATGTCCCTCATTTTCACATTCCTATTTTCTATTTTTTTTCTATTCGTGTGGTGTGTCTGCTAAGAATCTCCTCTAGTTCTATTTTTAATATATCACTGATTCTAGCTCCAGTCACCTCCCTTCTCAACATTTTTTCATATGTTTATTACTCTTTTACATGAAATCACATTCTCTGAAAGTCTGTTCCCAAGTTGCTCATTTTCAGGTGATTTTTTCCATGCTTCCTGCCAGTAACAGAAAATTGTCTTCCTTATGTTACATACTGGAGTATGCACTCCATAATTTAAGTTAGTTCAAGCAGGGGTCACCTCAAAATTCCCATTGTTCCAATTGGAAAAGAGACTAGAGCTGATCACACCTCCTCCGTATTATTCATGTCTTTGTGATTTGGTGTCATTCTCAAACCCTCCTATTGTAAATTGCCTGCTAGAGCAATTTCTTCCTGCTGTAGCTGTGCAATCTTATGCCATCCTGTACTAAGTAATATTGATAACACTGTTCACCTGGGGAAAAGTTTGAGATTTCCTATCTGGAGGAAAAGCTCTCTCAGAAACAGAGACAAATTCAGTTGACTGCAGAGCACTTATATAAAGTCATCTAAAACATACATCAGAGAAACAAAAGAAAGCAGAGTTGAGGAGTTCTTTACTATGCCACAAGTCAGACTGAATGGTTATCATGGGCTTTTCTAACCCTTGTTAAATCGAAAGGGAACACAATGTGCTGTAGGAAAAAAAAAAAAAGAATAATATGTGGCCTTTTTGTGGGCTAATTATAGGATAAATTTGGTCCAGGCATGAAAAAGTTTGCTATTTTACTTTTTCTTCTAGATCACTAATTCTGAAAGTCTCTTCCATCTGAAGGCCCTTTGGAGACATCTACATATAGAGTTCCTGATGGACATACATTACAGTGAGCATCATTGGAGGTGAGAACACGAGCAAAAACAGTAGACGTGAACGAGCAAAAACAATAAATATGAAAGCTTCCACATGAAAGTGTCATTGATCTGTGACTTTAAACTTCAAAACATGCATATTATCTTTGTACCCTGGTCAACAGGAACCTTTTCTCTTACAGCTCTTCCTTCCAGGAGCAACCTATCTATAGGGCAGAAAGGTAGCTTATCAGTGCAGTACCTCCCCTGAGAATAAAGGTAAATCTAAAATATATTCTCACAGCCTATAGCATCTCAAATTTTATTACAGGAGAATTAGCAAAAGTGGCTGAGCTGCTCTAGTCTGTATCCTCCTGCCAAGTTTGGACGCTTCTGCAAATAGTATAAAACTGGTCTTACTGACCATCTGGAACTAATGGAGAAGCATTGTGGAAATCCTGCAGAGCAAGAAAAGGTGATTCAGCTGTAGAAGAATCTTGTCCAACAGCATAAGCTTTTCTCAGTAATCACTCAGATGCAGATATAAGCCGTACATGTGTAATGGACGATATCGAGCAGATTATAGTCCAGAGCTGGGTGAAGGGAAGTTGAAATGCATCTCTTTAGGGAGGGAATGGAGCCAGAGCATTCAGTATATTCAAGCAATAGCATCTTTTTGATTAGTTCATAGAGACTTGTCATTCACTGACACAAAGTAGAGCTGCCAAGGCAGAACCATTGTTTCCACCAAATTGTCATTCATGTCCCTCATGTGTGAATGCAAAATGGAAAACATGAGATTGCTTTAGTGTCTGCTGGCTTTTAGGACATTTGCAGTACCTTTCAGGTAAGCCACACTGTGTAAGATAGAAAACAGAAAAAATGATCAATTAGAAGGAGTATTAATTTTTTTATTATTTCTTTGCTTTCATTTCTAACATTTATTTTAATAAATAGAGTGATAAAACATGCTGCAAGGGGACAGTGAGGTACACAAAATGTTTTACTGTTTATATACAGTAAATAATGTCTGGAACTGATCTCCACTAGACAGAAAATAATAACTCATGACGAATTATAATTTCAAAAGAAAAATATCGTATGAAATTTGAGATATTTTATCTATTCTCTAATAAATCACAAGGAAGAAAGAGAGATCACAAGCAGAAACCTTCTACAAGTGAAGTTTAATCCTCTCAAACCTGACTGATCAAAACATGTTTAAACTAGGGTGAGACTTGGTTTTAATCCCAGGGGACCAGAGGAAGTCAAAAAAAGGAACTATGATTGTTTCTTTATCTAAGGTATAAAAATTTCCTTTTGTGCTTTTCTAATTTTTATGTTGAAGAGTATATGTGAAACACACTGAACAAAAATAGCTGAAGAGTCACTTCTTTGGGTAAATGCACTTTGCAAAGAAAGTTTGCCAGCATAACTGAATCACTAGAATGAAGTGGGGCAATTATTTGTGGAAAACATCGAATCCAACCTTTACGCTTTTCACAAATTGTCCTCGACCCATCAGCTCTCTCTCTTATCTGAATAAATGTGTGGGCTGTCATACGGATACTAATCATCAGAGAAAACAGTGAGGTTCTGGAACAATATTAAAGACAGAAGTACCATAAAAAACCCCACACGCTACTTCTAAGAAGCAGTTGATAAACACTTGAAAAGGCAGTGGATTGCAGCAGGTACCCTCCACCCACAATGTATGTTCCAGTTTCATATTCTCGCATGTTCACCTCTAGCATATCTACCAACCATCAGATGGTTTTCAGTCCCGCATAGAGCTTTAAATAGCATATTGTTCCTACTTAACAAGGAGAACCACATTAGAATAAATCCTGTGTAAAATATCAGTATTTATAGTTGTTGATTTCTTTAATAAATGCTTTCCACTTAAGAAGAATATTATTCCACAAATCAGTCCAAAATGTAATAGTAAAGAAGAAATACGTCCAGAGACCACCTGCAGTTCTCTGTGGTGTACTCTGCATTTTTTTTCTCATATATTTCCTCAAGCTAATGAAAATTCTAGGGGAAAAAAAACACAAAATATTTTCCAGAAGTCCAGAAGGCAGATAAGAGAGAATTAGTCCCCACACTTCAAGCAATTTTAGTCATTCTGGAAACCTTCTCCAGATTTTTTGTGCCAGGCTTTTAAACCCTTAGTGAGCGAAAAATGCTGTTGACTTTGCCAGAAGTTTACCTTACTACATAAGGATCTCAGATCCTGATTCTGAGAGACTGCAAAATATTTTCTTCTTTCATTTTATAATGGTCTTCTGAACTTCGACATTGCATTCACATGACAACTTCTTATTTAGGTGTTAAACTGGGAACTCCCAGTGTCTGTGAAACATTCTTTAATTATCATAGTCAAAGCATGCAAATTTTGGAGGTTGATTTGATTTAACAGATTAATATGTCTTTGATACAAGAGGTGCCCATCTGTCTTTGATCAATATAAATGACAATAACATCTTAAAATATTTTGTTCTTCTTGATGTGTTGATTTAAGACACTAACGAGATGATTCTAAATTGACTTTGAGATTCTTCCAAAAATCAGAGAGCCTAGAAAAAGGACAAGACATAGCTATTAAGTGAACTAGTCAGCCAGCCAGAAGCCAGTCCAATAGTCTCTTTCTGATACAGTTTTAAAAAACTCGGACTTATTGTTTCTTTTCAGTTCTTGGTGGTATCAAGTAGCAGGTATATCAAGAAGAGATGCAGCTATATCTCCAGTCTTCTTCAATAATGATTATGTTAACTTCTGGCTTTATTGGCTGGCTTGCTTGTATGAGATCAACAAAATCACTCATGGCTGAATGGGCTTTAAACTCTAGAGCTTTTTTTCCCAGTCTACATAACTAACAGCTTTTCTTATCATAAGGTCTGTTTGGTTACCTGGTGGCTCCATCAAAGTGAATCCCACTGATTTTCCTCGTTAGTACTTTGTTCAGTGTGTTGCAACTTAAGAACTGAATTCATGGGTAAAACTCAACAATTCTTTCATTTCTGGAAAATTAATCTTTTACTGAAAGGAATAACATCATTACAAAGACTTATCTTTTGTAGGTTTTTTTTCACTTACAACAGTGAGACAGTTTGAGGAAGCAGTTTCCACTGCCATACTCATAGATACAGTCTACTAATCTCTGAATCTAAAATTTCAAACTTGAAGACAACTAAAGAAATGTCTGAACTGTTTATCATCTCAGTATGGCACTTACTCAAATACAAAAAACAAAAGGAAGTGGGAAGAAATAACAGTGATAACTTTGGAGTAACCTAGAAGTTTAGAGAAATCTAGAAGTTTAGATAAATAATTATGAATTTTTTATTAAATGACTATTATTATTAAATAATAAATGTTTCAAGCCAACGGTTTCATGAATAAAATGAAAGCACTGAAGAAAGATACACTGTATGGGAAACAACCAGGTAGGAACTGGTGCTATTATCACACCTACGTACTAAATGCCTTTGATTACATTTCTGACATTCAAGACACTGGAAACAGAAGTTCTGTTTGAGTGATTATTTATATACGTAGACCATAGAATCAAATAATAATTTCGGTTGGAAAGGACCTTTAAAGGTCAGCTAGTCCAACACCCCTGCAAGCAACAGGGACATCTTCAACTAGATCAGGTTCCTTAGAGCCCCATTCAACCTGACCTTGAATGTTTCCAGGGATGGCACATCTACCACCTCTCTGGGCAACCTGTGCCAGTGTTTCACCACCCTCATTGCAAAAAATTTCTTCTTTGTATCTAGTCTAAATCTTCCCTCTTTTAGACTAAAACCATTACCCTTTGTCCTATTGCAACAGGCCATACTAAAAAGTCTGTCCCCAGCTTTCCTGTAGGCCCCCTTTAATTACTGAAAAGCCGCTATAAGGTCTGCCTGCAGCCTTCTCTTCTCCAGGCTGGACAACCCCAGCTCTCTCAGCCCATCCTCATGGGAGAGGTGTTCCAGCCCTCTGATCATTTTTGTGGCCCTCCTTGGGACCAACTTCAACAGGTCCATGTCTTTCCTGGGCTGAGGGCTCCAGAGCTGGATGCAGTACTCCAGGTGGGATCAGCAGTGACCAGTTTACATCTGCCTTGATTCTTATTTTATATTCAAGCACTCAGGACTGGCCTCCAGCACAAGCAAGACGAGCAGTGAATACTACTAGTGAGCTATTCTGCAGGGACCCTGCAAGCCTTTGTGCTCTACAACAGAGGGACACCCTGGGGTTTAATCCATTAGCCTGACAGCAGCAGAAAGTACTGAACACAGACCAAGTAGGCCAGCTGTCCTCATACAGGTGATCTGTAAATCCAAGATTTCAAGCTTTCTAACTACGTTTACTTTGTTGACAAAGTAAAAAAAAAAAACCACCAAAAACAACAAAATACAAAAACCAAAAGCAAAAACAAACAAAAAACCCCAACCAAAACCAAAAACCAACCCTGAGCAAACACACGGTTACAAAAAAAAAACCCCAAGCTCCACAGCTAAAAATACCCAGAATACATTGAAAATGGTGCTGTAAAGCCTCATGAAGTCTTACTGGGTTTCACACCCCTTTCCTAAGGCTGGAGATTTTTCACAGTGTATCACAATCTCAACTTTTCAAGAAGTAAAAGAGCCTTACAGGAGACAATGGCCATAGGAAATACAGTCTGGGACTAGATTTTTTATTTTTTCCCCTAGAATGTGAAAAACATTCTCCATGAAAAGAAAAGTTCAGTTACACTGAATTTTCTTGTTAAAGAATTTCAAAAGAAAAAATATAAGGCATTGTATCATCAGCTTGTTTGTCAACTGAAGGGTCCTAAGACAAGCTTATGAGCAATTAGGGAATCATAGGCTTTCTATAGAAGGATGATGATATCATAATTACTGGAATTTTTTACCATTTTGATCCCATTTTTCTGAACAGGACATACTGCAGTTTTTCACAGGTACAGCCACAGCTAAATAAATTTGTTCACAATACAGGGGAATGGCAGTCTTGCGACACACACAGCTGATGCTGGTCCGTTTTGAAATATTGGTTCATCCTGAAAAAAATTTTGAAGCCTGGTGAAAGAGAAGAAAATCTTCTTTCAAAAGCTTTTTAAGTCAACTGGTTTGCGTTGGGAAAAACCTTGCAAATATCAGCTCGGTTCTGCCTCAATGTACTGTATAATTACAGTCTCTTTTCCTCCCCCTATGATTAATATAATCAGCATCTGGATATTTTCTTGTTGCTTTTATTAGTATTATTAAACAAAATAATCCTCAGAGCTGGTATTCCAAAACTGATTTAAGAACATTAAACAGCACTTGTGACCATTAAGGACTGATCTGGATGATATTACGGTGCTCATATTTGTTATCACTGTATGAAAGTTATTATAGTAATAAACCCACATAGTTTTCCAAGTGATTCCATTTAATCTCAGCAAAAA
>RSEF01000005.1:44788996-44807833 GCA_003993805.1 Himantopus leucocephalus | reverse complement strand
AGAGAGATTCTCCCCGAAGGCCATCCCTGAGGAGCTTCTGAAGAAAGTGAGTTTTTGAGAAGCAGCACCATTTCTGGGGAGAAGTTACTTGCTTTAAGGTCATGTGTCACCTCAGTGGCAGAGACAACACAGGAGCATTAAGACTTTCTCTCCAGTCCCTTATTATAACCAGTGGACCATAGCCCCAAATTTCTGCAAGTCAGCTCGTCCCTGTCTGTCACAAATACTTTCATCCTTTTATGAACTGATATCTCGTTCCTACACTAATAAGCATGGTTGGAGTAGAGTTAGTAATTTAAATTTATGACTTGTGTACCCTATTTTAACACTTTTCCAAAGACTCATTAAATCTCTTTTATGTGTATTTTTCCCTGCCTCATACTTTCATTAATTGGAAAAAAGAGAATAAAGTCCCATTTACAACACCACTGCAGCCATGCAGGGTCCTTGCTTGACTGATGTTCTTCTAATGAATTATATGTATTGTAAACAAGTACTGCAAACTAGCCCAAGGTCTTCTCCATTAATTTTTCATTAATGAAATTCACCACTTAGCTTGTTTGACACTTAAGTGATTCCCATAAATTTAAAATAGAGGTCACCATAAGGAAAGCATTTGAAAGTGTCATTGAGGGAACAAGCTAATGAACTATTCACCCCTCCCCAAACGCTTTTAAATTCACAGGCTAGTCAGTTGTAAAATTTGAAAACCAGTAATATTTTAATTCTTAAAGTAGCTGCCAAGGTTTAATGAAAAAATAAATACTCTAATAAGTGATCTTTTGCTCAGGGGCTTTTTCTTCTCTTCTGCTTTCTTCTCCTTTTACATTCTATAGCAGGATAGTTCCTATGCCTTATTTAGCTTAGTATATCATGAAAAAAGAATACCTATATAAGAGAGGAGCAAAGGAAAGAGTGGGCTTAACCCACGACACCCTGTTTCAGTTGATTGCAATTCATGGTGGGGCATGTGAGGCCATGTTAATAGACAATCTCTCTTCCATGTTCCAGACAGGAAAGCTCAGTCATAATCTTTGACGCTATCTTCTCCCACAAAAACTCTGCAATACAGGCCTTGATCCAGCCATCATTTTCTGCTAGTCAGCAACGTAAATGCTAAACAATAGTTTGACCTAGCTGTATCAGGCAGGTCATTTCGTGGTTTAGTTACAACTCTACAATTAGGTAACAGAGCTGAATCGCATCCCCCTGGGCCTGAAAATGAAGCTGAGGCATTGATATTTCCCTCCTGACCAAAATCTGTCTGCACAGTCCGTTTGACAAGGCTCTACATTACTTCATTTGTTGTGAATTTCAGCATGTCAGGGTACAGCCAGCCAACAGGCAGTCTGAGGCAAGGTCGGTGCACCAAAAGCTGCTTTGCTGCAAACACACTATGCTCTCAGCAACTCGGCGCTGCAGTGGCTGCACAGAGGTCTCCCCACAGGAGGCAGAGAGCAGCATTTCACTGACCTGTTTCCTATTTTCACTGAGGATCTGGCTTTGGCACAAAGTACATATGATGGATGAAGCCAAAAATACCATGGTCCTCCTTATGGGTTCCCTCAAAAAAAAAAAAAAAAAAAAAAAAAAATAGAGTCACTGCCTTGTCACCTAAGNGGAATAGAATAGTTCAGTTGGAAGGGACCTACAATGGTCTTCACCCTCTCAGTAAATAAATGTTTCCTAATGTAAATGTCCCCTGACACAGCTTTGAACCATTCCCACACATCCTGTCGCAAGATACCAGCAGGAAGAGAGCAGCGCCTCCCTCTCCACTTGCCCTCCTCAGGAAGCTGTAGGGAGCAATGAGGTTGCCTCTCAGCCTCCTGAAGGCTGTGTAGAGATGGTAACGAATATTATGAATATTATATTTCATTCTCACCTTAAGTACAGAGTAGGACAATGGAGGCTAATCATCATTACCATCATCATCTGCTAGTAGCCAAATGCCCTGTGTGAAATGAGCAGATAGGTCTTGGCCTTCCTGAGGGTTGAACAGGTGCCTCCATAAAAAACCAGCCCACAGCCACAGCCAGCACTAATTGGCTCCCTTGTTGGCACTTTTAGTAAAGAGACCAACTAATGAGCAGGAGTGAATGCTGAACTCCCTAAATACAGCTGCCTGCTAAGGCCTAGGTATGAACAACAGATATGGAGCATACAGAAACAACTTCCTACTTTTTGCACTGAGTCTACTCTGATTATAAATAAATGACTCTCCTCTTTAGGGGTCCCCCCCATTGACATGGAGGGATTTAAAATGAAACCACTTAATAACAAGACTGGAGGACAGGTATGTGCCTCTCATGATTGCAGCCAGGCTGCTGCACATCAACACTATGAAAGCTTAGAAATAGGAGTGTTCGTTTATGGGGTGTCCCATTCAGTGTTAATCTCTGCAGAGAGGAGAGCTATCAGTAGGTGTTTAAACAGACTGATGATTTTTGTGTCTCTTGAGGTTAGTAGGCATGGAAGGGTGACGCTGCTAGTATGCAGAAATAAAGATGGAAAATCTTGTTTTAAGTTGCACCTTAATGCAACTGGGGATATAAACAAGTAATACTACAAATTGTAAGTACATATTAAGTCTCTATCCATCTACCTCAGAGTTTTACAATACATCTTCCATCACTGTATGAAAGTCTGTTTACATTATTCTAAATCTACAACACTCAAAAGCAACATTACCTTGGGAAAACATGCGGTATAAATCACAGTATTCCCTCTCACAGCTCACTGCACAAACTTAAGGAGAGACATGTCTTGATGAATGCCTCATATTACTTCATTTAAAGTTAATGAGATTTGGTCTGCATATTTGACAGAAGACTGCAGAGCAACAGATGACTTCAGCAAATGCTATTGGCATAAGAAACCTTGCATATTAGGTGTCTAACAAAGTGCGCACAACCAGCTGGAATTAAAGATGACTGCCATATGATCTAAGTTAGGCAATTTTCATACTGAGTGGTAGGATCTTCAATGACACTACCTGATACAGTAGAAAACAGCAGACAAATTTTTGGTACGCAAGTCTTCCCCTTGGGTTGTTCGCTGTGTGTATGTTCTTCACCGTTCTGTCTGTAACGGAGCAATTACTATGTACTAAATTTCTTCAGTGGGGTTTCACCATCTTTTGCACTCATCTCCCCTAAAATACACCAACTCAATACATATGAAAAAAGAAAACCAAATACTCTGTGTTTCATCTTCTTCCCCCCAAAACAGGATATATATTAATAGGGATGGGTTATGCTGGTAAGGCAGAAAAACAGTTGAAAGGTCACATGTCCAAAAATTATTTTTAAAGAAGGTCTTAAGTAAGACTTAAGTAGCTGCTTTGCACAGAAGTGAATTTGCTCTATGAGAAGGAGCTTGTGAAGCTTGTATACTGTTCCAGCTGTTCCTCATTTGTGAAGAACGAACTTTCATCTTCAAGGCATTCAATTCAACGTCCTTCTGCCAACTTCAAACTCACAACCACCAGAAGATATACATTCTGTATTAAAAAGAGAGGACTATACTCCATAGATTTGGGAACAATGAGGAGGACCTGAAAGGTAGTGCATCCCCCAGCATCACCTTGAAGATAAAGAATAAGGTGTGTACTGTGGAACTTCTCACACTGGAATGAGCACCCACTTGCATGTTATAGTGGATCATGCATCAAAGCAGCTGACAATGCCTGTGAAAGCTAGAGGGATTACCCTCAGTACTTGAAAGCAATACAACTAGGCTGACTACAAAGAGGGAAAAAAGCATTGACAGAGCTGAGAGGTAAGATCTGAGTCTAAACATAAAATGCTTTAGCCTACAGACTTCATTGAAACAAGCCTATCCCTCAGTAAGGTACAAAAGGCAGCCAACAATAAGCACTCTACTGGAAGGAGAGCCAGCATATACATTTTAATGAAATTCAATTCTTTCTGTAATTGGGTCACATCAGTAAAAATGTATGCAAATTTATGGGCTTACAATGAGTTTAGCAGTTGTGAATGCCTAATAAATCATTTGTGAAAAACAATGGCTTTGTATTCTCACCCCAAACCCCTGTCCTGTCATTACCCAATCCTATAAGTGCCCTGCTGAGGTCTGATACGCACAGCACACATGCACAGAAAGCAGGATGTAGCTCAAGACTTGTTTTTCTTTGAGCTGCCTGCATTGACGGGAGGAGGTGAGGAAATAGACTCTTAATTAAAAAGGTAACGAAATGAGATCTTGAGAAATTATTACTTTGGTGGGTTGATGCGGCTCAGTAGAAAACTCCACTGGAAAGCAAGGGATGCTGTGGGTTTTGGTTCCAGTAACACAGCACTTCAAAAAGATATCCTAGTCTCATGACCATTTCACAAAGAGGAAGAAATCACTGAAAGCCCTTTCAAAAGGATTTTTTTTTTAAACAGCCAGATAGGAAGCCATTATCTCTAAAGACTTTTAAATGTAGGTCTCAATGAAGCAGAAAGTGCTTTCTAAGATGATTGAATTACTTACCAAAATGTTGTGTGTTAATTTAATAGGATTAAAAACACTTAACGTGGAAATGTCCTGCTCTGCCGTGCTTGCAAACAGAAGCTGAATTCCACGTTTGAAATTACTCCACCAGAGACCACTACTTCTTGGGAGGTTCCAGTGTTTTCATTAGCACACTGCTTTCCTATCAGTCTAACTATTTCTAACAAGCGCACAAAGCCTGGCTCAAGCAGCTGAATAAGGGTAACACTCCCTGCTGAGGAACTTGCAGCAGCATGATGCTGCCATACTCTGAGTGAGGGTGACCTTGGCCAGCCTCCCCTCTGCACACCTTCAGCATGTGCCAGGGAAGTTAGATCAAACCAAGTCCTAGTGCGGGCCCTGTGCAGGTGCCCTTTATCCATACGACTTGTTCCCAGATGAATAAATGCATTTACCTTAGAGAGTCGAGCACTGGGCGAGGATCAAGATCTGGATTCTACCCTAGGCTGCACCACTGGCCTCCTAGGTCTCAAGTCACTTCAGTGACACTTGCTCCATGCCTGTACAAATGCAGTAACAACGCTGACTTCCTTTCTAAAACTGCTCCAAAAACTACTCATGAAATGCAATCTAAGACATAAACATTAGCATGCTGGAAGAGAACAACTCATATGCAGACTCAAGCCAGAAGTTTCCAGCAGTAAGTTCAGTAAAAGCTCTATTACTGACGTTATAAATGCTCCACATTCAGGGATTGTGCTACTTTTGACACTGTCAGTTAATACCAGGCAACTGAAGGATATAAACACTCAAAGTTATAGTGTAATGAATGACAGGAAGTTTGCAGATTCATTTAAATATATTGATAGCGGTATATAGCTTTATTCACTTAACAGCAAAACTAGCTGTAATCTTGATGTATGTGCATTGCACAGTCATGCCTCCAGTTCCACTTCAGTGAGTTTTCCTGAGGACTTTCAGGGTACTCTGAACATCACAGGAGGGGAAGTGTATTTCCTGAATTAGAAGAATCCTTCCAATATATTATTTGTAATATACCGAGAAGTAAACTCTTACTTTTATTACTACCATTCCTTGGACTCCAGAGGAGACAGTTCACTCCAGCTGCAGTCATTCTTAAAGCAAGATTAGTCCTGCTGCTGCATCCACAACACGTTTGCAGAAGCTGATGGCAGAGGATTGGTAGCATCTTTCTGTACTGCTAATGTGAAAAAAGTTCTGCGATGTATTACTCTGCATTTATTCCTCAATCTGTACAATATGAATTTCACTAAATCACAGTAACATTTTGTTATCCCAGACTTGCAGTGTAAATAAATATTTACACAGCTTATTTACCTTGTTATGAACTTTATGGTTGTAATACATATTTTCCACTATATTTTCCACTGTTCCAGCAGAGTGACGTCCAAGTAGGACCTCGGGGTTATGCTCCTTGCTCTAGCTCTGACTTGCTGTGTCACTGGGGACTAGCCACTTAACCTTTCTGTGCCTGTGTTTAAAGTAAATGTAAAATGAACTGATACTATAAACTCGCCTGAAGTGTTTCCATCCCAGGTGTGTTGTAAGGCTTAATTAATTAGTGTCTGTGAAGCACTTTAAGCTCTTCATATAAAATACAGTATATACTGAGATACTATGATTGCCTATTGTGTTTATTAATGCTTCACAGCACCAGAAACCCATTTTTAATAATGTTTTCCATGTATTTTAGAATCTTATTAGGGACACTTTTCATAGGGAAATCTATGAATGTAAGGCTAATTCACACTCTTCCTTTCAGACCTCTGTCTCAGCTCTGGAAGACCTCTTTCTACTCATGGGCTCCTCATCTGGCTCTCCCAGATCCTGTGTGCACCTAAAAACCCCTAGTACTTGAGTCTGAAGGGAGTCAAGGGGCTGCCTATGGCCAAATCTCAAGGCATTCTCATGGGAAACTGTCTAGATCACCTAGAAAGATGCTAAATCCCAGGGCTTTTACACTATTTCAGGGCACCTTTTTCAGAAAGACAGATGCTTTGAATTCATAGAAAGACTTGCATTTCAGGGTATGGAAATGGACTGCTGCAGCATACACCACTCAGACATTTGAAGGGATTAAAAAAACCCCAAGAAGTTACAGCTAGAGAAAAGAATCTTTCATGGACTTCTCTGTTTCACTAATGCATTCACTGATCTTAAAAACGTCATTTTTCACCAAAAGGGCAGTCAATCAATGCAATAGATCGCNTTCAGTTTTCACCAAAAGGGCGGTCAAGCAATGCAATAGATTGCCCAGAAATGTTCTTCAGTGTCCATCCACAGCGGTTTTCAAGTCCAGATTGGAAAAAACCCTGAGTAACCTAGTCTGACTTCTTGCCNGTCATTTTTCACCAAAAGGGCAGTCAATCAATGCAATAGATCGCCCAGAAATGTTCTTCAGTGTCCATCCACAGCGGTTTTCAAGACCAGATTGGAAAAAACCCTGAGTAACCTAGTCTGACTTCTTGCCCAAGCTTCATGCATATCCCTTCATGCTTAGACATTCCCTTATGCCATTCCTGGTAATTTTCTATCTGCCTCACTGGTGATCTGAAACCTGCCCGGTATTCTCATTGTTCAGTCACTTTAGTTAACATGGCATTTTGGCTCTGGACCGGCAGAGATGTTCTGGACTCCCACCAGAGGATTATTTCACATCCTTAGAGAAAATCTCCATGGTACTACACAAAATCTACCAGAATTTGTAACAGGTGAGTAGGCTTCCTCAAATCATCTCAGCCCTATCATAATGTCTTCAGATAGCAGATACACAAAACTTCCATTATTGAGCTTTCTGTTCCCTAATCTGTTCTATGGATCGTATAATTTTACTCAGTGCAGTAAACAAAGTTAGAAGAACAAAGAATATTAAAGAACATAAAATTAGCTCATAAACTACGGCGCACCACAATGGCAGGTTGCAGTTCTACTCACTGAAGAATCAGAGATTTAAACATGTAATAATTCTGTTACGCAGTATATATTGATTTAAAAAAATGTTTTGTGCAGACCAATTGTCTGCAACTATTAAATATTCACCAGACACCTTTAGATATATTCTAGAACTACAGAAAACTTCAAGGATTCTGTGAATTTTTAAAAATCATAAAATGTACCATACTACTTTTTGTCTAAACAATGTCATTGTGTTAAGACAGTGCAAACCATTTAAGAAAAAGACAACCCAAGAAGAAAAAACTAACTTGAAACTTTAGGCCTTGCTACTAAGCAAAAAAGTTTGATCTCACAAATATGGAGTCATAGAGCATCTCAGTGACTTCATTCTTTTATTTTGGAGTAAATGAGAATTCAAATGTGAGCATGTGTTTATTCCAGAGAAATCAGGTCAGGGCAGATTTGGAAAAAGTGACGAGCCACTTGGAGCTGCCTATCACCACTGCATGTATTTCACCTAAAATTGCTATGACTTTGCTCCAACAAGTTAATGAGTATTTTGGCTGTTAGCTTCAGCAGGAACAAACTCATTCTTTTCAATGATACATGATTAGATTAAAAGCTCCCCAAAATTATCTATAATTATTAGTAAATTATTAATATGAAAAATGCTTTCAAAATGTATTAGGCAAGCTACAACTACTGGCTTTACATCTAGTATTTTGCTAAGGTTTTAATAGACATTTCTTTTTGTTTTCTTCAAAACCTCAAGTAAGATTAATGTTTGCTATGTTAAAAGGAGCGATTTAACAAACAGTAACAGCAATTCAGCCCCTGCAGGTTACATATATGTATGTATATGCACCAATATACCGTCCAATGGACACAGTCACAAGTGGATGTGCACTGCTTTACCAGTGCCTAAGCCGTGGAAGAACCCAGGAATCCTGATCTGCAATTCCTACTCCAAGCAGAAACAAAACTAATCTTGATAAATCATTAAACATCTTTTGAAGGTCACTGCTTTAAATGTCACCCAATTATTCTATTAACACAGGTTTATTTATATGACCACTTCCTTTGTGATATTACAAACTAGCCTGGATAAAACACTAGCAAACATACAGTAGCTGGCTGTACAGCATTAGCACTGAATGACCTACGAACACAACATTTTTTTTTAATGGAACTAATTCTCAAAATGCAATCAAACTTCAGAGCTGCTAGGAATGTTACAGTAGCTCCTACAGAAGGAGAGAAGTGGTTAACGTTTGAATTGGATTTTTTTTTTGTTTTTGAGAAATCTGTAAAATGAAAGGGGTTTCTCTTTCATGGAATATTGATCTGACTTCCTGTGACCATCCAAACTCCTGTTCTGTACTGCAACAGCATTTCCCATTAGAGAAGACATTAAAGACCTTCTGTTCCCTGCATCAAATCAGGACTCCTGTGTTACATTCTGGGCTCCTGCTCCCTAGGCTAAGTCACTTGATTCCCATGCTTCAATTGCAAAAAGAAAGCTCAAAAATCAAGATGAGAATCCACATTAACAGAAAAGATACTTTGCTGTGAATCAGATAACATTCCTTAAGTGCTCTGAGATGTTCGAATGAAAGTTGCTAGCACTAATACCAAATACGAGCTGTAGTATTATTAATACCATCTAATGAAGACTGGTGTTTTAAGAAACAGGTTTTGCTATTTTCACATTTAAGCTACCACTCTGATTGTCTAAGAGAAACAAAGCTAAGGGCTTATGAGCCTCAGAGCTAGCCAGTGTACACAGCATAACAAAAGATTCAAAGAATTACTAGAAAAAAATTCCACTGAGAGGTTTTGTGACATCTTTAACCACACAGAGCTCCACCTACACACAGTTTCTAAATATTTATAACAACCTAAGTAGGAAATTAGTGCTATGCAAATCTCTGCAGAATATTTATTTTGCTGAAAAGTATTATATTGGAATAAGGAATTCTAATTTTGTAGTGTGAATATATGAAAATGAAAGCATTAATTATTCACACAAATAAAATGAGAAAATTAATATCAGCTGTATACTACAGTTCCAATACAATATATCCTCATCCCCGCCTCCACAGACATGGAACCTGCTGCTTTTGCAGCTGTGCGAAATAGCCACACAAAGGTCAAATCTTTTAAAGCTGTGAAAATTATCTTGACAATGCAGAGCTTGGATGTAGGGTTTCATCAGTCCAAACGTGTTCAATTCATTTTGTATGTAGTAATGTACAAGACCAAGCTGCTGCCATTCCTCCTGGTCCTCATCGTATCCTGCTACTTAGAAGTTTATTCAAAAAGCCTGAAGCCAAACGTAACATTTTACAAGAAACCAAGATTCACAACAGTACCAAAGTTTGCAGTTTTACCACAGCCTCCTGTAGCATTTCTCGTTAAGCTGAAGCATCTGGAAAGTATGTAATTACGTAAGAATTTTCAAGATTAAAAGGAAAAAAGAACTAAAAGGATAAGTTTTATTCCTGGTAGAGAAGAGAAAAAAAAATACCCCTCATGCACCTCAAAGCAAGAAAAAAAGCACATAAAAGCATTTTCCTTTCCCTTGAACAACAGAAAGGCAAGACCGGTCCTAAGTCCTAGCACCAATTCTGAACATCTTATACCTCAGTCTACCGCAGTGAGGCAAGCAACTCAGACAATCGCCTTAGAGCCCGTGGCAACTTCATTAGGCAGCACTGCACATCATTACTCAATATGTAGAAGGAGAAGGGACTCCCAAGAAAGGATTTTATCAGAACGTCGATTGCTTTCTCATGGCCCTGCAAGGGTTAGAAGCAATGCTCTGGAAAAACATTTTCTCCTATATTTATTGTTTTGATCGTTGGCCAGATTCAGAACAAAATTACTAACGCTGCCCTAATAACAGAGCCTTTTGCTAAACTGTCTGTGGCTCAAGTCCCTGTAGTATCAGCTGTGTTTAAAAGAACTGACTCCTATGGCAAGCTGTGCAGTGAGTCTGCATGCCAGACCAAACTTCCAGAGTGATGGCTCTGTATTCCCATCCAGCCATGTGGAAGGGGAAGAGCACTGAATCAGTGATTCACGAACACCACATCTGAAGCCAATCACGTCCTACACAGCTTTCCACCACTCACAATTGACTGATCACCCTGGATGCTGTCACATCCATATGTTATTTCCAACATATTTACCTTTGCTCCATCGGAACCTCATTCCCCAGGGCACCAGTGATGCTCAGGATGTCCTCAGGATGAGGAGTGACTCAGGTGGCACATTCAGCACTGGCAGCTGTTTTTGTCTTAAATGGATGGTGACTGAGACCTGTCTGATTCTGTTACAGCAGGTCCCCTCAGCTGGAAAGGATACCAAGTGTCCCAACAGCAAGGACTGATACAGTCCTTGAGAGGTGAGAGGATACAGCTGTATGGCAAACAGACCTGTCCCTCCCGTTTGAATCTGCAAATGCTGGCCAACACCATGAGCGGTGCTGCATCGCAACTCGGCTGCCACCCATCTCCTCTAAACACTACATAGCAGTATAGCTTCCTCAGCACTCAGCAAAAAGTTTTCCAATCATTTTTTAACACTAGATCACTAAATGTTTTCCAGTAGGCAGGAAACCTGCAACAGCAGGTTTCCTTTTCTAGAATTGGGTTTGCCACCCAAATAGCAGTGTTGCTTAAACTGGGTTTAGTACCTTCTTGCTTTTCCCCTTGCTCCTGAATCATCCTCCAGGTAACTGTGGTAAAAACATTTATGTAATCAGGTTGCAAATCAGAGTGGGAATCTGGTNCAGGTAACAGTGGTAAAAACATTTATGTAATCAGGTTGCAAATCAGAGTGGGAATCTGGTCCAGCTGATAGATAACCCAGATGGAAATCGTCATTTTACTATTATCAGTGTTATTCTTTCTCAAGTGGAGCAGTTTCCCAGCCCAGTTCACAGAATGGCTGCACAAACGTATACAAAGAGCCAGCACAGGGCCAGGAAAGCACAGCACAGTAACAACTACTCAGAAGTTGTTGTTACAAAAAGGCAGAACTCTGGCTGAAAAGCAGTTTGTTAGACTGCCCTCTCGCTTGAAAGGTTGCAATCTGGAAGCCACAGTGTACACACAAATACAATGCCTTCTAACATAGCATGGTCAAAATCTCGTGGAAAAAAACATCCAGTTGCACTTGCTGATATTCATGCCACATGCATCCATTAAATTGAAGCTTGAGACAACAGAGAAAACAATATGTACGATTTAAACACTTCTTGTTATTCACTGTGTGCTCCCTGTTGGCTTAGAGGAAAGAAAAAAGGAGGAGGGGGGGAGAGAGGAAAAAGAACAGTCTTTCTAAGTTTTATTCTGTTTTGTTTGCAGGGGATTAAAATTATTTTACCCTACGCCCATGGCTGGGAATTTCAGCTCAGGGAGCTATACATTTTGCACCGTGCTAAAACATCAGTGTTTTCTTAACAATTTAAGACCAGTATTGTGGCCCCTCTGTAAATGCAGGGAATTAAAGTCCTTTCTGCTGTGTTTCTGCATGCTGAGTAAGTCTCCAATTAGTTGAGCTGTTAATTTTGTAGTTTTCTGTATCTTGCCTCTATTAAACTGATTTGTTCAATCATGCTGAACGGTCACCTGCCGCCTGTGCTCTAAAGTGTCCTGCTTGCCTTGGACGGTGATCTCTTTCTCACACTTTGTTCACAGCATTTCTAACAGTGGGGTCCATTTCCCTTCACGGTATTTTTACTTGCTTCTAGAAATACATCTGAAATTGTTGCATGAACAATTTCCAGCTTTCTGCCGGGTTCCCTCCAGCCCTCTTGTGCTGCTCCCAGATGAAAAGGACCTTATTGGAAAAAACCTATAAAATTGAACAGAAAATGAAACTCTCCCTCTTCCCCTAACTTGTCACTATACACTAACACTATAGACATAGTGTTACCTGCTGTGGACATTATCGTCCCAATAAGCTTTCGATCAGGCCATGAAAAGAGATATATCTCTGTAGCAGTGTATTTGACAGTTCATTCTTTGGGGCCAGAAGCATTTCAGTGTAAATAAACAGAGCCACATTAAATTAAAACTAGTCTAACAGGGTGATATTATCCTGAGCAAAACATTTGCAAAAAAACAAGTAAAGGGCACATATTTGCTTAACTTCTAAAAGCTTATAGAGCTCACTACATCATCAAAGNCCTAACAGGGTGATATTATCCTGAGCAAAACATTTGCAAAAAAAACAAGTAAAGGGCACATATGTGCTTAACTTCTAAAAGCTTATAGAGCTCACTACATCATCAAAGACTTTAGCAAAATGGCACTGTGACAAGAAAGAAAAACAAAACAGGGTAATTTTCACCTCAGTTCTTGAAACTCAACCACTCATACAGATAGGTGAGCATTAAAAAGAACGTGAATCACAAAAAAAGTATACTGCTATGGAAGCGACCAGCCTCCACCAAGACTGTTGGTATTCCTCATTGGTCATCAATATTGACAAAATTCACAGCATTCCCCCGGAAAATACTGAAACCCAATAAGCAAAGTACAAGCAATGTAACTGGCATTATTTTAATCATTGAAGGAGCTCAAGTTTGATATAAGGTTTGCTTTATAAAGGAGACATAGCCAAGCCTCACCATCTCACACACACAGTCCAGTATTTAAATCTTTTATATGTCAGACTGAGGCTTTTCTGAGTATTTGAAACACATACATAAGCCTATCCCTATTTGCTAAGCATGCACTTACCTGCAGATTTCTGGGCATTACACATAAACATCAGCTCATACATAAACGTGAGTTTGATTCATGCCTAGAAATTCTGTCCTAATACAAACTGGTGCCTCACTTCTGCTGACCTCCACATTCTTCACCTTCTTGCATCAGCTCTTTATGTGATTCATTACTACCAACCCACCAGTACCCTATCATAAAAATTGTGTACTGTATATGATTAGACCTTTCTCAAGGAGGTCATCCTGTAACATTGTGCTGAACTTTACCAAAGTCTAGCTCAGGTATAACTGATCCATCAGTGAAGTTGCTGTTGCTCTCCCACCCCATGTGTGCCCTCTGCAAGGTTACAATTTGCTAGAACTTTCACTTACTTACCTTTCATTACCCAATGCCATAAATGCCATGTCATTCCTCTCCCTTACATACCCTCGGACAACTTTGATCAATCCCTTTCCCTACCTGACTTGTCCACCTGCCCAATTCTCACATTCGCTCAATAATGCATTGAAAGTGCGGGGTCTTCTGATAATGGTTTACCACATTTAATTTCCAGTGAATGTCAGCTTCCATCGAGTGATGCACAAACTGCACGCTAATCAAATTCCTTGTCTATAGGGGCCTGACTGTACCTACCTCATGAATATGCAGGCAGCTCTGTTTCTTTGAGTAAGACACAAACATATTTCTTGTCAGATAGGAACTGCTGTTATGTGTATATATTTTCTTCCCTCTTGTTCTTTTTGCATAAAGCAGATGAGATTCGGTGTTTGCCGGAGCAGACATATTTTTTCCAGGGTAAAACAGCAACCTAGTGCTGGATGATAAATGCTTTGCCTGCGATCCATATAATGCAATTGCAGTTTGAGTGTTCTGGGTTCCTGTATTTCTGTGTTGCACTTCGCAAGCATAATGCTGAAATCACAGGCAGGGTGATAAATGTTAACAATTTATTCAGCGTTTGAAAATACTGAGAATAAGCTCTCTCCCTTGGTCTGCTTTCACTCAGATGTTTAAAACAAGGAAGGACTATCAGATCCCCTTGTCTGACCTTCTGTGTAATACATGCCCTTAAATTTTATCATCACCTGTGTATTGAGCTTGGCGATTTTTTTCTTCTTTTTACTAAAACATATCTTCTAAAAACATGATGTTCATTGCCCTGTCTTCATTTGGAGGCTTCAAGAAATAAGGACTCCATGTCCCCTAATACTTATTCCAGTAGTTAATCAATCTCACTCTTAGAAATGAGGCACCAATTCTTAATTTGAATTTGTCTGCATGAAACATTCAGCTATTAGTTTTCTTCATGTCTTTCCCTGCTAGATTAAAGAGGCCTTTATTATTTAGTAGTTTTGACTTTTGAAAGTACTGATGTCTTGTAATCAAGTCTGCTCAGTCTATTTTTGGGTAGGCTAAACAGCCCTAGCTTTTCAAGCTCTTTCTGTGATGAATTTGCCAGCCCTTGAATCTTACTGGGGTAAAGATTTCTCTTCTATAGCGTCTAAACTAGGGAATTAATCGTTTAAAAACAGTTGTCTTGTAACATGCCAATGTTATAAGACAATATGTGTCCTGCTACCTCAGTTACACATGTATTCTGACTTAAAGCCTGTACAAATGTCTTATTTATGTGCGCAATTATGTCCGTTCTGTGCAGACCTGAAAGAGCAGAGCTTGCAGTTTTAGGAGTAATTATTTAGTTACAAACACTGATAACACATTCATATCGTATCATGCATTCATTACATAAATCAAAGCTAACTGTAGACAGAAAGTGAAGGACAAAAGAATTAAGTACCTTTTCTAAGTTAAGCATCAAAGCTAGGGAGAAATAGGCCTAGGACACTATAGCTTCAGTGCTGTAAGCTACCTGCCTTTCCCAAACCCCATCTGCTCTTTCCATAAATACTTTAAAAGCACTTAGTGATACAAAAGATCCCGGAATCTGAAGCGTCCTTCTGGTATTTAACATCCACAGACCTGGCACAAAAGAGGCCAAAATACTGTAAAATTCTGTAAACCTTCTGCGATCATCTCCTAGTGTCCAGTGCCCCAAAGACAGAATTTCCTAAAGGCATTAGAAAATGTTATTCCTCTTACACTGTTCTGTTGTCACCCTCTTTAACTGTCATTGCCAAAGTGGGCAGTATTTAATGCCATTCCTGATAGCAAACAATACATTGCTAACATCACCGCTATGAACTAAAATTCACTTCCACTGTTCATGAGCTGCCAAAATGGCTCAGTGTTTTTCCTGCTTTTCTCTGATACCTCAGGTAAATCCTTTTGCTTTGTGCCCAGTGATGTTCTCAGAAGGCGGCAGCACAGAGGCATGGTGCAGCAGATGCTGTTTCCCCAGTTGCTGCGGAGTGGGATGGCACTGCATACCTTCCCTTGGTGGGAAGCAAGGCCATGAATTGTCATGGAGACTAGCAAGAAACAAGCAGCTCCTCATCAGCTGCGGAGAGCCAGCAGGAGCTAAGGACTGCTGCAAGGCTGCATCCCGCCTCACTGTGAGGGGACAGAGTCCAGCTCCTACCCACAACTCTCTTCCAAGCGTGGTGAAAACTCCTGGCTCTGCTAACTTCTGGGTCAACCAGAAGGTCAGAGACAGTGTTTTGATGATGCAGAAAGAAAGGGCCATCTTCTTAGCACTCCTGTTTATCTACCTACCTCAGAATGGTCTTGTGAGGATTATCACATTCCCATGCAATCTGCTAGGTGTAAGTTGGATAATTTGCAAGAAGAATATTTTAAGTCATTGTTTTTGTTGAAGAAATGAGTTGTGTGAGGGGATTCTGCCTGTAACAGAACCTCTGACTGAAACCCCATTACTTTTGGTTCTTATCTTTCTGAAAATGGAGAGACTGACCCTGTCCGTGAGCTTTAAAAGCAGCGATAAATTAATGTCTCTGCTGTTTTCCATCCTTTCTATTTTTTCAGCAGCAAACTGACTGTGCCATAATTAAAGGTGACACTCATGCACACATATCCACTATTTGCATGACATATGACCCACCTGTCAGAAAATACTTTCAACTAATAATCATCATAGAAATGCTCCTTCTTGGATGCGTTTTTTTTCTACTAGAAAAGAGAAACCTGAATGAAAAGAGAATTAATATTTTTATTTTTTTTTAACTTTTGTTGGTTGAAGCCCAAGTCCATGGCTAAAAAGAGAGCTCAAAATTAAATTCTTATACAGACCTAAGCCAATAAGGTGGTTTAGATTTGATCTGATCCAGCCCAAAGAGATTCCCCAATGGATAACTAGCAAGAGTTCTGACAGCTAACCTGACCTCAGGTCTTGTCTCTGCGTGCCACAGTTTGCTAAGCAGGCTGGGAAACACTTTTGCTTATTTGTCATTTTCCTTAATCATGGGCCTTGATCCTTGACACAGAGTGTCCCAGTCAACCCTGATGTTATACTGGAGCTCATAAAAGATACATTTTTAGCTTGTGGGGCTTGGGCAGTGTCCTTTGGTAGTGTCTTTTGGCATATTCAGAGCCCAAAGAGTGGTTATATGGTAAAACCCACCTTTTCTCTGTGCTGCGTTTGAACAGCTGAATAGCTTGGGGTTTTTCCACAGCAATCACAGTATTTTTTTTCCCTTTTTCAAACCGTACTACTTAGGCCCATCTAGTTTCACTGGCTTTGCACTATACAGTGCCACCACCATCAAAGGGAAGAGTTGTAAAATAAGTCTTCATCTCACTAGGTGAATTTATTGCTGTCATAAAAATAAAGGCCCCCAAGGTTCATTGCGTCCACTGTACTGAAGACACAGAGTGCAAGCTTGGGGAATTTACTGTAGTATACCACTGTGTCATTGTACCTACCTGAAAACTTGGCTCAGCTGACATCTGGAAGCATTAATAAAGAAAATGCAACCTAAGGGGAAAGAACCAGGGATGTTTGATTTGTTGGAAGAAAAATGTATATTATTATGGAGTCAGAAAGCAAGTTATAAGCCAGAGTTTGTATTTTTCACTGTGAAGATGTTAGCTAGGCTTTATTAATGTTTTCATAAATTATTTGCTGAAACAGAGCCCCTTACACAAACTGCATACTTATTTATCTGTTTTGGAAGTTTGCCCCTGACGGAAAACACTATCATTTGAGCAGGAATTTGCAAATGGTTCCAAAGTTTGTTTTTTAAAGGTTGTTATCCTGAAAGTGTCAGGAAAGACTGTTTTCTCCCATGAGTCCATGAAATGCAGAGACAGGAATCCCATATTGCCTGTAGCAAGAGAATGAGCTGGAAGGCAGAATGCATCAGATGAGGAGGCAGTAGGTGGTAAAGAGCTTTAGGATCTCCAGTAAACAGTCTTTGCCAAAGATGTTATAAGACTGGAGGTGCTTGCTTAGAAAAACAGGTTTGCAAGGAACACTCTGCCCAGGTTGTTCTGTGGATAATGTAGGTAATTAGAAGGCCCAGCAGAAGACAAGACACAACGATGCAAACTGTTCTACAATCCCAGAAACAATCCCAGGCCTGAAGAGACTATAACCTAAAGAAAATGGAGAGAAATTTTAGCAAATTAGAAGTAAACAGGACAAACTGAATCTCCCGTGATTCTACAAGATGTCAGTGGTAGGGCTCACGAAAAAAAATAAAAATCAAAGACAAACCAATTACGTAACCTGTACAAAGCAGTGCCATCTTCTAGAATAGCAACAGCCTCCTCTGGAGGATTAACCCCCAGTTTGAGGATTCATCTCATGTAATTTAAAGACCTACTTTTGAAACAGTTGGCGAGACTGTCTATATAATGAATGGAGAATTATCAACAGAATGTCTCCTAGTTTTTGTGTGTGTGTCTTCAGCTAGGAGGAATCACAACATAGAAGTCTCCAGGGTTTCCTAAATGCAGCAAGAAGAATCCCACCCAACATGACTAGGATAATCATTACTGGAATCCTTTGATTCAAGTTGTAGTTGAACATGAAGAAACCCCCAGCTGATTCCAGAATTAAAAAAAGTAAAAGCTTTAAAGTAAAAGCAAAGTATTCTGCTGACAGTAATTGAAATCGCACACGCTGTCCAGAGAAAAGTTCTAATTCTCAAAGGTTTCACATAATTACATGAACTATCAACAAACAAAAATTAAGGGTTCTCACTAAGTTCCTGGGAAACTTCCCTGGTGATTCTAATGTAAACACAGTCCTACTGTATATTCTCAAAGCAAACCTACAACTGACAGATCATACCACACAAGAACACAGCTTTTAAAAGCCTAACAGTTCCAGACTTTTCTGGTATGAGAAATTGCTGGGATGGGAATGGGGACACGGCTTTGCCGTTGTTCTGAACTTGTTGCAGAAACATAGCCCAGCCAGAGATACAATTGTACAATATCCTGTGTTGAGAATTTATGAGAGAATATTTTCTATTTTTTAATATATCCTCTTCCATTGTGTTGGAGTCCGTATTAAGAACTTAAATCACTTAAAAAAACCCCTAAACAATTTACAGCCCTGAACACACAGTGATTTGCTTGTTCTCAAGACACCTTTCTTCTTCCCACCCCCCCTGATTTTCCTTTCCTCTAGAGGAGGAAACTTTGTAAGGAAGGTTTCTACATTATTCCATATCTTAAAGCCACTACCTTGAAATCGGCAAATAAAACAAACAGAAATGTCCAAATAGAGACCAAGATTGGGCTGCATAGGGAAGAGTGTGGCCAGTAGGTCGAAGGAGGT
>RSEF01000005.1:44728540-44788896 GCA_003993805.1 Himantopus leucocephalus | reverse complement strand
ATTCTGTGATTCTGTGATTCTGTGATTCATAGATCCCTTGTGTTAAGAGACTGCCAATGTATGAAACACATAGACGGAGCCATGCCACAGAGATGATCATCTGCAGAAAGCATGCGCATGAGAGAGACTACTTTATGGGAGTGTCTACGTTATGCCTCTCCGTAATTCCCTAGCTGTAAAAGGTGACCGCAGCTGTCATGTGAAAATCTCACTTCCAAAGAAGGTAAGCTTTGCCAACCAGCTGCAAAAAGCCTAAGGGTTTCCATAGAAAAAGGAGCTGCACACGTTGTTCAGCACCTCTCTGAAGCTGAGGAGTGGGCCAGAAGCACAAAGAAGGAAAGCCTCGTGGGAGCTGTGACAGGTCTGGATACTTGGCCATCTCTTCCCAGAGCAGGAATGAACTAGAGTGACTGATTTCAAGGCAGACATAAATGATAAACCACTTTAAAAGCTTCAGTTGTTAAACCTATGTCTTCATAAAGCTACTTTAATTTGGTGTGAAAGTGACTACTGGAGAAGTAGCCTCATAACACCCAGAGAGAAATTCAAAGTATGTGTTGTCAGCTGAATTTTCATTGCTACTTTGGTAATAAATCACAGGGAGTCTGTATCAATGCAGCTGCATATGCCACAAACCAGCAGGACTGAGATTACCATTGTGCTCTCACGCTGCGAATCAGACATCAAATTTTGTGCTTCCCCTCCCCTGCATTTGGTCAGGACAGAGACATCTCAGGCTGGGGTTTGAAGTCTGGAGTGCTATAAAAACAAGTTATAATGAATACCACAGAAAATGGGAGAGGAAAGGAAGACAGTAATCTGAAATTTTTCAGCATTAGTCCGTAAAAAGTAGTGAAGAACTTAGTTCTTAGAAAGGTAATACTGGAGCACCTGTCACAGGTAAGTTGTGAAACCTTTTTCTATTAAAAATCTGTTCTTCAAAGTGCTCCAAAATCTGCATGCTTTCTTAAAATGCACCTACATTAGTGCTTTGGCTTCAGCTCAGACACAGCTTTGATTCAGCTCTGCCACCTTTCTGCCAGCTGTCTCCATTTGCCTGTCATTGATCTCAGCTTCTGAGCGGTTCTGATGCTTGCACACTAAATTCCTTTCAGAGGAAACTAAATGAACAGCTCTGCTCCACATGTACTTCAGCATTTAACGGGCACACAGGGTTGTGAATTCACCTATGGGCCAAACTACTGCAAGATCCCCCCCGGTGGTTACCTAACACCCATCTACTACTGAAATGCTCTTGAACCCTTAAAAGATCCTGTGACAACCTGAAGCAGTTCACATTTTGCAAAGGACCGTGTTTCCACCTGGCACCAACTGCCAGCCCTCTACTGACTATTCCAACTGATCTACCAGCTACTCCATCTCCCAAAGAAGACACATTTTACACCTTTGCCCAGCTTTTACCTGGTCTACGTTTTGCTGCGATACCCCTTTCTGAATCTTTATCTTTATTTTACTCCCCTTACCCCCTGCTTTTTAATTTCTTTAAATTCCCTCAGCATGTTGGCACCTAGTCCTTTCTCCCAGTAGGAAATTCAAAGTGGTACAATTTGACAAACCAAGGAAATATGTTTACTCACAAAATTTGCCTGAAGACTGGCAAGATTTTCTTAGCAGTTAGGGTTCTATGGTGGCAGTACCAGAACACTGCAAAACTCCTGTTCTCTGCTAGCTGAGACACGTGGTGATCAATACCCACTCACATCTGGAAAAAAGAGAAGGCATTTTTCAGGAAGACAACAGACACAACACACTTCAAGGTGACAAAATGTGTGCACATTTGTTGGGAGCACTGTGCTGAAACGGCACCTCCACTGGGTTTTTTGTTCTCTGCTTTCCCAGGTGATTCCATGGCACCATCGCTGCGAGTGGGCCACCGGCATTGTTCTGGCCTCCCCATCCTCGTGCCCCATAGAAGGACAAGGACACAGCCCAGGGTGCTGTTTTACCCTACCCAAACTCCCTCTGTGATGCCTTTACCAGCTCCCATCACCAAACTGGTTAGATGGAAAAGCAGCACTGATTTTCTGTTCACATTTAGACCAAGCTGGGGAGGAAGAGAGAGGATGATTGAGGTTTCTTGTACCATAATAGCATTGCGCTCAGAACTGCAGAGAAGTGCTATATATCAGAAAGCAGAGTGATGGCAAGGGTTTTCATGCTCCTAAAAGCAATTCTCCCAAAGCCACATAGCAACTACCTGTGTCAGAAACTACCCACCCACCCTCCACCTTCTTTGAATGCCAAGCTCAGTCTCAGCATCATAAAGAGCAGTGAACATGGTGTGCCATGATAAAAGAGCCCCACTAGACTTCCACAATAACTTCACTCAGTGAATGCCCTGTCCCTCGCAGGAAGCGGTGGTGAGAACACCGTTAAAGACACAGTTTAACCCTCTGCAATGGTTTGTCCTAACTCGGTTAACCAGAAGGATTATGAAAAAGCTATAAGCAGCTTTAAGGGAACATGGAACGTGCTGCTGTTCCTGAATGGCCGCTGCATGCATGCAGCATGTTCACCTCTGCAAGAGGTGACCTGCAAGCATTGTGAGTTTTCCCAAGCATATTCAGTTGTTTTCCTTGATTTTTATTTCTTCAGTTGGGCAAATACAAGCTTTTTTGAAGTGGACCCTGCTAGTCAATGGAAAAGGGGATGATTTATCTGAAAATAGAGCGAGTTGCACACAGTGTTTGAAAACACGTGAGGATGACCAATCATATGACAAGGCAGAATGCAGCACAAATTACAGGAGCCCACAATGGCTTTCCAAACCCCTATTTCCATGTTTCCAGGCCCCTTTGACTGCAGGACATGGTGCTATTTCCCATTCAGAGGTCTGTTGGACCACAGTGAGAATGCTGGTAGAGAGGGATTTGCACTGGTAATCTGGAAGACAGCTATGGTAATGTGAATGTGTGTCCATGATCGAGGCACAGAAGGACCCACACATCCCCATGTATTACAGCCATGGCTCTGACAGGCTTCTCACGTTAAAACCTGCATAATTCATTACATCTCCACTTAAAAGAGGTACCCTAATACAGACAAGTGAGACATCAGCCACGTATCTCCCAGTGACTATTGCCAGATCCAGGAACAGAATTAAGATTCAATCAGAATATTTTAACTATATCTCCTGGTTGTCAAGAGTTTGTGGCTGAAAGTACCTTAACTTCAGTTTGTTTCCTGATTTTCATACGTGTAGGTTTTGCTGAATCTGACATTTTAGAAGAAAGTACTTACTACTTGGGAACTATAACCTTATACTGACTTGTTTCAGCAACACATAGACAGAGACAGAAATTGCAAAAGAGGAGCTCATAAGTAGCAATAACTCCACTGAGTTCTGTGCATTTGGTCATTATCAATAGTACCAATGATCTGGATTACTAACAGAGAAAAGGATTTTACACTATAGGGTGAGGCTCTCATCACAAAACTTTGCTAAGAAACAGAGGCAGCCCGCATGTCTAGACAGCTATATGCAGCAGTAACTGCTTCTGAAACTGTAAAAAGAGAANAAAAAAAAAAAAAAAAAAAGATACTCAGTCCTAGTAAATACTCTAAATGATGTCACACAGCAGTACGGTTTAAGCAGGTATAAAATGACATACAAACATAAAAGCAAGCATTTAAAAAGGTACAAAGAACTTTGGCAGATGGAGTTTCATTAACTAGATTTAAAAAGAAGTGAAAGCAAAACAAAAAGTAAGGACGAGGAAAAAAAGAGATCGAGCTGCTCAGACCTTTCCAAGGAGCACTGACGGTTTAGCATTTAGCACACCTTGCAGGATCCTCTCTAGGATGGGAGTGCAGAAAAGAAGAGGGATAAAATGAAATGAAGGCACTGTGGAGAGATTAACTTATAAATGAAAAAAGGGAAGAGAGATTTGTCATAACCAAACGTCAGGTGTCTGCAAGCAGCAGGGGGAAATGATAATACAAAAGAGAACTCTCTGATCATTTCTGAACAACCAGAAAGGACTTTCAATTTAATAAAGACAGCAGCACCTAGAGAACGTACCAAGACATTCTGCAGCCCTAGCAAGCATCTGGCAGACAATTCCATTACATTTGAGACAGGTACCAAAGACATTACAATACTAATAACAGTTGTTGCATACATTAGGAGACAAGGGGCTAACAGAGGTTCACATCACACTGAGGCGTTTTGACAATGATTGAATTTCAGTAATCAAACCACTCTATATAAAAATAAAAAGCCCAGACAGTTCAATATCCCAGGCAGAGGATCAGTGTAAATCCCAGCTTCACCAGTTTTTAAGGAAGAAATACAGCACTTTTAAGTGGCATGTGCAGATACAAAACAGGGCATTGAAAACAAGGCACAGAAAATGGGGCACATTTTGGGCCAAGCATGGTCATCTGAGGGCCACAGTAGGGAAGCTGTCTTATCACTTTGCCTCCTTTTTTTGGTTCCCCTCCTTAAAATCCACCCTGCAAGCTTCCTCTAACCCTGACCTGAGTGAAAGCAGAGTCTACCTTAAAGGAATGAACACCAGCAGAAAAGTCCAGAGGATTTGAACTACTCAGCATGCAAAATTGGCTTCTTAAGAAATAGTTCTCACCTGTGAGCTCTAATGAATGATTACAGCGTTTAAGAACAAGTTAGGAGAGACAAAGAATATTTTTAGCATTAATGTACAAGGAGTAAAATACACGACATTGATAAGCAAGACGGGAAGGCTGTACCAGAGCTGCAGCATTGCAGATGTAGTTTTTGCTTCACCAAGCTTCTTTTGTTCTCACCCTCACCCCACCCCGCCACTGATTCAATGGCATTATCCATTCAATGCATGCAATTCGTATTAGAAGCATATGTTTTCATCCATTGCACATTCTATTTGCAGATGTACAGTTTGTGATCAAAAGCAGTAGAGTTGAAGTTAGCATTCAAAAACCTTAGAAAAGTAAGTTAGCACTAGTCTTTGAGGCTGGAGCTGGTTAACAATGTGTTCCTATATGTACTTTGGCAATTAGAAAATATTTTCTCCCTACTCCAGAAAAACAATCACATCCTTCCCATGTTCAAGGCCGTTCCTGTGAGGGAAATAATGAAAATGCAGCAGTAAGCATGTGACTAGCTAGGTACTCACATGATATTGCAGCCTGTAATACTAAACAGGTTGGATGATTCTTGCAGAACCCCTGCCCAAACTTTTGCCAAGTTTACTAGTTAAGTCGACAGGTGTCTTCTTCAGGTAGTCTGGGGTTGCTGCGGTACTTCAAGAATATATGCAATGATTGTGCTTTTCTTCTCCTAATGGAGAAACCCAAGAAAAAAAACATTTTCCTTTTCTTTCCAGGAACTTTGTATATTCCTTAACCCAATACAGAAACGTTTGCACTCAGTCCAGGATAAACTAGCTGTGCATTTATTTGCTGGTGGACTTGGGAGCAAGCCCAAGTTTCATGAAGGAAGAACTCAATAAAATTCCAGATCTAGGCTGGCGAAAAACAACTGAAGGTTTAGTCACTAACGTGAGCTCTCCACTTCTTAAATTTTGTACATAAGACTAGAAACGCCTCTAGAAGTGATGACTTCTTGACAAGTTTCCTTGCATTTCTCCATTTGCTATGACCCAGAAATATGAGTCATCTTTAAGGTCTGACTTTTCATTTAAAATCTGAATAAAAATCTTCAAAATCTTCTAATGAGTTTCCACTTTCACTTTTACATACTTATATTAACAATTTAGTATTATTTACTACCAGTCTCCTTTGACAGCTCTTAGCAGTGGTTAAGGCTTATTAAAGAAATTTTGCTTATTACGCTAAACAAGGAAGTTAACAAAAGCTGTCATATAAACCAGTGCTAAGGGCAATAACCACCTTGCACAGAACATAGGCACTAATTGGGAATGATCAGTTATTCCTTTTTAATCTTTTACCATAGGAAAAAGAAATTCACCCTTACAGCATCGAGCAAATTTTGAGAAAGTTCTCACATACTCCTCTTGCTGATATAATGACACACTCATCCTTCACTGCTCTGAAAAAAAATGACCCTTGAAACAGGGAACCTCCTTCCTTGTCATGTATCCAAGCACCAGTAGCACAAAAGTTCCTCTCGCTAGATCACCTCGGTCACGCCAGCCTTGATCCAACAGCAGACTGTATTCCTCTCCTTGAAGCACCCCCAAACCATCAGTACGAATTTAATTCATCTTCAGTCACAGATTTAAGTAGTTGAAGGCTTCAGAAGCTGTTAAAACCTGTTTACAGATCTAGATTTGACAGTACACCCATGCAAAGTCAAACTGATTTTTAACCATTTCCTGACTGCTGTAGAGCCAATGAAATAAGCCTGGTTAGTAGCCCCTCTTACCACAAAGAAACATGAGGTTGGGAATGGCTCTGCGACCTTTCATTGCAATCAGCATTTTGCTTATAAAGAGTATAAGGTGTGAAGTAGAGGCTGACCTTCTTGATTGGCATTAAGTTCTCAGCTGGGCTTTCTGCTAAATGGAGTTTTTAACGGTTGTTGTGATACTGATATCAGCCTACTCGTTCTCGTTCTGACCCGAAGCACCTCTTTCGTATAGGTCACTGAAAGGCTGTCATGTAGCAGACGTGATACAGCAGAAAGCAAAAAAGCTCAGAAAGTGATGAATCTTACTAAAACCACAGAAGTGTCATTTCTGATAAACTTGACCATTTTATCAAAGCTGGAAATGGGAAAGAAACTGTCCATGACAAATTTAATGAGATCGCATTTCAGACCTTACAATCTGGCTCAATCAGATAATTTTACAGAGTACTTTGTCTTTTCACTTTGGTGATTGTATGCAAATTATGGCTGGACACGTGAGTGAAAAGGAATTTTGTGATCCCATTTCTAATAGAATGTGTCACCTGAATATATCACAATGAGTTCTGTTTAGCACTTGAAGGTGTGGGTAAACCACAAACAGAAGAGCTCACCTAACCCGGTGTAACAGTAAGGAAGGTAAGGAAACTGCTCCCTACAATCAGGTTTCAAGGAAACATTAAGATACATCAATAGATCTGTTGAGTCCAACAACATGGATTAGTATATGAGAACATTAAACCTACTTATTCAGGGTTTGTGAAATCACCAGTCTTTTTCACACATCCTAAATGTATAAAAGACAAGCCAGTATAAAAGCAATGGGGCAAACTTCATGTTCCTGTACCTCTGGCAAAGCTCACATCAAATGAGAAACACATGCAAGATTCTGGCTTTATAGGTCTCAGTATGTTAAATTAAATATTTGGCCCTGGGACAGCTGGAGTCTATATTTTTGCATTAAAAGGGCAGTTTGATGAATTTTTCTCCCTTTTACACAGGCTGGGAGCTTTGAACTTGAATAAGCTTCAAGTTGGCTAACTATTAGGGTCCCAATTTAGAGAAAGCCAGCATAGTAGAAGGAAGGCAATAATACATTTTTCTTAGGCAAAACCCTCTCTCCGATGTCATTCAGGTTTGCTTTTGTTTTCACACTTTTCAAGGATAGCCTTGAAAGCTCTCTCAAGCATCACTGCGGCAAAATGACACATTTGTCTGAAATTCCTTAAACTCAAACTTGAAGAACTGACTGCTCCTTTGAGGCTATCAGAATGATTCTGCATTTCACTGCATGAGCTGATTATTGGTACAAATACCAACACACATTGAAAGAAGACAGCAGAGGCAATGGTTGAGTACAACACAATGGGAAGCAGCAGGACGCAGAGAGGTGATACAGGAATTGGTGTGAGTCAGCAATTGAAAAACAGAGACAACATGCTATCTGAAAACAGACAAAGAAAACGATACGTGTCAGAATTCAGCTTTCATCTTTCTCATATTTTCATAGCTGCTTCTCATTACTTGAGTTACCATGACTTCAATATGAAGTGATGGTAGGGTAGTCAAAATCAAGTTGAAAAATAGCAGGTGTTTCCTCAGAGCAAGGGGGATAAAGTATGATAGAAAAAACCAAAATGCTATTATGTCCAGGCAACCCTCACAGTAATTATTGGACTTTATCTACATAATACTCTGAAGTCTGAAGGAATATGCCTATTTTGTACGTGGATTATTTAGCAAATTATGCAGGGAAGTCTAAACTAGGTGCTGTGTGGTAAAGAGTCATCTTAAACAAATGCAATAAGCTGATGCTCAGCAAAAGAAAACTTCTAGGCTATCCGGCTAACTCTAAAGTGGCAAATAAGAACTGTGACAGGGAATGAAAAATCACCTGTACTGTTAGAGTGACTTGAAGCACAGCTCAGGAGCTAGGACAGGCCAGGAAAAGTTTCAGATTAAATGGTGCAGACAGGACCTTGCCCTTCTCGTATGCTGGCAGTGGCATGGTTCTGCAGCAGTTCTGTGGTGGGTCTCAGGCCTCCACACACATGTATAACCACATCCTAACACACTCCCCAGTCCACACTCACTCTCAGGAACCGCAAAGCAGAAGCAGAACACCTCCAAAAAAAGAAGCAGTGCTGGGCTTTGGAGGTGACCACAGCACAAACTGGGCAGCAACATCACCAGCAAGGCACAGTCCCCCAAGCCCCGAGCAGGGTGGGCAGAGCAAGAGTGATAACCGCAACAGGTTCCAGCTCCAGCATCTGGAGTCCAACTACCATCAGGCAAAGGCAAGGCAGTGAGTCAGAGCCAAGGTCAATCCAGAAAATAAGGATAACAATTCAGGAACAGGACTGGAGACAGGCACACCTACAACATAGCTCCAAAAAGGACTGGGTGCCCAGGCCTGAGTCCCTGGTACACGGAACAGAAGGCACAGCAAGGGGATGGAGGGAGTCCCAGGTGAGGCTGATCAGGGCAATAAAGACCTACTGGTACACTCAGGACCCTGAGACTTCTTTCTCTCAAGGCATTAGGGGAAAAAAAACCCTTATGAAACAGCAAAAAAGGCCATAAGGAAATAAAAGACAATCTTTGTAGACACCCATAAGAAAGTAGTTCAGGACCAGTGAAAATATGGTTCTACCTGGAATCTCTGAACATATGTGAGGTGGTAGCAAGGACAACCAAGAAGAGGAGCCACTGATGGGACAACGCATACAGTCCTAGCTTGAACTTAAAGTCCCATATTTGGGCCCAGGATTGAAATACTGGTCCAGTGCTGTTCAGCAGAGTTCTCTTCCTCATGACAAATTGACACATATCACCCAGGACTCAACTGAGATATTCCAGGCCTGTAATTTATGTGCCTCCTCTTCCCCTCCAACTGTGTCTAGCAGAAAGAGAGACATCACTAACGAAGGCTCTTTTTCAATGTTGTCCTCTTAACATTTTTACCACCAGGCCTGTGATAGACTGCAGAGCAGAAGGCGACTGCAATGAACTCTAGTGGCTCCTGCATTTGACTTTCAGAAACAGGAAGGAGAGTAGACACACAGACATATTTTCAGACTGGGTGACACTATGGTGCCTTTGACAATGGCACTGTGCACCTAAATCACACAAAAATTCAGAACTGATCATCACAACATCCAGTCTGTCCCTCACAGTTATCCCCCCCTTGCAGTCAGGCAGCTCATTGCACTCTCAGACCCCTCAGGACTGAAGAGACTACCTGGAGCAGCATAGTTGCTGCCAACAGCCATATAATTTAGGACCATACTGGGTACCTGGCACCTGGCATAATGTGTGGTGGTGACATTCAAAGCTCGCACAGCCTGATATGCACTGGTGGGAAGAGGATGGACCTCTGGCCCCATACATGAAAAGCGGGGTTTTTTAGACTAGTAGTGTGGATGCTGTCAGTATTGCCAACCTACATGTGTCCTGGGGAAACCACCACAGACCTCCTCTGTAGGCTTTCACATCTTAATAAACATTGCCAGTTTGTCCATGGGTGCACAATCTGATTAATTGTCTCAAAGGCTACTCAGTAAAAATCAATAAAAATTAGAAATATTTTTCAATTTCAACTGAAATGGAAATAAATATTCAATTCACATTACTGAAATTTTTTATTTTTTTTTCTTCAGTATGAAATTTCAAACACTGGAACATGTTGATGAATTGGCGTTTGCCAGACTAAATGCATCCAGTTGTGTACAACTGAAATAAGTTTAACACAGACATACCTCAAGATAGCCATCACATTTCCGCTTCCTAGGCTGTCACATAACAAATGTTTACTCAGGAAAAAAAAATAATTCCTTGGCCTATGGCCCTTATCGCAGAATCAGAAGTAACAGATACTATGTTATTGCCTGGTGAGCTGATCAAAATTAGAGTAAGTGTTGTCACTGCACCCTAAATCTGAAAAAAAAAAAGACAGTGAAGGCAGCAAGCACCCTTTCAGCCAAGGACAGTACAAGTGAGACATTGCAATGTATAGGGACNTAGAGTAAGTGTTGTCACTGCACCCTAAATCTGAAAAAAAAAAAAAAGACAGTGAAGGCAGCAAGCACCCTTTTAGCCAAGGACAGTACAAGTGAGACATTGCAATGTATAGGGATAAAATAATGGATAACTGTACCATAATATGTTTTTTCCCTTGGATACATTCAGTCAGTTTTTCTTTATTTTCTTTTTGTTGCTGACTGGAACAATAAAGAAGGTGGAACATATGATACAAGCCTGAGGGGTACAGTAATAAACCCACAGTTATTAATGATCTGTCCTGGTTGTAGCAATGATACCCTGACAGCTGTCAGGTTTCAGACACATCAGACACCTATTGTGAAATGTAGTGAGAATATCTGAAGCCTGTTATGATTCTCAGTGTTGCATATGTCTGGCCTTGGGAAGTCTGACAAGCCCTTTGGAATTATGCATCACGCATTAATATGACAGAATTTGTATAGACAGGGAAAGATCATCTTATCATGGTATTTGTATCCTTCCTGGTTGTGCAGCCCTCAGCTTTATGGTGATCATTAGTTTGCACACTCTTCCACTGGGGCACTGGGGCTGCCTCCAGGATCCGAATTTAGGGTATTTATGATCCATTCAGTCAAAATATAAGAATATTACCTACCCATCTGGTTGGAATGCAGTATGAGAGCACAAGGAGTACGTAAATAAGTATCAAAGGACCTTATTCTGCAAGATTTTCCAAGTCTGTGGAAAGTAGCAAATACCATAAATTTCCATTTATTTCAGAATTGCTTCAGCACCAGGCTCCTGTCTCATGCAGGATACACCAGGATGAACACAGTAAAAGTAAATGGGTTCTTAAGTTCATGCTACAGGAAACGATGGGGTAGACCTTGAAGCAAGCACGTGCATACTTTCAAATTGTTAGAATAGAAGCAGTACTGTGCTTCAGAATGAGGTAACAGCAGGATCATTTCTCCTTGGAATATATTTTGGGCACATTTGGGATTGGCAAGGAGATATGGTAATTCAAATCCCAGCCAAGCCATCACATGGATCGAGGGCCAAATTCATAGAATCATAGAATCATAGAATGGTTTAGGTTGGAAGGGACCTTAAAGATCATCTAGTTCCAATCCTGCTGCCATGGGCAGGGACACCTCCCACTAGACCAGGGTGCTCAAAGCCCCATCCAACTTGTACTTGAACACTTCCAGGGATGGGACCTCCCTGAAATGGAGTTTGTTCTTAATATCCTGCTCCGGTGAGGGCTGAGGGAAATGGAGAGAGAAGAATTTGATGTACTGTAACTATGTAAGAAATATGTGCACTATACCACTAGAATTCAGAGAAGCAGAGTTTCTACGTACTGTGACAGACAGTCAACAGTTCCCTCTCATCACTGATGTCTCTGTATTTTCATCATGCCAGGCATTGCAGACTGCACTCCCCGCTTCCAATATCCTTCAGAATTTTTCCTGTTTGCCAATTTACTTCCGATGCTGCCACAGCCATTGTACAAAGGAAGCTGCTAAGCTATTGTGAACTGGTTCTCGCAACTACAGACACACTGTTCTCTTCTAGGCCCCAAAACACAGAAAGGCAAGTCCTTCCACCATGCTAATGCATCAATGAACTGATACAGACAAAAAAAAATCAGCAAGGACAGATCTGAAAATAAGTATCCAATCCAGGGAAGCACTCTACCTGAAGGACTTGCTACAAAATTGGTTGTTCCACTGCTGGAACGAGCTATTAGTGGGGCAGGGTTCCTGGCACAGTCACACATTCGCTTCAGCTCATCATGAAGGCCACTTTTAATGCTTGTGCGTACATGGCATGACTATAAGGGCTGCCAGGAAAATGAAGATCGTTTCAATCACAAGGTGCTCAGAACGCTACTTGCTGTTGTGAATCTATCCATGATGAAATCCATGATGAAAGACCAAACTGCAAGTTTTGTCAAAAGCTCAGTGCAATATCAGTATTTTTAAATAATCCATTATTAAAAGATCTATTTTCAAATAATTCATTGAAACAGGTATTTTTCTTTCTCACTTTCAACAAAAGCATTGCAGCAATACGTTGATAACTTAAGACTTGAAGGTGACAGTGAAAAATCTAAATGCAATTTTGGCCTGTGTACAGTACCTTGTGTAATATAATTCTGGTCAGTGTCTCCAGCTTATCATAGGCCCTAACGTAATGCCAACAACAAAAGGTAATAGACAAACAGGAAACCCTAAGGAAAAGTGGAACTTCTGCTTACACTGATCAAATGGAGTAATCCGTAAAAATTAAAAAGACTATTTCTATTGATAAAAAATTAGACTATTAAAAGCTGAAGGTAATAATCTAAGTGACAGTATGTAGCCTAAGGAAAGAAATTTTAAGCGTGTATGATTTTAACTTCAGGACTAACTTAGGCTACAGCAAATCATTTCTGTTCATGTGGGAAATACCAGAGTATGTGATAGGATTATTAATGTGTTTGTTTACAATATATATGTGATAGATGAATTATACATGCTTTTTTGTATGACAAAGAGTAACACAGATCTTTGTTTAAAACAAATGATGTAAGTTACAAGGTGCCTTAGCAAATGTATTTACCAATGTGCCTTTAAATATAAATGGATTAATGAACATGCTTCAAAGATAAACTGAATTAAAATAAAGATGTATTTTGAGGATCTTCTCAGAAAGCATTGGGAAATAGGAGTTCCAGAGGTTACAGTTAGAGTGTTCCCACTGGATACATGAAAGACAAGATTCTTTGGTAGTAAAACCGTAAGACTTTAGCATATAGAGCACATAATGAAATTTATGTTCTTCTCAGGCCCGTACACAGGAAGAATGTTACCTAGTGTCAAAATGTCAAGGCAAAATCTTGTCTCCAGAACTTCAATTGACTTGTGGTGGAATAACACGTCACCTCTGAAAGTGTCCTGCAGTCATGATGGTCAAAGACACTTACCTCGGTGAAGCAGAGAGAGGCTGGAAGAGCTTTTTTTGAAATTAAACAAGAATATAATGAAGATTGTGTGGCAAATTACAACACAAAACAAAGGTCCATATACTAGTACCAAATCAAGTATGTCTCAGTGATATGTTAAAAAATGAAGTCTAGCATAGGAAGTGTTTGTCTCAGCCTGGGAACATCCTTGAAGAGGACATGGGATGAGTGAGAAGTGAGGTGGGTAAGAATGTGCAAAGAAAACAGACAGACGGGAGTTGGAGAGAAGAGCCTGAATGTCTCCTGGAACAGCAATCCAGAACAGAGTAATCCTGATCACCTCATTTTAGAACACATCTGTAGGAAGCTGCTGTCACCTGTATCTGGACTAGGCCATGCAAGCCTGGCCCCTTTCCCTCCAGGAGGGAAGTAGGTTAAATGGCACTGATATCTACTTGTTCTACACACAGTACAGTTGCAAACTTAAGCAGCCCTAGCAATCCCAGCAACTGTGGACCTGCTACCTTTGCATCTATATGGAAGTATCAGTTCCATGGTGAATTCAGGTTGACCTTCTCTGCTCATTTAATTGCTTCATTTAGAGAGAAATAGCTTGAAATGGATGGGAATAAGAACATGTCCTTTCTACCACCTCAGAATCCCTCACAGCTAGTGCATCAGATGCTTGCCTTAAAGATAAGAAAGATGAGTTCAAGTCTATTCAAGCAAAAGCAAGACAAAACTAGATTTCCATGTGCTGGGCAAGTACCTTTGCCACAGAGCTACTGGATAAACTTTCTCCTCAAATATCCTGTATAGAGTCTAGTACTTGAGCTTAGGTATGCTCCCAGCTAAGCAATGCAGTGAGACAGGAGAACCCCTAATCTAAAGAACCCCAAAGAAGGAACAGGTATAAAGAAAACTGTAACATCTTGTCATGACTAGGATGCTTCATGATATAAGGAGCTCTGTTAAAGCACAAATACTTTCAAGAAATGCACGAAGAGTTAGACACACTCAAGGTTAGGTAGAAGTTCACTGATATTTCTGATAATTAAATTTTGCACTGTTAACCAACAATGCCGGGCAACTCATTTCTGAATCAAGTCCTCCGCAGACTAGTAATGCACCAGGTATTATAGAGGACAAGTCCTACAGACTGACATGGGATTTGGGAGGATAATTCTCATGAGCATTTTTGAAAATCAACCCACCAGTTTTGCAAACCCTGTCCTGAGATTTGCTGCTGGACTCTTCTACCAGGTAATGTTGGATCACAACAATTTCTTTATCCATCAAATCAAGAGTACCAATATATGAGCATCCACTCCATTTTTGCTTCCAGATACCAAGACAAAAGCAGCAATCTTAGTTAGTTATATTAAAATAGCAAGACACATACGATCATCCCTTTTTAGACCAAACCAGCTCCTAAAATGACAACTGATGCAAAAATAATTAAAACAAGACAGATGTGGGGGAGGAAAAGGAGAAATAATGTATTTAGAATTTGAAAAGAAGTAATTAGTTTTGGCAGGTTATTTATTTATGTAAATTGAAAAATTAGCTGTAGCAGGCACAGGCAGCAGATACAAATGCCTGCTTTGCTCTCTACTCACAACAAAAGAAGAAAAAGTTATAGCAAAATAGCACTCTGGATTTCAAAGTATGTATACTTCCTCAGAGAATATGTCAGAGAGTGTTTTCCATAATGAAACATCCCTGGCCAACAACAGACAGAAGATTGTATGCCAAGATAAGATCCTAGCAATCTTAAAGTTTAGGGGTTTTTTTGGTTGGTTTTTGGTTGTTATATTTTTTTTTTCCAGAGACACTTGCCTGGATTTCATATATTGTAGCAGTTTTTCAGTTCTTGAGTTGCCACCGCAATATACTTGTAGTCTCAAAATTTCCTACAGTTCAGGAAGTAAGTTGAAGTGTGACTCAGTAATATAGCTTAGTGATTGGATTAGTCAAATGCGCCCTCTGGAGACATCAGTGATGCCAAAATGAGAAAATTATTTAACTTCCTGGTATCATGTGCTACTCCTTGTATGTTTACAGAGGCACAGTATCATTTTAGCTAACATTAACAAGCAAAACTGGAGAAGGTGTTGTTAAACCAACACACAATCTTTCTGTGGTTTGTAACATACCGTTCAGTGTCTTTCTTCAGCCTTTCTTTCCATCTTTCTTCCCCTGTATGTATGTGAAGACCTGTGCACACCACCACCATCAGAAGGCATCGTGACCCTCTGTACAGAGGTTAAGGCACCGTCTCCTGTGATTGAGGCAGGGTCAAATCCCAAAAATACTCCTGTCCTTTTTTCAACAGATGATGCCTTTGTCCTCAGACTCCGCTGTTTGACTAACCACTAAGCTCCGCACTTAGTTTTGAGTAGCAGTCTTCTAGTCCCTCCAGATTTACAAAGATCAAAACAGAACTATTTGAGTAGCACCTTCAGACAGACTCGGGGGACTTCAGTTTTGCTTTAAGCACCACAGCCTGGTAGGGGATACAGCCTGTCACCTCAGCACCTCCATTTCCTGATTTGCAGACTTACAAAACGTGCATGCTGCAAGGCATGCTTAGCATCTGCTCTCCCCAAGGAGATCAGCAGCCCAAAGGCAAAGCTCTAAGTACAAGGTAACAAAAAAGAGTCGTTATTACTGCTATTCACATTCACTGCCTTTGACCCAGAAAGCCTTTCAACCTTTCAAGCACCCTTGAGTTGCATTTTAAGTCATTGCAGTCCACTCTTTCTGCTCAGAAGCACAAAATAACAGGCAGCAGCAGGACTATAAATTGCTTTATGGATGCTATAAATACAAATAACCCTCACCCATAAAGTTGCATTGGCATTACAAAGATCTAGTCATTTATTTAATGCATGGCACAGCCACTGCACAGCACTTGGAGGAGGCAGATGATCATGCTGTTAGAGAGATTCCATCTTTAGCACGTGAAATGTCCCTCTGACTCACATAACATGTGAGAGAAATAAACGCTGTGAATGCAAGCACCTGCAGTACACAAAAGCCTTAGAACCATAAGAAGCAACAAAGAGCACTCCTACATGTCAGCAATGAACCTGGATAGCTGCATCCCGTGTTTTATGTCCTGTCGCAAATAATTCCTGAAGAGAAATACAATCACAAAGAAGAAAAATCCTGAAAGAAGTTAATTTAGTAAGTCATCCACAGGCTTCAGCTTTACAAAGAGCCAAAGATCTGACAGTCCCACTTCAGGAAGAAGCTGTGAAGCCGTGCGCTATTTCCTTCGTCAGCCTTCATACCCATGTCTGTATTCACTCGAGAAAAGAGAGATGGATTTTAAACAAAATTGTACTGTTAAAACACTTCTATTTTGGAATAAATCTCTGCTTTGTTACTCCATAGTCAGATTAAGACAATCCAAGACTTCGTGGTGCAATGCAGAATGAGATTCCTCTTCTAGTTGGAGAAAAGTGGCATAGCAATTCTCAGATAAGATATATCCCGTACGTTATTGAGAGCAACAGGGAGATATTACAAATCATACCTGTATATCCATGTTTTGAGAGTAGAAGGCAGGAAAAACATTGGTTCAGCTGTTAATCTGGATGCATATTCAATTCCCGGTAGCATAAACTCCATCCCCAACTTTGGAGTCCATATTCTTTCCTGATTGTAATCTATGCTTTATTTATTCATACAAATTAGCATATTCCCCACTCCTGGAAAAACTTGTCACAAGATATCATCACTGGATTTAAAATCTTCACATGGAACTAATATGACGGCAAATGAATATTATTTAAACGAACAACACAATTCTTGGCCTGCCGGAATCAAGGTTACAACGGGTAGGAATTACCTTGTTTACTCTCAGTTCTTATTTTCCATTTACAAACCAGATATTTCACTCTACTTTTCAGTTCAGAGGAATGTCTTTAACAATGTCTTCCAAGAATAGCCTCTTTCTTCTGGACAGTTAGATGGAGGTCATGGTTTAATAGCTAGTACTAGAGATGGTGTTACCCTAGGAGACTGAATAGTAAGAGCTGTCACAAGTGAATGATAGGGGTTTTTTCTGTCCAAGACTGACGGCTTTGGCAAAGTGGGTGGTATAACATCTTGGCTTTAGATGGCCCCCACATCTAATAACATGTCACTTTTAGTGGGCCACAGGGAAGTCATTCTTTAAAGAAAAGACACTCTCCTTTGGTTTCCCCACTGTAAACTAGTTATTGTAAGTCTTAATTATTTTGCAGTTGAAAGGAGTTGTTTAAAGAAGCTGCAAACAAAGAAATTCTGGCTAAGATAAGGAATTAGGCACTTAACTGCTACTTAGATACTCAGGTACTTGCCAGATCTGGCTTTACACTGATGTCTTGTGTTTACACAGGATAAGTCTTTAATGCTTTTAATTAATATCATCAACTAAAAAAAAAAGCTTTGGCCCAAGAACAAGGGCTTTAAATCAGTATTTAATTGCCTTTGTGTTATCCACCATTTTGTCTGGATCTCCACTATAGTCTACATAGTGTGTAATCAGATGACAGTCAGAGAAGACTTGGAAAAAGCAATTTGTAGAATTCCAATATCATGCTAAAAGCTTACATGATTCCTGTGGAAACTAAGTTAAATCATCATTAAGGTTTCTGGGTAAGTTGTATCAATACTGTCACAAAGAGCTGCACGTATAGACACAGCAATTCTCCTAGGATTCATCACTGGCATATTGTAATGGTTGCTAGAGTATGTTAATTTATTTGGTTTATTGATAAAGTAAACAACCATGAAAGACCTTGATACCTATTATGACAGAAATAAACACATCGAAAAGGACATGTTCATTCTGTAATATCTTCACAGAAAATAATATTCACACTGAAACTCTACCAGTCCTGAGTGCATACACTCAGTAACTCTCTTTTAGGGGATCCTCATACATACGTCTTGTCTGTTTTTTAAATTGTTTGAGGTTACCGTTAGGCTCCAGGGAACATAATTAGGCAAGAATTAACAACACCCTGACACTGAAAATAGTCCTTTTAAAATCACTAAAACTAAGCAATGAGAGAATTGCCCAAAACAATTCAGAGTGAATCATTTAGCTGGGTTCCCAAAATGAAGAACTGCCTAATTAACTACCTATTCCCACTTGTGAATGAACAAACAACTTCAACATTTAAAGAGGCAGCACAAGGAATGCAGAGTGGGAGATACAGTGTACCCTAAATTCCTGTGGTTAAGATAGTCATGTGGCTGATGAAGTTACTAACTGGAAGGTGAGCATGGACAGTAAGTGGCATCCAGGTATCTAATGCATTTCATGGCTCTTGCCTCTGATTTGCTAGAGTGCTCGTTCAGTATTCAGTGCTTATTCAATATTCAGTCGTGAATATTCTCCTAGTACAGTTTCCATAGTCCTTCCTTGCAACCTGTCTGTCATTCAACAACTCTTCTGTGAAATTACTGAGAGTCTTCAATCAAGTCATTCTGAAAGTAAAATAAACCCATTTTTTCATTAATCAGGTATAAGTAATTTGCTTCACATCACCTAGAAAAATAGGACCACTTTCTCAGGTAGAATTCAGCTGCCATAACCAAGAAACCATGCTTTCCTTTCCTGCTGTCTCCTCTCATTTGCCCACCACCTCCCAGTATCTTCAAGGTTTTACAAAGAAAACCCCTAGTATATAATGTTGTATACGGCATAAGACAGAAACCTTACTACAAAAAAAGGTGTTTAGGATCACGTCTCTAGTACTGACATACATCTAACCAAAGGGAATAAATTGCATGGACAACTTTAATTGCCTCACTCCCCAGTTGCTTATTGACTGCCGGGCTTCTTCAACTGTTTGCACCTAGAGAAGACCTTGCTTTCAGCATCTCAAAGTTAAAATCATAGATGAGGTTCTGATCATCTCTCACAGGCGTGCTCTTACTGTGGGCACAGACTTTAGCTGCAAATTTCTAGGCAGAATCTGTAGAAGATATGTAAACATGTTTCCAAAGATTTTATCATGAAGCCAAACATTAACTTCTTCCTCCAAAGTGGGATGGCATTTAAAACAACTAACCAAACTACATTTTCCCTATTCTCCTTGTCAAAAACACAGAGCCATTTAGGACAGCATATTCAAAAACAGTATCTGCATCAAGCTGACATTCAGCTTGGGAATTGTTCAGGCCACCTCATTAAGTCTGGCAATTGAAAAACTGGATCATTTAAAGGAATTGACCTTTAAGTAATATATGGTTATCAACCTTTACTATTGTGGAGCTGCTACAATTGGCAGTCTAATCAGGCCCACCTACAATACCTATAGTGCTAATACTTAACGTAAAGTGGTAACAGCTAATTCTCTCCCTTGCTTTCTACATCACTATGCTTTAAACTGTTATCACTTGAATATAAAAAAAAATAAGCAAATTTGAACTTCAGGAAGAATCTGAGATGTGAAACCCGTATGTCCCATGTACACGACTGCAAAAGGTCAATTTGTCTCTAGGCTACCTGTACCAGCCTTTATGTAAGAAGACTGATGATCTGATGAGCAGTAACATGCTGCAGACTACAAATTATCGCTACTCCAAAGGGTGATGTCATACTTTTTATCCCACTTTTAAGCAATTACAAGGGGAGAGAGAGAGCTTTCCTGGAGTGGTTTCCACTACATTTGGATCATTTCTGAGTTTTGGGGCAATTTTTAAAATGCTATCTGGTACTTTCTTTCCATCTCTAGGGAACATCACTTTAATATACCCTTGTAGAGAGATCATTTGGATAAAGTAAAAAATACAGACAGCAATTAGGTTAGAAAAGGTTTTTAAAAGGGCTGGAAAGTCAAGCCAGGACTCATACCCAGGCCCTGTCAGGATCCAGATCTACACCTGAGCGTTGCTCAGTCAAACACGCATACAGCAGTTCCCGCCATGAAAGGACAGCCAGTAGCAACTGTGGGAACTGCTTATCTGCAAAGGGAGGGACACAGTTACTGAGAAGCAAAACATGGCTGTAGGGGATAACGAAAGAGGAAGAGCTGGTCAGAAAGATGTACCAGTTTCTATGGCAAGGGCTCTACTGAGCATTTAGCAAGTAAGCTAAGCTCTAGTCATGAGCCGAGATCCTCACCTCTGATCATTTTAATCTGTAAAAAGGCTCAGCACAGTGTAAAGGAAGACTAGTAGCTGTGGTTCCAGTCAGAGAAAGATTTCTGTAGTACAGCTGCCTGGTGTCCAATTAAAACAGTGTAGCAGACCATGTTAGGTTTCAGCTTGGAAAAAATCTTGTTTCCTAGGCAGAAACCCCACACTTACAAAGCCGTGCTAGAAAGCTTGCAGAGGACTAAACTGTTCTTCAGGACNAACTGTTCTTCAGGAGGTTTTTTTGATCTTCTCAAAACGGAGAAGGTAAAAAAAAAAAAAAAGGGCAGAAGGGAGTTTCAAAAGTAAGTGTGAATAACCCCACAGTGTTTGCCTGAGATCTATCAGCACGTGTCAGCTTTATTAGCAGAAGTCACCATGCTTCTTGACCCGAGTGGCAGCAGCTTTTCTGCAGACCAGCCATGGCTGCAATGCCAGGGTCTGCTGCAAGTCAGGACGGAGCTGGGCATCCTCCCACCTGAAACGCCAGGTCAAGGATTTGATGCCTGAACCCAGGCGTGTCAGGAGGCAGCACGATCCATCTCAGTTTCACAGGCACTAATCACCTTCCTCCACATCTCTAGCCAAGGGAGAGCTCCTTACTAATATCTCTCTACCAGAACAATCCATAAAGCACCATTGAGAGATGAAGCTCAGCAAACACCAGAAAGCTATTATGAGGGAATTGTAATGCATTAAGCGTAGCTCATGACTGTGAGACTCTTAAATGATAGTAGCATTTGGTTTGGGACATTTGCCTGGAAATGTTAGAAGATCTTTTAATAAATGTACTAAATAAGATGCATAATTTAGCTTCTTCTCTGCAGAACGCTGGCTGGCTGCCAGATCCTGTCTCAGGCTTGACTCAACGTCAGGGCTACCCGCTGGCCCAGTACAAATAGACTCATTAAAAAACGGTTGCTGCTGTGTGCTCAGGCTCTATTTCTCCCACTAATGGCTCAGTTTATGCCTCCCCCTCTTGAACAAATAGAGGAACTGTCTCCAGAGAGGGCAATATTCTCCTGTACACATTCCACACATATGAATGCAGGCAACATGCTGGGAGGTGAAGGAAAGCAGAAGAGAAATGGCTGCCCCCATGCAGGAAAGGGAAGACATTAAAGCTAGTTGTATCACATAATATGGATGCTGAGTGATCATGATATTTATTAATTGTAACAGAGAAAGATCACAGCCCGGATTAGGTCGCCATTTCCATTGTGCTAGACGTACTCAGAGACAGATCCATGGGCAGAGCCTGACATCTGAACAAGCAGCACAGACAAATCTGGAGGAATAAGTCACTGAAGGAGGCAGCTCCCCAGGGACAACACTCACGTGCCTCTATTTTCAACTCCCATTAAGCCTTGTTTCTTTTCTGGATTCAAGTGGGTTTATGACTATTGCCAGACTCAACAGAGCTTCTCAGCAGTCAACTTTTTTCAGATTTGCTCTACACAATATTCTTTCAGGTTTGCTTTCTGGTTGTTAGTGAAAACAGTGGTATAGGTAAAACTGGCTTTTTTACTCATTTGTATTAGGAGAGCAATGAAATCCCACTTTATATTCTACCTGGACCTCTGGCAATGTCTAACAACACTATTGTGTTTCTTTGACTTAAAGCTTTTGTTTTGTCCTAAGGGCTGACAAAAGGGTGATCCTTGCACTGGAGAGCACAACATCAGAGAACATTATCAACATATATTATCAGAGGTGACATACAGCACATAGTAGTTTAAAAGTGGATGGAAACACAAAGGCTTAAACAGTCTCAAAACACCTCTGTCTCCTCACCCAAACTAAAATCTTGTAACAGCCCAGAATGATGTTTCTGGTAATTCTACAAGCATTCGTAACTCCTGAAGTGGCCTTAAAACAAGCAAATTCAAAACTCAGTCTAAGAGAAATTAAAAACAATCTCCAAGCTTACACACTGTCAAGACTGAAGTGCTACTCTCAGTCACTGTTTATTATTTGTGGGAGTCCTGTTCAGCTACCAGATAAATGAAGGCACTGCACACCCATGTAGCAAAAGAAAGTACTGTTCCTACATTTAACTCAGTGGCCGTATTTCACAAGATCAGATCAGGTCCCTAACCATGAAGGCAGAAAAAGTCACCATGCCACCCACCTCTGGCCTAGTGAATCATGTCTTCTTTTCTCCACAATGTCTCACCAACAGAAGCGCCTGCTGTCTCTTCCCACGTTGCTGCCTCCTGGAATAGCCTGTATCCCCACACTCCCTCCGCTAGACTAGTTCAAAGAAAAGGCAAGCACATGAAATAAAAATTCTGTTTTATTTTTGAGAAGAGGAGCATAGTAGGCACCTCCTCTCAGGTAAGAATTCTGAAGCAGAAACCCAGATAACCCAGCCCTCGCCTTTAAGGAACACCCTTATATTTAGTGTTTCCTACTTACTCGCCCTGGACTATGCTCCATAATCTGTACTGTGCTCTGAGGTGCCTAACTTTCTTCGAGACCCTGCAAAAAATCCAGGCACCCGAACCAGGCTTCTGTCAGAGTCCACAACAGCTGTAGGTTCTAGGTGTTATTTATGGAGTGACACCAGGAATGAGTGGCAGAACAAAGGTACTTCTTTGTACGTAAGCTCTCTTGCTCTGCTCAAGCCTGCAGTGATATTCCCGCACGCTGAATTTCAGAGCTGGAGTCTTTGAATCTGTCTTAGGAAATTTGCATATAGCTTTGAAAAGTGCTACGGTTTAAATCTAGTATACCTGAATCACCACCCTATTAATTCTGCTTTGAGAGCATTTCAGCCCTGCTGAACTAAGTTAATACCAGACTGAAAAAGCCCCTAGAGTTTTAGGTTATTTCTTCTGCAACTATACACCTCCCAGGCATGTACTGTTTATTTACAATCAAACTTGAGGTCTCTAGGTAGCCTATTAGCAATCATTTTTCATTCCTTTTCCCAGGCCTCCATTTCCTCTCTCATAGAGCTTAACCTATGCTGAAAACATACTCCTTAATACTACTTCTGTATTTTCTTAGCATAGAAAAAGGCCCTATTTTAGCTTTCAAAAGAAGCTGAACCGACACACCTGCTAATCATTAGTATCTTTCAATTACACCTGACCTTCTCCTCCTTCTAAAGGGCTCCTCTTAGCCCCATCTAGTCTATTTAAAAAAAAAATAATCCACAAGATGTTATTAGGGTAGTTAGGCAATGGTTATGCAGAAGATGTTAAGACAGTTATGTAGTTTTTCTAGGTGTGTTTTTGATTTAGAACATGTAATGGTAGAAAGTACAGTTATGAAGACTTACAAATCTATATCAGATAACAGACAGGTGGATATATAGCAGGGAATACATGTTCTGCAACTTGTTCACTATATATTGAAACAGTTTTGTCAGTTCTGTACAGCTAAAAAAGAAAAACTTCAAAAATAAAAATTTCAGAACTGCAGTAATGTTTTATTAGAACTAGTTAGCTATCTCACTGATTCAAAGAAATCTAGACAAAGTATAGTTTAAGGATGCTGTCTTTCATGTACACTGTTATCAACTCTTCAGATAGTCCATTTCAGTCCTATAGAACAGGACTGCTCAGATCCTAGTCTTTGTATAATTGTGTAAACTAATTATCCTTCTTTATGTATGCAAAAATGTACAAAACTATTATCAATCCTGTGCAAAGAGCGTGTTTGGTTCCTATATAGCTCAAATAAGACTTTAAATTCTGTGCTGACTGGAGTTCTGCCATCACAAAAGTTTGCCTGTGTACTGTCAGGTATGAGTTCTTCATTTTAAGAATATATAGTACATTGTTTCCCAATTAGATACTACATCAAAATCAGTGGAGTCCTCCTTTGCAGCAAGACAGCAAAGCAATGTTCCAAAGCCTTATTGATTTTAAGAGGGCTTTGCTAGGACAGAAAGACCTATTTGTGTGAAATACTTTGTTGGCATGGAGGCTGGAGTTTTGAAAAAGCCCAAAAGGAAACGGCTTTCTTCTAAGGGTTATATGCATTTGTGATGACTACGAACGATGCTTTATAGTCTGAGTATTACTGCTGCAGCTATCTTATCCCATTTGTCGATGAGAATTACAAGCCTTATCGACATAGATATACAGTGTTTCATAACTGGGATTTCAAAGCTGAGCATACAAAAGAAAGTCAAGTTTATCTGATGTGTGCCGAAATGTTCCCAACTCTCAATATGCTAAACTTGCTTCCTGCACTCTCTCCTCCAAGGGATGTAATTTTTGAGTCAAGTTGTAGAAAATTCCCTGTCGTCCAAGTCGCATCAAATTATCCACAGTGATTCTGAGGGGAAAAAAATGATACTTCTGCTGTGCCAGCATCTGGAAAGGAGCCTGATTGACAAGACTAAAGAGCAGTCTTTCTAATTGCACGTTCAAACATCTTAACTCTGCCCTTCCATATGGAGTGATCGTTCGTTTAAGAGCAAACAGCAAAAATTCCCTGTGACAGAGGTACTGGAAAGATCACCCTTTACCAATGTTAGGATGTCGAAGGTAAAAATTGCATAGGTTTGAAAGCCTGTAATGTTAAAAAGCTTTCAGGTTCAGAGAGGCTGAGTTCAAACAAGAAGAGACAGATATATTGCAAAGCTGAACAAATTATTTAATAAGCTATATGTGCTTGCACTGATTAGCTGAATAGACTGAGCAGTTCCAGTGAACATAATGTTATATACTTAAGTATTCACAGAAATAATTCACAGCTACAAAACCTATTAAGTCTTTTTTGTTACAAGGGCATCCTGGGATAAGTCCAAAGAGAAGAGAGCAACAGCAAGACACCTTATTTTGCCGAATACTATAGCATAGTCATAGGAAATCTGGCGTTGTGTACCATAAATATCCCTCAGCATACCCTGGTCTCTGATTAGTAGGAAATGAATGACAGCAGTAGAGCTACTCAGTCTAATTATCAGTTTTGCTGCATTTCTAATAAGCTCTTAAAATCTAATTTTGGAAGCAGGAGCTTTGTTCCTGCAGGGAATGGCTGATAAAAATGAGCAAGATTCCAGTTTGTCAAGCCTGGTCATTTCTCTGGCAGTTAAGTTCTCAGTGAATGGATAGGCGAGGGGCAGAGCAGGATTTGTGTAAACACTAATCCACTTTACAACTATTATTCTACACTTTTCTAGGGATGCCAACCATTTCCACATTTAGACATGGCCCTGACAATTCCAACCTCCCTGCTAAGGTTGGGGTATTAATGAGAACGTCTCTCATGATTTCATACATGCCTGTCTACTAGGAGATAGACTGACCACCAATTAATCTCAGACAGCCACTGCGTGGTAACAGTTTTCAACCAATGCCTGTGTTGTGAGGATCACAGCTTGTGACTTAGATACCAAATCAATGTTTCATTAAGCTACAGGAACCATTCAGTCACTATTTTAAGTACGCATTCATAATTACACTTGCTGTAGCAACAGGAATTAGGCTTTTGGCTGCTCTCAGCTCTAACTCCCCTTCCCTCAGGCTCTACTTTCTTTATCACGATGTTAGCAAGAAAAAGCATTAAGCCTTCTCTGGACAGCTAGGGATCTTGGGAAGATATGTCTGGGAACACAAACCAGTTAATGACTTCTGATGCAGACTAATTTCTAAAGGGCCTTTGCAAAAGTCATTCCTTATAAAAAGTGGTAACTTATTACAAGGAAATCTGGGATTCCATGACCAAAGGGGAGGTCAGGTGGCTGGCTCTTTCCAGCACACATATATCTTCTTCGGCTTATTAGATCATAAGGGATCAGTGAAAGAGCAGTTGGATTAAAGCTTTGTGACTGTTATTCAAATCCAAATTCAAGAAAGGTGTGGGAAGGAAGGGAAAGGAGTGGGAAGGAAGGGAAAGGAGTAAGAAAATCTTTGCAATCACCCCTTTCTTTTTTCCTGCTTTCTCTCCCGTGTTTTGTAAAGCTGTCCAGCCTATAAGGCAGGGTTCTGAGATGGCAGTCCTGGGGTTAAGGAGAATTGGAGAAGAGGAGGAAGAACGTACAGGTGAGTGCAGGCCATTTATCAATCTAAATTGGCAACTCATGGGAAGCTCTGAATTATTAAGTATTAATGGAGAAGGAGTGAAAAAAAACCCTGTATGCAATAGATGCTGTTTATATTGCTAAAGGCACTTCTCAAAAGGAATGATATTAGAGTAATAAGAGAATAAACCTGACTAGAAGAGGTATGACCAAGGCATCACATTCCCTGAGGAACATTTTCATTGGCACTTGCTTATGTTGCCTCCTTTCAGGGAAGAACCTTACTCGTGGCTTCACTGTGTGCAAGAGACAAGCTGCACCAGGCTGTCCTTGACATCTTACTGTAAGTGGCAGTTTTGGATGAAGGACTTAGCCAGGCTCTAGAACTCTGATGAAAAAGGAACTTATGTGTAAATTAGACTAAATACATTTTCCCCATTGATGAGAGTAATTACCTCTTACATGTAATTAGAAGTGAGTGGGGAGAGGGATTGCAACCCAGATAAAAATGCTGAGATTACAAAATATTTTCTCTTCCAAAGTATTTCAGTATGGTAATTGCAAGTTATCCGTTTTTGGTACTTTACTATAATTATAGTTGGAATTTACAAGTGGAATAAATATTTAAAATGTAAAATGGAAACCTTTTCATCTGAAAATACTGAATGAAGTATTTAAAGTTTTTAATATCTATTTTTAGAAATAAAGGAACCAAAAAAAGACAATTTCCTCCTTTTTAGTCTCAACAAATTGTTGTACCTTACAGGTCCAGGGCAGAAGCATGGATAGACAGCTGAAGACTTCAAACCATCTCAAGAATATATTTTCAAAACCCATCTTCATGATAAGTGCCTTCCCACAAAGAGGCAGAGAGCATATATAGGAGTCTCTTTCCTTTAGCACGCTGCCATGTTGAGGTCAATGTCCGATACTGCGTGTTGCTTTGGGATCAGTCTGTACTTTGTGGGGCTCAAGAGCTAAATACTATTTTTTATCCTCTCGCTATGTTTTTGTAGCTCTGAAGCTATGTGATTACGTCCTCTTTGTTCCTCTGTTCCATGTCAAGCAATCTACAGGGATGAATCTGTCTCTCTCTCTCTCCTGGTGGGATTAAAGAATCTGATGTCACCAGTCCACAGACACTAGCCAAAGGGAAGCTGTAGCAAGGACTCTTGGTGAGGACCGTCTGTTGGACTAGGGAAAGTTATGTTTTCATTTCGTATGGTTTGGTTTTTTTCCCCAGCCACTACATGTGGAAGCAGAGGTGTGTCAGTTCCTAAGCTGCGTTGCTCTGGTAACTTCTAAAACAGCCTTGTCTCATTATCCTGCCTCTAAAAAGTTCAGACTTTTAGATGCGTCCCTGAACCAAAGTTCCAAATCATTCAGACTTCATCCTTGGCTAATTTCATCCTTTCACAGCAGTGAAAACATATTGGTATTATTTTACTTAGTCTGCTAAAGTTGTAGAAAGCTATGCTTTGATGATACTAAAAGCTTTGAAGTTCTTGTTCCCCATTACTGCTGCCTTCCATTCACTCCATCCTCACAGCCCAACTAGCTGTTGTACATTTCACTTTGAAATACAGCAATCACGGAGGAGCACAAGCACCAGCTGACAACTTCTCTTAACAGGAACTGAAAGAGATATGGAACCAGGGCACAGGAGAAAGTGATAATTACCTGTTTTTCAGACTGTTCTACACTTGCAGCATATGTAAAAATAAAGTTCTGTGGCTACACAGGAAAGCTCCCTATGTCTCTCCTCCTCTCTTGTAATCATACAGTTTTTCCCAGAATTTGGAAGTATTACTGACAAAACACTTAACAATCTAAACTAAGCTGGGAAATAACAATTGTGAGCAGCACTAGAAAAAAACCCCAAAGCAGCTGAATAACTTGGGAATCAAAAATTAAAGGGAAGTCTGATGAAACATGAGGATGAAAGTCCTATATTTACCCTGTACTTTTTTGTTCTAGAAGATATTGGCTAGTAGTTCAAGTGTTTATCTTTGCTTTTCTGAATACCTGGATTTGATCATTCTTCTGACAGATACAAAAAGAGGATAATGGTGTTAGTCGTTCCAGTTATTCCTTTTCTAGGAGTCTGGTTCCCACTGGGAATCCAGAACTTCACTTTAACTACCTCCCTCTCTCTCAACTTTACCTTTGGGGCCCTGGGTGGTCAAACACACTCCAAACAGGGCAGCCATTCAAAAATCAGCTCTTCTTCCTTTTGGCATGAAAACTGTCACTCTGGAGATTCCTGTTCTCTCTGTTTACATTAAGCATGCCTAAAAATGCCCACCCAAGTCAAACACTAAAGTGATGCCTACCTCCTGAAGCCTGACTAGACTTAGTTTCAATCTGTTCATTTCACTCATGACCAATGAAATTTTATGCACGAAGAGAAGAACATCAGATGCCTCAGGAATTGAGAAGCAGAATACTTTGGGAGTTCAGAGACTTCTGAAATTAATGGCAGTTGAACGGGGTTTTCAGGATTGCAAGGTTGAGCTTCAGCATAGGATCTTAAATTTCATTTTGATGCCTAAATCCTATTCTGGATGTTGATATCTGAAAATATAAATTTCTATCCACAAAATAGTGGATAGCAAACAGATGCTCTAAGGATGACAGCACTAAATCTAGTAAATGGGGAAAGGAATAGAAGTAGCTATGATATCTTTGTTTAAAACCACTTTGGTCTGTACACTCAAATTGATTAATGTATTTCTCAGGTGAGCTGGAAGCAAGAAATGTATGCACCTAAAATATAAATTAATCAGCACTGCACCACGGTTCTCTATGCCATATTGATTAATTATACTACATAACTGATGCAGATTTAATCACTCTATCTGATGGATTTTGGTAGGGATGGCAGTACTGAAAAGCTGCATTTTACAAAATTTATGAATTTTCTACAATCGTTTAAACTGTTAAAAGATTCCATGGGATGATTTTTCTGACAGATCTTGGGAAAAGTCTTCACCAATAAGTTTGTGTGTGTCCTCGTTGGTTTATTTCAATGCAGTATTTTCAATGGTTTTAGTCAGGAGTTGTTAGTATTCTCAAGAGAGAAAGAGGTATTTGCCTAATTGTTCTGTCAAATTGTTGACCCTAGTTGGCTGTAAAATTGATTTTATTCCAAACTGTTCCAGGGAAAATAAAACTTTTCAACAAAAGCCACTTGATAATCCTAAGGTTTTCTTGTGCCTTTTATGAACATCCAGCCTTCTTTACAGGGTCTCATCTTCAGAACCCCATTCAGATGTCCATAAAATGAACTGTCACTTGAAAGTGAATTTTAATTTCATTTGCCACGCAATTAGTGCTTTTTCAGACAGTAAATAAAAATTAATGCTTTGGTATTTCAGTAGGAACTCCCCACCTGGCCAGTCAGCAGTCTATAGGCTGCTCATTAGTGAACTAAGTAAAGGGATAAGATGAAAAGGAGGTAATGCAAGTTCTATCGGGATCTTTGTTTCAATAAGATTTGTAACAACGATTTTCTGATTAACATGAACAAGAAACAAAAAAGACCATGGATAGTTCAATCAGCAAAATAATGAGAGGAATCTGAATTCCATATTGTTCCAAGTGTCTCCACACACTGAAAGGAGTACAGCAAAATCCTTTTCTAGATCTGCATGGTAGCTCTCCGTTCCTTTATCTTGTTCTCCTTTCAGTCTTATTCCCTACTCTGTACCTAGCTTTTTGATAGAGGAGCAGGAGTTACAGGTTAACAGTGAATAATTTATAATTTTTACAGATTGCTCAATTTTTTCTCTTATATGCAACAAATCCATGACTATCTGGTTGGTTCCAAGTAGCACAGTGATCATTTCTTGCTTCACAACGACATGTTTAGTTCAGTTCCTCCTGCTTCAGCAAATCAATTCCATATCACTTGAACTCAAATTCTGCTTCCTATCTAACAGAGAATTAGGAAACACATAGCTTTTTTGATCAAATAAAACCAGTCATGGTGATGTACTTGCATTTAAATGTACACATTCTCTCCAGTTGTGCCTTTAGAAAATATCCTAAACAAAGGGAGTTTAGAATATCAGATACATTCAAGAGCAATTAAATTTCCTAGCCTGTTTGTTCAAACCTTTTTCTGGTCTCTGAGTGGCTGAGAAAGCTTCTCATTATACTACTCAGTAATGAGAGAGTCTTCAAAACGGTTCCTAAACTACATTCTGAAGGTGGCAAGCTGCAATAAATTTCACTGAATAGCTGAAAATGAGTCCCTAATGATTTGGAAATATATTTTCCCATAGTAGACTCTGTCTTTATTTGCTGCCACTGAATACAATCTGCAGTCGTGGCAGCTGATATGAAAAACAAGAATGTAGGAAAGGAAAGGATACATATGCAGAAGTTTTGTATTATAGAGCAAGGAGTTAATAGCTTCTTTCTCTGCTGTTTCAGTGAAATTACACTGAGGATACAGTGGTTAGTCCTGGACTGCTTACTAACACAAAATAACAAAAGGAAACTAGGAAAAGATGAAAACTAAACCTATGGAGAGACTGATTTAAAGACAATGATATGAAGAATGGACTAGTATCGGTGTTAGAATTCTTGGAACTACTTAATTACATATCAGTCACAGGCAAAAAATGCTCCAAAGAATATGCTGACAAGTCCTCCTTTTTTCCCCATTTCTGACTTGACAAGCAGATCATGATTTTGTTGAATTAATTTGCTATTCAAACTTATTTTCCAGATAAATTTAGTGGCTCATCCACAAGTACTTAGCTGTAAGGATTTGCTATTTGAAATTCCAGCTGTGCTGTTCAGATTCGATAGGCTACAGCAAACACATGGCATGTGTTTGTTCCCAGGAGAATGTCTCTAACATCTCTGCTGGCAAGCTTGGCTACTAGAGTATTTTTGGAAGGCAGGCACAAAAAGGGGCAATAACAGAGATAGAACATTGTGTTCTGACATGCAGGGCGTGTTTTCAGAGGATGGTTCTATTTCAGGATGCCATCTTCAAGAAAAAAAACATCTTTTAGGTCAGGGGAGTGTCAGCCAGGCAGCACACTCAGAACAGAAGGATCTACCGCTAACAGTAGAAAGGCCCATATGGCCATGATGTAAAGTGTAACAGGTACTGGTCATAGAGTTGTCAGCCATATGGCAACTGAAGTTGATGAGAGACAGTACATAAGGATCAATAATAAACACTAAATGTATCGGGGTAAGGACTCATTTGCGGAATAGAAATAGAAAGTGAAATTAAGCAAAGAAAAATTGAAGGAGATATAGCAGGAAGAGTGTACAAACCTGCTACGTATTGGGCAATGGAATTAGCATTTTGAGGAAAACAGGTGGAAGAGCCACCACTTCAGAAACTAAGAGTGGACACACATACTGCAAGGAAATACCCCTGTTTCCATCATTGTGAGAGAGATGGCCAAGAGACAATGAAATATCTTTGCACCAGATTTGTATACAAATATATACAATTATACGGAGGAATCAATATTTCCAGGTTTTGTTTTCAGGCTCCTTCTTCACCCTTGTTACGGAGAGAGTGGAATCTGCATGCAGTGAGTGCATCTAAAGGACTTGCAGCTCATTTCCATTTAGAATGTCTGTTTAAATACTGATTTGACCTCTGGCTGTCTTTGGTGTTGGGTAATACATGTAAAATGGTCACCAAGAATTGTGTATGAAGCACAAGTCGAAAGGAACATACCATACCTTTTTGGCTTTTTTTGCCTGCTTGTTTTATTCTCTCCTTCAGGGTGTCAAAGGAAGAGCGGATATAGGCAACAAATCAATAAGGCAAAGAAGAATCAGGATCTTTACAGTAGAACATCAGGGAAAGGAAAGCTGGGTGCCTCTCATTTTGTCATGTAAATAATGCGCTTTATGATTGCCCTCTTGGAACCTAGAATGCAATACTCTATTTGGTGCTGAGATACCACACTGATGAGTTTCAAATGCATGGCTTGATAAAGTAAATAGATTCTTAAGTAGCTCAGATCTGTGTTAAGTTTTGTCAAAAAACTGAAGATGTACTACAAGCAAATGTGATGTTCTCTTTCTTTTATCATTACTTACAATAAAGCTTTGGGAAAGGTCTTTTGTTTTCTTTAATGTTGACTTCCCCTGTAATACTGGAAACCAGAAAATCACAGGAGGGACTGAAAAGTGATTATGCCCAGGTATAACAAGTGAAATTCTGTCAGCCATGTACCTCATGCAAAGTATTTTTTTTTATTTTGAGGTTTTTTTACATTCTTTAAAACTCTCCTTACTTCAAATTCCTCCAGTTAATTTTTTTGCATGAGCCATATATCAAAGTAAGATGTATTCATAACTACCTTGTATGAGCCATCTATCAAAGTAAGATGTATTCATAACTATCTTGCAGTATCATGGTAAATATGTAACACTGTGTCTGTGCTACCCAGTGCTAATACAGTATTGTGCAACACAGAAAAAAGGAGATGCTCACTTGTGTTTAGGTTCAAAATATTCCAAATGCAGTGTGGATCTCTCAGTCTTTACAATACTTCATTTAAAGTTTAGTTGAGCCATAAAGGTTTTTTTGCCCACAGGAATCAACACCTTCATTTAAAAGTAGAACTAAATTGCAAATTTTCCTATATGAGGCAAGTCATTAACCTTTGCCAAATCATTACCTCCAGAGATAATTAACAGTGATCTCACAGAAAACCTAACTAATAAAGTAAGCTCTTGAAAAATAGTATGAAGAACAAATGTGGTCTGCCTCCCAGCTAAGGGACTCATGTCCCTGGAGAAAGCAAGTTTCTATGGACTTAAAAGAAGGGCAGGTGAAGAAAAAGAGGATTATTTTAATCTAATAAACCCCCAAGCACTGATGATCTTAAAATCAGCTTTGATGTTAAAGTAGACAATATATCTTGATATCAAGTAAACTCCAGGTTACATTAATTAGACCACAATTCAATTAAACAATAATAAAACTTTCCACCAATCACTCAGTAACTAACCTGTCCTGAACCTGATGAAATATGAATTTGCCTGGTTACATAAGAAAGTTAAAGTCCTAATGTGGGAAGCCAATGCTCCTGTCTTGTTTGTTGTCTTCAGTGCTCACATCATCTGATTTTCTCTCTTACTCATCTCTAAAATACGTACAAAAATATTGAATTACTTTACAGGAGGATTGTGAAGATAAATACGTAAGAGTAGAGTCCACAAGGTATAGCATACCTTATGTTCTCTCACCTCCTGGAAGTTGTATGAACTTGATGAAGTTGTAGGAGATAAATCACTGTAACTTTATCACTCTGTGTAATCCTTCTATATATTATTTATAAGAATCTAGTAATATGTCACATTGATTCATGTTATAATCCTATAAATCATCAAATAAAATATTAAACTATATGTGCATCAGAATCAAGCAAATTAAAATGAGTATTTACTACTGTCACAAAGGCTTAAGCAACTAAATTTTTACAATAGATTAGGAGGAGAGCTGTTTCACAACAGTGTCACAATAGCCTTTTCCTCCTAATGAATTAACTCAAAGAATAGGTACTATGGTATCAAGAAAGACCAACAGCATATCTCATTTATTCTGGTATCTTGTGTTACTGCATCTGTCAGTTCCTGAGGGGAAAAATAAGTGGAAATGAGGCCATTCATACATGGTAGGTCAATACTTCTCATTAACTCCTCATTCTGTTATTGGATCCTTTGGGGAGCAGTATGAAACTTCTCACACAGTCCATCTACTTGATGAATCACTGTCGTTCCTGTATTTGGAGTCAGTTACAGTTTGAGTGTAAGGCCGACTGCAGCAAGGGGATTAGCTGGGCATCTATAGCATCTCTTCTCAATTCAGAGTGTGTAGCACAATGCCCCAGGCAGTATTAATGAGGCTAGGGGAGCAAGAGTCATCCTCCGCATGGGCTCATGCTTCAATGAACCCGCGCCAATAGAGAACAGCAACAGCCAGTAATATGCTATGCATTTATAGGAAACCAGGATTGTATTTTAACATATGGATAAGTGCTGAGGCCTCTGCCATTTCTGTTTTAAGCAGATCAGCAGCAGCAGGTATTAGCAAGACCACCTCTCACACAATCAGAAACAGCAAACCTCATTTATAAAACCTGCACCATACAAAAAAATGCTCTGCTACTGACTCAAGCCTAAGAAACATGTGTTCTCCACCTTTTCTGCCATTGACTCTTCTGTCTTGAGTAAGACCCTGGCATATCGTTTATCTCCATTTTGCGCATGGCTGTCCCAGTGAGGCCCTTTCTAGATTTGGGCTTCTTTCCTGTATTTATTACAATAATAGTGAAACATATTTCTTTATGTTGCCTTTTGTATTCTTGGGCCGTTGGTCTTGTCCACCCATAAGTCTAAAAAAATACATGGAAGTGAGTGCTTTACTACCGTAACCTCTCTTGCTAAAAGAACAGCAATGACCACGAAGTCGCAGCTGTATTGAATCTGTTAAAAAAACATTTGTGTAATCAATAACTGCAGAACTTTCAAGCTCTTTAAATTTGGCTGAGTAGTTTTCTGTGAGTGCTGGTATTTGCTATAGTTGCAAATCAGAAAAGTACCAAAGCAGTTTGATAGATTTTTGTATTTGGGGTTATTCACACACGCAAGGTCTTTAAGCTGGGGCTTACTGAACTGCTGACTAGCTAATTGTTCTGATAAGCTACATGAGATCTCTATTCCCAGACTGGATAAATGTTTACATACTTCTGGATCAAAGACTTGCTTTAACAAATTTAACATTCATTTTCTTCTAAAGCTTTTGTATGTAATACCACGGTACCTTCATGCCAGTCAGCTGAATCTCTAGGATATTCCCAGAAAGCTATGTAAAAAGTATGTGAGCATGTGAAAAGTGAGTGCATTCGAAATGTGAGTGAACATTGGCAGGAAATATCCTGTGCTATTTTGCTCTTATGCATATGGTAGAAAAGGATATATTTGGANGAGGGGGGGGGGGGGGGGGGCAGAAGGAAAAAGAAAATATTAAATGCTAGGGAGTCACATTAATGGATAGAAACAGAATGTCCTGACCCTAACAAATAAGCCTAATGGTCAGATGGGAGATGCACATGTATACTGAACTCTTAAAGCTAAAGCAGAACAAGTAAAGAAATTAAAAAAACCAGGAGAGTGGTTCTGAAAAATTTTAGCTGATGGTAACCTGTAGAGGTGGCCTCAAAACACACCGAATTTGCAACTGTTAAGAATAATGTTCCATGTCTAGCCTCTCCCAATTTTAAGTGTCCCTCCCCTATTCATTTGCCAAATTATTTTATTTTACTCTCAGAATTTGATGCAATGCTACGTCAACAGGTAAGAGATAATCAAGAGTGCAAACAATGTCAGTATTGAGATATATAAACTCATTAATGATAAAGAGCAGCTAATGGTATGAATATGGGATTAGGAAGGAAATTAATGCATTCAATAGGATTTAAGAGATAATTACAGAAAAACAATGCTGGAAGGAAGCTCCAGGAGCCAGCTATTCCATCCACGATAACAGTAAGAATCCTGTCATGGTCACTGTTTGGCCTCCAACAAAAAGAGTTTTGTCCACTCGCAAAATTTCGTAAGATTTTTTCAAGTAAACTTCTAATTTCATATCGTCATGTCATGAGGGTCCTCAAGATTCTCTCAAGGAAGAAAAGCTAAGATTTGCTGAGCTGAGAAAGATACAATTTCAGCCATTTGTCCACAGTCTGATTAATTATTCATTTGGAACAGACCTTCAAGTTGTCCTGTTTAACTCTGGTTAATTCCCTCATTACTAAGTGGTAATATCGAAGATGTTAATCTCTCCTTTTTATATTTTTTTCCACAGCACAGAACAGCTCCAACACAATAATGTGTTTGAATCTCAGCATAAAATAAACTGATGTTTCAGAAAGTCACTAAGTATCAGAATGAATAAAATTATTGGTCTGGAACAAGTAGAGATGAGGCTTGAACATGATTTCATTTTTTCTGTTTCCCACAAAAAAAATCACCATGTACTCAGGAACACTTTTCCTAATCTAACTTTTATCCAGCCAGCTAAGTAGCTAAGTGAAAATGTATGTTTTTACCAAAGAACATTTCTCTGATTATAATGTTCATCAAAAGCATCGTGAACTCCATTGCATCTATGTGTTACAAGCAGTTATCAAACTTGAAATACGTCTTCCTCAAACCATCAGAATCACTGTCATCCCAGAGAAAGAACCTGCCTGAGTTTTTTTTCATTCAGCAAATTTTGGTGGTACTTTTCTCTGCATCTTCTGCATAGGTATATGTTTACTGTTGTATTGCATTTTTCTATTTTTAAAAATATGCCCGTTTTTAAAGTTTTGAGGTATATAGAACTGTCTATCTGTTCTAACTATACCAGACCAGCACTGCACTGATGTTGTCAGGAATAAAAAGTCAAAGTAAGGTAAGTTATTCTCTCTATATGGAAATAGATAGTGTGATCTTCTTCAAAACGACTGTGAAATGACAATAAAAGTGGTTTAAGAATCAAAAATAAATAGTACCACAGGCAGGGCTGTATTGGAAGTAAATCACTTCAGTTTGGTAGAAACATCTGTAAAAATCTTATCTGCTTTCCCAAGCAGCCTCTAAAAAGAATCCTCCAGCAGGATCAGCATCTCTGCTCCATGCTTCTCCTTCAATGCTCATACGAGGGACAAGGAAGACTCAGTCCCCAGTCTTTTCTGTTCCTGGCTCCACTGCTGGATGTGGCAACAGAAAGAGAGACCTCAAGTCCTTAGGTTGCAGAAGGAGTTACAGAAACTTAAAGTTGATTAGGTGATGACTTCTTTTCTGGAGACATTAATTCAGACCACACACTCATATGCAATATAGTAGTTCCTGAGTCTTCCAGGAACTACCAATGAGTACAGGGTAGCTGAACTACCAGAGTCACTACATCACCAACAGAAAATCCCATTGACTTCAGACACCATCACAGATGTAGAGGTATTTAGCAACTTCCACATTCCGTTATGGGGTTCCAAGTAGTTTGGTTTGAAGCAGAAAACTAAGTAAGCCTTGGAGAGTCTTTTTTTCAATTCCAAGACATCTCACAATTTTGGACATCATTGGAATTTCTTTGAAACTGTTAAGTACTGATAATACTGCTTTGATAAGTATAGAAGGTGAAGACCAATGAAATNAGTATAGAAGGTGAAGACCAGTGAAATAATAGAAACAAAACAAACAAGACACAAGGAAAGAAACATGATCAGTCCTACATGCAAGACTGTAGGACATAGGCATTTTTTTTTGGAGGTAAAATGCACTGGGACACCTGGTAACAATGGAAAAGAATGCAACAAGACAAGCAGTACANTAATAGAAACAAAACAAACAAGACACAAGGAAAGAAACATGATCTTGTGTCCCATATGCAAGACTGTAGGACACAGGCATTTTTTTTTGGAGCTAAAATGCACTGGGGCACCTGGTAACAATGGAAAAGAATGCAACAAGACAAGCAGTACACAGTGGAAATCAGAAATTAGTAGTTAGACTGCAGAAATGGATCAGTTCCATCAACACCCAAACTTTGCATATGTTTAATTCAGCTCTTAAATTTTTGTAATCTGGGCCCAGATACGTAAAATTCTGGTACAGATCCAGAGAAAATTTAATTAGATATTGAATCGGACTTGATGAAATTAAATTAGCCAAGTTTTTCCAGTCTCTGAAGATTCAAGAGAAAAAGCTTGGGAGACTTACAAGGGATTCTGTATTTAATGCTTGCACTGTCAGCTAATCACAGGATAAAACCATCTCCCCAGCTGCTGCTGGGATGAGAAAACATAAACTACACATGTTAATTCACCAATATCGGTGTTCCAGAGTTAATGGTCAACAGAAAAATGGTGTTGTACAAACACACAAACCAGTGCCTCCACAGAATAACTAATTAATCCTAAACATTCTGGACAGGAGCGCACTTGTCGGGAGAAGTGCACAATGCATGTGACCAACCTACAGATAACCTCTACCCACTAAAACCATGCCTCTATCAAATAGATTACTTCTTTGAAGAAACTTCTTGCTAGGCACATACATTCATATTATAAGCCACGTACTATCTTATGCTGGAACATATATAGAAAGTCAATCCTCAAACTATAAACTATCCCAGAAAAAGATTGTAACTTGAACTCCTCTTTCAAATTCACTTTTCTCCTCTTCAAATAAAGCTCTTCCTTTTCAAAATGCTCAGAAACAAATTTCTGTATGCCCACATACACCAAATAAAGTCAGACTGCGCACAAGCAACAAATGCAATATCATCTCGCACCCACAACAAAGTATGTTCACCTCGCCCCCATCTCAAAGCTCTCCCAGAATGTAACCCACTTCCTTCAGTGCCATCATAGAAGCTCTGTGGGTGAAATCAAACAACTGCTTTTACAGTAAGTAAACTTTCTCAGAGCAATCAGTAAGTCAGAAATACCCATTTATGAGGAGGATAGTACTCTTCACAAACCAGTCATCCCATTTGACCTGTCAATCTCCGACCTTTTAGCCCAGATCTACAACATAAATCTACTAAACACCCTCAAAGACATAACTGGGAACAAAAATCCCTGACTACTGGTACACGCATGCCGTGGTTTACAATTGTGGTTTTAAGCCCTCTACCTGAGTCCATTTCCAGATGCAGGTGATACTGTACATACTGACAAGGAAAACTGCGCTAGTTCCATCCTGATATTAGAGATTATCATCTACAACAAAGGCATCATTGGCTTAAACAAAACATTCCTAAACTGACTGACCTGGACAGCTTTCAGTACTCAACAGTTTTCAGGGTGCAGCAAGGGCCAGCTGCTCCACAAGGCAAGGCGAGCCAGCAGCCAAGTGTGATAATAAAGTAGGAGGGGGCAGTGTCCTAACCAGCAAGAAGGCAGGATGCAGAACATCGATTTTAGGTCAGAAAAGACAATGATCAGGGTCAGACACAGCGCAGTGTGTCTGCAAGTCTGCAGCAAGTCTGCAGCCATGAGGCAGGTCCAAGGCCAAGCCAGGAAGCCAAACCAGTGGGTCCAGGTCAGACAGAGGTGGGAAACCGGGCACGGACATAGCTGCTACACGGTTGTGGTGTGGCACTGGCAGGGGCAGCACTAAAGTCTCAGCTAAAAGCAGCTCCCAAGGGAAAGGAAGGGCAGGCCTTGGTTCTAGGTCTGTTCACAACAGTTCATTTCAGCAGAGGAGCTGATCTTGGACTCAGCCGGCTGAACTGCATACCTTCACCAATTGAACTCCTAGAAGGGGGATGCTTTCCAGGACCTGACAACAGCCTTACCAGAAGCAGTGTGAAGTGCTTTCTGAGCTGTAAATGCCAATTGGTAACCATTTCTGAGAGCTGGAGAAATGTCAAAGGATGGAGAACCGCAACTAAAATCTCAATAATCAGAAAGGGAATGTTGACCAGAAAGCCTGATACATCCTTGGCAAAACACTAGACTACTATGATGTAAAAATTTCTGAACAGAAATATGGAGTGTTTCAGGGAAGACAGACAGATTTGTTGGATAAAACTTCTGCTTCCTGTAAGTTTTACTAGGTTGGTTGTTTAAAGGCAAATGAATTGATATAGTATATTTGGATTTTTCCACAGCACTTCATTTAGCATTGTAAGAAATTTTGATTTAATGTTTTAATTTCTGAACCTCCCTTTCAGAAGGAAACTTAATGTTGTAAACTGTTGCATGTGCACTTACATAATCTTAAAGAAACAAATATAAGCAAAAAATCTTACCCCAAGACAGCTGGATTTGCCTTTGATACCTATAAGAGAAAGAAATGCAAAAATGCACATAGTGGAGAAGATAGACATACACGAAGTACCTCAACTAAAGCTCTTTGGTTAAAAATAAAAAAAGGATTTTTTTTCTTTCTTTTTGAAAGATGATGCATTATCCTTTTTCACTTTCATTTATGTCACAGTTTCTCAGATGGATATATGATATAGTCACCTCACTGTCACTTTCTAATTTTAACACAAACTACAGTCTGGCAGGTGCTCATCAAACACATGCAATAAGAGACATTAGTTTTCAGAGCACTCCTTTGAGACGTTCAGACTGCAGCCGTGTACAGTACAATATCATAATGTATCCTGTGCATATCGTACTACTCAGGGAGGCTAGAATTCAAGCTAATAAGAGCAGTTGCAGTAAATATTTTGCAGTAAACACATTTCCAGAGTAGGAGATGGATAGCACTGTTGAGTGAGAAAGAGGTAAATAAAAAGCCACGTTCATTCAATCAATACATGAGGTCATGCGGGGGAGTTAAGCTGTGTCTCACCAGTGGTCTACCTAGTTCAATATCCTGCTTCTGGAAAGAGCCCACACTTAGTATTGCAAGAAAATGAAAAGCTATTGACAAAGCCCATCATTATATGACAGAAGTTTCTTGTCTGACCTGTATAAACAACATACTTACAGATGCATGCTGATCTCAGCATGAGTGAAGGGCAAGGTTCAAAATGCTTCAGGAGTTACTTGTACCAACTGAATGACATCGTTTTACTGCCTGCTTTCTCTTCTTACCATTTTTCAAATACTTATGAGCTCATTATACAAGGCATTGCAGCAAATGACTGCAGCTCCTACTGAAAAGAAGCAGAGTGTCAGCAACCCGAAACTCTTAAAGGCTGTACCCTCTTCTCTGCTTTTAGCCATATTGCTCTTGGCACACAAGTTAGCACACTCTAAACTGCAAGCTTGGTCTTGTCAACATATCAAACTAGAGTGCTAATCATTAATAACTCGTTCCAAAATAATATTGACAGCTGCTTTGCTTTATTATCAATGCCATCTGTGCCCAGCTCCCCATCTTCTCCTTTCTCCTGCTCCTAAGCTTGCAGTCTAAATGTTTTTCAGGCTGCAACAAGCAGAATGGAAATAACAGCTTGAGCTTCTTGAGAAGTATCACCAGCCAACTCAGGGAGCCCAGAAGAGAATGAATAATATGATTGTAGCGTCTCACTGAGTTTTCAGCATAAGTCAGCTTTATGAATAATATGCTGCCAGATGCCATTTCCTAGTAGTGATCACCTCCACGGTTTCCAAAGACCAATGTCACACGTGTAAGATGATTATCTGGTCTTACTCTATTTTGAGCAGCACTAAAGACTCAATAAGATTCATTAACAGATAACAGTATCTATAGCATTTCTGAGTCTCTTTATTATAATACTACTACTACTACTACTATTGCTTTGACCACAAACTTCTCTCACTCACCCAAGACTGAAGTGAACAAACATTATAAAAAGGCAGCTCCCAGACTTCCGCTGTGCCACTTGAAGATTTTTCATTTGTGACTTTCCAAGGCGTTTGCACTTCGCTACAGAATTGATAATGAGAAAAACACTTGTCCTTGCTAACTAAATTGCATTCCTGTGAACAAATGAAAAACTTCAGTCTTAAGAGATAAATTTAGCATAACTCATTAAAGACAAGTCAATTTTAAACAGACACCTGACTAGCAAAACTATTTAAAAAATTCTAAAGAAAAAGGACTGAGAGTGTTCATTCAAGCCCCTCATGCATCAGCTCGATTGTGATGAAAATGCTGAGATAAAATTTATAAATAGACAGATATTTGACTGCTCTGTGCTAACATTTTTTGAAGAAGCAGGGAAAAACAAAGATTTTCAAAAGAGCCATAGAAAAACTTTTAAGTGTGGATGTCTTTTTAAAGTACACGCATTTTTGATTTTTCAATAACACTATTTTGGGCAGAGGTAGAATAAGCCCAGAGGTCTACTGTTTCCCTTGGGGGAAAAAAAAAAAAAAAGTCTTGTTTCTAAGTGAATTTGATCACTTGCAATTTTTAATTCAGAGGAAAGAAAATGATAAATTGTGCTTTCTTCATATGAGCCCATTCTGAATGCAAAAATTCAAATGCAAATTTGGTCCAAAGCAGAAAGGTCTGGAACAGATGGCAGAAAGTCTTCTGAATGTCAGTTGAATAGAGGCTGTCAGTGGCAGACAATGATACCTTCAGCAAATAATAAAGGAAAAACTCTACAACGAAGGAGGAGTTTAGGCAGCTTGTTAAGAGCACTCCTCAGGAAAAGAAGGGAGTGAGTGCTTCCTGGCTGAAGAAGATACACTTCTAAGTCCAAGAAAGGGACTGGGAGCTTCAAAAGCTTGTCTGCTTTTTCCCAACCTCAAAATTGATCTAATAAAATACACTATCTCTGCAGAACTTGCCTTTATTATATATTTAGAAATCATAGGTTCAGCAACCTCACAACTACCATGCAAGAGAGACAATTCAGCATGAGGAGAGGGGCTTCAGAAAGATGATTAGAGGCTGTCCCTTCAAGGTAAAGGTTTGGCAGGCCTATGGTGGCCAGGCTGAAAATGATGATGAAGGACTGGAATTACTTCAAGTTCATTGTATGCAACTGTCCCACACAGATGACTGGCCAGGGCTGACAACATGCCAGCAAATCCAACATGGAAATTTTTTTTAGTTTGAGTAGTGAAGGTTGGCATCTGTGCTCTTCAGTTCTCAATGACTGGCCATGATTTCTGTTTAGTTAATGTACTGTTCATTGTGCTTCCTTAGCACACTTGACCCTTGACTGTATATTAGTAGTCAGCAGAAAGAAAGCGAATCGCAGTAACCCTGCCTCCTGTGGTATCACCCAACCTCAATAGAAACAGGACCTGCTAGAGGGATATAATGCTTTGAAAACTGGATTTTGTGTCTCCACCCATCTGTAACAAGACTGAATCTTGCAAAATCAATGTCTGTTTCATGTTACCCAGGCTCTCTGGACCACAATAAGAGACATAATGAAGAGAGGACACAGAAAGAGAAGCTGGGCTGATGAGAGCTAACAGCCTACCAGGGCACAAAGCGTGCCCAGGAGCTACTCCCCTCCAACCCTGATTTGGGATTCTGCAGGAGACTGCAGCTGCTTGTGAACAGCATGAAACCTGACAGCTCCGCTTTGAAAAAGGAGTAGAAGAAAGGCTCTTTTTTGTTTGGTCATTACTCTATCTGTCGAGCTGTAAAACACCACTCCCTTAGATCATGTTTTCAATACCACACACAAAGTCATCGATAGTTCCTGTTAGTTTTTATAGGTTAAGCACAGGCAACATTCGATCTTATCCCTCAATTCTCCATCCCTTTTTGCCATTCACAGCATTAAAAAATTTAAAAGCCAGCTCAGTCTTTCTCCAGCAACTAAAAGCATGAAAACAAATCTAATTGATGATTTCAATAATACTGAAAACACTTAGGAATAAGGACTGGAAAATCTTTCATTAAGTAGAATTGTAATTAAGATAGTGATTTACATGTTAATGACCAGGTGGAAATCTTTAGGATTGGTCTTTTTTTTATTGTTATCATTCCTTTGGTCTATTTTAAATAAAAGGAGCTTTATTTATAAGTTCTATTAGCCTCTGATGTGCACACATTTAGTTACATTTCCACTAAGCTATCCCTTTATTTCATGACATTTGCAGTCTCAGATAGAATGATTTTTCCTCTCCCTTCGGGCACACTTTTAATGTCAAAATAAAAGGCTTTAGCAATAGTCTTTAGAACTTCAAACGTGGATCTAAGCTTTTGAAATCACACTGGATGCCATGTACCAAAAAGAGAGTGTTGACTATGTCTGTATCTAGTCTAGCCCAAATGGTGTGTTAAGGATGTGTTTATTGAACTTGGAATTTGCCAAAGCATGGACTGACATGAGGTCCAACACCAGGTGTCAAATAGAACAACAAGCTGAACTGCAAAGACAGAGGAGGGATTTTCTTTTTCTTCTCATTTTAGTAAAAACCCCAAAGCTCTTTGACCTGGTTGAATGATTACCTCAGAAACAGCAAATGAAAAAAATTGCCAGTTTTTGCTGAAGGACATCTGAGGGGCTCAGTGAAAGTCAGTCTTGGTTAACAAAATACAGATCAAATATTGACTGAATGATCTCCAAGTCACTGTGAGGCATCTCTTCCCTGTATAGAGGAGGACTGTTTAATGTAAAGAAAAGCTGAATGTAGGCAAATTGACCTTGTACCAATACATTATAGACCTGACATGTATTAGACCTGACCTGTCACAGAGAACTCCCCACACCTGACATTTTGCATCTCTACTGTCTTAGAGGCTACTTAAACCTGGCCTGTGCTCAGAGTGCTTAGAAGCTCCTCCCACCCTTGTAGCAGCTGATGTTTGGGACTCTTCTAGGAAAGTACTCAATGCCATCTGGCCTGCTGGCCATCAGCCATGTAATACCTCTATGAGAGCAGATGGATTAGATGGAAGCTGCTCATCTAGGCAGAGTCCGGGAGCTTATGTGTGTAACAGCCAAGTGCACCCTTGAGCAATGTGCCCCAGGAGTTTGTTCTGGCTTGCTCAAGAGGCAGCCCTGACAGCACACCCAGCAACAAATTCAGCAACAAATTATACGGATGGTTGGTCGATATGACTGTGTGCTTGGCCTTAGGGCCAGAAAAGTGTAAATGCAGTGACTCAGGCTGCAAAGAAGGCACGCCAAATTCTCTCGTTCTCCCAGCAGTTTTGGACTTGATGAAATCTCCTGGGCTGTGTCGCGTAGGCGGATGAAATGATCATAATGGTAGAAAATAGGTCTGGAAGGGACCCCAAAAAAGGATCTAATCCAAAGCAGGACCAACTCATGTTTCCAATTATGAGGATTTCACAGTCATTTTTCCAGTGCTTCGCTTTCCATTACTCTTACAAATAGAAAGGCTCTCCTACTGTCCATATTCTTTGTCCCTTCTCACCATAAATGGTGCTGCTCAACAGCTGACTGGGTTTTTTAAAATTCAAAGTATTTTAATTTTCTCAAGTGCACTTTCTCTCTGACTAGAACCTTTTGGTCAAGTGACTGAACAGGGCAGGAAAGGGAAAATCCATTCTACATTTATGGATCTCATGAGGAGGGACAAGGTGAATAACCAAAGGTCTGCTATCAAATTTTTTTGTGCCCGTGCTGTAATAAAGAATTCTGTGGAATCCTACTGATTACAGCCATGGCATAAAAGTCCTCCCTACTCTGTACACAGCTCTGTTGCATGCAAGAATGCTAATGACTTCTTGTTTGTCTCCATTAGCCAATGCACCTCTGATTTGTAACTCATCTTGCAAAGGCTTTGAAATTCCTTAAATAGAAAAGGTTTTATGACCATCTTTCCCATAGGCTATGCTACTAATATGACTATCACAGAACCGCCTTCTAAAAATAAGCCTAATGCAAATGCTCATATTTTGCATTATATTGTGAGATACTGCACAGAAAAAGAGGATATAAAGGACAAGATAAGTTATTAGTTTATAGGTTTTGGTATTTAAATTTTATAATGTATTTTCACTACATACATATATATATTTAAAAACCCATATCTTTATCCCTCAGCCCAACTTCCTAAGCTGTTTCAATAAGAAGACTCATTATTACCAATATCCACAGCAGCAGCAGTGAACAGCAAGCTGTGATTCCTGTTCATGCTTAGGAAAAAGGTAAAAGCCAGTATCAGGCTTTATTTATCGGGATTTATTTATTTAAACTTGCAAGTCAGTAAAATATTTGGGAAAGAAAGACTATTAGCACAGGGTAGAGCAGTCAGGTAAACAAATTTCACCTACATTTCCTTTAACTGACACCTCTGCCAGTGTATTCACATTAAGTGTATCAATCAGAACCACCTGATGTTTCGGTGGTGAATTCTCTACATAGTTTTTTGATCCTGACCTATTTCACCCACTGCTTGTGACTCCTGATGACTCCCTTACACTCATCCAGTTGAAAATCAGTCTTGCCTACCATGTCAATGTATATATACCAACCCTGCCAATGCAATTCCACCCTGTAACTATTATCTTTTCAGTTTCAAAAGCATTAACTGCTGTCCTTCACATACGCCTGTCCCAAGCGTAGTATCACTTACTGATCATTTTGAAGTCTACCAAAATACGTGGTAAATGCTCTGGTCCAATGTTGTGTCTTTCGGCTATACCTGTTATCCATTTTAAGTGCTCTAGCCACTGAAATTTGATAAATCGTAATACCTTGCCACTGAATATCCACCTCTCCCATGTGCTGGAGGAAAGTACTCTGCAGAAGAGTTATCATAACAAAATGTATATCTGTGTCTCAGAGAGACTAGTTCAGTCTGGAGTATTAGTTATCAGGGAAAGTCTATTGCTTTCCTCTCAGCAGCAGTAGCAGCAAAATGTAGTGGACGAGTATCTCATGGAGTATAATATTTAATGCAAACATAGCATGACATACTTAGAACTGACCAGAAGCAGTGGCAGCACACATTTCATTCACGTTACCCCTTTACAACTTAATCCTGAAGAAACTAGTATAACAGAGTAATTAACTCTGTTAATTACGACTGAGTGCAGTCCCAATTCACATTCAAGCTTTTGTTTAGCAGTTGAGGTTACTCAAGACAAGTTCTCCTAGACCAGCTGGTAGTCTTACAAGAAGAGCAGGTTCCACTTATAACCAGACATAATGATGGGGACACTACTATATCACTAGGTCCTTCTAACTCCATTCAACTTTGCCACCATTTGATTACCGCTTCATGGTGCAACACTGAGTACTGCTGAGGCTGGATATATTTAAGCAGGAAATGTAAGAATATGTAACTCCAAATACCAAGCAGTTGGGCTATTCCCAAGCATATATATCCACGTACAGAAGTTGATCAATTCTCTGTACTAAGACTCCAATCAAAAAAAAAAAAAGCCTATCATGAAAGTAAATCAGTCTTAAGCAAAACTTAATTATTATTGTAGATCTGCTGTTGAGTGAAAGGAAACATATTAACTATTTTTCATTTAGGAATGAAACTGTACACAGAAAGCTAGAAAAATGACTACATGGTACCAGTTTTATGCCAAGATCTTCCGCTCATTTCCACTGGCATAATGGCCTTTCTGGTCAGGATGCCAAGTCTGCTATAATCAGCAGAGTTAAGGGCTCTCAACACTTCAAAAGATTGGGCCTTAATTGCTGCAAATTTAGTTAATGCCAAGGGGGAAACACAGGCATCAGGATTTGGGCCTTTGCCCCAAAAGAGCAGTACAAATAACATCCATATTCATTAGACAGTTGACAGGAGAGTGCTGAGAACTGGGCTGTACAGCAGCCTGCCTGCAAATTTGATGAACTAAAAAAAAATTAATGAGCTTTGGGTTCAAAAGGTTTCCTTTAATGTGCATCAAGCATTTTCATGAAACACAAGTAACTACACAAATTTGCTATTTAGCAATAATGGGTCATGTCAGAGCTGGATATCTCTTGATCTCCTGTTGAGATGACAGCATGCACCACGCACCAGTCTTCTGCCAACATGAAATGAGTGTTAGCAGATTTACCCTTAATGAGCTCATCACACTGAAGTACCAGTTAAAGAGAATAGGTCACAGATTATATTTGTTTAGTTGCCCTGATGTGTCTTACTTGTTAACTCACCGTGCAAATGTGGTGTTCCAGATAGGAAGCACCCCTAATCCACTGTGCCTGACCAACCTCTGTACTGATGCTTATAAGCTTTCTCTCTGCCTGAACCTGGGGTAAATCGGCTCGACTCCAAGGTCTACAGTTGAACCAATTTGATCTGTGCCAGCTTTGGACCTGGCCCTGCACACGTGCAATCTCTCCTCTCACCACATTTTCTGACTTCTTTTGCTACTGAAAAAAATGTTAAGCAAAGTTTGGGGTAGGGGGACATTTTCCAGCCCTATTATACTGGTACTTTCAGATCACGTCTCTGTTTGTGCATTTACCCTTCTTTTGTGTGTTTGTATGTGGTAGAGGCCTCAGTCATGCAACCCCTTTGGATTCAAAGATGATTAGAGCACGAGAGGAAGATTAGGAATGAGAGGGGACAGCCCTATGATGCAGAGATACCACATAATCTGCTGGAAGACCCACACTACATTCTCTTCAAGGTTCATGAGAAATCTGGGATCAGCCAGTGGGTATTACTACAGCACATAATAGCACGCACAGCCACACTAGCAAATATTAATGTACAGAGAACACTACAACCCTTCATTTCCTGCCCCTCACAATAAACCCATGTCTACCTTTTGCCGTAATGCCTTTTTGCATTAGAGAACATCGTTTATGTGAAAGTAGGGGACTTGCGAGAGGAAGAAGATCTTCAGGCACCAGAAGCTCTGCTGCATCTTTGTATTTTATTGTGTGTGGGAACTAGGTTGACTTTTTGCTCCATGACTCAGTTTCTCTGTTGGAAAATGCTTAGTCCCTTTCTCCTGTATGGGAAGACAGTATCCAGATCCATATAAGGAAGAAAAGACATATGTTAAGATAAAATAACCTTATATAACCATATATGTACCAGTATATTAATTTTCTTTCAGCTACATCATCTCTCTTGCTATTCTTCTAACATCAATCTCACTAAGTATTCTGTCTTGGATTTCACAGAAGTATGTATGAACATTTAACAGCAAATGCTATTTTCACTTTAATTTTGCATCATATCCCATTTGGTACTTCAAGGCAATGCAAAGTTTGAAACTGCAAAAGCTTTAGTAGAGCATATAGATTACACAGTTGAATCTTCTCCTTGTCAGGATGTGCTTAAACTGTGACTTTGATGATGAAGATAGCTAAAACGGCTCCTATTCCTCCCTTCTCATCAGTTTTGTTCAGAGAGCTATTTGTGAAACCACATTACAAACTCATTCTTTGAAATAATTCAGCTTAAAGATAACCCTTTCTCTTTTTTGCTGAAGAGGGGCTGAATCCAGAACACAGTGGTGTAACCCCACTAACACTGGTACTGGCACAAAGAAGGGACAACACAGGGTTGCACGAGAGCGCTAACAAGCAACAGAGAGCAAGAGCTCCTTAATCCATTTTCAGTGCTTGTAGTCAGTGTCTTGTACAACTATACACTTACCCGAAAACTAGTTCTATCAATGACTAGTTCTTGGGATTCAAAGCCTGTTTTGGTCAATGATCAGTTTCACGAGGGTTTGTCCCTAAAAGTATACAGGGATTTTTCCATCAACTCCGACTAAATTATACTCCACAAGAGGCAATTATTCGGAACACAGGTAAAGCATAAGAAAATGCTATGTGGTAATGGTGTCAAACCTAACTTCCTTGCTTTTGAAGGGAAGCCAAGCCAGGAATGAATTGGTATTACTGGTAAATGATAAACACCACCCCAGCAGCAAAAGCATTTCACTGATGGAAAGAGAGTCAATACACAATAGCACACCTGTGGAGCAGGTTATGTTCTTATGCCTCTACACAACACAGAGTTCAGTAGTAGTAAGTGTGGATGGATGAGAACACCAGTATCATGCAAGCTTTTAAGAACAAAAGCATAAATACTCTCACCTGAAAGTACAACTTGTACATAAAAGCTGTTTTGAGTACAAGCTTTTTGTCATGAGAAAGCTGTACTGGCAATACCACTTACCAAGTGTTGCCACTGTGTCAAACAAGATGGCTGGATCCAAAGTGTCTGTACACAGTCTTCACTTTAGACACAGCATGAGACTTCATTATTCACCTCCATAGTCTTCATCATGGCTATCCCTCCAAGTATTTTCCTCCTTTCCTTCCCCAGAGTTGATTAGCTCGGCTAGCAGAAGGCATCTCTTTGGCAGCTATCATTTTGCTCTTAACAAATATCCTCGCACTGCTGCTTCAGACACCACGGCACATGCTCTGTCATTATCTCACCTCTTTCCAGATGTCTTAGATCTTCTGTGTTTGTATTTTGCTTAATTGCAGGGACTGAATTAAAAGAAAACCATCCACTGCTTTCTTCCCCTCTGTATACTTAACAGAAATATAAGCATCACTGCAATACAAGCACGGAGGATAAGCCTGTGTTTAACAAATAACTCTGTCAAAACTTGAGGTGTTTGTTCTGTCCTTACTCACGCACAAATGAAAGGGAATTTGGCCAGCATAGGAGTAAAAACTAAGGATTAAATTCAGCGTCATTCACTCAGCGCCACACTTGACACTGCCAATAGTTCCATTTATTTTGAGCTATTACTCAAGGGTACAAGAATACAGGACTCTGGATGCAGAAAAAATGGCAGATCAGGTTCACCACATATGAAGTTCTATTGAGATCCATAAGAAATAAAAATGGTTGAGAGATACTGGGTATTAGCTGGTCATTCATTTCATGTTTTAGCATCCCCAAATTGCCTCATATTACATAGTTTTTGGTGTATTTCTTTAAGGCAGCAACTCTTAGAAGTATTTTTGCAAAGATACATCCTCCTTAGCTTTTGCATACTTGTTACTTAAATCAATATCCAAGTAATTAATCCTACAATCAAAGTCTTAGGCCTCCTTACTGTCTTTTATCTGTAAACACATCTCCTGATCCTCTCCTTTCTTTAATTGCTCTAAAGGTCTCAGGGGAGACATCATCCAGCTCCTTTCAATGCCCTTAATTTCTACTCAAACTGTGTCAGAAGTTATGTTGTTTCTCTTTGCAGACTCAGTAATCAGCCTTCTCCAGGATACGCCATCCTTTCTTCTGCTTTATTTTGTCTCTTGCTTTTGGCAGCTTCTTTATTCTGTTAAGTCCCTTGATGTTTTCCAGGCTTGTCTGTGGTGTTATATGAATACTGTATATCCCTTGGAAACAAGTAACCCCTTAATTCTGTAGTTTCGTGTTATACGCTTCAAGAATTTGTCTGGAATATATTTACCTTGTACTTTGAAATCCCTCGGGTTTATAAGATACGAACTTGAACACAGAGTACAAGAACCTAAACACAAGAAAGATTTCCTATATGTGAAAAGATCAGGACTCTGGACTGGGATTTAGAAGATCTGGGATTACCCGTTGGCTCACAAATTCTGCATGTGATCATCAGTTGTAGCTATATCATAAAACAGAAGTCTCTAAAGGGATAATGAAGTTCTGTCTCCTCCCATCCCCTCTTCAAATCATCACATTGGAGGTGAATTGGAGACACTCTGTATGCCGTAGGGTGTAAATGTATTGGCATTATATTTGAACACCCAGATATTTGAACATGTTAGTCCTGGTGTGCTTCACGAAGTATAGTCTACATCTATATATAGTCTGCATTTGCGAGTTTGCAATCTGTACTTGCAGCCTACTAGAACTTCCTTAACCCAGTGGTATAGATATAACATTATTGTCTTTTTATCTTTATGCCTTGCCTTCAACATCTTTTTCTTCTGCTCTTAATCTTAACTACTGAGATTATAGCTTACTTTGTGCGCAAAGTGTTTAATGAGACCACAGTTGGGGTATACACGCAAGTAACAGTAATTAGGACTATGAAAAACGTTCAAACAAATGCCTGCCTTATACTCTGCACAAATTCAGTATGAAAAAATCCAGATGACTTTGCCTCATAATATTTTCAGTACAAATTTACAGCCTTTTATGTTAAGCAGTCTTCTTGTTATGAAGATTCCTCACCTTTGTTTAAACAGAAGCATCAGGAAAACTTTTGGGTTTTAAATTTCTCCAGTGCTGGGGCAATGTGATCCCAAAATGTTTTCAATTTACCTTACAAGTAAAATGAATCTATAAAATTATGCCCTCTTACAACTTTCTTAGCTGACATCAGTCAACTGTTTGGGGTCATTAGCAGCTACTCTATGGCATCTCTTTGGAGTTTTCCTTATACTTGTACAGTGTAACATTCAAATTCACTAAACATCCTTAGAGCTGTGCTGATACCAAAAGGATTGCTTACAGTCTAAACAGAAACTTGGTAACAAATGCAGACTACTATGGACAGGCCCCATGACACCAATATGGCAGGAGACACTCAAACAGTAAATACACCTGCACTAGTGATCTCTTGATGGTACACATTAGTATTCCAAGAAAAAGTAAAATCAGGGCCTCTTTAGCGGTTTCCTGATTCTGGTAGGTGGGGAATAAATACTAAACAAGAGAAATAGATACTAAACAAGTCACTTGAGGGACATCACAGGCCCTCGAGGCCTCTGGTGATTAATTAGTTGCACCTGAGCCGTAGGGGAGTTCCTCTTGGTGCCCATCAGACAGCCCACCACAATGTGCTCCGGTACCAAGGTCACAGACTGAAAGCCAGCAGCAGGATCTGAGTTACTGGAATTCATTTCACTAATCGACTTAATTCATTTAAATTGATTAATTTAATTAATTGATTATTTTAATTAATTTAAATGCCATTAATCACTTTACTTCATTTCTCCAATAACAGAATTACAGTGGGAGCCAAAACAGCACAAAGTAAACAGAGGCAATCTGGAGATGCAAGTGAAATGTGAGGCAGTTAAAGCTAAATCAATGGTGTAAACACAGCACATTACTGCATTGCAAGGTCACGGCTGCCCAGTCAGACCAGGACTGCACCCACCTTACCTGCTTCCAACATTTTGTGAGGGGACGTATTCCGAGGGGGTGAGAACCTGGCGACTCCTGGCTGCTATGTGGACACATGTTGTCACTGAATTTAACCAATAAATTCAAAACAAGAAACGCACGTTCCAGCACTGAGTACAGCTTCGTCCTGGAAGGGAAGAAGTAATACTTCCACAGGACAGGTTAGCCCACAGTGGTCCTTACTGCCATGCCTGGCCTCCCTGTCCCATCCCCATGGTCCCGCCACCCCAGGGCTGTGTCCGACCCCTGTTCTTCTCGCTGGGCCTGATCCAGATTTGCTAATTTGCATTGCCAGCTTGACTCTGGACCTGTCTCCTAACCATGGACTTCCCTGATGGCCTAGGCTCTGGGCTGACCCTGGCTGCCATCCCCAAGGCTGCTACATAACAGCTTGTGCGGTGCCAAAGCTGATCCAGCAGGACAAGGGAGGTTACTTCAGAGCTAGAGCCTCTCCCAGAGGCTCATCAGGACAGTCCCAGCTTGCCCACAATGGAGCCCCACTGCCCTGAAGGGGTGGGACGATGGTTTCTCCACAGAGGCTTCAAGAGCCAGTGGGGGGTACAGCCCGTGTCCCACCACAGTGGGGTGCAGAGCGGCAGCCCCAGACACCTGCCAGGATCCAGCTCCAGTGGCCTTGCTAGGATCATCATACCAGGGATGTGCAGGTGGTAAAGAGCCAGGGTGATATCTGGACATAGTCAAACTAGGGGGCACTGGGGATATGCTGAGACGTCATAATCCAGTTTCATAACACTTCAGGGTGTTTCTCGTTTAACGAGTCTATATAGGTTTTCCCATTCCTAGTCTTCCAGTGACGAGGTGACACTTATTTGTTTGCTGACATGTGGACTTTCTCAGCGAACTCGGACCATATCTGCCTAAGCAACTTGGTAACTGAGGTGATTTAAAGTCCAAGTCTCAGCACAGAGTTGCTTCATCTCTTTCCCTACAAAAGTAGTTACCTAATAAAACATGGACAATTATAACTGGGCTTTTTTAATACACAATACTCTTTTCTCCTACTCCCCCCACACCTCTGTCTTTTAATTGCCATTACTAAACTAATTATGTCATCTTAATGTCTTGTGTATACCATCAAAACACAGTAATAAGTCATCTCAGAAGTCAGGTAGTCTGACGTTGAACACATAAAAAGACCAGATCTCTTAGGACGATTCCATCATTCCTCAACATAGAATCACACTTTAAAGCTTTGGACACAAATACAGTGGGTTTTTTTCTAAAGCAGATAGCCACAGATGTCATGCTAAATACTTACACAGGACTGTGTTTTCCACATAACTTTTCACTCATTTGGACTGAGTTTCACTGCTGCCTTGTTGGTCAAAAATAGTCCAGGAGCTACACTACTCTGAAAAGTGGAGTCATTGGTTCTTGTGTGGCCTGTATCCTGTACCTGTGCACTAACTTTAATCATTTAAATATCTACATGGTAGGTTTTTACACTTCAGTGAAGCAAAAAACAAAGAACTTTATTACTTTGCAATCTAATTTGATAGTTCCACAGAAAATAATAGCTGAAGCATTTTTTTTATCCTCCTTCCCTTCCCCCTCCCCCTTTATTTTGGTCAAAACTACACTACCTGGTTGAACTGGTGATTTGATGGAGGATAGCCAGCTGGAAATATATGTTTGAATTTTCTTTAATGGTAACTAATCCTAGAAACTGTTTAGAGTTATCCTTGTCAGAAGTGGAAATGTATCTTAATGACTCCACAGTTAAAAGAAGGTTAACATTTGGCTGCGAAAAACAAGGAACAGCTTCAGCACCTAGGTAAGTCCCAGGCTTGGTTAGTCAACGCTTCTGTGCATAGCGTTAGTGATCTTGATAACACTGTCTTCTATCTCTTTAAACGGATGATGAAATTGCGGTTGACAAAGTACACAGGTAGTGGGAGCTTTAAGTCTCATTTGTAACAAAACTGAAGTCAAAGGACTGAGGTACTAAAATTTGAAGACATCACGCTCTCTGTTCAGATATGATTCTGAACAGCGCGTGTTGCCAGGGGCTACAGTGAACTGTGAAGGAAGCGAGGAGCAGCTCCAAGCTCCCAAGAGGGCTTAAATTCTCCAGAACGGCACAAAACTTGAAAATATCCAAACAGCTTTGTGTGCCGTACCTGCAAGGAATACATGATAATAAAAACCAACATTCTACATATCTTGTACTTGACAATGAGTGATCCTCGAGTCATTTGATGTGGTTTAGCAGCTTCAGTTAACTCAAGCCAAGTAGGTTATATATTAAATCCTAATACAGAAACATGATTTCCAGACAAAATGAAATGCAGAGGCTACAAAAATAGATGCAAAATCTCCTGTACTCTCATGCTGAGAGGAAGCCAAGGAACAGATCTTGTTATTTCTGAGATTCAACACTAAGGAAAGATCAGCTCACAATAGAGATCACACACAGGCACCTCCTGAACGCGACACAATCGACGGTTGATAAAGAAATTGGAATTTATCCGGCACAGATAGCCACCCAGCCCCATAATAAAGTGTTTTAGGGTAGTGTAGAGTTCTGGCAATGTAGATATGAAGGGAACTTTGTAACAGAAACCAAGTGAGAAGCCAAGGAAGCACAGCACAATGAGCTGCACACGTTACTTGCAAAGACCAAGGCTTTCTTTTCCTTCAGAGATAAGAACGTCCCTTTTAGGACTGAATGACTGTTGAAATGTCCATCTTACTGGAAAGTAGAAATCCAAAGCAATTAAGAAAAATTCTCAGGATGTTTCTATGAAACTTAAGTATTCTTACCAAATCCAGCCTTTGTTAAAGAATTAGCATTTTTCACGTGCTTAAAAAAAAAAACTCCACTGAAATCCTCTAAGGCTTTAAAGGAATATCTGGGAGGCAAGTACAGGTGTATAATAAAAAAAATACTTTGATTATTATATTTTGAAACAGTATATAAAAAAACATCTTGATTATTACATCTTGAAACATTAGATCAAATCCATCATAATGAATAACATAACCTCTAAGTTAACAGCATACCAGTAGCGTCTTTAAGGAACCAGGTGAAGAATCTACCAACACAGCTGAAAAATTGTGTGGCATGTTTCATCAGGATTGCTCATGAATATTTATGTCACACATTTAGACTAACATAAAAGGCTACTGTCAAGCAGAAATCATGAGTCAGATCCCAAGAGCCCATTCAAAGTTCCAGACTGCTTTTTCGTCTTTGATACTGTTTACTTTGCACCCTTCAGTCATCTTGAAATACAACACTAGGCTCATCTTGCTCTGCCCACAGTACAGATGGCCAGAATCAGCACGTAAAATTCAAATTACGTTTGGTAGACATGGGATGGATTAGAGGTGATTAGGACCTCCTTTTGCTGCAGTAATTACAATTCTGACATGTTAGAAGAGTCGATGGATTTTAAAGTAATTTTTATTTCTAAGGGAAAATAAGCCCCACCCAATGACTTACTGATTTCTCAAACACCTCCACCTTTACTTACCTTATTTTATAGCACCCACCAAAAAAAAAAGCATATTTCTGTACATTCAGTATAGTGTTGCTCTTAAGTACTGAAGTATGCATGGTGTTACAAAAGAGCTCAGGACTTGTGTCATTGACCCAGAGATACTCGGGAGAAAAGATCCTTGTGCAGCGATGCACAGCTGCAAGGAATCAAGCTGGATAGATTGCAAGTCTGGAGATAACCCCACTGGCATCATGAAAAAAAACCAAACCCTTTCCCCCTACCTGGGCAAAGACAATTCTGGAGCAGAGAAGATGAAGAGTTTAGAGACAGATCAACTGGCCAAAACCAAGTCCTTACTGCTCTAGAGTAACTTAAAGGAACTCCTGTATGGCTACAGGGAATCATTGGCAGAGCTTCTATCACTACCTCAATTCAAAACCCTGCTTATGACAAAAGATTGCCAGCTGGTCCTCTTTATCTGATGAATAATGCAGTGGCAAGCAGCAGGAATATCCAATCAGATGATCATATGGGTACTGTTTTGATCAGCACAGCAAACACACACCAGCCAGTCTCCATGGAGGGACTCCCTGACATTCCTGGTTCATAAGTTGATAGCTGCTGGCTGCCTTTCCATCCTCTGCTTTACCTTCTAGTGTTATCTTTACAAAAAAAAAAAGGTTAGCTCCTCTCTTCCCTTCTCCTTTTTGTTACAATGATAGAGGTTAAGTACAGACAAGAAAGACAATTAAAATGGATCTGTCACGCATTTTTTATTCTGATATGTCATGCTGTATCCCTTCTCTGCCATAAACTGACACTCTACCTCAGTAATTGAAATTCTTCACTGTAGACAGCTCGTAACTAATATGGTGATTTTCATTACACGTTCCTCTGAATATAGCAAAGATGAATGCATATTAAAGAAGAAAAACTGGCAGATGCTTGGGCCTGGAGAAAACCACTGCTTGCTTAATTCAGCACTATCATGGCTACATGGCAATAAGAGTCACAAGTATTATAAAAAATAATAAGGAATCAAGGCCCAAATCCAATCAAAGTAACTGCCATGTCTCCCAGGCTCCTTCTAGCCAAAGCACCTCTGAGCAATCTCTCTTTAAATCACAGCACATGATTTTGCCTGTCCCTGACAAAAGACACTTTGTGCCATTCAGTTTCCCCACAGGATCAGCCAGGAAACAAGTTCAAATGAAACCTAAATCTGCTCCCATTATTCCATGCAATTTGGAAAGCCGTGGAATACCCTTCAGGTGGAGACCAAAACTTGTGAGGTAAAGGAGTTGCTCCACCATGATTCAAGTCTTGTAGTACAGAGGACAGAAGTCTAGCCAGGCATTCAGAAAAGAAATGATAGCGAATAAAAAGGTGATAGAGCAATGTAGGGGCAGGAACCTCTTCTTGGATGTTGCATCCCATCTAAGCATTTCCCATAAGTGTTGTTATGGGTTGTTCACACTGTATTTGTGTTTCCCTGATGAAGCACAAAGAGAAGCAGAAAGGGTAGTGTTTAGGATAGTAGTTGTTCCAATGTGAGAGACTATGCGAAAATGTAATGTCCCAGTCCATTTGCACAGTGAAATTGTCTCTACTGTCACTTCCATGTGTCAAAAATGATCACTCATTTGGCATTTCTGAAAAACTGTAAAATACATTATGGTGGCTGAGCCCCAATGGAATCAGGGACGGATCAAAAAGGAAAAAATGTACAGTTATGTGTTTAGGATTCAGTGTTGCTATAAATCTTCCTAATTTACATTGCTTTCCTGAGCAAACTTTGAAAATCCAACATCCAAAATTCAAACGCTGAAGTTCTACTTCATTTCTCACATTTCTTTTTTCCTAATAATGACATTGAAGGAAAGCAACACCCTATAAATCAGCTGCAGTGCCAAAAAAATATGGAACAACTGTTGGCATTTTCACATTTCATTGATGTATAATTATGTGAAATGAAATGACAAATGCTTTCATGCAAAGCTCCACAAGGGAGAGACACTGCATATAGATATATCCAAGACCGTCTCCTAAGTTACTGAAAGTTCTCATTGGTTCAAGGAACAGACTTCTCTATGACCTGATTTTAATTCACAAACAGAAATGCAAGAGATACTGGTTTTGTTTGTATTTTTGCTGAGTGTTTTTTACTGTATATGAACTTGATGCAATTTCTTTGCCAAAACCCAGTTATGAAGAAAGGCAGCTGCTGAACAAGCAGCGTAGAACAGCTAGAACTTACAGAGGTACAAATCTGAGCCAGGTTTGTTATCTAAACTATTTTGCACAGTTCTGTAAAAATACATTGGACAACAGTGAGTTCCATTCTCTGAGCCACTGCAAAGATGATGCCAAAAATACCATTTTCAATCTTTTTATCTATGAATGATTTAGTTTTGTGCATCAACAACCCTAGAAAGCAACAGCTTCTGTATACTGCAGAACAAGCATTGCCAGCCAAATGCAACATAGGGGCATCTCTTTCCCAGCCTGCGAGCACGCACAGATTCCTACTTGGAGATACTGTTGCATGCCAATAAACAGAATAATCTCTTGGGGTTAATCTAAACATTTCCTTCATAATACTCAAATGGAAATGATCCATTTGATCCGTCCTAGCACTTATATTGATCTAAACAGATAAACCAAAGGGAAAAGGTTGCATAAATCTCAGACACAGACCTGTCTGTTTTTCAGTCAAAAGCACTCTGACATACTAGCATGGAGTGTGTCTTTTTCTGTATTTCACGATGAAACGTGCTGTGCTTCTCTTGGCAAATGATGACTTGTACCCGTCTGACAAAACATGAATCACAGTCAGAAAGACAGCCTAACTCTTGTTACAAATTTAGGACAAGTCAAAGCTACAGAATTAAGGGAAGCTTTCAGATTTCCCCTGGTTGATATGGTCTCCTAGGCTTCTGGGTGTGAGTTCAAGCCCATGTTTACTATAGGTTGGCTTAAACACTACAAGTAAACATTGTGGCACTCTTGAGTTTTAAGCAGTTAGTAGAGATGAGTGACCACAGGACGGAGAATAGAAAAATCATTGCCTCTGAGTGGAAGCCCCCGTTTGTTTCTTTAAAGCCAAAACTGGCCATAGAATAATGTTTCCATGTTATCTGTGGGTTTTATGGCTTGCAATTAGATCCAAATGTGAAAATCAATTAGTTTAAATGGAGAGAAACTGTGCAGATTCCCACTGGCTTTTTGATAAGGGTTTAACCAGAAGGAGTTAGCTGCCACAACACATATCTGAGACAAGTAACAGCTGACCAGTATCTTCTTCAGCTATTCAAGCATGTAATGGGCTCATGGTATGTTTTTAAAGACTTAAATCCCATAAAAATAGAGATCTTTTTTCCCCTCTATTCTATCTCTCTGGTTATTTCCATAAATGATGATATAGCAAAACATGCTTTTATTTGCCACTAGAGGTGGCAGGCTGATTTATACCAGAGAAAGATCTGGCTTTATCCACTGAATTTATCCCCTGAGTAACATCACAGACTTTGTAAATATTTTATTAAGGAAAAAATTGGCCTATCACCATACTATATCATTTGTTTTGTCTTAAATATAAATATCATTTCAGTCCAGTTGGAAAACTATTATATTGATGCAAAAGCAAATAGACTATTATTGGCCTGTATATCCACTTTGGCACATATTTTTAGATTTTAAAAAGTATTCTTCATTCAAGAAGTGCAAGGAATTATAGATGTTAAAAATACTTTTTGTTTGGGTTATGTGTATTGGCACCACTCAGCAATGACATATAGTCAAACAGCATTTATTACACCGAAATTACACATCCATAGATGTTCTCAGAGTGTTTTGGAGAGGATGTCTTGCTCCTATTTAGAGCAGACACTAATACTTTGGACAAAAGCAGGGTATGCAACAAAAAAAGGGAAGGGGAGTATGCTAGTCAAGTTCTGAACTTCCTTGACTGGAAGACTCAGGCTGAAACTATATCCTACCCTTATCC
>RSEF01000005.1:44673205-44728440 GCA_003993805.1 Himantopus leucocephalus | reverse complement strand
CGGCCCTTTCCGCCTCCATCACCCTTCCCCAGTGCGGGCTGACCTGCACTGGAGCTGGTCTCCTCGGCGAGTATATGTTTGGACAGATTTAGATTCTGCTCCTTTTTCTCCTAGTCACACTGGTGAAGTAAGGTGGTACTTAGCGCCAGAAACATCCAGGGTTCCTGAAAGATAGAAAGTCTTGACTTGGAAAATTGTTAACAAATCAAACAGCCTAAAAACTTGATGCTCCCACAGTTAGTTACCACTGGAATAAGGAACAAGTGGAGTTTAGGGACACTTGAGGAACCACTGAAGAGTTGAAAAACCAAATATGTCAACATTTTATTTATCTTCTCACACAATGAACTATTTTCAGGACTTACAGGTGACTCCAAATATTCTCCCTGAGAATGTCTTTCTCCATTATTTTCCTTTCTTTTACCCTTCTCCTCTGCTTCTAGATTTATGTCCTTAAACGGACAAACCAGAATAGCTCGGGTTCTGAGATCTGATTCTACCTGAGTTTCAGCAATGGAAGTGAAATGATTTTGGCACTCATAAAATGATTTCATTGCACTCAAAATGGTGTCACAGGTTCACCGTAGACACATTCCAGGTTTCTGGTACAGAGAGACAAAGTAAGCGTGTATCTTAATCCTGGGAAAGAGCTACAGTAGAACCAGTTCCTTGGGTAATTATTACGGTGGTCAGTCAAAGCAACAGCAGATGCATCTCAGTACAACTCAGACAATTGACATTGTCTGTTTGGGGACAGCACGTTTTAGGTTCAAATCCACGTCCTGACTCATGCTTAGATTTTAAACAAACACCCTTAAAAATACAGGTGTGTAGAGATGTAGATTTTATTTTTGTGATCACCCTTCTTTTGTCTTGTCAGAGCCTACAAGTGTGACGTATTATGAACCAAACTGCTTCGATAGAAGGTGAACTCTGCAGTCCTTTTGAAGGTCTCATTTCTGCTAATGTCAGTGGGAGATTCACCCAGCATGATTGATTCCATTAATTCCTACTAGTTATGTGTTAATGGTCTTTCACTGAGATCAGCAAACCTATCCTCATTCACACTGGTACCACAGAGAATTAAGCCCAAAAAGAACGCACTCAGAATTCAGGCTTCTGTGGCACCAGAAGGGAGGCAGGAACACTCAAGACAACTGAGTGGGAGGGAGCAAGGAGGCTAGGAAATGATGTGGGCAGTACAGCTCTGAACAGCCCTCGGAGATCAGAGAGGAAGAAGAGGACCAGGTAGAGGGAAGGGGGGAAAAAAGCGATAGACTAATATTCAACTTTATTGCAAACATCAACTGGAAAATAATGAATTCTGATCTCGTTACTGAAATTCATACTACCATGATTTAAGCAATGAAGAAATGAGTAATTTATAATCCACTTCAAAGTTGAAAACTGCCACCTCTTCCCCAGAGGTAGTTGTTGGAGAGGAAACAGTGAACTAACAACAGGACAAGTGATCACAGCCCTTTACAAAGCTTAGTTCTCATCGCTTCAAGTTTTTCCCAGCAGCACAGTCAGACAGAGACCTGATACATGGCTGCAGTCCTGCCCCACACACACTTATTCCAGCTCTGCTTTCATTAAAGTGCATAAAAGTCAACTAGGACATTGACGTAGGGTGGCAACAATACAATAGTGTTTACAAAGCATTCAGATGTAACTTTATGGGAGGTGGGAAGATGAACTAGGTTAGACTCAGAACAGAGGGACACCAGCCTAGGAGTTTTGACCATCCAAACCAATGTGTTAATCTTAGAATCACACCACACAAATGAATGTGAGCATAGAAATAGAGTTCTCAAGAAAAGACACTAGCTTAGCCACAAAAAAACATAAAGAACTGTTTCAGAAGTAAGAGCCTCCACTTCCTGGAAACTCTTTATCCACTACAGAGAAAAAATCTTATTGAAGGCTCCAAAATTTTCAAGAATGTCATGGTTTGGGCTGGGCTGGCCACAGAATCATTGTGGGATTTACCCAAGATCAGGATATAAGTGCTAGGATATTCCAGAGAAAAATGATCTCAGCAATATTTTAGGCTAGACTTAATAGCATAGACCACTGGATAAGAACGAAACTTTCAGCAAAACCTTTTGACAAGTCAGAGAGGGAGAAGTTTGGATGTGATATAGCATCCAATAATCCTTTTTTTTTTTTTTTNTTTTTTTTTTTTTTTTTTTTTTCATAAAGAAGGATACAAAGTTGGGTAGAAGGCGGCAAGATCTTGGATTAAGTAACTGATCAATTTCTCTTGTATAAGAATGTCTACACCAAGATTTCTTCTCCTTGCATCTAATTGTCATCACATGGCACATACACGACAACCAGGTGATCAGACCCAGTGAGCATGTGCTTATGAAAGGCAGGTCCTGCTTGACTAACCCAATCTCCTTCTATGACAAGATGACCTGCTTAGTGGGTGAGGGAAAGGCTATGGATGTTGTCTACTCAGACTTTAACAAAGACTTTGACACCATTTCCCACAGCTTTCTCCTGGAGAAGCTGCCTGCTCGTGGCTTGGATGGGCATATCCTTCACTGGATAAAAAAAAATGGGTGGCCAGGCCCAAAGAATTGTAGTAAATGGAGTTAAATCCAGGTGGCAGCTGGTCACAAGTGGTGTTCCCCAGGGCTCAGTATTGGGGCCAGTTTTGTTTAATATCTTTATCAATGATATAGATGAGGGCATCCATCAGTAAGCACCATCAGTAAGTTTGCAGATGACACCAAGTCAGGTGGTAGTGTTGATCTCCTTGAGGCTAGAAAAGCTCTTCAGAGGGATCTGGATGGGCTGGCTGGATGGGTCGAGGCCAACTGTATGAGATTCAACAAGGCCAAGTGCCAGGTCCTGCTTTGGGTGATAACACCAAGCAAAGCTACAGGCTTGGGGAAGAGTGGCTGGAAAGCTGCCTGGCAGAAAAGGACATGGGGGTGTTGGTTGACAGCCAGCTGAAGGTGAGCCATCAGTGTGCCCAGGCGGCCAAGAAGGCCAATAGCATCCTGTCCTGCATCAGGAATAGTGTGACTGGCAGGACTAGGGAAGTGATTGTCCCCTCACCAGCCACTGGTGAGGCTGCACTTAGAACACTGTGTTCAGTTTTGGGCCCCTCACTACAAGAATGATACTGAGGTGCTGGAGCGTGTCCAGAGAAGAACAACAAAGCTGGTGAAGGGTCTAGAGCACAAGTCTTATGAGGAGCGGCTGAGGGAACCGGGGTTGTTTAGCCTGGAGAAAAGCAGGTTGAGCAGACACCTTATCGCTTTCTACAAGTACCTGAAAGGAGGTTGTAGCAAGGTGGGGCTTGGTCTCTTCTCCCAAGTAACAAGTGATAGGATGAGACAAAACGGCCTCAAGTTGCACCAGGGGAGGTTTAGGATGGATATTAGGAAAAATTTCTTCACCAAAAGGGTTATCAAGCATTGCAACAGGCTGCCCAGGGAAGTTGTTGAGTCACCATCCCTGGAGGTATTTAAAAGATGGGTAGACGTGGTGCTTAGGGACATGGTTTAGCGGTGGTTTTGGCAGTGTTAGGTTTACGGTTGGACTTGATGATCTTAAGGGTCTTTTCAAACCTAGACAATACTATGATTCTATGATTTTCTTTCCTACAGTACTGTTCGGACAGCTCAACCTAACACCTACAGGAAACCATATTCAGGTCTTTTCAATGTTTACAGCCTGGCTGTTACATTTTTTCCCTATAAATACGGTTTCACCTAAATCTAGCTATTTCTCCCTCAGACCAGTCTCCAACACATNAGAGAAATTTCAATGGTAAGAATGTTTTGAATTTTCTACCTTGAGTTATTCAGTAGCTGCTGATCTGTTACAACTTAGATACCACTGAAGACCCAGGAAATTTAGAAAGACACAGAGCATCAGGAGCCAATGTCATGAAACCTGAAGCTAAAAATTTGTTTTTACAAATTTTTTTACCAAAACAAAACCCAAAGAATCAGAAATCCACTAAAGAGTACTTCCATAAGAACCACGGGATTGTTTCCAATGTCGATCCCTCTTGCATGAACCTGGTATTTCTTTATCCAGAGGGAATGAACAACAGAGGTTTTCCCTATGACACACACATGCATTTTGGATAGGCTATTTGGACGTCTTTTCTTGAAAAACTGAGGTCCTGTCATTTTAACAAAATACTATTTTGTACCGTCCTTCATCCTATATTTATTAAACAGATGACTTATTTTTAATAAATTTCCTGCTAACAGGAGCGATGACAACAGCGAGTACTTCCACTGAACACTGCACACTGAACATGTGCTAAGTTTTTCATGTGTCCGTACGCAATTTAGCTAGTGTTTTCAGAAAACCTAAGCCTTCTTGTCTCCAATTAGCAAGCACACAAAGAGTATTATCTCTATTAAGATTAAAAGGTCTAGCTTGATTGTGAAACTAGATTTTCGAAGTAGTACTTTTCTAAACCCAAAACACTCTTATACATGTTTGTGCGAGCAGATGGAAAGCACATCTGTTTTAGTTCCATCGATGACCTTATTTTAAAGCAATTAAATATTCCTGCATAGTACATGTGATACAAGCAGTGGAGCTATATGCAAGTGTACTGAAATGAGGAATTAAAACCAGTGATTAATCAACAAACTGACTGTTCCCATTGCTGAAATGGAGAGATATAGAAGAAGGAAATAATTACTGAAGAAAATTAACTTTTTAAGCCATTTCCATCACAAAAGGGTACTTTAGAACTTTATCATAAATAAATATATCTATATAAGCTTGAATAAATCAATATAAACTTACAGAGATATTTCTTATAGCCAAGTGTTCCACCTTCACATGTAAAAACCTAAGCCTCAGTGGCACAAGCCAGAGTACCATAAAATTCCAGTCTTCAGGGAAGAACCAGACAGCCAGAATTCTCCTTCATTTTTTCTAAGAGCATTAATTATTCTCCACATACATGAAGTGCTCAGGATCTCGTCCTGATAGAGTGCAATCCTTGTGATTATACACTCTTTATAGAACAAAAGTGGTGTCACGTTGCCAATAAATCGACTACGCAAAGTTTGAGAGTGGGAGGTAAAATTTTATTCTCTGTGACAATGAGTGTTTAGAAAGCAGCTAATGATACTGCCCAAGAGGTAGACAGCCTAGAAAGAGAGAGTCATGCAAGCAAGTAAAATTTGACTCTTAGATTTTCATTCATTCTTGCTTTCCTGGGCCATTTTCCCACAACTAACACTATGTAGCATCAAGGATTAGCAATTCTTATTCTCTTGTTCTTATTACAACCTTTATCTCTAAGACTACAGAGGAATTTAGACAAGTTTTCAATATATTTAGTGGAGCACAATCCACCTCTTGAGATAATTAATAGCACCACAAGAAATCCTTGTAAAAACACATGCCTGCTTCTCATGCTGAATATACTTTTCCCTCAGAATACTATTGCAAGGAGTACACTGAGCATTAAATGAGTTTCTGATCACCCAGGGCAAGGTCAGTGAGACCATCACTGCTGTCCCAAGCAGAATAATGGAGCTATCAATAACACTTAGATCAGGGTTAATAAGTGGAAGATAATGAGGGGGAATGGGAGGTCACATTGAAACACACTGCAAGCTCCTTGGCTTACAAAGATGTTCTGCAGCAGGGCTGGCTCTTATTTCCACCTTGTCCATAGAAAGAATCTATTTTTTACTATGCATTTAAACTGATTCAGTCTTCATCAGATGTTCATTTTCCTGTCAGCTTCAGGCAAATAAGGGCCAAATCCTGCTGCGTAATTGAGTTCCTGCAGTTCAGAAGAAAACAAAATGAGGCCAGAACTGAGTGAAGAATATTGTAGTATAGAGATAGATAGCTTTGTCCCAAGTTCCATTGGTTAAGAACAATGAGACAAAAATATCTAGATTTATTTTTTCAGTGCATTGCACAAACACGCATAGTTCACCCTCACAGCTCTGCAAAGGCTGAGATTCAAGAGGTCTAGTTTGTCTTGCACAGCATGCTAGACAAGGTCATGGCAGAGGTATCACCCTATGGTCCACCCATTTGTATAGCCCAACACCTATCACTTTTTTTTCTCCCTGAATACATGGCTGAATAAAACATTAGATTGTGCTTAACCTCTATATATTCTCCAAAAACATGTTCTCCAAAACATGTTCTCCTCTGTACAAGGAATAAATAAATTCCTGAGTCTAATGTTCAAGACCCTGGAGAATTTGCACCATTTCAGAGCCCAGCAGCCCAACCCAGCTCAAAAGCAGCATGACAGTATCACTACTTTGCAATTACTGACACTCAGGGAATACATGTGCTGGTCTGCAAGAGCACAGAAAAGGACTGTGCGTGAGCCAAATGTCCCACCCTTCAGTTCTGATCCAGTCCTTGGGCTTTGCCAGCAAGACCACTAGCCACAACCACAGCTGTAACTCTAATTTTTAGATGGACTGAAATGTTACAATACACTATAGTCTGTGCTTGCATGAAAACTTTCAGTAAAACATTTCTTTTCCTTTAGCTTCTGAAGGCTGAAATGGTTAATCTAACACAAACTACTGGGCTGACTTGGGTAAGCTTTAATAGGTTAATCCAATCCTTGTAGTAATTTACCCACAGTTTCTGTGGTCTCTGCCCAAAGTCATTTTGTGATATGATGAGTGATTTACGCTCTGCCAGTGTGTGGTAATTAAGACTGGCTGCTGACGGAGTAGCAGCTCCACTTAATGAGTGTGAAATCCCACACAATGGGATGCATTAACACCAACCCCTGTCAAAGCCTGCAACCCACTGTACAGACCACTAGCTCCCAAGTTCCCAGTCAGATCCAGGCTGATGTGACAACTGCTTGTTCTGCATGACTGGATGATGAGGGATTCCAAAAGCATTACAGGGTTGTAAGATAGGTCACAGTATGGAAAAGACTGAGAACTGTTACAGTGGGCCTTCCAGTCTCTAATTGCAGAGACTGACTTCTCAAACTCTACACATCTTGCCGTCAAGCTTCAGACCTAAAACCAAAAAAAGCTCTTGATAACAGTGTGCTTTAGTATCAGCATAGCATAAATGGACAGTATTCAAAAGCACATCCACACACTGTTCCCTGGTTTGGTTTTATTTTGCTGTCTGGTGCAGCTATCTGTGCCTCTTCATCCTGAGCAATGTGGTTATGCTGAGGTCTGGAATCATTGCTGAGGTTGAATCAGACTTATACGTTTGGAAATGGCTTCAGTAAAAAGAGATGCATGCTGTAAAGATGCTGAGTGAAACAAATTGTTATAAGGCTATTTTTCACCTAGAGAATAAAAGAGGCTTATGAAAAATGGTCAGTTGTGTCTCCTCTCCCTGGGTACTTTAAGACTTACATGAATGAATATTTTACCACACTTGACCGCCATTGAGCAATCATAATTTCTTACATGTCACCATGCAGTGCAGCTTCAGCTAAACAGTCTGGGACAAGGGCTTCTTCCCCCTACACCCCACCACCATCACCTCACAGCTGCTCTTTGGATCCACATCCATCCAACCCCAGTATATTCAGCCAAAGAAAATAACTTCTCAAAAAGGAGTTATCTTTTTTCGCCTCCTCAATGCTCTGCACACACATAAAGAATAGTGAGAGCTTCACCAAAAAGTTATTATTTAGGTAGGTCAGTCTCAGTGCTGCACTGTTGTTTATACTCCTCATTATTGCATTAGCAGTGAGCTCCCACAGACGTGTATCTCCTGCGCGCCAGTCAATACAGAGGCAACAGGGGCCCAGAAATAAAAAAATCAGGTTGGCAGTTGATTTATTGGTGTAAAGGAGGGAACAAGACCTAAGAAAGTGGTGAATGCAAAGAAAACAGCACTCTCTTCTCCTTAGATGTACATATTCACACACAAATCCACAGCTAACACACTGCTGCTCTTTGCATAAGTGCAAATCAGCAGTACCCTCGAAGAAGTGTTTTAATCAATGTGAGTATAATTTGGTTCTTTGTAGAATTACCTGTAGTTTAGATAAACTTATATTTCCTGTAAGGTATTCAACTCAACCTAAATCTATTTGGTGAAGAGATTCTACCCACTTTAATATTTTCCACTCAGCCTTCCTGATTCTCTTGCATCCTGATACTGCAACGTACCACACCTGCCCTCCAGCTAAAACCTTACCCTCTCCTGCTTTTATATTATGTGACACTCCATGCTAATTTCTTTGGGGGAATAAGGGCACAAGGTTAGAAACACTAGCTGCATTTTTCAGGATCTAGCTTTGGTAAAATTTCCATTCGCAGGAAAGATGTAGCTGGCTTACTAACTCTCAATACCTCTCAAATTAAAGTAACAAGTATTTCGCAACTAAACAAAGCAGGGAGAGAATTATACATTATAGCAAGGTCAGTGTGGCAATGCAACTGTCAACAAAAACTCATGTCTAAATTTGCATAGAGCTGGCAGCTAATTGGTACATTTATGAGCAGGCTCTTCAAAAAAGAATCTATAAAGCTGCTTCGGACCTGGCTGTCTTCTTGATGACACAATACAATGAAACACAGCAGAGGAGACTTCATATATCTGTTCCTAGAAGTTCTGCAGTCTAGATACTGATGTAGACGGCACATTGGAGAGTCCACATTAAACAGGTAACTGTATAGACTTCATTTGTTGTCAGCATGGTATGTTTTATACAAGTATTGCTGGGGGGGGAAGGAATTGAAGTCTTGAATTTTTTAAATTTTACTTACAGTCTAAAGGAATTTCTTAAGGAGTTTCTCATAAAAGCATAATGGCATATGTGGTCACATTGCATCTCCTCCTTCCATGAAATGCACTCTGACTACATTGCATCACATTTTTTTTATAACACACTTGCATTTTAAAAGTCACAAGACTACTGATGGAGAGCACATAAGCAGACGCTTGCACATATAGTCAAACACACAGTCACCAAAATGTACTCCTACACAGAATATCATATGTTTGCTCGCATACTCTCTTTCATGGTTTTTTTTGTTTACAGTCTGGTATTTTAGTGTTGCCAGAGGATTATAACATCCCCACCCTGATGCCACCAGCTCTGGGATTCTCTTCCACTCCAAGGAAAGGTCAGTCTGCAATATGCTGCTCTCTTCCATTTCACTCTGAAAGTGGTTTTCCCTCAAAAGAGATTTCCCAAACACATGCTCCCTCGCCTCAGTTTGCGTGGTTCTTGCACTGCATCGTCTTTGGCCTTACACCAGGCTCATTCAGATAATCAATGGACCTTTCAAACAGTCATCTCCTTCCTCTTTCTCACACTAGTCTGGCTGTGTTAGAATGACAGCTTGTCTGCCCCTAGGGAAATTAAACTGTCGATCCTAATCCTGTAGAGCTGTAAGAGGGCACTTCTCCACCAGCGCTCTCCCTGATGCTGTCTACACAGTTGGAATCTCTTCTCAGAAGAGAGAGAAGAGCAATCAATAGTGTCTCTTGAAGAAGATGCCATCACCAGCACGGTAGCACTTAACCACTGCAGTGAACCACACGCTTCTGATTAAGATGCCTGGGCAGGGGCAGATTGATTTGTCTGTCTGCACAGCCTAATAACCATGACTCTTAAACTCATCAGATTCCCTGCCCTGTCGCCCTCCTCCTTCCTCACACTTCTCCTCAGAAAAGAGGGAGCATACTGGTGAACACAGTGCTTGAATCCACAGACTGGCAGAAGAAATGCTGATAGCTGATCACACTCCGTGAACTCAGCTAGTGAAATAATGAAGTGCATGGCTACAACTCCTGGAGACACATAAGGAAGAGATAAAAATGGCCTGTTAGATTACACTTAGCCCATCTCCCTGGAGACTAGTACAAAACAGTGTATTCTTTAGGGCTGTGTTCAGTCCACTTTAAAGTGACTAGAGTAATTCCTCAGGAGACTATTCCAGAGCCTAGCAGGCTCCACTGTTGGTAACAACAAGGAGGTTTTTTCCTCTCAGTGCAATTCAATTTAATCTTTTCTGAGTTTTCATGGTGTCATTATTCCCTTAAGATCCACTTCATTGGACCACTCAGAGTCATTCCTTTCTTATACTCCTTGCTGGTGTTTGCAGTCTCAGATGTTTGCCACAGGAATGATTGTTATTGCCATTAGCTATTTTCGAAACACTGCCACTGTATCATGAGCACTAGACAAATATAATCTCTAAGGATGCTCTCTAACCCAGCAATTTCAAGAAGAAATAGAAATGGGAAGGAAGAGGAGGTTAGGAAAAGCAGTAAGATCGAAAGGCTGCAGACACAGTACTGAAGAGCAGAGCCTGTTGAGGAATCTGATGTGGCAAAGATGCTGTTTAGTTCTGGGAGGGTATTTCCATGCTGGCGTGGAAAAGGGTCCAGAAGGGCTTTATTCTTTTATTATACTGAATCAGTTTCTGTCACAGCCTATATCAAGACTCTAATCCCTCTTAAAAAGTCAGTGCACACAATTTGGTTACGGCCTTGTCTAAGAACCGAGCAAAGTAAACTATTGCTCAGAGCAGCCAGGAAGCAGCCGAAGGATCAAACAGACGTTCTTATTTTGCCCAGTCTGGCTGCTGCTGCTGCCACCATCATTTAGGAAGATTTAAGGCTATAGGAACAGTAGCTTTGGAGCAGCAGTCAATACAAGATTGATTCCCACCATCAATCACTCATAGGAACAGCAAACCTGACTCTTCACAGCTGTCTTCCCAGCACAGCACAGCAGTTTCATTTTTTTCTCCCTCTTGCTCTTTTTCTCATGAAAGCAGAATTTCAGCCACAACTTTGTGCCAACCCTTCATCCCTCTGGGAGACACAACTTAGTTCTAGTGTCATGCTGAAAGCCCCAAAGCATCCTTGCCTTCAAACATTCCTCTTTTCTTCTAAACTTCTTCAAACTTGATCATATCTTCCTGACAACAAAAAGGAAACATAGTACTTCATTGCAGACACTTCTATGCCACAGACAGTTTGTCCCCATGCAAACAGCCACTGCACCCCTTAAAACCAACCAAAGTTCTCAGAAAAGTGCTTAAACAAACCCCAGGCTACAGCTGTCTAGTCTGTTGACCCCTCTGTTCCTTGACAAGATGGCTCAGCGTGTGTATTTCTAAATCTTTCTGCAATATCACTCCCAGATACAATTTCAGATGCAAATTATTATTAGCTGTATTTTTTGGCAGGGATTTGCATCTCTCAGAGAATGTGTCTGATTCCTTCCTACTATACACATCAGATTCTTTTCCTTCTTACAGGATAACTCCGTGCATGTTTCCACTTGCATGGCAGTGACACAGGCATCTAGGGATCTAGATGCAATCTTTGTGCTTGGTCATCGTACCTGCCTAGAAAATCTTGCTTTTCTAGTTCAAGAGAACTGAAAGTGATGAATATGGTCTATATGCCACCTCTGTCTCCTTTTTCCTTCAGCGTGAATTTTTTCCTTCCTCGCCTTAGTAGTCTCTCAAAAAATACAGAGGCATGGGCTTTTTGACTGTCAATATCTGGACTTATGTTAATTCTCTGTGTTGGCAGCACTTGCAGATTCCAATAAAAAGCTCTATTATTCCACTTCTTAGATCAGCAACGTATGGCTCATGTAAAACCAAGTTAGTGCAGCACTTCACTTGACACTAGCGCTTTCCAAATTAATACATTACTGTTGACTATTACCCTTTCTGTCCTCTGCTCCTTCAGCCACACTTCAATCCAGAGTTCTATAGCCCTCAGCTCATGCTCACAGTTAATTCATATTTGAAATAGACTTTTTCAGCAATTAGGGAAAACGTAAAGGAAAATAATGCCACTGATTTCTGCAAGCCATAATATCAACTAAATCCACAGGCAGGGATACATCTCTATAGCCAGTACCATTGGAATATTAAAAACCAGCCTATATAATTATACCCCTGGGAGCCGTCCCGTATCTCAACTACCAGGTGGCAATTTCATCCCATTATATGTTCCATTAAGTAGGCAATGGCCTAAATGGTGTGGAGAGATGAATGTGTTTTCAGTTGATGTAGTCTGTAGAAGGACTGAGAGATTTCCGTGGCAGGCAGGAAAAATGGCTTTTCAGCAGAGAGGAGAGCTGATGTCTTCACATAAGTGGGATAGTTTTCTGGCTTTTATTTGTGGCTAGTCTAGTGTTCACCCACAATCAGAGAAAATCCCTAGCTTCTCACCTGAGAACTAGCATTTATGTAAAACTTGGCAATCATAAGTCCTGATCTCACTGAAGTTAAAAGGAACTTATCTCCCATTCAATCAGGGGTTTTGATCAAGAAGGGGACATGAAGAGAAAACAATTCTCAAGAAACTAAATGAAGTCCCTTACGAGCCCTTTCTCAAATGTAACCAAACATGACTTTTTTTTTTGTGCTACACAGGTTTTGAAATTATTACATTAATCTTCCCTGACCCTCAACATTTTCTTTGCAAACACCATATTCCCTGAAGTCTCTGACATCTCTTTTCAATCCCAGTGATGTTTGTCTTAATCTCTTCTCCTCAGTAGATCTCTTAGATCTGGGACTGAGTAAGAAAGAGAATATATCTCCTTTGCAAGCCACATCAAGGAGTGACTCTTCCTCTGAATCATTCATTCTTGATCTTTACACACAGCATAACAGAGTAACTAATGACATACTTAAGCAAGCCCACATGGCAGTAGTCAGCGGTTCTGTGATTCAACGTCTCACGTCCAGCTCTGCTTCGAGCCCATTTCCTAAAACAGATGGACATTACAAACCCAGAGGCAAATTTAACTTTGTTCTGAATTCGCTACTGTCGGTGTGTTAAGATGCTTAAGATTACTAATGATCTATATTTCCTATTTTGTTTATAAAGGGTACTGACTATCAATCTACTTCTGAATTTTGAGTGTTTTATATTCAAAACTACCTGGGTTTGATATCAAAAAGAGGGAGGAGTCACATTTTATATACACCTATGCACAAAGCTCTGCTTTGTATATAAAATATACAAATATTCTAAATCGTTAATACTTAAGTTAAAGCATTTATGGGATCTGACTGTGTTCAACTTCCAGCTTTAAATTCTTCAACTTCCTGGAAGGCAATAATTAATGTACCTATTTCACATCAGTATGGAAGTTTTGATAGAAATACCCCACACCTACAGATAAAAGCATGTAAGTTAGCTCACTTCTTTTCAAATCTCTTTTTCAAACAGGAAAAAGGACATATTCGTGTGATGAGGCTATTTTCAAACCTTCAGCAATTACAGATGATTCATTCTGCATTTCCTGAAGTGCTCCTGATCAAGTCTGTCAAGCAGAAAAGTTGTCTGGAAAGCTGTGCTCTCATAGTGATTATGCTTTTTCCACTGATGCTGAAATAGTCAATATTTTAGAGGTAGTAAGTTGCGAGGTTTATGTATTTCCCTTCACTGCAGATATGACTTGAGGATTCAGTTCTTCTAATGCATAAATCAACACTGTAGAAAGCCAGCTGGGCAGGAAATCTCTTATCCCCTTATTATATTGCTCCCATATTTGAAGTCTGAACCCATTGCGTATGACAAACACCTGGAAGCGTAAAGGGAATTATTCTTCCAACTCCATTACCACAGAAATACTGTTACACCAGGACAGACTAGTTTCATTTTGCTTTGGTAAGCTGATCAACAAGTTTAACCTTTGTTTGAAACCTCTCGGGCTTTAACAAAACAAGCGCTGTGCTGATAGCAGAAAGACCTTGTCAATGCATCCTTCCAGTGGGGCTACTACCCAAGTACAGACTGGGTATGCTCTTCCCATGGAGAAACCCAGCAGACCAACAAGAACACTTGTAATTTCTTTAAGACAACTGCACCTTTTCTGAAAAGTGAACTTAAGATGATTAAACCTGTATTGTGTTTATGTGGCAAGGTTTTGGTAGTGTGGGGGGCCTCTGTGAGAAGACACCAGACGCTGCCCCCATGTTGGACAGAACTGGGGGAAAAGGAAGGGGAGAAGGTGTTTTTAGTTCTGTCTCTGTTTCTCATTATCCTACTCTACTTTTAACTGTCAGTAAAGTAAATTAATCTCCAGGTGTTTTCCAGCCAGCAGGATGTCAGCTTGGACTATCATTTCAGAAGCTCCAGTCACACTGTCAGCAGGCCCACAGAGCCTCCATAGGCATCGTTGCTCAATTAAAACCATGACACCCTGGTGACTCAATTTTTGACTAGCCTGCTTGTAAAGATACCTTCATTTGACATGCAGCGACCCCCTGAATGATGAGCAGCATCCTGGCTCTAGAAGGACATGGCAACCTGACAGCCCAGACAGAGCTGGGAGAAAGCGAAAATGAAATTGCCCCGTAGTAAAGCACCTTCTGTATAAATGAGTGAGCTTGCAGTTGGGCAGTGTCAACTGCAAATACAAATATTATCCGCTTCCCTTTTCTCAAAAGTCATGAAGAACCTACAGGTGCCTCTTAAATCTGCTTGGGGACGCGCAGGTTTGCTTGCAGCCATTGTCAGCTATATCATGAACCAAGACTGTTGAAAGCATTTGGCAACCAGGCCAGTAATTGAGAAAACTTACTCTTGGGATAGCTGCTTAAAACAGTTGTTACTAGATTAATGGAAAATTATGCCTTTAGCAAGAACTGCATTATAAATCCCTTCCGCTTCAGACAGATGATACTAATTTTTTCACACCGGTGGCACATGAGCGGAGAGCAACCACTTCCATGTTCCACAGATCTGACACTGACAGCTGTACAAAAGAACATATGCAGCTGGTGCAACTGGCCAGTAAATAAAGGTAAGGTAAGAGTTTGTTCACTAATTGGGAAGAGTTTGCCAAAGGGTATATTGTATTTGTCTTGTCTCCTGATCAGATGTGTGCACTATTCACTTATTAAAATGGGGAACTTTAAAGCAGAAACAAACTTCTCAAGAACTTAATCACTCTCTGCTTAATGTTGCTGTGTATGAAGTTTTTAACATTGGTATAGAGAAGAAAATACTTTCTGACTACATGTGAAAATGGACTCCCACCCACCAGAAACTTCACAGGCAAATTCTATTGCGTAAGTCCTGATTTCAAAATGGTTTTGATTCTCAGTGGCATCCTGCTTTTCCCTCAACCCTGATCTTAGTATTACATTTTCTAGAAAGACTGTGAAATGCTTATACAGGAATACCTTGAGAAATGTGGAGTTTTTTGAACTTTTCTGTTGTCTGAAGTCATCGCTGTACATTTTTCCTACCTCGCAGAAAGAAGGGTTGTCTTTTGAATGTGTTTTGAAAGCATATTCTGATCGTTTAGTATGAAAAAAGGTAATGGTGAGGCCCGTTATAAATATTTATAAAATATATATTACAGAGGTAGAAAATCTGTCCATACTAAATACATATACTATATGCACTTCATATGCTCTATATGCATTATACGCTATAGAGAGTTTTTGACAGTCCGGGTCATTTCAAAACCTATTTCAACAAATTCATTCATGCTTTTGCAAGTACCTCATTTCTTAATAAAAATACACTGCTGCAGTCTTGTTTTATTTTTAGATGCTTACAGATATCCTCTGTAACAACAGAGAACATGCTAAAGAAACATAGAAATGTTTCTATAAATACTAAAATCATTTTAAAAGAAAAAAAATACAATTATTTGAACCAATTTCCACATTTTAGTTGTTATATCTGAGAATAATAGTATGCAGTTGACATTTCAGGTGCTCCCATATGACCGTCTGAGTATATCTGTGTGTAGCGGAAGATGAGCTCTTCAGTCAGACCAGTGCTTTCATGCAAATATCCCCATGCTTCATAAAAGCATCCCCAGCATTAGGTGGGGTTTAATGACACAGACTGGAGCCTGGAGGGTACAACAAACTAAATTGTGCATATTATAACCATTAACAAGAGAGCCCTTTATTATCCAGAGATTAAATGTGTCTGCTGGTGCGTCTTCCTGAACAGGCATTTCTTCCTAAAATGTGTTTCGTGCAATACAAGGTTTTCTGACTTACAAGGCAGGTACTGAATTTGTTACGGATGTCTATTTAATGCCTGTTTTAGAAGAAACATATCGACTTTTCCTTTATCCACATCATCCTGCTTCAAATGTCAGACATTTCTGAAGCATAAAGAAGCAAGTTGTAGCTTTCTCAAATTCATTTAAATGTAGTCTTTAGAAAATAGCCTTCACCTCCATAGCTAGGACCTGAGCTGCTGCAGTTCTTCTGGTTTCCTCCTTTGCAAGAAAAGCCCCTCATCCCCTCTCTTGTGACTGAACATCAGATCTATTTTGGACTGTGCACTCATTTTACTGTCTCAGATTAAAGTAGATAAGCAGAAAATACAGCAAAATTCAGTAACAGTCCGATTTACACCCCTTCCCCAACAGTTTCACTGCCATTGCTTCTTCTAAGAGAGAGCTCTTCCTCAGACTTTTAATGGGGTTTTTACCCCTCTTTAAGGACTCCCAATTTTGAGTCCCATCCAAAGAATGTTTACTGTTAAGATGTTACAGGATATTTCTGAAATGGTTGCTATTCAACCATGTGAAAGCAAAGTACACATGGCTTTCTCTGTTGGGGACAAAAGACTGAATGAGTTGCTTTAGAAGGGGTTTATTTCTCTTCACACAGCTGGACATGTTCTCCTTCAGCAGACTCAGGCTTTAAAAGAGTCTGTTCCTACATCTTCATTTGACACCCAGCAGCAGCTCTTTTCAATATATAAACCACTAGCCAATCTGACAGAAGACCTCTACTCTTAATCTAAAAGCTTCTGGTATAAGAACATCTAAATCCATCTGCAATTAACTACAACGTGTTTTGGGAGCATCTTCAAAATTTTCTAGAAAGAATTAAATGCCACCAGCGTACATCGGTTTCCTTGTAGCTGTAACTCACGTGTTACCCCAGGAGGTTTTAAAAAGAAAGACATAGTTTGTGTTTAAATTAATGTTAAAAATTTCTTTGTGTATTTCTTTCTTGTTTTTTTCACCCAGGGACTGTGTTCTGGACTACCCACCTGCTTTGCAGTTGCCTGTGATGTAGATTTTCCCAGTTTCATTCTTTTCACAAGCAGACCACGTCAAATAATCTACAATAACTCATATTTATTTCATGGATGGAGAACAGCTGGCTAATCAAAACAAAAGATAAGCTCTCTACAGTATTAATAAAAGGATATTTATAAAAAAAAAAATCTTTATACAGAGGTTGTCAACTATTATAATAGTCTATTCTGTTCTCAGACCTAACTATGTTCACTTGGCATTATTCAGTACTTTTTTCATAGAATAACTTTTACCGATGTTGGTGGTCCCTGTAAAATTGCAGGAAAAGGGGTATTTCCATTGTATACCAATTTCCAAAAGTCATCAGACTGCAATTTATCTTTTTGGGTTTAAGCCTCTAATCGTGAATACTGCTGAACTAAAGGATTTTTCCTGAAGCGTTTTTGTTTCTATTGCCTGGTAGTGCTCTTCCTGACAATTGGCACCTGCAGTGGCTCTCTAGCTTTTTTTAAGGTTGTTTCCCTTAAAAGCTGCACCACAATCTGAGACTGAATTGTTCAAAACTGTCAAAATTGATTTTTCCTGATTCAGAGTAAGCCCTTTGCTTTGTATACACACCTTTCTACCTGACATTTACCCATACGTTTTTGGTCCTGCTGACACACACAGCATGATGTGTTGATTTTCCAGGGTCTCATTTATGAGTTCCCTTAAGTAATCACCCAATGGATGGTTCAAGTCTCCCTTATGATTCATGAATGTCGCTTCACCTGTCAAGGTATTGGCAATGATCTGGCATTTCTATAAAAAATGCTAAGTGATTGTAAGCAGGGGTGAAATGGGCTATGAAAATGTTTTTATTACTAATGCGCAACTGTCTTTGGCATGCTTCAAAGGCAGGCAAACCATTTCATCACATCTACGATTGTATAATGAACCCTGGTAATTACGGAGAGGGAGAATACTAAAGGCATTTACTGGGATCAGTGACAGCCCTAAAAAAGGAAAGGCTTATTTTTTGGCCACATTTACTACATGAAGAATTTTAGAACAATTTAGTAATCCGGCATTTAGTCGGGCTCGCTCATTAAATTGTTTGATTAAATTCATCTGCCATTCTGACCACGCAAGTGGAAAGAGATGTGGCACGTGTTAATGCTGTCAATTCCCAAAATAATTGAGGAAAGAGAATGTGTCGTAAAAAGTTTTGGGATGTCCATTATAATATTCCCTGCTTTTTCTTACAGAAAGGAATGGAGTATCAAAAAAATAGAAACAGATGTCATCACCAGCTTTAACTCTTCAGCACCAAAGGATATAATTACTCCTCTTTGCAGATAGTACATAACTGGGCACTAAGGGTTGTGACAGCCAAGTCTTTTTTAGAGAAATCCCCAATCTCTCACTCCAATTCAAGCTGCATTGTTCTCCGTGTGCTCCCAGTGGGTTCTACTGGCACATTCTTATCTTTTGAGATAATTGGCCTTTTTCTGTATCTTGTAATAAAAAAAGCATTATCCCACATCCCTTTAAAGTTTTCACTCTGTTTTAGAGTAAGAGGAGACACAATCATGGAAAAAATATTAAATTGAAATTCTGTGGATTTCCTGTCTATTTACAGCATGACCATCTAAAAAGAAGGACTTGCTTTCAATTCCTCACCCTAAAACTCATATCTTAATTTTTTTTGTCTGCAATACACACTAGCCACTGAATAGATGGAGACAAATACCTGCCTGCTATTCCTGCTTTGAGGAGGAAGTACTATGATGCTCAGAGAACATAAAGCTGTAAATAGCTGTGAAAACAGATGCCTGGGTCATGCACTGAACAGGATTATGATGTCATCTTAACAATATAAATTTCCAGTCCCTTCTTTTTACAGAGTACTTATATACTAAAAGGCCAGTTCTTTATGTAAGTCAAAAGTCTTATTTCAACACATTCAAGAAATTCCCCTTTTTCTCCCCAGCACATTCATGTCTCAGATTCTCTATAGCGTCTCTATAGAGATGTCTCTATAGCACCTCAGATTCTTTCCAAGCACACTGACATCAGCTCCATAGTACCTCAGACTGGGTAAAGGACAAACCTAACACTGATTATTCTTTCATTTCAGCCTTTCACACACAGTAACAACCCATTTACCTCTGAAGTCTCAGCAGTAAAACCTCAGCAAACGTTGATGGGTGGAATTCAGAGTTTCTAAACAGCACACTTAGAAGCTGTAGTTCTCTGCATGCTAGATCTTCTGGCAGGTGAAATCCTTCAGCAGCTTTCCACCAATGAAGCAGCCAGGTGAACTTTGACAGCATGAACCTATGAAGGTGTACATCTCTGGAGCTGCAGATCCATAAAGGTCTACATAAAGGCCAAAATGTGTTGCCTCTCTTCTGCACACAACCAAGTCATCAAGAATATTCTTTTCTAATGAAGTGCATCGAAGAATCCATCCCCATGAGCTATGAGTACTCATAACACTTCCCTTCACAGGTATGACTGCTTGCTTTGTAATAAAAATGACAAAACGTTTAATCTGGTTATCAGTCACTTAAACTCCTGTGTGTAACCTAAACAAACTACAGACAGGTGCTTGCATGTGCTGTGTTCAAACAGATGGCACTGGACACTGCACATGGAGTTATGGCTGCACAGTTTTGTGTGTCTGGCATGACTTTTGAGCTCATTTTACTCTAAACAATTTTTCTTTCACATCCAGACCTCTAGAATTAAGCTTATCATGTACCTAACTGAAACAAGTCTTGGGGTATAAAAAGATTCCCCTTTTACAGAACTGTTGTAGTGTTTGATCTGTGAATATTTTCTGAATGCAGCTGTAGTGCTGATCTCTATCTTTTTTTGTCTCTTCCAGTGTCTTCTGCAGCTTTTTTGCTGCTGCTGCTCTTTCTACATCCATGGGGACCCCAACAGAAAGAGCCAGGACAGCACAGACAGCACAGGTCACTAAAAATGTTATTTGGATCTGCTATATGCTACCTCTTTTTGTGGATGAACATGCTAGAGAGGACAATATTTACATCTATGCAACCTCAACTACAAACAGATGCAATTTCAGATTGAGTTGAATTCCTTTATTCTTTTAAAGCAACTTACCGATCCACTTGCAGAAATCCATGCCAGAAAATCCCTTCATTTATTTTCAATGAAAAGGTCAGACAAACTATCAAACAGTAAATACCACTGTAGAAAATAATCTTGCAATCATTCATTTCACTAACAAATTGCTATCATTATGTCTACGGCTTCAGAAAGCAGTTGGCTCAGCACATGCCTCATACCAATAAAGCCAAATCCTTCTGAATAGATCCCACCTTTTGCCCCGAACCACACTGTCACCATGAGGAGCCAGATCTTCCCTGGGGAAAAGACCTGTCTTCATCCCTACCCTCTTCATCAGGCTTTCTGCCATTACGAGCAACTAGGGAGACATGGTTTTTCAGAGGGATTTTCCGAGCATTCTCTCCTCAGCTTCCCCCAGGACATGTTATGCTAACATGTCATCTTCAGAACCTTTCCAATTGTGGGCTGGGTTGTTTCTTTTTTTTTGTCAACAAATACCCCTTAGCTTTTCTCACCTCTTCAGACAAGCTCCTACTCTTTTATTTCTTCTAGAAAAGAGTTTGCCTCCTGAGGCCCTCACCTACAGTATTTACTGTGTTTAAAAGATGAATCCTGTCAATTTGAAGCTTCTAGACTTGCTGGTGTTTAATGTGTTTAGTTTTATACCTGCCTGAAGTTAGTATCTTGCCTAGAATTTTGCTTTTCGGTTCCTGTCCTTTGCCCATCCTTAGCATATCTTTTGCACAAAGCACAAGCTGTACAGTCTGGTTTGCAGCGGCTTTACTCCTATTACGAATAAGGTTCAAAGGCCCTGATCGTTTCCTTTTTTTTTTCCTTCAAATTCCTATCAGGGTACGTCTCAACAAATAATACAGCAAATAGCATGCTGTATATAACCTTTTATTTAGCAGTAGCTGCTAAGCTGGGAGTCCTGGGAATCTTATCCCCAGCCCTGAAATGTATGCTTAGAAACTGGAAATCCTGAAAAACTTAGCACACACATGCAGAAATATCTACTTCTTATCAAGTTGTGACATGTCTCAAAAATGAAAGCCTGAAATCAAGTACATCTGGAATGTATTTATTTCAGCTTTTTTATACATTTGTCCACAAAACTTGAGATTTTTCCTTTTCTGAGATTTCATTTTATTTCTTTCCAGCTTCTCAGCACCCTGAGGGGGGTCTGTTTTTGCCAGAACTGTTATTGTTACATCTTTATTACATAACTAAAATTGATTTGTAAACTGTAAGATGTACAATATGGTTAGAGTTTTTCTTAAATATGCATTGATTTTTATAACATTCAGAGCTAACTGATATAAAATAGCAGAGAAAACAAAAAGTAAAATGTAGTATTAGCACACAGGCTACAGACACGCCATCTCCATCACAGACTCTCCTGCAGGTTTTTAGATTTTTTTCTTTCTGCTCTGGTCTTAGTCACAGGTGGTCCCTGGCAATCCAGAAAAACCTCTATGTTTTTTGATTAATGAGCAAATAAAATGTTAGTGTGGAGTCTTACATGAGAAATACAATAAATGACACCAGTACTTCCAAGGTGCATATTTTTCTGGAGAAAAATATTACAAAGTATTAATTGTAGTATTGCTGAGGGCAATCTTGCCTTGCTTCATGAATTACTTAAGGATTCCAGTATTCCACCGTTCGAGAGAAAAGCCTTAAAGCAAGATATAAGCACTGATTAGTGAAGGTAGGTATATACAATTTTTCTATCTGAACACATAGAAATGTAATTGTAAAAGCAGTTATAACCAGTACTGCAGTTTTGCAGCAGCCAATTTGGGGGATTTTCAGACAGAAGAAAATAGGTACATTTGAAGGAGGAGTTTTCCTATCCTGCAGCAGGAAGGGTACTTTCAATCAAGATGCAGCACCATGAGAAAACATGAGAAGTCCCAGAAATATTCTGTGAACTGATGGTGGAGATGACCACCATCCTACATCACCTCTGCAAACATATTTTACTATGAAACTTACAGCTTTTTTTTCTTTGTAATGGCAAATATATTTCTCAAAATATATGGTTCTATACTTAAAGGATATTTCTGTGTTACTCTGAAACGCAGAAGAATAATTTAGGGTTTTTTTCTTCTAGCCAAGGACTAGAAATGTAATGTTTTTAAAAAGAGAACAGAGACTCACAAAATCAGAGGCTGCCAGAATCGCTGGTAGAAGAAAAAACCTTCATCTATAGTTGTAATCTCGATATATTTGTGGCAGAAGTAGTAACAGCTGAGCACTCCCTGAAAATTAATATTATTAGATAGAAGTTGTTATCTCATGATTCTCTATGTGCTCCAAACTCACATTCAGAGAATCTTTTGTCTCCTACGCATGAAATATTACAGGGTGTTTTTTTTGTCTGTTTCTTTATGTTTTATACCATTTTGAAACTTCAGGGTCACAAGACTATGCCCTAAGGCACAGCTTTGGCCTGCATCTCTTGTGTGCGCGTATGCGTGTGCGTGTCTTTGCCTGAAGAGGCATCATTAGGATAGATAGCTTCTTCCATATTTCTCAGAATCCCTCTGGTTGGAAGGGACCTCAGGAGGTCTTCAGCCCAGCCTCCTGATCAAAGCAAGGTTAACACTGAAATTAGACCAGGTCGCTCAGTGTTTTCTCCAGCTGGGGTCTGAAAACAATGTGCTTGCACTCTCCCCTTCTCAGTTGTTGTAAGGCTTCAACTTGGGGTTGCTTCTGAAAACTTGAACTAAAATGGGCATTGTTAGGCATGGGAATCAAATCCATGCAGATTCACAGTTTAAATTCTATGCCTTTACTACTTGGCTACCTGGTATATGACTTTTTAAATTTAATTTGATGTACCTAGTAACTACACAGACAGGAACCAATTACAAAAGGACAGATATGTGTTTTCAGCTTATTTTATCACAGAAGTTAAGTTTCATTACATGAGTCATATATTTGCTTCTTTAGCACCTCTAGGTTTTTCTTTTAAATAAACGCTTTTCAAAGAAGTAGTTTATAATCTCTGTTACAAAGAATTCATTCTTCATACTGTGTTAAAGGTTCATCAGTCTGCTCAATTATATTAATTAAAAATCATGATATAAGACTTCAAATTCTTCCACAGCTTTTAAGGAAGCACCACAGCACGTTTTTTCTAAATCAACAAAGAGTCTGTCACAAAAAAAGAGTGATATCCCAGAGCTAAAATAACATTAAGAACAGTTTCCAGGTTCAGTTCAGCATAGGAAAACCACAGGATTTGTACCAGGTTTTCTTGGTGATGTGCAAGGCATGCAACCAAAAATCTACTGGCTCAGGGAATCTGTCCCACAATCATTATGACACAATTAAATAAGGCATGAGTGACAAGGGTTTTCTGAAAATATTTCATAGCTAGAAAGTGCAAACATCCTACAGCTTTTGAAGTACTTGAAATGTCTTTTCTTCCCTGTCCTGGGTGCAACAGACCTTGTTTTGGGAACATAGCATTTGAGGGCCTCTCAATCTCTAATGTAACTACTCAACTACAAACATTATCTGCACCTCACAGGTAGGCCAGGTGCAAAGGCATATAGTAATTTGCGTAATGAAGCTCCTAAACAGAGACTTGAAACCAGATCTCCTAAGTTGTAGCCATTATCTGACTTCCTTTCTCATTCTCATGGTAGGTTTTACAATTTCACTGCCACACTAAACCAAACATGCATCTCTGTCATCTGAAGCCATCAGCCATTTCACTTGGCCTGATAATCAGGATGTACTCAAGGAACTATTGGGTGCATGCATTTGTCACCAGCACCTGCGGTTTTGTCCATCTGTATAGCACGCTCCCTGTAGGTTCACTGGGGAAAAGTTCCCCATCTTTCCTCTCCTCCCCCTGCTTTTGGTTAGCAAAATAATAACTGCAGGTAATCTGATAGCAGATGATTAATGCAGGGAAGGGTAGCTTGTCTTTCACAGATCTGTCGCTAATAAATCCACTTAGGCTTTTCCCCTTGCTTTGACCAATCAGTCTAAAATTCATGAGCTTGAGCCATACCACTTCTGAGGGTAGTCGCAGCCCAAATTAAAGAGCCATCCATCCCCAGTGCAACAGAGAAAGTCCACTCAAAAGAGAAAGTCCACTCAAAGTCACAGTCTCTACAGTGACCAAAGTGCAGGGTTGTGTTATTACACCACCAACACAAGGCGAGTTGATGGGGCCAACACAAAGTTGCATAGTCCTATTTGCCCTGTCACCATAGCCTTTAATGTAAGCCTCATTGCAAGCTTCAGCAGTAGAAGGCATTTAGCATAAACTCCTAATGTTCATAAAGTTCTCCAAAGTCCAAACATTGCATTTCTTTCCATGGCATGTGAAGGTTTCAGACCTTAAGACAGTAGGTGGAATAAGTAGGGCAGAATTGCTGTGACTGTGCAATCGTTGCTGAGCCTTCTGCAGCGTCTCTTTCCCCAGATCCTATTTAATTGAGACAAAGGTCATACTCTCATGTCAAATTAATGAAAGATAATACAGTTAGTTTTCCTTAGAGACACGTCACTTCTTAGCAGAAAGCTTCAGTGAAACAATGGCTTGCAAGCTCCAGAGGATACAGTTCTCATCTTGTGCCTTTTAACTGTCAGTCACACCACACCTACGGCACTCTTGAAACCAAGATGCAGTTGGATGGTTCACGTGGGTGAGCTGTTCATTCAAAACCCACATCAAGAGGAGACAGATTCATCCCAAGGACTCACAAAGGTCATGGATCTTATGCTGACTCCTGTCTGTCTCTCCATTTCATTCTTCAAACTAGTAACAGTACTGCCACAAAAGAGCTAATGAATCCGAGTCCATGGTTCTTGTCTCCTGCCTCTGTTTATCCAGCAAAAAAGGGGGCTAGGTGCAGGGATTCCTGCTTCCTGGGTCTATGTGAACACGATCAAGTAGTAAGCTGCAAAGGAGAAATCAGCTCAGTATTGACTCCTCCCAGCTCCCGCTGGACTCGTCCCTGGGATACATAAGCAATGCAGACATCAACAGGAGGAAAAATCACTTGGAATGAAAGACACCGTAAGAAGCTCTGGTTCAATGCCTTGGCAAGGCTGGGGATGGAAGGACTTTCACCACAGCCGGCCTGTCTTTAGACAGATGTAGCTATTCTCACTTCCCATGAAAACTACCCTGACAGCAGTATCTGAAGGGCTTTGCAACAAGCTTTTTGCAAAGTGCAGCCCTCCCTGTATCCCTTGCTTCCAGTCAAAGGTCCAAATTCTTGCACCTATTTCCCTTCCCGCTGAGTGCTGTGCCTCGCACACGCTGCTGTACATTTGAAAGGCTGAGACTCTTGGGTCTTTTCAGTCTGGAGAAGAGAAGACTGAGGGGGGATCTTATCAATACTTATAAAAACTTAAAGGGAGAGTACCAGGTGGATGGAACAGTCTTTTTTCAGTGGTGCCCAATGATAGAACAAGAGCTAATGAGCACAAACTTGAGCATAGAAAGTTCCATCTGAACATGAGGAAGGACTTCTTTACTTTGAGGGTGGCAGAGCACTGGCACAGGCTGCCCAGAGAGGTGGTGGAGTCTCCCACTCTGGAGACATTCAAAACCCGCCTGGACGCCGTCCTATGCAACCAGCTGTAGGTGACCCTGCTCTGGCAGGGGGGTTGGACTGGATGATCTCCAGAGGTCCCTTCCAACCCTGACCATTCTGTGATTCTGTGATTTAAAACAGCGTTCTGGAGTTCATCTCCCAACCCGCTTCTCTCTCTCCTCCTCCAGACTCTTCTTGAACTGATCTGTTGTCAAGTGTCTTGTCTTATATTTGTCTTGCCTTATCCTAAAATACAAGCTCCTTGGGGCAGGTAACATGTCTCTTTCTATGTGTCTGAAATGTGTGCTATTTGATCCCACTCTATAAATGTTTTAGCATAACAATAGTACCAGAGGATGCTTGCACATCTCAAGTGTCAGACCAAATAAAAGATGAACATTTTACACTCTAAATATTAGCTGCTAGAGTCTTCTATTTGTAGCATAATTGAAAGACATTATTGTAATTGGTTAGCAAAGCCACCAAAGTTTCAGCACAGGCCTTTGCAAAATGAAAATGAATGAAGCAGCTATGGAAATAACATCTTAATAAGAATAATGAAATTCAAACCCCTAGTGCAAGTACGGTGTATAATCCATTACGTGGAGATTAGATGAGACATAAATACCTCACGGATATAAGATTATTGATGTGACATAAGTCATCTGTTTTCGTAACCAAAAAATGGCAAACAACAGGCATCCAGACACTGCACAGTGCCTAACTACAGCCTTTGCATGGAGGGTGAGAAGAGAACTTAACAACCTGCGCTGTCGAGCAAGGTCTTACTCTATTTTGGATGCAGCTTTGTTGCTGGGGGTTTTTTTCTTCCTGTTAACCTAGATAGTATTGTCAGGGCCTGAATCAATTTTTAATTAATTCCCTGGATCTGAAGCTTGGTGGATGAAGGTTCAATTCCCAGTCCAGCCATGGTGTTAACCTCTTTGTAACTCAGTTGCTTGCTCGTGAGATGAAGCAGTAAAGCTTCCCTTTACCACACAAATTCAGAGGAGGCACTTGGTAATATTCACGATATGTTAAAACACTGCATCAGTGCTGGGTACTGATGTACTCAGACAGCTAGAAAACCTCAAAGAGATTGAAAAAGGAAGAATCAAGGCTGGATTGCAGAGCATGGGAGCTGAGGAAGGGTTGGCTCCTGGAAGAGGTTACTCCTCCCAGGGAACTCAGCTGAAAAAGCTTGTAGTTTTTAGTAGATTATCTCTTAGTTCTAGAAATTCCCTGTTTCTCATTGATTTTGAATGGAAAACAATGAGGGTTAACAAGTGTCCTAATCCCTCCCTGTTCAGCTAGGGAGAAATCCTCAGCCAAGTGCAAGTTATTTCAGTGAAATGACTTACCCTGATGTTTGTATCACGCCTGTTTCTGTCGTGGTCCAGCACCTTATGAACCTTATCAAGCAGGGAGGCAGCTCAACATGAAGGCAGCACAGGCAGCCAAGAATTCAAAGGGTGGCAAAAGTCGGAGACTGTTTATCTCTGTTTACAAAATCTCCAGTGCCACCCTAATGCATCAGAAAAGGCACAACAGGTCTCACACTAGGCAGATCTTCCTGATTTCACCCAAATCATCCAGCAGCTCCCTCAGGTAGTGAGGGCATTTTGCAGCAAGACTTGTTTCAGTTATGGATACTTAATGCTTATGATTTAATGACACACCGTGGTCAGTGTAGCTAAGTTAAAGGGACAGCAAGAAATATGATGCTCCTACCATGGATTCACCATACACAGCTTTTAACCTGAACCAGACGTGCTGGTGGTAGCTGTAACACATGCACCAATACTGCGTTTTAAGTGCAGGCACTGCATTTCCAGTCACTGAGCATAGCTGGGAAAAAAAAAAAAAATCTCTTGCTTAGCCTAAATAGACACATAACTTCATTACAGAGGGCACATGACTATGCATTTTCCAGCTGAGCATGCTATAATCTATGTCAAGAGATTTTGGCAGATTTCTGTCTTGTCTGGGCTTTGTAGCAAGTCAGTCAAAGGCCCCTGATTCAAAAGGTCTTTTGTCATGCGCACAGCAAAGGATTACAGGACAGCTAGCATAATTCACTGAACGTGGATAACAGAGTACAAGTGATACCCTTCAGATAAATACAGATGGGAATACTTAGCTGAAAGTAATGTCATAATCTGCAATAATCATTAATGTAAAACTCAAAATCCACAGTCTTACTTCCATGCTCAGCAGTAACTAAACCCTTTGATCTCAAGGGCTGAGTCTCCTTTACTCATAACATCCTCACCAGCAGATTTCCAGCCGTAAAGTGATTACAGGAATGAATGAATTCTTTGGAAGGAAAAATTGCACCAAGTTACACAGGTTGCTCTAAAGACTCAAAGAGAACAAAGGGAATATTTTATATTCTTGAAGTCTTTCTAACTTTAGTCCAAGCCTCAGCTGTTGTGCAATATCCTTCCACAATGACTGGAGAAGTGCTTAACATTATAAGAAGGCTAAAGTGCAGTCTCCTTTTAGACACGCATCCTGATGTTTCTGTTTGCTTGATCTACTGCTGTCCAACACAAATGTTACCCAGGTGATCCCTCTCCATCTCTTGCAGAATGCCTCTTTATGCTGTGCTTTTTAGGGTGTCCCCACTTAAGCCATGCACACTTTATACAGCTTTCATTAATGTCTGAGTCATTACATTTGTTCAGCAGTTAATGGGAAATATTAAGTGTACTGGAATAAATAAAGCTAAGTGGAAGAGGCCTTAATGTTTAGCTTTCAGTAACCTCTCTCCAGCCACAAGCCCTCACTTTTCGCATGTTACTGTCTGCAGATACTCTAGAGAACGAACTGCAGGGAAGGAGGGCTTGAATAGGAAGACACCAGGGGCACTACTCCAGGGTAGCTAGAGGTTGCTCCCAGCTACCCGTGTCAGGAGCAGCAGTGGCATTTTCAGGCCTGCAATGTGGTAAGTGAGACTCTGAAGTGGCTTGCAGGCAACTTGTGTGACAAATGCCACAGCTTGAAAGATCATTTTGTGTTGTAGAAATTAAAGAGAGATTCGAAAATTTGAGTTCCTGTTCTTGGCTCTGTCACTGGGTTATGTTGTGTGACCTTAAGGAATTAATTTTTTTTCACATTTAACTACCCCACCACATCCCTTTTTCTGCTTTCTCCGTTTAGATAGGTGCTACCCAAGTCAGATGCTATACCCTCTGCATATTTGAAAGCTTCCTGATCTAGTGGGGATCCTTTCTGGATAGAGAGTTAAGTATCAGAAGGCATGATATAGGAATATTCCTGTTTTTTAAAGTCTTTTAGGTATAACCTGACGGAGCACCATGCACCAGGTGCAGTCTCAGTAGAGCTACTTGCCAGCTCCACTTCTGGCTGCTCCAAAATTTACTTTGCTGTTATATTACCCTCATACCTAATTAATATAATCTCAAGCAAGTGAGGCCCTGGGAGGAATGAAGACTGCAGAATATATAATTGCCTTCAAGAGAAAAAGATTCCCTTGTGAATGCAGCTTTCTCTGTCTGTCTTAAATGTCATAGCATTCTCCTCTCATCCCCCTCACCCTGCTCTCAGCTTCCAAGGTCTGCAAACTGTTTGAACGAGAAGCATGTGTTGACATGGAACCATGTTGGGCTGGTTTTTATATCTTTGTCTCATTCCCATGAATGTTTTTCTATCATTGCACCATCTGATATTTCTAAGGTATCCCAACTACACGCTCTTGAGTTTTGTTTTTAACGCACTGTAATCTTTTCAACTTTCATCTCTTCACCCTTACTAAGCTTTTGCTGTACCCTTAATATCAACATCAGTATCACTATTATTATCAAACAACTGAAGCATTCTGTTTGTTTTGAAGTGTATCTAAATTACTATATCAATCTCATCCTCACTGAAGAACGATTCAAGTTTTCTGTCTTCTCATTGTCTCTAAATGCTTTAAGAACCCGCTGCTGCCCTATGCAAGACCTAACTCAGCTTGACTTCTTCAATTCTCCTTTTTTTCCTACACTTACCAGCTTGTTTTGCTGATTGATGCTTTTTTCACTCCTTATTTGCAGATGTTTCACTTGTTTGCTTGAGTACACTTCAAATGCACACTTATCTATATTCTCCTCATTTCTTCTCATCCTAATCTGTTCCATGTTCCTTGACAAGGATATCCAAAATTTAGCTCTAAAATACACCACAGAATAGTTGTGCTGATGACCTTTTTAGCTGACAACTAGGTCTGAGCCTTATTTTTCATGCCTGAAAGGCAGAACCACTATTGCTTACACTAGAAAGGCAGATTCTCCAGCCACCTACAGCCATCCCTACTCTGTATAAAGGAAGAGGTTACCTAAGACAAGGAGGCTATTTCTTGTATTTCTGCAGTGAACGTAGCTCAGCGTTTCCTGGGCAGATCTCAAAGATTTCCTTGATACAGTTCTTGCCATCTAGGCAGACTCTCTGTCTTCCATTTTCTTTCCAGATTCAGCTAATCCTATGTCATCCTCTTTTATACTTGCGTTTATCATTTTCTAAAGGTCCCTCCTGGGACATAGCAATATAGTCAAGTTTGTATTATACACCTACAAACCAAGCTCAAATACTCCAAGGAACGTTCCAGGCTTTTTGTTCATTTTAAAACATTTCTTAACCTTTTTTCCTCCTCGAATTGCTACGCAGCAAGAAAAAAAATACTAGGTGCTGCCATGAAATCATAGAATGGTTTGTGTTGGAAGAGACCTTAAAGATCATCTAGTTCCAACCCCTCTGCCATGGGCAGGGACACATCCCGCTAGACCAGGTTGCTCAAACCCCCATCCAGCATGGTCTTAAAACACCTCCAGGGATAGAGCTTCCACAACTTCCTGAGGCAGCCTGTTCCAATGTCTCACTACCCTCATAGTGAAAAATTTCTTCCTGATATCTAACCTAAGTCTACCCTCTTCCAGTTTGAAGCCCTTACGCGTCATCCTATCACTACACACCCTTGTAAAATGTCCCTCTCTAACTTTCTTGTTAGGCCCCCTTCATATACTGGAAGGCCGCTATAAGGTCTCCCCAGAGCCTTATCTTCTCCAGGGTGAACAACCTCAACTCTCCCAGCCTGTGTTCATAGGAGAGGTGCTCCAAGAGGTCCATCTTTTTAATTATGTAAATGAAGAATTTTATGGATGAGTTACATGCAGTAATGTCTTAGGATGGGAATATCCATTGCTGGAGGCTGGAGGCTAATTCCATTTGTTACACTGCAGCTGGACAGTACAACCTTCACAGATATTACTTTTACTTTTCACAAGCTTCTTCTTCAAAGTGGGTATTAATAGGCATTTTCACCTGTAAGAGATGGTCTAGATAAATGAAGATATGTGGCTAATTATGATGGAAGTCCAGCCACTGTGCTTAGGGTAATGCAGTGGGATTTGCTGGTTACTCTGCCTTAAGGAACATTTTAGATACCTTTTAATTTTTAATATTACTTTTAAATCCCCTTCAAAGTTGTTTCTAATAATCTGGACACTTTTAACTGCAACCTGCATGCTTTACCAGCTGGCAGTAGACTATAGATACGCATCTGCAACTGCTGAGTTGCTGTGAACAGTGTTAGAAACTAACCTTCTTGTGTGCCTTCATTCGTCACTGTAAGCTTGTGAATGACAAGTTGTATACCCTTAGTTAATGGTGGCAGCTGAGTACCATAGTTTCTACTAAGTACAAAACCAGTGGTAATGTTCAGATACCAAACAACCCCAAGTTCCTGCCAACCTTTGGAACCATCAAATGCAGTACGGAGCTACTCTTCTCATTTCTGTCTATCACCATCCATGCACCGGGTATATATTTCTTTCCAAGGCAAGAGAAATGATCCCAAAGCAAAAAATTTCAAAGCATGGACACTGTTTCCTCAGTTCTGGATCCCAGTCAAATCAAACTGTGAAACGGTACTGCTACTTTTTGGAAGTAACCCATGATGTCAGACTTCCAACATCCAAGATGGCAGAAATCTTACCAAAGAATTAATGCCATTTTACATTACATGTATTTAGACTACATGTCATGTGAATTGTCTAAAAATATGGGGTTTGATCTAGCTTTGCTTTACTACATAAGTGAAGCAAAACTCCAGATATGAACTCCCGTTTTCACCTAACAATTTGTTACAGTCACTCTTATTATCCAATTCTTGGAAACACCTCTGATCTTGCATACAATGTAAGCCACAAAAATGGCAAAACATACCTAGCTCACTCTTTCTCCTGTACATCACAACTCAAATATGTTTCCCAAGGGTGGCACGTAACTATAGTCCAGTGCCAAAAATAGTGTGCTTTCTGATCGAAAGTAAGCAGAAGGAACATACCGGTTACAACAACATAGGACGTTATCACTTGAAGGCCATCTGAATGGCTCTTCTGGTGATGTTTTCATCTGCCCCTGCTGCCTGCACTAGGCTTAACGCAGCTTGTGGCGAACTGGTTAAAACAAGGGGAGAATGAAGCACTTGAAGGGTTGTGATACAGCAGGTGGAGCCACAGGGAATGAAATTACATCAACACACAGACCTTCTATGACTAGAATAGGAAATCTGTTCATGCAATTTATGATTTCTGTGTGAAATACTGAACTCCCTATCTGTATCATTAAAAACGCGCAGACACCATTTTGCATATCAGTGCTGTCTTCGGCCTCACTGCTTCTCTCTGAAACACATTTCTAAAGCTAAATGACAGAGTGTCAGTAATCTATGCAGCTCTTTTTTATGCATGTAACCTCTAAACAACAGGCTGGATCACACCCCATAAAAGCAATTTGTCAGGGAGAGGTCATTTTTGATTGCAAAACTGGCCACAAAAGTCTATGATTATGAGCGGCAACTGATCCAGGAGTCACTGCCTGGAGGCCAAGAACTACCTTGTTTCAAGGAGTTGTCTTGTGGATGCCTCATCCCTGGAGGTGTTCAAGGCCAGGTTGGATGGGACTTTGAGCGACCTGGTCTAGTGGGAGGTGTCCCTGCCCATGGCAGGGGGGTTGGAACTAGGTGACATGGAGGTTGGAGTAGATGAGGTCCCTCCCAACTCTAACCATTCTATGATTCTATGATCCTGTGATTCTATGATCCTTTACAAGCTAGGTGGAGTGTGGGTGCTCATGGCAAGAGGATTAGCTTGATGAAGCAGGGATAACTCTGCCTTCCTGGAGTCAGGCAACACCCGGAGCCCGACAAAAGAGAATGGCCTTGCACTTTCTTCGTTGTTTGTCAAACGATTTCTCTTGTTTTGTTTGGTAGGTAAAACACTGGCGCTTTCTCGACTTCTTCTCCCAGCTAATGCCTCTGACTCTCCGCGCGTAGCTGTTGCATATGCCTGACTTGAGAAGCTGTTAATCTGCAGGTTGCTTTTTGGGAGCAGGTGTTTTAAGTGAAAGAAGAGTGTGAAGAAATCAGCATTGCTTCTGGGAAAAAGAAAAATAAAAGCACTGTGAGCTCCAGACCGGTGGGGTATGCATGGGCATCAGGCAGGCCTGGACCCTGGAGCAATGCCTGAATCTAGTCCTGAGGGATATCATCCACTTGACAGGTTCAATGGCTGAATCTCTTGCCACTGTGGTCACTTGAGAGGGCAAACTGACCATATTTCAAAACCTTGTATTAGCTGGTAAGTTTACAAGAACGCCATCTTTTTGTCCTGTGGGATCCTACTTCATGGTATAAATAAAGAAAATGTCTTCTTCCCTTCATTATGAGCCACGGTACTGAGCTACAGCAATTAAAACTAAAGAGAGTGTTCAAAAGGAAAAAAAAAAAGCAGTTCCTCCAGGTTTCTCTGCTCTAATACAGAACTGCAGCTTCAGAGGCACAAGGAACCAAATAAGTCATTTGGAAACACCTTGGTTTTTAAGCACGTATGCAGGGATAGAAGTGTTAGGAAAACCAAGAATAAATCCGAGTGCTGTATTTTGCAGAGAAATCATCTGAGCTTCCCAAATTCTCTTCTTGCTTATGTTTTAAGGGGTGCATCGACAAGGCTTCTATCGATCACCCATGTGCGGAATTGTAACAGCAAATAAAATGAAAAACCCTTCTGGATAATTGTTATAGAACATGTAGGAGATCTGGGGGAAAAAATCAGAACCAGAGATGTGCTGGGGAAAAAAAAAAAAAAAAAGATGCTATTTAAAATGCCAGCCTCCTGTGAGCCCCTCCATTGCTTATTTTGCCACTCACAGCTCCCAGCATGGACTGCTGCTGCCATCTACTGCCACCTGCACTGCCAGGAGCTGAGCTCCCCTCCTGGATCCTGGCAATGGGACTGGGGGTCAGAGGGGGTGTCAGGGCGTGAAATATTTTTGGACAATAAAGGAAAAACGGTTTCCAAGGAGAGAAAGGGATAGGAGAAAGCCTCATAGCCAAGATTAAAAACCCAAGTACAGCTTTGACCATTAAAGATATAACACAAAAAACATCCACGCTCTGATGAGGGAGGCCTAAACAGAAATGCTTTTGCTTTCAAAGGGCAAGAGAAACCCACATCTGGATCCACCTTTCTGTCATGCAGTGACCTGAACCTATTCCCAAGGCCTTAAAGGTTATTCGTTTAAGTGATATTGTTGACAGCCTAAGTTCAGCCCCCATGAGATGATGAAATGACCTGCACAGCAGGAAAGCTAAGGAATGAAAGAAAGCCTGGGGGTAAGTCCAAGTTTCCTAATTCATTCACCTGTGCTTCACCTGTTCTAGAAACAGAGGGCTCCAGACGCTGGTGATAGAAATCCTGCACCTGACCCCAGCTTTAAATTCCCATCAGCAAAGGCTCAGAGAACAGATTAGCCTTCAATTATTGCAGGTATTTCTAAATGAAATCTAGAAGGAAATCATACTTTTACAATGTGTATTTAAAGACAGACTATGGAAAGAATGGGAAAAAATGTTGGCAGTGGAACTATATTGTGTCTGTTACAACCCAGTAAGAGAAGTGCTGGATTTCATAACTTCTGAATTTCACACCACTCCATTGCAGGTGGCAGCAAAGATCAGACCCAGACCTTCCTGATCTTAGTTCATATTTCTTCTCTGTTAATGTTATATAGCAGTCTTCATTAGCAATACCAGCCTGCACAACAGTTGCAGAGGGCTGAGAAGCAAAATAAATCCACCTTTCCCCTTCTCTGTGCAGGTCTTGTTAGACTGTGTCTAAGTCAGCTTAGTTTAGTAGTCTCTAACTTGACTTTATTACATGACCTGCAATGCACAGTTGAATAATTTTAAGTTGATTTAGCTAAGCACAGTGATAAAGTCAGGTTTTTCTTCCTTATACCATTTATCTTCGACAGCTACACTACACTATGTGAGCACTTTCTACATGGATTAAATACAATCCAATCTGTATGACTACATGCATTTCTCGTACTATGACTATGTCATATCTAAGCATGTCATCATCTTTATTCTGCACAAAAATCTGTGACATAAAGAAGTACTAAAATGTATATAGAGAGAACAAGTCTCATGAGGAACGGCTGAGGGAACTGGGGTTAAGCCTGGAGAAAAGGAGGCTGAGGGGAGACCTTATCACTCTCTACAACTACCTGAAAGGAAGTTGTAGTGAGGTGGGGGTCAGTCTCTTCTCCAAAGAAACAGGTGATAGGAAAAGAGGAAAAGGCCTCAAGTTACGCCAGAAGAGGTTTAGATTGGATATTAGGAAAAATTTCTTCACAGAAAGTGTTGTGAAGCATTGGAACAGGCTGCCCAGGGAAGCGGTTGAGTCACCATCCCTGGAGCTATTTAAAAGACAGGTAGATGTGGTGTTTAGGGACATGGTTTAGTGGTGTTTTTGGCAGTGTTAGGTTTATGGTTGGACTCGATGATCTTCAGGGTCTTTTCCAACCTAAATGATTCTACGATTCTGTAAGTTATAATAGCACTGATGCTGTGCCCCAGCAGCGTGATTGAAGCCAAAACGCTGTCCACGTTGGCATAGCATTGAAGTATTCCCAGATGCCACTCCCTCTTCCCTCATCTCCTCCAGGAGCCGAGCTACCAAAACACACCTGAGAAAAAAGCCTTTGTAGACCTGCCTTGCTCTACACTTCAACAGCCAGATTCCCCATAGATCGAATTCTCTAATGAAATAGGAACTAAAGTTTTACACAAATTTGCTGGGCAAGACAGAAGACAAAACACATGCTAGATAGTCCTGGGGTTTGTGCTGGTATTTTTCTTTCAGGTTCTCCTTCAGGACAGGAGTGTTTCCTTCTAAATCAGTTGCCTGAATGTTTCACTCTTGATATGGAAGCTGGCCTGCGTAGGTGGCCTTCCTTGAGATACTGTCAAAGGGTGTTCAAACAGCAACAATTAATTTGACTGGTTATCTGAGGCTCAGAGTCATTTTTTGACAGTGTTTTTTCTTTTTTTCTAGAGCCTTTGTCCCTTGCTCAGGCTTTATTTCTCATTAGGCTCCTGATTCAGTGTGCCTCTCCTTCACTTCACAGTAGGCCAGGAGACAGTCTCCTCCATCTAAAGCTTCTGGAGGACTACAGGTCATTACACCTCTTCTGCTCTCAGTTTTTTAGAGTGTTTCAGGCAGCTGTCTGTGAAAACTTTGTTTTCCAACAGCTCAGGTCAGGAAGAAGAGCAATGTTTTAGCTTGGCCAAAACCAGTGAGGCTTGGCCTTTGCTAGGAATAAAGTATAACTCAAAAGAGAAGAGCTCCCAACCGAGTGCTGCACAGACTTGTTTGTCCCCTAACAAAGCCCACAGAAGGCGGAGTCAGGGGGAGGGGGATCTGACACCGCAGTCCTCTGGCAATTTGTTTCTCAGCCACGCTAATGAACCACGCAGACTCTGAAGCCAGAGCCAATGTTTCCTTGCAAAAGGCAGGATAAATCCAGTATAAGAGACACGGTCCCAAAAGCTGTGCAATTTAAATTGTTAAGATGGGAAAAGTATTATTAGTCCCATTTACAGGTAAGAAAGGAAAGCAACTTGGTCCTCTGCCTATTCTTAGTAATACCCTTCCTGTATGACAGAAACTACACATGTGCAATCCCAAAGGACTAATGCAGATGCTTAATAACGAACAAAAATATTATGTAGCAATGAGCCAACGAACAAAAATGAATCATCTACCCAATTAAAATTGCCAATAGAATTAGGCAGCTACTATAAATTATCCCAGATCGTATTGATGAATATTCACAGTGTATATCCGTACAATATGCATCAGAGAAAGCCTTTTGGACATTTCACTAGATGTTCTCCATCACTATGGAAGTATCTACGTAGATTTCATTTTCTGCACAGTTTGAGTTTTTGTCTTTGCTTGCATCTGAGATCTGAAATAAGTGTTCACCAATGCACAGAAAAAAACCTCCATTTTTTTTTTCCCTTTTAAAATCTGGCAGATACAGTTGCAGGAAAAATAACATGATTTGTGCTTATGTGCTGTGCACTGTTACCCCATGTACAACCACTAGACCATCACATCTGTCATGAGAAATGAAACAAATCAAGAGCCATTGAACACTGTGAATTGTAAGAGCAAATTAGCAGAGGGGGATTCTCGCAGATGTTTCTGGTACTGTGACACACAGGACAATTCAGGGTGATCAAAAACCCTTGGCTTTCCACTTCAAGCCATGGTGAAAGAGAAGGTTTCTAAGCTGGACTATAATCAAAACATTCAGGGCATCAACAGAGTCAGAATTTTCAAATGGGATTTTCTTTGCTCTGTCTGCTGTTTTATTTATCAGCTTATGTTTTTTGCCACTGCATTTACATGCACTTATAAAAGAATATGGGAAACAAGAGGAAGACTAATGTGGTATAGCACAGATCTACTACCTCTCCCCTGGTATCCAGTTTTGACTTTTTCAAAGCCATCTCTAATATGAATTGGTTTCAGGAACAACGAATTTATGAATTCATAAATTCAATAAAGGTCACACTCTTCCAAGTTACTAGCGGTTTGATTATAAGGTGCACTCTGATGCTATATCCTGACTACTTATAATGTTTCACAATGGTGCCTTTCTTAGAAATAAAGGGCTATCCTCAATATATTAATTCTTACTTACTACCAATCTTTCTGTTGCTCTTCTACTATATGACAGGCTTTTCATCTTGTCTTATGTTATTGCTTCGAATTGCTGTGTTCAGTGAAGCACCTGCTGTGTTTCTTTCCAGAAATGGATGCAATTCATTGATGACTACAATGATCTTTTTACACACACTATAAATCAGTGTTGCTGCCTTTCAGACAGTCAATAAAGACTGCCAAGACTTTGAATGCTTTCAATGAAAGGTGCACCGAATGTTCAAAAAAAGTCAAAAATAGACAAAAAAATGAAACAACCCACTTCCCCAAAAAAATATTTGTGGCTTCTTCATAGCTGAAAATGGCCATTAGCCCCGTTTGACTACTTTGCTCTGCTGCAGAAGTGATGCAGCTATAACCTGTTTACCTCTCAGCACCTATCTGAACTTGACTTTATTGTAAATACCATTCCAGAGTACTCTAATTCTGAGAGGTATTGGCAGCCTTGCTCCTGAGTTTCCTATTTATAAAAACTATTTATATATTGTCAGTCAAAGGTTTCCTCTAATCTGCCACAGGCACAAGAGAGTGAGAGGAGGGAGTGGAAAGAAAAATGAAGGGAAGTGCATTGTAAGAGGCCATCCAACAAGCATGCAACCTAGAGAAGAACAAGTAGGTCTTTTAAAGGTCCAACTTTTCACCCTGCTGTCAGGATTCCCAGCAAGTGAGATGCATTCTAGATAGAATAACTGTCTCCTTAACATAAGATACAAAAAAAGCCCAAAACCATGAAAACTTATTCCCTATTTCTAGCGTGATTATGGATTCAGAGGAAAAAGCACCCTTTGTTTCAATTATAAGAAAGACTTCCAGGAGCATGCTCACTTCTTTTGAGTCTTGCAGTTCCACTACTGACCTATGCACCCTTGGATTTGGATCTGTGCACAAATACTTTTACTGCAAAAAATAGTCTGCTATTCCATGAGCTGAAAGAGGACGCTCATGGGTTTTCAAGCATGCATCTGCTTGGGTTTACAACTGCTTCTGGTTCATTGATTTTAACTGGGCTCTCTCACTGGTGGAGATAAATGCGTACTGGGAGTTTGCAGGCTCAGATCCTTATCGATCATCTTTCTTTTCTGTTGGCAATTAACATCGCTCAGACCTCCTGTCACATTAGGTTAAAAGCAGGTCACAGCTCTAAAGCTAAAAATATAAAACAGTCAACATCTAAAACCCAACCATGAAAAATGTCAGTGACCTCTTTTTTGGCAGAGCTTTGCCTCACCTTCTGATACCTCCCAAGAGTTGGGTGAAACTGAGTAAACACTTTCTCTAAGCCACGTTTGTGAGGGTATTTTGTGTGTTGGTCCCTAGTATCTTGTTATGACCCTGTGCAGCAGATATTGGGAGGTTATCTTATTTGACCAATACTGCAGACAATAAAAATTCTGGTGAGACTACACTAGTTTAACACAGTTGTCCAATTTAATTTGTATTTGATGCAACCATTCTCAAACACAGTGCTAATTTGTACAGAGTGCTGGACTTTAAAGAAAGTTTTAAAAGCTGAGGAAATTCCACTGTGTCATCCTGTTTAGACTCGTTAAGCAATCTTACTCTGCTATCATCTCAAGAAGCCTTGTAGAAGTCATTAGATTTAGTCCAACATTACTACAGAGTGATGGGGAGCAGAATGCATTACCGTGTTGTAAAGACTGTAAATGCAACTTTTTACACTCAGGTAAATGATGATAGATGTTGTATCTTATTTTCTAACATACCAGCCCTCACAAAAGCAGCCAAACAAATGGAAATGGGATATGACAACATAAATAATATTCCATCTCCACTTGTCAACTTCTTCCTGCTGTCAAATCAATAACAATATTTAAATTATTTTTAAAACAGTGGCATTGTCATGTTGAAGCCTTACAAATGTCTGCTGTGTATATCAAGCGATGTGTTTATTTTACAGGAGATCGGGAAATATTGTTAAGGTCAATACAAGGAAAGGAGGGAGTGTGCTTAGTGTGCCTTACGGTGCAGTAGACCCCAAAGTCTTTCTTCCAATAAGGCAAATAAAGGCTTCAGTTCAGACCACTGTTATATCTATGATCATATTTAGTAATTCAAATAGCAGTAATATAATAAAAGCTACTTGAGCAACAGGTAGGGAAGCAGGAGGGGACAGGTCCTGCCAACTCAGGATCAAAGCCAGACATCCTTCTCATGAACAAAATATCCACTACAGTCAAAGTAAGGTCTGAGTAAACCACAGATCCTTTTTGTGCAGCCATCTCTGAAAACTACCAAAAAGTAGATCAGAAGCCTTACAATTTAGCTTGAGATCACCCATTCTTTAAATGAAGTGTTTAAATGGCTACGCTACACTAAATACATACCGATGGGGGAAACTCTCATTTCCATCTAAGTGTTGTGTTATAGCCTACGTAGTTTGATGTGATATTCATGAAGCCATGTGGCTGAAAAACATTAAGCTAGTTTTATCACAAACCTTTTCAAAAGATTTTTCCCATTCTCTGGAGCTCTCCCTCACACCTTTCTGATGGCAATGGGAAAAAAGCCACATCATGCATGAAGTACATTAAGTTAGCTTGTACATGATAGCTTCTAGCACAGAAAATGCCTATTGAATATACTATTCACAACCATTAATCACATGCTGAGTCTATGCATTGAAAAAATGGGAAGGGAGAGAGAAGGAAGATGGTCTGGTAGCACCATATCTCTAATTTTTCCTCATTTTCTTAAGGGAAAAGTGGTCTGAGTGGCAAAGAGCAATTGAACATTGTTGGCTTCAGCGCTTATTGGGTGGTGGGGATGAACATGCAAGACAGCCACTTTTCTGCAGTACATCTAACACCTATTCTTCTACAGTGGCACCATGCAGTGCTAATTCAACCATTTTTATTTCATTTAAAATTCAGCACTTTTCCTTCCATGTTACAGTACATAAAACAGAGCTGATATAGTTTCAATACTTTCCCTCCTTCATAATACAGTTTCTAATTAGGCAGGTGCAATTATATGTAGGTGTAAAAAGCAGATGGCACATTATGAAAACATCAGCATTTATCACAGTGAAGTATATGGCCCCACAGCAAGACCTTCTCTACAGGAAAGGTATCAGAGAGGTACAGAAGAGGCCACACCTCGAATACTGTGTTCAGTTTTGGGCCCCTCACTACAAGAAAGACATTGAGATTGTGGAGCATGTCCAAAGAAGACCAACAAAGCTGGTGAGGGGTCTACAGCACAAGGCTTATGAGGAGCAGCTGAGGGAACTGGGGTTGTTTAGCCTGGAGAAGAGCAGGCTGAGGGGAGATCTCATCACTCTCTACAACTACCTGAAAGAAAGTTGTAGTGAAGTGGGGGTTGGTCTCTTCTCCCAAGTAACAGGTGGTAAGACAAGAGGAAGCGGCCTCAAGTTACACCAGGAGAGGTTTAGATTGGATATTAGGAAAAATTTCTTCACTGAAGGGGTTATCAAAAACTGGAATAGGCTGCCCAGGGAAGTGGTGGAATCGCCATCCCTGGAGGTATTTAAAAAATGTGTAGATGTGGTGCTTAGGGACATGGTTTAATGGTGGTTTTGGCAGAGTTAGGTTGATAGTTGGACTCGATGATCTTAAAGGTCCCTTCCAACCTAGACGATTCTATGATTCTAAGAGAAAACCCACATAAATACCTTATGTATAGAATGTAAATATGATGGTTTTTAAGCTGCCTGGCAGAGAAACATGAAAATTGTCAAAACCTTATCCAGCTACTTCAGAGTTGTGTTTCTGACACTGACCAGCACCAGATGCTCCAAAGGAAGGTTGCACACTTGAGACATTTGTCTCAAGCCTAGAGCTGCTGGTGAAAGGCTGAAATCTAAAATTGTCTCAAGCTCTGAGAAGGTGTGCACAGCATGTCACAGCAGGACAGTAACAGGACATGCAGTAACAGACTTCTTTACCAATCCTTCTTCACCTCAGCCTCTATTTCAAACTGGTTGTTGGGTTTAGACCCTGTGAAAAGAGTTTCAAGAACATTCCCCGAAACACCCAGTGAGACTGGTGGTACTTATGAAAACTTCTGGTAATTTTGTTCCTTAGATTAATATTCTTTTCTCATATATTGAAAACATAGTGCCTTCAGTGATGACCTGCTACAGTCATTTTCATGGTGTAATCGCCTGTCAGTATATTTCTCAGTATATTTCCCTATAAACTTTCAGATACATTTTTCTATAGAAATGTGATAGCATTAGTAAAATTGACTTTTCAGACAAGAAGAAAAATGTGCATCAGAGCACTAAAGAGGAATGCTTTTGCTGGATGTGTGCTTTTCCCAGGGAGATTGTTCAACAGCCTTGTATTCTACCCAAGAGATACCCAGATTCCTACACCAGCTCTTATTTCACACTTGACCTATTTTGAGCTCTTTCCATTGGTGCAAATAGTAAGATGGCCTTTATTTCTTGAAGATATATTTAGGTGGGTCTCATCCTGATTCTTTTCAGTGAAAAGGAAGCCAATTCAAATTGTGCTGGAGACCTATGCTTGTGCTCTCCCACTGCACAGGTAAAAGCCCAGAAAAGCGACTTTTTTTTTAAGTGGCTGACAGTTTATTCTGGTTTGAGGTCAAATTTATGACTTCTCCTTTGGCTAATGTTTCATAGCCAACTGCAGCACTTGGCAATCCAGTTGGTATTTGCTGTTTCTCACCTCATCACCACAATAAGTGTTCTGCAACAGAACTTGATCTTCAAAGTGATCTCTGTGAGGCAGTGAGGATTCAGCCCTTTCTGCTGTAGCTGTGTTTAGGCTACAAGGAAAAAAGGAGTAAAGACTTCATTGTAATCAGCAGCTATGACTTGAAGAACCTAAAAAAGTAGATAAGTCATAGACTTTATAGTCGCTTTTATGATTATTACGGTACTTAAACTCCATCTATAGTGTTTTGTTCTTTAATGCTAAAAATTACCATGAGAATCCTGTTTCACTGCAAGTTAAGGGACAGTAAAGTTTACATCAAAAGTGAATAGGCAAATTGTAGCAGGTAAAATGGGCCTGGAAGAATGCATCAGAATGCATTTAAACTGATAAATTAGAGCATTAAAATGTGTTACATAAATGAAGTTTAGTTTCTTAATGCATACACACCCATGCATGTACGCATGCACAGATGTATATATTATACACACAGACACACAGAGACACAAGGCTGCAACTAATTTTCCAAGCTGCAAGGCAAATACATGGGCAGAATCACCTCTGTCTCTAAACAGAGAGGGCCACTTTTCTTCTCATGTAAATTCACTGAAGACAGGGGAGTTACACCGGGGACAGGTTTGACCCAGAATGTCAACAGTTTTGAGAAAGAAGAGCTTTTATTTATTATGCAATTATTCACACAGAGGGACTTGCTTTCTCTTTTAAGAGGATGTGTCATGCAGTTTGACATCCGCTGTTTCTTTTGCAGAAGCTGCTTTCCCAGTTCAGGTGATGGCAGAACAAGCAGTGTCAGGGACATATATATTTGATTTGTCTGTGTTTGCCGTAGGAAAATAAGATTGCAAGACAGCCAGATCAAAGTATGTTGCATGTCCTGGGACAATGGAGAAGACGGGATTCCTCCTGCCTGGGTGAAGAAACATTGAGATGAACTCTGGTGCATCTTGCCTGTACCTATATGTTCCCCGCTCTTTTTGGATCTGGTTCCTCCCTTTTCTTCTTCTGATAATATTTCAGTTTGCTTGGCTACCAACAGCACATCTCCCTCCTACTGCATGTCTAAAACTCAGTAAAATAGGACCAAGGAGTCCTTTCTGGCACCAAGGCAAGTAGTTCAGGCTGACTTGGGTACCCTTGGTTTAGAACTGCCTTCCCTCAAAACATACTAGCCATAGTCATGCTGCATAGCACGTCCCTCAGGGTCTCCTTGCAGCTGTATATGGTTTCCCTATGGTCCCACAAAATAATTACAATTGTTTTGTGCTTTCCTTCCAGTTAAGATCCAAAGAGCAAAAACACACTTATATTGGGGGGGGTGGTTGGGTAGAAGAAATGCTTTAGTTTCTTCTTTGGCCCTCATTTATTTAACACCATGCACATATTGATGTTGACTGTCGCCATTCCTACTATCTTAGGTAGCTTTCTAGAGCAGATTTACTAGATGTCCCAATACTCTTTTGTGTCTCAGATGGCAGCATAGCTGCCTCTAGTCAGTAGTTACTGGAAACCTTTCACTGGATTTCCTTTCCTCAAATATAGAAGTCATTACCCAGAGAATTATTACTAGTGCCTCTCTTCCTTCAAACCAAGCACATTACCTTGCTTATACACCTCAGTCCAAGAGCTTGCCGCACCTAATCCTAGACATTCATCCAAATGCACAAGTCATCCTCGGGTCCCCCTGTGCTCAGAGGCAAGAGATGGTGAGATTCCTCTAAGCCAAGTCATATCAGAACTTCAATATTTACTGTAGGTATCTGCATTTTTCTTCTAACAATATGGATGCCAAAAGCAGTCTTATTTGAGCATACTGGTTCATACTTAAAACTAGGAGAAAAGGCAGCCCCTAGAAGAAATAAACAGACTCCCACCATGTCTCTCAATGCGGGTCTTAAATGTAGATACTCAGTGATGCTGGATCTCTCCATCAGCAAATCATTTCCCCGGGACCAAAATCCAGGCCCCATATANAAACTCTTCCTACATCTTTTGGCAGCTAGTTTCTATAGCAACAACCTCAAGTTCCTTGTCATCACTCAGCATATTTATTACTCACCTTATAAATCAGATATTTAGAGGTAAGTATTAACTCCAAAATCTCAAGAAGCTGCCAACAAATACAAATTCAGAGATCAAACGCTCAGTGGGAACAAATTCCCGTATAAGCACTCTGTTTCTTGATAGATACCATCCCTACTTTGCTGTCTTTCAAAGAATGCAGTTATCCAACAGCAAAATGCCGGACATACACAGACTACAGACATACCAAGAAGAGTTTCATTGTCTTGATGCCTCTAAGGACTGTTACTGTGGCTCTTGTGCACAGTCACTAAGCAAAGCTCATGGTGGTTTCCAGTCTAAAGAGGTGGTATGGGGACTCACCCGAAAATGAAATGATGGAGACAGTCATTGAAATCCTGGCGACAATGTTGCTGAGTTCCTCATCAGGACTCAAGAAAAGGGAGCACAAGATAGTCTCTAGAAAAACCTAATCTAACCTTCACAAGAAAATTATGTTGGCTTGGAGTTTAAACAGTATCTTAGAAATTTCATGCAAATTGACTAATCACTAAATTGACAGTTAGTGTAAGCGTTACAAAACTCTATCTTCACCTTGTAAGCTGAGATACAACAAAAAGATGATTTACAAACTGGACAGTCAGTGTACCAGCCTATATAGAGTAAATAAGAGAGATCTTTGGTTTTGTGTATGTGTGAGCTTCCTCCTACAAGCTGGGGTACTTCTGATTGTGTCTGCCTATGGGCCGAAAACAGGCTTTTATCTTTATGTGGTAAGAATCTAAAATAGCAGTAGTTCTCAGTCCTCAAGCTCAGGGACAGTATGGTGCCAATTGCCAGATGAGGTTAGGAAGAAATTGCTTACAGAAGCGTTGCGATGAACTGATTTATTCTCCTGTAGTGTCTATGAAATATACACCACACAAATTATTGGTCTGTATTGTCAGTTCCAAACTTGCAACACAGTATCTTATATAGTCCTTTAAACTGTCTGGGGCACAGATCAGTCTAACTACAGTGACACATACCAATCACTGTGGTCACCGATAAAGCAAAGACAAAGAAAACAACTGAATAAAAAAATAAGTTATCATTGTGTGGTGACTGGATCCAGACAACGGCAAAGCCTTAAATAAACTGTCCATATGGAGTATTTTAGGTCTGATTCCAGAGCATTTCTGTGTGCCAATCTTATAAAAGGGGACCAAAAAAAAGCCTGGAACACATAGCTATTCACCATGATCAAACTCATTTAAAATGCATCTCATAATTAAGGATTTTAAAAGAAAAAGAGATAGATTTTGTCCAATGAATTATTAAAGCATAATGGGGTCCCCTAGGTCCCAATTAGGAAACTGATTAAAAAATGTTTGAGTTTAAAAAGCTGCAGGTAGGGAGTTCTGCTCTCAGCTGCCTTGAATTAGCATATTGATGGCACCACAGCTCTAGCTGGAAGGAAAAGCAGAGACCCAGCACACATTTTGCCAGGCCAGCACAGCGCGTTCTGAGCACTCCTGCCTCAATCCAAGGCAAGAATTACTTACACGGCCAGGCCTGACCAGCCACAACAAAAAGAAGTTACGGTACAGAAAAGCACTGGGCAAAGTATTTGCTGGTAGTGGTATCGGGGGGAAAAGGCATTGTGATTGGAACAATATGGAAAAGAGCAAATGCTAAAACAAGACAAAACCCAGGAGGTTTCTGGCTTGGATGTGGCAGGACGTTAATCCATGGCCTTGATCCAAAACAGAGCTATGGCCTCAGTTTCAACATATGGTGAGGTTCTGGCACAAACCCAGGAAGTTGTATGAGAATGGCCCTTGAAATCTGGGTTAATTTCTGTCCTCTTGAAAATTTAGGAGTACTGGTCACAGCTGATTTCAAACTGGAGTCTGCAACAAGGTGGTTTTGGTTGGATGGAGCTCTTCTTAAACATTAAGCTGATGCTATACCAGCATAACCTAACCCCACCTTCATCCTGGAACTAAGTTATCAGATCTCTCAGGCACTTACTGAACCCTACAGGTCTTTGTCAGCGCTGTGGACCTCATCAACAGGTGCAGTGGGAACTTCCCACCACACCTGCCCAGCCTGCCTTTCTACCTGTCTCTTCCCCATCTAACACAGCCTCCCTCAGCCAGAAGCAAAGGGGAGGTTTGTAAGGCAACTTTGTAGCAACTATTAAGGAAATTGCTTAAACAAGATGCTCAGGAGATGCTCTATGAAGTCCAGTCTNTGCTCAGGACATGCTCTATGAAGTCCAGTCTTCGTGAGCTAGGGGAAAGCAGCAGGAGGGATGGTTTTGATGGACTGTGAGAGGAGCACAGAATTGATAAGCTGGTGAACCTTACGGAAAGTTGCACACTGATGACTATTGCATGTGAAGAAGGTGAAAGTGACTCATGTTTTAGTGGAAATGGGGTATTTTTGTGTAAAGAATATCACTTTTGCTTCAGGCAGATGATTTGGCTGGACACAGTGGAGGGTTTGCACATCATCAAGGATTAGTCTGGTGGATAAGGTTTAAGCAATCATGCAACTGTGCTGAGATCTCTGATGATAAAGTTGAAAGGAAAATAATTGGGTTTTATGGCTTTTTTAGTATCTTGCACCATTGCTAATAAAAACAATAACACTGAAGTACCACCTTGGCATTTTTTTTTATCGTGGATAACTATGCAGTCTTCAGGCTCAGGATTGCAGCCCACTGCAGAAACACGTGCCCAAATGTGGAGGGAATCTTCCTTGGTTTTCAGCTCAAGGACTCCCTGGTAGCTTCTCAGGTTATAACACCTCACTCTCACTTGCGTGGTTTTTTTGCAAAAAGGCATTTTTCAGTTTTTGAAATGGCTCTTCTCCCAAAAAGGCTGCATGAAGAAAAAGAATGAAACTGCAAAAGCCAAGAAAGTCGTGGTTATAGCTCCCACAGCACCTGTAACTCAGCTCTCCTCACCACGCACGGTATATTGTAATATTGAATTTGCTGCTAAACTTATGCCTTGACTGCACTGTATGCACAGTACATTATGATGTTTTTGACTACTCAGCTTGTTATAGTCTGTTATATTCTAGGGGGCAGATTTACATCTACGTATCAAACTTTGTTAGTCTCCTGGCCCCATTCTGGTCTCCTTCACGACCTCTGTCATACGTACTGGACTAGACTCCTACGGAAAAGAGGATTTTGATGGTACAAGGATGGAAGAATGGCCTAATGCTTCCCATATGCACAGGCCTGTACAGAACTGTGCCAGGGAATGGCTGTGGGAGAGAGGACGCATGTTCAGGAAAGACGATGTAGTAAGTCACTCAGCTCTGAACGCATTGAGCTCATGCTGTGCCGGTACTGCTGTTTTGGTGTAGCATGGTCATAGGAACAGCAGTCTGATAGTTCTCAGCCTTGTTAATCCCAGTCCTCAGCGAAGGTTTTTGAACCACCTTCTCAGAGACTCCTTTAGTTCCTCCCCTGAGGAACTAACCAACACCACAGCTAAGTCAGTACTTCTCACCTGCTGCTTCTTTTGAGAAATGTTCTTCCCATTTCCTGGAGCAGGGTATACCTCTGCCTAGAAACAACATTGTGTCTTTGTGAAGCACTTGGCTAAGCCTGTAAAACTACTAAATACCACACTGCATGTGGGCTGAAACAAAGCTGTTTTTTTGAGAATTATGATTGTGAAACCCTAGATTTGCAGATGCATACTCAACAGTTTTCAGAGACTACCTAAAGCTAGTGCACATCAATGCTTTCTTTGGAAATGCCACCTAAAAATGTCAAGTGATGCCAACAACTTAAATCCAGACTCTGAAAGTCTCTGTGTGTATGTGAGCTGCCCTTTGTGCACGTAAGAGAAATGAGTGCACAAGTTCTTTTTTCACGTCCTGTCCTCCAAGGGCACTCAAAGACCTCATGCCTTGTATCTCTGAGCGTAAGATGAAAAAAAAGACGCAGTGTTGCCTGCTGTGCTGAAGACAGCAAAAGTAACACAAGAGACCCTTCACACAGCAGTGAATGTTCAAGAAGAGCATCTGCGAAAAGAAACAATTTTTTGTGGAAATCTCTAGAGTGTTGCTCAATTCTAAAATTGGATATATATTCTGATGAAGATACGTACAAATAAAACAGTCATCCTGGTCAGACAAAAGGTTAGTCTAAGTCAATATTGTGTCTCCGGGGACATTGTAAATGCATAGTGAGAAGTATGAAACTAGGGCAAGCACATAGCAATACTTTCCTAAATACTCTCTCATGCTCCAAATATTTGTAGCTTTAAAACTGAGCCTTTAAAATATGTAATCCTTCCCTCAAGAGGAACTCAGGTCATGGAAGGAGAATGAAAAGAAAGCAGTTGTTAAGAGTGGATGCACACATTGCCACAGCAACATCCGTTGAGCTCTTGAATCTATGCACAGGGGAGTTGCAGTTTTGAGGCAGGAGGAGAGGACGTGCTCTCATGCTAACCTTGTAGAGACCCTCATGGTTAGATAGGCCAACAGCAGCTCTTGACTACTTCCTTTAGACGTATGAAGTTGCCTAAATTCATAAACTTTTTCTTTTATGTATCAACCATTAGAGTTAGGCAAAGAATACTTTTCTTCTCAAATGCCCTATATTCACCTATATCTTTTTATTTTTAATAAAATGCATTCATGTCTTAAGTATATTTTGCTTTGCTGCATTGAAAACTAAGATTCTGCTGACTTCTAAAAACTTTGTATTTATGATGCAAATCAAGTAGTTATCTTCTCAAAAATTTTAGTGACTATATATATATTTGGGGAATGGGAAACAAAATTATGATTTGATGGTCTTTGCTGTCAGTTCTTTTGACGCTCATAAATTGCAAGAATTCCGTTACAATAAGGGGTTTCCATGAAGTTTAGTAAGTAAAGCAGAGGAATACACACAGTTATGCAATTAAATAGGCACACAGATCAATGCCCATTTATTTTAGCAACTTTGTGTAAGATCCAAAAGGGAAAACAAATACAGGTCAATGGGGAAGCAGAAGAGATCAGAGAGTTTATTCAATCGGCTCTTTACAGCTGCTTAAAAACAGTTCTAGAAAAAAAAAAAATCCTGGGGATGAAAAGCTGACATTTTCCTATCTTACATCACTCAAATTTATATTGCATTTATCCTAAATGGACTGGAATATCTGGAGTGCAGCATGGCATATCTAGTGGCAGCTGGGTTATCAGAGAATTAGGACTCCAGTTAGTGATGTTTCTAGAACCCGGAACAAGTGGTTTGCACAAATCTTACGTAGTCCAACTCTGCTTTTCTAGGAGTAAAGAGAGTTAGTACCAAGTGCTATTATTACTAATTTACCATCCTAATGCTGCTAGTGCCTCTAAAATCACCTGAGAGGGCATACAGAAATCCATGTGCCGGAGCATTGCTGCGATACTGACTCAAGGGGAGAACAACCCACATCCTGCTAAACTGCCGTGTTAATCCACCTGGCACCCTACGAGGCGGCCTGCAGACCTAACACAGAGAGAAATCAGTGTGCCTGTCCCCCTGTTGCTCTAGTCAAGGTAAAATGTCTGAGATTATTGGAAGCTGAAGAATTACATTAACAGACAGAATTTCCCCAGGCTGATTTCTAAACAGTGTTATGGTGACCCCTATGGGGCCCCACGAAACGCTCCAAGGAGAGCTCCAGAAAAGGCAATCGCTCTATCTGAAAGAGGACACAGAGGAAGAATATGCAAAAGCTTTGGGTATCTACCTTGTGTGAGGTAGATTGGGGCCACTAAAGCCCTTTCTTGGAGACAGTGTATGTGTATCGATTTACTATTGCGGTTTATTTCCTTTGCATAAGCAGTGTTTATCTTGCAAGACTACCCTGGAGAGCAGCAAACAACTCTGGCCACAGACCTGTAATTTAACTGGGTTTCTTAAGACTGGCCAGAGAAGCAAGTCAGGCAATTAATGGGATTCAGCTAGACAGCCCTGGTCTCCTTATCTCAGTGCAGATGTGCCCTCAGCACATGGAAACGCAGAAAGAGTTTTTCTCCCTCACAACCTGTCTTTTACCAGATCTATTACATGCCATTTCATACATTGCTATCTAGAAAACTACAAATTCTTAACACTGGGGAGTAGGAACTACATTTTGGTTCTGTGTTTGCATCTAATACAATGGAGCAATTAGTACTCTACAACAATCTAATTGTTTCTCAGGCCACTGCTTCAAGCTGGTCTAACTTCATTTTTGCCAGCCAGTTCTATTGCCTTCTGTAGTCTGCTTAAGATGCATGTTTACTCTGAGCCAAGTCACCTGATATGGGAAGAATCTGGTCCCTGCCCAGATGCAATGAATTGGCTGCTACTGTCAAGTTATTCAAAATTTTGCAATGGCAGCACTGCTCCTAGCAGCTTGTTTTATTAGTTCCCAATTTGTATTAATTCCATATGCTGCGGTGTATTAGTATCTCTCTCCCCTCTTGCCTTTAGAAATAAAAAATGTGATTTATCAGCAGCCTCTTTATACTGCCAGCATATAATTGCACGTGGGTTAATTGTTAAAGTTCTGAGGGAGCTATACTAAGGGATCAATCCTTTTATTGCTGTAGTAATGAGATTCTAATGGTTGGCTGGTTAGACCTCCTGGCCTTCCAGGGAGGCAAGCTTCAGCCATCCCCTTTCTGTCTGCCCATTAATCATTGGCCTCCCATAACAGTATATCAAGGGCAACAGAACTGCACTATTGAAAATAGGGAGCAAAAAATGAGAGTCATTGCATCTCATTATCTCCACTAATATATAAATATAGTAACAGTGCAGATAGTTTCCTTACATAGTTCAAAAAGAAGCCCTGGATGGCTCATGGCCATGGTAAAGACACATCAGGCTTGCCTTCTCTAGGTCACTGATTCACATCCTGGCCAGAATAATAGTGACCTACAGTCATTACCAGCTGATGGTGTGTTTAAAGCCTCACACTCTGGGGAATCAGCCTGGCATTGCTGACGGTTGTAACGCTCATAGTTGGACACTGGAGACCAATAGCAGGTTCCTTCTGCAGGCCAGAGAGCAAACCTGCCAATTTAACTGCACCCCCAAGCCCGGAAAAAAAATGAATGAAATTTCGTGCTGAAAGGAATGTTTTATGTGTGAAGAAAAATGTCAAGAAAAGAGGGGAGGAGCTGAGGCTGGTCTGTTCAGGTAATAGAGCTTAATGATGTCCATTACCACTATTACTTCAGATAGAACAGGGATGGGATGATTGTCCCATATGGTCTGTCGAGTCCTACATTACCAACCCAGTGACCTGAGAGATCAGCTACAGATACCTCTTTGGGACTTAATTTAGTATTGCTAGAAAGACATAGCGTTACCTAAAATGTTCTATGACATATTGTACCTCCTGTTGAAGGGATAACACACATAACTCCACTTATTTCAATGGACTTAAGTTGCTACAAACATGGTTCCTCTTCAGAGTATAAAGTATTTTATGTTTGGCACTGAGGAAGCCATCAATCCAGGCTGATCCCCAGTCCTAAGCCAGCTGAAGAGCCATCTTCTCTCCCTGCTATAAGGCAACGACTCATGGAGAAAACAGTCTCCAACCTGGGGCATGAGACTCAAGTGCCTTGCCATGTTTGGTGAAAATGTCATCTTTTACAAGACCAGTAGTCTTTTTTCCTGGAGATTTTAGACCTCTTTTTCATGACAGTACCTTTTCTCAGAACCCTCCATCAGGACAGCATAAAAGGTTTCACATATTGCCAAGCGATTGATTTGTGGTGTCAGCAAAATGGAGCGTTATTGAGTGAGCTACTTCCTCAAGCCTCTGCGTAGGGCAGGAAATAAAGCAGATGGACACACGCTACTGACAAACCAACATCCGTGCTGCACAGTTGCATGCCGTGTCCCAAGGAAAGTGCACCATATACTCCAGCCAGGATGTTACCTAGCAATTAAATGCTTCCTCACTGAGCCATCAACTGTGAGGTGAGGATTCTGCAGTTCAGCTCCTTTTCAGGCAACTTGCTTATTTTCCATAATAGGAATTCCACAACAGGAACCTATATACCATCTTGTAGGTGATAGCGGCACTGGATTAGTGGGAGATTACACACAAGTCTTTTATGTTCTGTCATAAAAAAACACAGGCCAGGCTAAATAACACGAGGCTCACTGCACATAAAGTAAATGATACCACCACATCTTGTATCACAGATTATTTCTACCAAAGTACAAAGATCCAGATGATAATAACTGATGAGTGCAGTGTGTTTGAGGACCTAGCATTGACGGAAGGAAGCAGCAATCTGGTTGCTTCAATAGGTAGAAGCAACACCTCATTTCCTGAGGGTTACCTCGTTATCTAACATGCAACCCACGTAGACGTCCTTCAAAGAGGAGGACCCAAAAAAGATTTTTACAGCCTACTTTTTTGAAACGAATTCTCATCACCAAAAGCAAAGACTGTTCTAAATACTGCTGAGTAGGAATGAATCAGAAAAAACCACAGTGATTACAAAAATCAAATGGTTCCTTCTAGAGAGCTACATTTAGAGAAGCTAAACTGCAGTTAAATTTCCAGTCTTATGTGCTCAGATTGAATTCTTGGTGCCACCTCCACACATTTGCCCTTGCACCTGACATGCTTCCCCCAGCCTCCTCCCCATCCTCCAAATTCTAAACAGTTACAAACAGCCAAATAACTAACACAGGAGAAGGCAGATCACACTTGTCACCACTTTGTTGAGCATTTACCTCACTGCCAGTGGAGTTTTAGACAGCTATTCTCACCCCAGTCCCTGGGATTCTTCCTCAGGCAGGGAGGGATGCAAAGACAGCCTCCACCTGGAGCCTGTGAAGAAATGTAAAGACAAGGTGTCATCAGGACAGTCAGTGATGGCACTGCAGTCCAGTCTGCTGGCTTCAGTGGCTCAACTTTGGATGCAAAAGTACAAGAGCCTTAACATCCTAAGAAGATACAGGAACTTTGTGATCTGTCTCTCTGTGAAACAGAGAGAGCAGAGAACAGTTCTGAAATTATACATTTAATACTAGTTTCTGCATCCATAGTTTAAATTTCTTTGGTAATGGATGAAACATTTTCCTTTAATTTTGGTATGCAGAGAAAAGCAAAAGATACAGAAAGAAAATCAGAAAAATGTGGGTTTTCATCACACTTGCATTCACTTACCAGGGAGCAGCAGCAGGCAAACACTTCTGCCGGTGCTACTGCTGTGAACAGTAGACTACTGCTTTTAGTGGTAATACGCTGTTCAACTACTGCAGCAATTTGCCGGCTTTCCTGACAAATGGCCACGGTGCCTACGCTAGGCTCTGGACTCATTGCTCTTGCAATGAAGAGTCAGTCTATCCAGGCAATATATGGCCTGCCTGCCAGTGCACGGTTAGTCCGGGATGTCTGGAGCAGGTGAGACTGAGTACGCAGATGAGAGCTTCTACACATGTGCTGCTTTCCCCAGTGGAAATATAGACAGCACTGAGGACACAGATTCTGAAGAATACATCTTTGACTTTTCCACAGATTATATGTTGGGGCTCTTATGCTTTCCCCTGCACTTCTGGAAGAAGCCACACTTATGATCAGCTCAACCCTGAATCACCTGTACCCTAGGGGTTTTAAATAGACACCCAGACATTCAGGGACTACACTGATTGGGGCATAGGGTTGAATTCCCAGTACTTTTTCTTATTATCCAGTCACAAACAGAAAAACAAGAATATTTATTTAAACAGAAACGTAAGACTTTTACACTGTGGTAGACAAGATTAATAAACACTTTTTTTGCTTTAATCTTTTGATACCCTTTATCATTCAAAGGAGAACTGGTAAAATGCAAAGTTTTTCTTTTTATACTTTGAATGATCAGTAGTGAGAAAAATCTTTTTGCAAGGGCAAATCAATTTAATATTTTAAGATAAATGCAGACAGAAACATCTGAAAGATTACTTCATAAAAAGATTCTTCTGTTCTTATTCATGAGCTTTCTTAATCTGCACAGAGTTGAGTTCTTGGGTTCCCATCTTCTGTGGCAGGACAGGCATAGAATTCACCACCCTCCACCACCCTCAGTAATGGGACACACACTGCTAATGAACCCCTCCGTGAACGAACCGTATTTTAGAAATTGACACAAAGTTAACCTAGTTAGAATTATCCATGACCCAATTCTGGAACATACTCTTGTCCTTTGCTCCAATGCAAAAAGCACATAAAAAGAAAACTACACCAGATGGGAACCGATGTACAATGTTTTGCATTATTATTGCTGGCAGTGGTATAACAGAGAATTGTGCTCTAATTTTCTAATTTGGTGGCATTTTATGGCCAGTTTGCCCAAATTTAAGCAACTACGGGAAAGGCAGCAACCAATCAAAGCCCCGTCATCCAGAGGGCAATCTGTCTTTGGCTGTCAGCCATACAAATGCATAGGATCTGCTCCAACGTCTCTTTCAGGAGCCTGAGCGATAGCCCATTAAGGAACCCAGGTGCTACGTCTGAAATGGCAAGAAGAGCGATGGAAGCCCCTGCCAGCCCTGAGCTAGGGAGAGCAGAGCCAGTCTAAAGGCAATGAAGTGCACTGTCAGCGGAAGCTGAGAGTTGAATAAACAAGTCCTGTTCCATCAGACTTTGCTTCTTAAGCCTGTTACTTATTGTCTAGTAAATTGGAAGTCATCGGGATTAACAAGCTTTCTGAGTCGGGCCATGGGAACAGCTGGACACGTGTAAAATGCTGCAGTTTAGAAAGCAACATCTAAGCCCTTATTGGATCTAGTAAATTAAAGACTCGCACTCGCCTTCACAGCACTCACGATCAGTCACTTTAGGACAGCCATCCC
>RSEF01000005.1:44634633-44654246 GCA_003993805.1 Himantopus leucocephalus | reverse complement strand
CCAGCAGAGGGCTACTAAAATGATTAGGGGATTGGAGCATCTTTCTTAGAGGAAAGGCTGAGGCACTTGGGTCTTTTTAGTCTAGATAAAAGAAGACTGAGGGGGGATCTTACCAATACTGATAAATACTTAAAGGGACAGTACCAGGTAGATGCGAACAGTCTTTTTTCAGTGGTGCCCAATGATAGAACAAGAGGTAATAGGCACAAACTTGAACATAGGAAGTTCCATCTTAACATGAGGAGGAACTTCTTTCCTTTAAGGGTGGCAGAGCACTTGGAACAGGCTGCCCAGAGAGATTGTGGAGTCTCCCACACTGGAGACATTCAAAACTCTCTTGGACACCATCCTGTGCAACCTGCTGTAGGTGACCCTGCTCTGGCAGGGGGTTTGGACTAGATGCTGTCCGGAGGTCCCTTCCAACCCTAACCATTCTGTGATTCTGTGATTCTGTGAATTGCAGTCTTTGTTGTGTTTTAATTTTTTAATGGAAGTGAGAATGTTTAAAAAAGAAAAGCACTATTTGTTGTCCTCTCTCTTATCTAGGAAATTATTTGGTCTCAGTTTCCAACTAGTCCTGTTCATGATGTATTGATTTAATTTAGTTTTAAATGTAATACAATCGCATTATGAGACTAACATATCCATGACTGGACAACCTCCGAAATCTGAAAGGACACTGTAACATATGGTTACCTTGTTAGCTTTCCTGTCCTGTAACAACAATGACAAATTTTTTTAGCTCCACATGGTGCACAGTGGATCTAGTTCTGATGTCATTCAGGAGTAGCCTCAGAACAGGAGAAGGTTATCATCAGAAAAGTTTCCCTTTTTTTTTAAGCAACAGGTAGAATAAGACATGTATACAAATCGTGTTACTTATGATGTCTATTAAGATTTTCACACACACACAAAAAAAGCCTCTTGATCAGCTCTGCTGACTTGTGCTACAAAAGTCTAAAAAACTGACTCTGACAGTGTTCTTAGAAATTTGGGAAATTTTATCCCTGTCATCCTATTGAGGATGATAAATTTTTGAACGCTATCTTTCTTGAACTTTGCAAACGTTACCTCCTAAGCGGTGTTTGCAAGCAGTGACAGATTCTCTCCTAAAACTCTGCTAAAACAATCATTGACTACTGTAAAAACCATGAGTGTCAGAAGCAGGTCTAAGAGATTTTACCTGTACACAGAAGATCCTTCCACTGTTAATAGAGGCTTCTGCTAAACTGAAACTGAAATTGGGAGGGCTTCCTTCCTCAAAGAGCTAACCAGAGTGTAGGTAACTTCAGATGACTCTGCTGTGGTTAACAATTGTCTTACAGAATATGACCACTTGAGTTAGACATGCTATCTAGCTGAGCACCATAAAAAAATTACTTCAGGCCTGTATGCCATGACAGTCCAAATTTGACATTGCAAATTTGAAATTTTATTATTTCAAATCACCAACCTACTCTAAGTAGGCTTAGTGCTACAGTTTTATCGAAAGTAGCTTCGGCAGAGCCAAGCCTCAAGCAATGATCCCTTCCCTATTGCACTTGCTGTTTAAGCAGAAGAGAATTTCTGCTGGCCGTCACTACTGCTTGTGGTCTGAAAGCATCTTGAAGTGAATGTTTTATGCAGCTGCTGTAGTTTCACCAACACTTGCCAGTTTGGTTCTGGGGTACAGAAGTGGTCTTTGGTACAGAAATGATGGTAATGGGTGATCAGTTTCTCATGGCAGCATGGTCCATAGCCTTAACCTTTGTATATGATATTCTTCCAGTTATGCCTGTGTCTGTGCTCAAGGCATTGTAACAGGGAGATGTTAGCAATTACCACCAAGTAGGTAAGGAATCCAAGGAATGACTGATCTCTAGGTCTGATTTTATTTTTCTGAGAATGGGAAGTATGTTTTTGCTCATATTATTTCATCTGCATCTAATTATGGGACCACAAGTTAGTTTATGTTTTTAGTAACCTGGTAATTCTAGATGTGGAATGATAAGACCAAATACTGTTGTTATTATGACCCTGTATGTTATGAACCATTAAGCCTTTGCTTAGTTATTCCCACAAAACCCTTTTTATGCGTAAAAGTGCCTGAATTTAAAATGAAAACCAGTTTTTCTTTTAACAGTTTGTTCTAGCTGTTAATCACACTGTTAATTCTTTTATATGCCTGCCTTTGTGTTTGAAGTTTTTTGTCCTGAGACAACCATGCTTCTGCCACTATATTAGCAACAACTTGTAGTAATAATAGTGGTAGTAATAGTAGTAGTATTGATGATATTATCACCCTAGAGGAGGACAGGCTTAAAATCTGGAATAAAGAATAAATTTATCTACATAAAAAATAAAATTTGAGTTATACAGATTTTGGGTACTGGCTTTATATATACCTAAGCTGGAAACAAAAAAAATAATCATATTTGACAGTGATTGTTCAGAAATTTGATGTCTTAACAATTGAGAACATATATTTAAAATAAAAGTACAGGAAAGAAAACATTTTTTTTTGCTGTTGTTGCCTCAGAGTTGTGAAAGAGTTAACAGATTGTGAAATGCGAGGGTATTTGGTTTATCTTAGGTAGAGAAAAAAACTGGTTTAGCTAGGTACTGCTGAGGCATAAAATGCCAGCTACCCCAACAAGAAAATGAAGACAAACTGTTTAATTTCAGTCGGAACAGAATAGAGTCTTGTCCTGTTACTGGTAAGTGCAAAGTCTTGGTTTTTCTTTCCTTCTTCCTCAGGAGGAGTCTCTGTTGTCTGATAATATGACTGAGCTCATGTGTCACTCTCTTCTTCATTGGGCAATAATTTGTTTCGTTCTTCCTTTTTCAGGCACCCAGTGAAAAGGAATCACATTTGAGATCTCTAGCCCTCATTCAGACTTTGACTAAATTATAGTCAAGTTTGAAATAGTGCTTGCCTAAAGGCAGAATCAATGGGTACAGGAGCATCCTGGTTCTTAAAGCTGAGGCAATACACTGTGGCACTGGAAAGGAAAAACTTTCCATTTGCCTGTGGTATATTAACATGCTTCAAAAAAACCCCAAACCCAACCTAACCCAAACCAAACCAAAAAAAAGCTTTTATTAAAGGGAAAGCAAAAAAACTCCCATAACTACTGTTCAGATAAAATAAGTACAAATAAGGTAGTTGTAAGGGAATGCAGAATGCCCTCAGGGAGAAAAGATTTTCACTTACAGGTCTGGAAATTTCTGTTGCTTTTACTGGAAATTCCAGAATTTCCAAATCAAACCTTCTGTGGGAACAGAGCTGTTTCTCATGAGATAATAATAATAGTAATAATAATAATAATACGTAAAAAAAAAAAAAGATTCCTGTTAACATTATTATACAAATGTTCTAGTTACCCCTTGAATTAAGTATTTCAATACTTTTCTTTCAAATATTTACACTGAAAATATTGTGATAAAACATATATAATCTTTATTTTTTGCATGATGATTATTAAAATTTGACAATCATTATAATTTTGAACATCCATATCGAAGAGCTCACCCCTTCCATTCTTCTCTTCTGATTCAATCAAAATTTCTTAAAACAAGAGCAGACTTTGCATGGAAGATTAATCCCAAGTTTTGACAAGTAAAATGATCAGTAAAATGCTAACAATTTTTGTACAGCAGAAAGAACTCACTGAGAATAATGGAACACATGGAAGTCACCTCAGACCCAGGAAGTCCTTGTCACACATTGTCAAAGACTGGGACAGAGATCAAGACAAAGTTGTTATATTGCTCACTCTTCTTGCTGATCTTTCTAGGCATCCACTCCTAAACTTTGTTAGAGAGAATATGCTGAGCTACTCAGCCCTTTGGTCTAACCAGTGCCATTGTTTTAGTGTTTTATAAAAATTCCACCACTGTTTTTCAAATCAGCACGCACCCTGGAATTATTATTAATTACTTTTATTTCTTAATAATTAGTTCAAATCTAACATCCCTTGCATTTGTTTCTTAGTCTTCATTGATTCACCTTTTCCTGAAATATCAGATCTTAACCACTGAAGTAAACGTTACGAATAGTGATGTATTAACCTTTGGTCCCTATCTCAACAGGGTAAATTTGCACAGCATTTTCTTTTTTTTTTAAACCAACGGATTTATAGTTGTTGTACAACAAACAAGGACGTGCCCTTCTATTTCCATATAGAATTGAGGCTGCTCAATAAATGCATCATCAGCTTGGCTCTTAACATCTTGCAAATGCCCAGAGGTGGTAAGACTACATACAAAACACTAAATAACAGAGTACAGGTCCTACTTTTCAGGAGAGAGCAGATATAAGCAAGAGAGTTGTTCCCCAGTCATTCTAATAATATATGCAAGGGAGCTGTTTCCCACTTCATTGTGATATCACTTGGGCATCAGTATCATCTTGAGCATTGGGTCCAGAGGAGGGCCATGAAGATGATCAGAGGGCTGGAGCCCCTCTCCTATGAAGACAGGCTGAGAAAGTTGGGGTTGTTCAGCCTGGAGAAAAAAAACACTCTGGGGAAACCTTATAGCAGCTTTCCAGTATCTGAAGGGGGCCTACAGGAAAGGTGGAGAGGGACTTTTTACAAGGGTATGTAGTGACAGGATGAGGAGTAATGGCTTCAAGCTGGAAGAAGGTAGATTTAGATCAGAAATTAGGAAGAAATTTTTCACTGTGAGGGTGGTGAGGCACTGGAACAGGTTGCCCAGAGAAGCTGTGGATGTCCCATCCCTGGAGGTGTTTAAAGCTGGGCTGGACGGGGCTTTGAGCAACCTGGTCTAGTGGGAGGCATCCTTGCCTATGGCAGGTGGGTTGGAACTCAATGATCTTTAAGGTCCCTTCCAACCTAAACCATTCTATGATTCTATGACCTTTCTTGACCTTTTCTACTGAGAAAGTCAGAAGGTATTGCCAGCAGTGATTTCATAGGTTTTTGCTCTGATTGTTGCTTTACACATGCTGCTGATTAAAAGGAGCTTAGTGAATTAGGAGCAGTATAGACCTAATAATATTAACTAAAATATTTCTAGGTTTCAATTACATGAAATCACCAGCATAGATGTAGAATATGCTAGTCTGTCTGCTGGGCTTTACAGTAACAAAAGAAATAATTTCAACATTAATTATTGGTAATGAAGATATGTGGTCTTCACCTGTTAACAAATCAGGAAGATCATTTTCTGTTTGCTTGAGTCTATGATGGCATGACTGGCTGGGTAGGTGAGGAGAGAGCAGTGGAATTTGTCTACCTCGACTTCAGCAAGGCTTTTGACAGTCTCCCATAATATCTTCATAGGTAGTGTGGGTTACATAAGTGGACAGTGAGTGGATTGAGAACTGGCTGAATGGCAGAGCTCAGAGGGCTGTGATCAGTGCAGAGTCTAGTTGGAGGTCTGTAGCTAGTGGTGTTCCCTGGGGGTCAGTAATGGGTCCAGTTTTATTCAACATACTCATCAATGACCTGGATGAGGGGACAGAGTGTACCATCAGCAAGTTTGCTGACAACACAAAACTGAGAGGAGTGGCTGACACACCAGAAGGCTGTGCCGCCATTCAGTGAGACATGGCTAGGCAAGAGAGTTGGGTGGGGAAGAAGCTAATGAAATTCAACAAGGGAAAGTATAGGGTCCTGCACCTAAGGAGGAATAACCCCATGCACCAGTACAGGTTAGGGTTTGACCTGCTGCAAAGCAGCTCTGCAGAGAGGTACCTGGGAGTCTTGGTGGGCAAGTTGACCATGAGCTGCTGTTGTGGTTTGGGCCCTTGTGGCCAAGAAGGCCAATGGTATCCTGGAGGGCATTACAAAGAGTGTGGCCAGCAGATTGAGAGAAGTCATCCTCCCCTTCTGCTCTGCCCTGGTGAGGCCACATCTGGACTACTGTGTCCAGTTCTGGGCTCCCCAGTTCAAGAAAGATGAGGAACTAGTGGAAAGAGTCCACTAGAAGGCTACAAAGATGATCAAGGGATCCTCTTTTATGAGGAAAGGTTGAAAGCCCTAGGTCTGTTTATCCTGGAGAAGACCAAGAGGGGAACTCATCAATGCTTATAAATATCTAAAGGGCAGGCGTCAAAAGGATGGGGCCAGGCTATTTTCAGTTGTGCCCAGTGACAGGACAAGGGGCAATGGGCACAAACTGGAACACAGGAAATTCCATCTCAACATGAGGAAAAACTTATTTAACTTGAGGGTGACAGAGTACTGGAATATTCTGCCCAGAGGGGCGGTAGAGTCTCCTTCTCTGGAGATATTCAAAACCCGCCTGGATGCACTCCTGCCCAACTTGCTCTAGGTGAACCTGCTTTGGCAAGGGGGTTGGACTAGATGATCTCCGCAGGCCTCTTCCAGCCCCTGCCGTTGTGTGATTCTGTGATGTAAACTTATCATCAGTTTGTTTTCCCCTCACTGCACCACACTAAGGGCTGCTTTTCAAATAAAGTTACTTGTTTGCCCCGTAGTATTATTGTTAAAAAAATAAAAAAAAAAGAAAACTAATAATTTTTAATGACTTCTAATAAGAAGATCTTCTAAATAAGAAGACTGGATTATTCATATCCAGGAATAACAGGGGGAGGTTTCTAGGACAGACACTATTGACTTTTACTAGCTAAATGCTACTAGAACTTAAAGCCAAACTAACGTATCTAATCAAGAGTCTGTAACCTCTGCTTTGGTATCTCCTTATTGTTGTGCACCAAGCCATTCTGTGACACAGAAAAGGTAGATGTATACCCATATAAATTATGATACATATGAGAAAAACTTGGGTTTTTTTTCTCCAGAAGAATGACCCCTTGAATTCCCCTTTTAGTTCCTGCACATTACTTTGCTGTATTTTACAACTTGATGAGAAAGTGTCTGCCTCAACAGTCCCAAAAGAAACTTAAAGACCCTTAATTTCAGCACATTGAGCTGAAAGACCTTTTCTTTCCTGTACCACTTTACTTGCACCAAATCAGAGAGACATGCATCCCACTTTTAGTAGCAGAGATAGGCACCATCACTGAGTGGCATCTTAACTCAGTGTTTCTTCTGTCTATGTAATGATCAAGGACTTGACTCTCCACTTTTCCAGATTACGTCATCATATGTCATCCTTGCTAGGCAACTGGGTTTATCTTTTAATGCTGAAATGGACAGAAGAAAAATTCAGTACCTGTGGCCAAGTAGTAACCTGGAAAGAGACTTTGTCTGTAACAAATGCACTAATTTTCTCAGAAATTTCATAGTGTATGATCCAGCTAGTCAATTATTAAGTGTGTGATCACTTACAATTCCGTCTTACAAAGAGAGAAGATGGGAAACATGGGATGGGAAACAGTACCTCTTAGCTGCCAAAATGAACATTTCACTGCCTTCTTGTGATGAGGTGAACATGGAAAAATATAACAATGAAGCTCTTCCAAAACAGAACAATATGATGCCGTGCTGTGACTGAAAGAGTCCCTTTGTGACTGGTTGATAATTAAGAATACTATGTATCTTAAAAGTTATGGCAAGACTTATGCAATGCAAAAATTTGGTCTCATTATTTGTCAGGAAAGAAGAACAAACAACTTCCAGTATTTTCCTGTTATAACTAGAAGATCTAAAATCTAAATTTGCCACTTCAATCAAAAAATGTAGTTAGTTATGTATTCTGAGAGATTACACTACTTAAAAATGCCACAAACTCATTTCACAAAGCCATATGATTCCTCCTTCTTCCTCTCTCACTGTTTTCAATATGTCTTCCAAATATCTATAAAATTGCATGTATCGTTCTGGCTATGAGCCTCTCTCTTCACTTGTTTATTAGTTAATAAAATTTTGAGATAATGGCTCTTAAAAATGCCCCTTATTTTAAAATAAAATTTTAAAATTTTAATTTACACACTTGACAGAAAAATGTTTCACATTAACAGTTCTAAAGAAAAGATCAGGCCAAATTATCGTAGCCTTTAAAAATCAAACTGACAGTTCTGGAAAATGCAAGTGTATTTCAGTATCTCTATTTATACTACAGCAAAAATCTTTGGAAAATATAACACACTTTTAATGATTTTTTGCATTAAATGATATCAAAATTGATAATTTTAAGATTAAAATATATTTCTCTCTAGAAAGCCAATTCAATAACAAAGCTTTTCTTGCTGTAAATAGGCCATAGAGAAAAGAAGTCACATCCTCTTCAATGCTTTACTAACCTCCTATAATGTGTCTCATCAAGGGTCGTCTGAGGGATTGGGGAGGAGACTTTTCTCTGAAATGACAGATTGTAAAGAATTTGGAAAGATTTGTGCCTGCACTTGTAATTAAGGTAATTTTAAGCACGGCTTTCTCAGAGGAAGGTCCCTCCTGGAAGAAGCCACTTAGAGAAAGGTAGACAGAGGAAAGGTTACACAGAGATGCAACCAAAGACCATGCTAAACATTCATTGAAAAAATGAATTTCATGGCATTTTTAAATTTTCTTAAAACAGGTTTTATAGACACACAATTTTAAAGGTGGGAACATTTTCAATTTCAACAAGGCAAATTGCTCTTATGTTATGTGACTGAATTTATTTCCTTCCTTGCATGACAGTTTATGTTACTGTGAGCTTTAAAACCTGGTTACATGGCTGTTCCTTGCCTGTACCATTGCATTACAGCCAGAGTCTGCAGAGCTTTTCCTCACTACTGGTGTCAAGGTGGAACCACACACAGTACGGAGAGATTTGATGGGTCCTTGCTGACTACAGTGCAGCTACACTTTGCTGTCTCCTCCTGCAGACACTGCCAGAGTCAAAGAGACTGTGGAGGAAGACCCAGAGTTGTTTAACGTCCTCTTCTCTCCCATTTGAATATGTCTGCGTTGACTAGTAAGTTAGAAATGTTTCAGCTGGGTTTGTTTACTGCTTGCCAAAGGCTTAGGAGAAGTCCAGCTAACACAGGATAGAGATTCTCTGGAGGACGATGCTGCTCTAGCTAGGAGCTTTCCAGGATCAGAGATTACTTTATATGCAGCTTGCCAGGTATTTCTATGCTTCACTGAAGATAGAAAAACCTTATATGGGATGAAAACAAAAAAGTTGGTGAAAGCGGGCTTTTTTGTTAGTGGTTTTTCTTGAACTTCTTTCTTTGAAAAGATTCCTGTAGTGGAACTGCACCAGACAATCAGCCATACTGAATCCTATGCTACAGAAATCACAGACCAAGTGTCTAAGCTGATCTAAGCTCAAATACTCTGTGTTCAGTGTTCTTATTGTCAGAAGAGCATTGATGCAGATATAACACTTGGCTAAATATATTTCTGTATCTTGTTCATCCATTACTCCATAGGCTGTTTTCCCATTGCAGATAATTTTATAGGTGACACCTAGAAGTGACAAATGGGTTTATGGAGTGTTTTTTTTGCATCTGTCAACCAAAAGATATTCACTAATCCTTTTACTCTGAAATAAATCATGTAGCTCATGGTTAAAATGAGTTTAAAAAAAGCTGGGAACATTTGAGAATTTCCTATCTGTTACAGCAGTTGTCTGACTCCATGTTCTTTGTCATTTGTTATAAAACCTGTGGAAGGACCTTGAAAGGTGAGATAGACCTTTTTTTTTGTTTTTTGCTAGTATATTTGCCACTTACGTGATCTTCATTAAACTTAGGGATGACAAACACAGATTTTGTCTGGAAAACACTATGATAATTATGATAGGCTACATCTCATGTCAAAAGCTAAGTTTTTGTCGCCTGCATACCTTTATATATACTAAATTTCACATTTTGCTCACTTGGCTTATTTCCAGGTGTGATTATTATTGACTAGCGTGGAAGCCACTGCTTTGTGTGGCTGAAGAAATGAGGCATTCGACTGGGACTCAGAAGACCTATACTCTATTAACGGTTCAATTTCTGCTTCTTCTCCAGTGCCTTTAGCTGCTCTTTTTTTTGAAAAGGAATCAACGTATCTGCAGCAATTGCTCAGGCTGAGTGTCCTGTAACAGGACTCTCTGTCCTCAGTAAGAATGCAATAACAGTTTGAACAGTTTGAATTAGTGACATTTGCTTCCATTACTGTGCATTAAAGACTGATATTGATTTGCTAACTGCAAGCATCCATGCATGTTTACTTAGATCTCTTCTACACTGAAACAAACACCAGTCAAGAGGAGACTAAATTTTTAAGCTAGGGATAATGATAAAATTTCATGTTTTTGGAAGGTTCTTTACAGTTAAGTTGTGTGATGAACTTTTTGGTATTAACATTTGGTATTCTGCATTTCAGAACTGTCAAACAAGATAAAAACAGAACAATAAATTAAAAAAAACAACACTCAAAGACAACTTCATTTTCATAGTCTTCTGACTGAAGTTGCTAGTCTGATGAGCCATATTCTACTTTCTTAAACTTGCTTTTTCTTGAATTTTCATTTTTCCTAATCTTTCAATAAAGTGTGAAATGCAGTTTGGAAACCAGTTATTCACGCCCTTTCTTCCTGTCTCTGTTCCTTAGGCTGTATAAGATAATATGTGATATCATACAGAAGCTGTATTCAGAAGAAGAAGTAAAATCTTAACTGCCAGAGATTTTTCAAGATGATAAAAAAAATCATAAATATGAACATTTAAATAAGGATTTTTAATTCTGAAGAAGCATGCAATTAGTGATGCAATAAAGTCTTTCAAAATTCAAGAGAAAGCCAGTGGAAAATGAAGAAATTTAGTGTTTAACTATGAACATCTTAATTCTTATACTAAATCCATCACTGAAAAAAGATGCCTGGATGTCTTCCCAAAATGCTTAAAAACAGTAATTTCATCTTCAGGGCTATGCTTTGATCTGTGAACTCCAAACTGAATTTATTATTGCAAAACAAAATTTTGAAGTGAATTGGGATTATCTTCAGGACAATATGCTCTTTAGTGAATGTATTGTATATAATACATTGAAAGCAAAACTAAAACATGTTTCTGTGTCACATATAGAAGCAGAAGCAGACAAATTGACATCGTAATCTTGAAAAATTTTTTTTCACAGTTACCAAAGTGAAGACTGACCATGGCAGTCATTAAGATGCTATGTAATTTGTCAAAGTTATATCCATCAACAAAGACTGAATATTCACTGCATTTGGTTTGGGAAGAGTGTACTGCAATTCAATAATCCGTCATTGTTTTTACAGATTACTCAGTAGTACAATTATATAATAAACACTTGCCATGATACTAACCAATCAGCGTCTTTAAACACCAATAGATTGTATAACATGAAGCACATTACAGCTGTATTATTAAAATTTGGCGTAGAATTACCAGATGAAATATACTATTATGTTTCCTTATTTACGAGGAAATGGAAGTCTTATCAAGAGTCATTGTCTTACACCATTAATAAATAATTAATATTATTTAAAAAGATAGGAAGATTTTAAGATTTAATTTTTACTAAGTGAAAATGTTTAACTGTTTAACTGCAACAGTATTTTCAATGAACATCTTACTTAGACATCCAGTTAAGTGGTACGCCATGACAGCTGAGGAGGTTAAATCATGCAAGATGTAGAAAAGTCTGGAATTATGTTTAGTGTAGTAGTTATATTAATTTAGCTTAAAGAATAGTATCTGTATGTCACAAACTATATTTGTTGTCCTAGAATGGGTGAGAAAGTAGTGTATTCCATGATCTGAGGTTATTTGTACGTATTGGATGTTCTCTTACCATCTTCAATGTGAAGTGATGTTTTCTGTTCATTGTGTGTTCTAAACCTTAAAATTTCACACTTCCTTTTGACTACAAGATTGCTAATCAAGAAAAAAACTGGGTGACTGGGTGAAAATTTACATGCTCTTTCTCTTTTTTCCGTGTGACATCAAGAAGATAAGAGGTTTTTTACAGTTGTAATCCCATACAAAATATTGAAAATTACTTGAGAATCACTACCTTTGGCTAGAAGTGTCCTAAGTTATAGGACAATTTTGTGTTTACATTTTTCTTTTCTTTCTCTAATTAACCATTATTGTGGTGATGTGAATACTGAATTTTACTAATATCATGCACAAAACCACTTATTTGTGAGGATTAGGTGGAGAAAACTGCAAAGAAAGAAGAAGGAGTCACACCATAAGCTTATATGCTGAGTTAATGCTGTGGGTAATGAATGACAGAAAGGACAGTAAATGGCATACTATTTGCTGAAATGTAAAACTCAAACAATTCTTAACATTGCATATCAATAGATCCTGTTGAAGTAGCAAAAAATTTTGCATGTTTTATATTATTTTATTTCAATTTTTTCACTGTGGAGGAAAACCATAGACCTGTTATGGCAATACAAGCTGCCAGAAGGGTATTCTGGGCAGACGCACTTTCAAGGTGAGTACTTATTTACAAGTATTCAGTTCTGCTATCCATCTGCTCGGGAATAAAGGCAGCCTGGGTCATCAAGAGAGCACCCCCTGGTAAGATTGCCCCAAGATACACAAGCATAACAAAAAAGTTAATTTGCTCTAGAATATCAGTCTTTTCTTTTTTCTTTTTTTCTTCATAATATGTGACCAATGTCTCTGCTGTCTACGATTTCTACAAATTGATGTTTATGAGGTTACCACTATTTTATTCCATATGAAATTCCTTTATGAATCACTATTCTCTAAACTATATGGTACTGTTTCATACCTTGCATAGGTATTTTTCTGATTAAAAACCAGAATAACATATGGCTACTTTGATTTATACCCATGGTTATTGATGTCAAGTGAGCAAAGTTGAACTGTATAATAATATATAATATGTATATAATATATATAATATATAATAAAATAATATGCTTTCTGCAGTGGTGGCTTGTTCTCCGCATGTAAAATTATCCCCACTCCCTACCCCAAATCTAAGAAACCTTAAATAAAATCCAGCTCTTTCCCCTTTGTTTTTGTAATATACCAAGTATGAAGAAGTGCACAGAATACCCAAATACACAGTACTGCTTTCATAGTGCAAAGATAGCAACGGATTTCTGAAAGGGTAGTGAAACAATGACTGTTAAGGCATTTAAAAGCAAATATGATCAACTGCCTTCATATTCTCTCAGAATTCTGTCAGTGCACAGAACAGACCCCTTTAATAAGCAAAAATGCACAGAACTAAATCTTATTATCAGTACCTAGGTGCAAAGACACACTGTGAAGATAGTGGGGTTTCATGCAAGCCGTTTCAAATGCATTTTAAACAGTAGAAATGCATGCACATAGAGGAGGAAGAACAAGAAAATTATTAGTTTAACTGACCTAACAATGTTAAGAGAGTGCCAACAAACTAAAATTTAATTGTTTGGATGCTTCAGGAATAATCAGTTCAGGAGTTCAAAAATTAAAGGTACATTTTTGGGGAGTGTTGGTTGTTCCAATACACTGCGGAGCAGCATTACTGAAGGAGAAGTCATTTACTGCTGTCATCTTCCATAGCCAAGATGGCAGAAGAAAGGTAAAAATGGAATGGGAACGCAATTTCCGCAAAATAAAAAGATGCAACAGGCATCTTCAGATACAGTCCTAGTTGGCCATTTAATATCTGTCTTCATCAATCTTTGAGAAGCCAACTGCTCAAAGAAATGTTGGGAAAGAGATGAAATCCTTCACTCTTGAGCAATATCACGGATAAAATATCAGGAAAGATGCACTCAGTAAAAGGGGTTTTTGTAAGGAGAAGTGGATGTGAACTAACTTAATGGCAGCCCCAAGGGATCTTTAATTGCAGTTCAGTTTCCCTTTTCTCATGTCAGGAATAAAGCTCTACTCTGCAGTTTGGTAGCTGTCACTGGTAGCTGTCACTGGGAGCCTGCACTGTGCTCCAAGTTTCGGGGAGCCATACTGCAAAGGCAAATAGTGAATCATGTACCAGCTCCTTAACTGCCTTTTGCTCCATTAATATGCTCTTTTAATTTGCTCTTCTAAAAAATTAGCGCACACATTCTCCAAAATCTTGCATTGCAAGGAAACTCATTGAGAATACATAAGTTTTGTGGCAACAAGCTTCTGTGAGTCTTTCATCTACATTATGTCCTGTGGTATTTTCAGACTATATTTTAGTTACACAAAGCTTTTTACATTGATATCTTGAGGGCGTAAAAGAGTCTTGGTAAAAGCAATATATGAGGGTTTCCTTTAAAATTCGTGTGTCATACTAAATACGTAGAAAAATAGTACGCTGTCAAACTAACTGAACTATTTAATATTGTCATTCGGTTCCTTCAGTCCTTGTTTTTTGGAGGTACACAGCTTAATAAGAAATTGCCATTTTAAAGGATCAATAACCGTTACTTGTAATAGACAGTGTTTTCTACAACTTTAGTGATCTTCAGGCAGGATAAAATTGCTGTTATTGTTAGTTCTCTGCAGTACCTGAACTCATTGCTTCATATTCTTTTTTTTTTCCCAAGTTGCTCAGGCTGGTTTTATTGTTAATACTGTATTCTGTATTCAAATCAGGAGTGTAAGTTCTTCACAATACAACAGAACTGCATAGATGAAAAGTTCCATAAAGCTGGACACAGCCATAACTAACAAATTGTCAGAGAAGATGGTTCAGCCAGCATTCAGGTGGCCTTGTTTTCAAACAAAATAGAAAATGTTAAGAAAAATAAGCAAAAGGGGAAAAAAGTTAAATGGCATTTAAGAAACTTGATCCTCCGTTTTAGGGAACTTATGTCTGCTGCATATCTTCTGTTTTAAACTGTAACACACAGTGTTCAAATCTCACCAATTAAGTTTATACATGTTCAGTCTATTTCTCCCCCACCATTCAGGGATAAATTAGAGTTTTGGCAGCCTGGGAAGGAAACTTATGTGTACATTACAGAGCAGCACAGGGAATAAATCTCACCCTGGCCATCACTGAGGAAAACCTTTTCTTATATCCCACCAGCCAAGCATTCTGGCACTTTGCAGTGAGAAGTACTGGAGGAACAACTTTTCTGTGCTCTTATAACTGCCCTCCCAGCTCAGCCCTCCCAGGTGCCAGCATCATTTTCCTCTCACTTTGTCAGCACTGGTCATCAATCTATGCCTGCCTTTATAACAGAGTTATGTCAAAGCAGTCAGAGAGCTCAGCAGACTTCTCTTATCTAAATCACTACAGCAGGGCCTCACCTAAGTTGCAACGAAGAACCAGATCCTGAATTACCTCAAACCTATGCATCTGTACTAAAAAAAGACCTCCATATGTCCCCAGATGAAAAAAATCCTGAAGTCCCTCCAGTTCATCAGTGACAGATCTCTTCCATGAAGCAGATATCACACAAAGAAATCTTGCAATTAGTTTTTATTTTATTGGGTTTCATTCTGTCTTTGGTAAACACATTTAACTCTTTGTCAAGAGGACTCTTCCCTAAGTGTCTTGGCAAGTGCATAGAAATCAATTAATATGTAGATTTTGACATTCAGGGCAGCATTTTACTGCAAGAGATGCAGATTGCTTGTAAATACACTTGTCAAAAGTTAATTTTTTACAATCTTGAACACTTCTCAGCAAGAGACTGTTGAGAACAAGATCTATCTTACATTTTAGCAAGACAGCCAAATAAGAAGATGGAAGTAACTTTTAGTGATTCAAGTCCATTTTCACCATGCTAGAATGATGACATTCATCAAATATGTCCATAAGGACATACCTTTAGGTAACTGAGCTTGAGTTCTTAGTGGTTTACAATGTATCTGGATTTGCCTTCCAGCTCCTGAATTGTACTGCACATGGAGCCATCCAGGCAAAAACCTAAAGGAATCAGTTCATAACTCATCACTCTGCCCTTGCCCCCTCTCCCTCCCCTTTCTATCTTTTCAATAAATTGCTTAAGTGATTTATTGCTCATGGTCTTTTAAAGTACAAGAGATAAAATGTAGAGACAGTATTTTAAATTAAATCCTCAGGATGAAGAGTAAAAAGTGGAGCCTAGAGCTTTATCACAGAATGTGAGTTCAGTTTGCATGAAGCTGTGTGGGTTACCAATATTTTTCCTAGTTCCTTGTAAGAAACTACCTCTCATGGTCTGGGGCTCTATGAGAGTGATGCAGTCATGTTTTGGGAATGAAGGAAGGAGAATACTACCTTCCTGGGTTACTGCCCCATCAACAGCATCCTTTCAACAATTTCTGCACAAACTCAACCTTATCAGGAGACTGTCATCCTCGCTACTGTGGTTCAACATGTTATTTGAATGCCAGATCTGTCCAGAAAACAGAATACTCTTGAGAACTCACCCCTCTCCCCAGAGGATTAGGTGTATTGCTATGCTCAGGGTTTAAGCAAGACCAAAGTCTCTTTGCATTTTAAGAGGCTTATTTGAGTTACAGTTAAGCTATTAATGTTATCTTTTCACTGCAAAGGTGACAGATTATCACTTTTAATTTGCATAAGAATGATAAAAATGTGTTCTGTAATTTTCTATATACTGTTTTTACTTAAAACACCAAACAGACCTACAAATAATTTTACTTGTTAGCACACTCTTATAAAAGTTGTTTAGAGAGAGAAATTTGTGACAGATGACTGTCTGTCTAGCATGGGTGGGCAGTTATCAAAAGCAGAGTTTCAGGGACTGAAAGGGTGTGCACTAAGTATTCACTATTTAACTGATTTAAATTTGGGAATAAGAGGACAGAGACAATACTTTGCCATCCTAATCTACACCTTTGATTCTAAAGGGTGTTAGATTAAAAAAAGAAGGGAGATACAAGAACTTAGGCAGAGTTAAGTAAATATTTTCAGGAGTAAAAGCTGGAATAAAAGTACACAAACATTGTTGACATTCTATTTTACATGCCTAAAACAGGTTTCACTCCACCCGTATTTACCAAGAAAAAGAAAAAAACCCATTTGTTAATATTTAATTGAATTTCTTCTTCTGTCTTTACCGCTGTGCATGCAAGCCTGGCTGCTCCACAAATGTTCAGTGGAAGGGAGGAATGACACAGTTTATGAGAGCTGCTCCAAGTCTTCTTCACCTCTTCTTTCAAGTTCTTGCAATATTCTATACATGAACTGGGCAACGCACATACTTCACCTCAAGTTGGAGACTGCTCCATTTCTGAGCATAATCATAACACATCAGCTTTTGCAAGAGCTTGTGTTTGTCTATAAACCCACATTCATCTATTCCAACCAAAATTTACGGACATAAGTCCATCTGTGTCCCAGTTTGTTTAAAACAGAAGCTATCAAAAAATTCCTCCTCCCTGCTGTTGGCATGCTTAGAAATATTTGACATAAGATGGCCTTAGCATTTAAATGGGCAGAACTTTCCTTCTATCAGCTCTTCTTAAAGGTCATCTCAGTGAAAATTGCCCCCTCCAAACTGCACAGTCTCCATGTTTTGTTTTATCATCCTGTTAAATTTTGTCAATCTTCATTTCAGCTTCTTTGTTGCTAAGGGGACTTCTGCATGAAGTTGCCTCTTACTTCAATTTGGTTTTTTTTTTAAAAAATGCAAGCTAATTGATTGTGACTTTACAATGATAAAATTGTTAATTATTGAAAGACTCCACGGTGGTCCTCCATGGGCTGCAGGGGGCAAACTGATTCACCATGATCTTCTCCAGGGGTTGCAGAGGAATCTCTGCTCTGATCCCTGGAGCGTGACCTCCCCCTTCTTCTTCTCTGACCTTGGTGTCTGCAGGGCTGTTTCTCTCACGTATTCTCATGCCTCTCTCCCAGCTGCTGTAACACAGCGTTTTTTACCCTTTCTTCAATATGTTGTCACAGAGATGCTACCAACCTTGCTGATGGGCTCAGCTTTGGCCAGTGGCAGGTCCATCTTGGAACTGGCTGGAACAGGCTTTGTCCCCGTGAGGGAAGCTCCCAGTGTCTTCTTACAGAACCCACCTCTGCTACCACAACCTTGCCATGTAAACCCAATACATAAATTTTAACTAGAGCGCAGTGTATTTGAAAGTTTTAGCAACTCTAAATTATGTCAGCTGAGAGGACTGTCATAATCTGCCCTCCTAGCCGTATTTTGTAGTCACAGTAAGCACTCTTTCCTGGGGACCATTTTATCATTATATACTGACAGTCTAGACAAGTCACATTCTACTCCCAAAAAGCGAAGCATGAACATTAGTGATGAAGCTTTCAGTTCCTATTGCAGGTCAATATATTTTATGCATATATTTAGAAGAAATAAAAAAAAAAGGTTTTTACTGAAAATTATGAAAAATGGGAGAAAAAAATAAAAGACTCTCATAATGAGGAGTCTTTTCTGTCTCCTCTCCTTGCTGTACCAGATTCGCTTTTAGGATTGCTTTTGTATTTCAGTTTACAAAGGAACAGTCCCCCCAAAGTTCAAGGCCACTGATATTCCAGTTTTATTTGATTAAATCAAACCTTAAAACACGAAGGCAGATTTTCCTGCCCGAGAACTACTGAGCACACAAGCAAATGGTACATCAAAAAGAAACACTAAGAATAAACAGTTGCTGCCCTAGCAGACCTTTTAAATAGGGGAAGTAAAAGCTGAAAGCTCAAAAGAAGTGTCTGACATAGCAAGAGAAAGATAGAAGGAAATTTTGGAATGAAGCTGCAGGACAAGGTATTGCTGTGGAAGCTTGGAGAAGGTAGAATCTCTTTTTAAGAACTGAAGCATGAAATAAAGAGCTTTATATAGCAAAAGGTGGATTCTTTATTAGTTCTCCTGCATGAAAAGAGCTATTTCTTTTTAAAGAGAAGCAAGGAACACAAGACTCAAGCAAATCTTTAAGTATCTCAAGAGCTTTTTTTTTAAACATTGTTATAAAAATAAGAGAAATAGATACAACTAAGCCATTCTCTAGTTTCCTAGAATATTATTACATTCTTCAGATAGATTCTTAGAACTCGCTTTAGTGGATCTTCATATAAATACATCTTACTCATAAATACATCTTACTCATAAACACATTTTATTATGACCCAAAGCTGTCTTGTGAGTAAGCCAAGTAGGATAAGGTTGTACACCTGGGATATTCTTTCACTAAATGTTTAATATAGTACTGTGTTTGAGAATAAGATTTTTTTTTAAATTAATGCCATTTTTTTTCAAAAAGCATCCAAAATGCATACTTTATTCTTTGAGGAAGTAAAGTACTTTTATTAAATAGAGCCTAATCAATCTTATTTAGGAAAATCTGTTGTCTGTATGTTGAGAAATGCCAGTAAAAATAATAAAATATTAGAAGATCAAAAATTATTCAGTTCCCCAGATTAACATGTAACTTGGCAGAGTTTTTCAGAGACCTATTGCTATTTGTCTTTGTTTTAAACAAAGTAACTCTCCTCTCACAGATTTATATAAGTAGCATTCAAAGGGTACAACAGACATTTATGTTCTTCACACCTCATACTGGACCTCCAGAGTGTGACAAATTTACCAAAGGCAATATATACAGGTACCTAGAAAATTTTAATTTTATCACGTTAGCAGCAATGACTACTGTTATCTTGCATTTTTAAATTTCAGCTAGTGTGTTAAAAGTCAGTAACATTTTTAGATCATTATATATTATATTAGTTAGTAGTACTGAGTATGATTATTATGAATCAAATTATTTTCACAAAGCAAAGAAAACATTGAATGCCATTCTGCCAGTCACTCCCAATGCCTGTGGCTGATGGAAACATATTTATCTTCTTGGTGAAATA
>RSEF01000005.1:44613888-44624995 GCA_003993805.1 Himantopus leucocephalus | reverse complement strand
GTGAAACCAGGGACTGTGCTACAGTCTGTGGGAACGGATTCGTATGAATTTCAGTGTATAATGCTGCATATCTGTCAACACCCTGAATGCTTCATAACTGGGCATTTGTGTCAGATTAAAAGATGAGCATCTCACGGAAGCCATACAATAATGTTGGTATTAACTATTTGATGCTGTTGAGCATGAGGTGTAACTGGTCCTTCTTCCTGCTGTTGATCCTCAGACTTGCAATGACNTGAGCATGAGGTGTAACTGGTCCTTCTTCCTGCTGTTGATCCTCAGACTTGCAATGACCCCTCTTGTAGCTTCCTCAGCAAAATACCAGGTGTAATAAACTATGAGTGATTTGCTGCCTCCATATGACACAGGGGTCCGCCTCTCGCTGCGTACCCCCTGCAGCACTGACTTGATCTCATGTAGATAGATGGCAACGTTTCTTGGATTCCTCTTCTGGAATGCAGAAGGTTGCCTGCTGTCTCACAGGCAGCGCTATCAAAGGGGTAGCACTGTAAAGACAAGCAGCTGCTGCTCGCCAAACCAGACGATGCCAAAGCATTGGTAGTTGGAAAGCAGAGTATTCTGAACTTCATTTTCAGCAAAATGCTCTACCCCTTTGCACCAGAGTAAAGCCACCTCTTGTGTTATGTTCCCTGTGAAATTCCAGAGACAAGTAAGAAACACTCAGGAACAAATATTACCTCTACTGTTATCTTACTAAAGCTACTCTCTAGGTATGGACCTGCTGACAGAGATACTACAAAACATTTTTTTTTAATCCCCTGAAACACGTTTTATTTTTACTAACACTGCTTATTAGAATGTGATAGTAAAAACAAACAAACAAAAAACCCAATAAACTCAAAACCAAACAACAAAAATTGAAGGTTTTTCTCATACCCTCTGTTCTACATCATGCTAGTATGCCATGTGTTCTTATTTCATGTTTTGACAATTAGACAAATACCATTAGACACAAATGTATTAGGCAATAGAGTTGCAAATATACTATTTTGTACTGTGTATGAATTTGACTTGTTAAGATCTTTGTTTCTACTTCATATAGAGTTTTTTGTAATAGTATATAAAATACTGGCATCCCTTTAAATTCAGTCTTTGCTCAAGCATGGGTTGTTTTGGGGTTTTTTTTTCTATATTTGCTTTTCATTCTCTTGAAACAGGAGTAGTCATGCTAAATGAACAGCACCATCAAGTTTCATGGGCCTATATTTAGAGTGTCTAAAATAGAGAGTGACAACAAACATGATATTTGTGGGTTGCCCTGAAGGGCTGCAGTGTCCTGGCATCACACTAAATTGCATAATCTCAATTGACTCTCCAGACACTGGAAACGAGGAAAGACCAGTTGGATCATCCAAGGAATTTTTGTGCCAGGGCAGGCTTGTTCCCTGTGATACCTCTTCCAGAGTATTGTTTTTTTGTCTGGCTTTAAATAATCAAGCTGTACTTCCTTAAACTGGGAGACAGCCTCACGTTTTAAGGTTGCCTTTAGATATAACCATCAAACAGGATCTCCCTTACAATGAAAATCCCTTTTTAAACTTTTTTCATTGGAAAGGCACTGCTGATACAGCGTAGAAGTTATAAAAGAGGTTACATAGAAGTACAATTATATAGAAGTTATTTTTATATATATATATATATAGTTGTTAGTTATATGGAAATAGAGAGAAGGCTTGAAGAGAAGATGGCTTTCTCGCTCACTGTTCCTAATCTCCCTTTCCAGCCAAGATTCAGCACAGGAAAACTTCTTTGCTTTCTTTCAGGGCTACATCACTTCCTCAATGGTCCTTGTCTTCCTGATGCTGTCACAGTCGGATTCTGTGTTTTTCCCTCGCTCTGAATCTGTTCTCCCATTCTGTGCATACTCACAGCTCAGCTAGATGAATGCCCATCCTCTCTGTAGGCATACAGCCTCTAGTGAAGTATCTCTGTCTACAGAATCCAATTTCTCCCTTGTCTTCAATGTGGCTAGTGTTTGAGTCTTGACTTCTTTCTTTCTTGGTTTCTTTTTTTTCGTTGTGGTTTTTTTTTTCTTCTCCTAACTTTCTTAGTCCAAAATGAGTTTAACTGATACTGACTGATGGCAACTAATTATACTCAGCATTTTCAGTGGAGGTTTTTCACCTAACTTCTAGCATGAACTTAGTTGTAATATTTCATTTGTGCAATTGGAACCAGTCCTGAGGCACAGGAAGAATTACTCCTTTTGCTAATGGAGGCAGGATCAGTTTTTGAGTTGTACGGTGAATACTGGTAAAGCAGTGATGTGTTGCAAGGCCTGTAGGTAATGCTGGAATGTTAGTACATGGCAGAACAGGATGGCATTTCATGCAAGCCAGGATGTGTGTTTACTTAGAAGAGTGTGCATCATCCAGCACAATATCCCAGTAAACTTATGATCACTGGCTTGCTTGCCTGTTTCTTTTGTCATTAGTCCCAGTTTAGAAGAAGGATAAGTACAGACGGGGCTTTGTGATCTGTGTTCACCTCTTGACAGACATCTTCAGTGATGTCAGGCTGCAATGACCTAATTGGTTCAAGAGTGTTTAATTGTAGAACACTCTGCTTTTTACATCAGTGAGATAAATTAAAAACCACACCTTGATAATCATCGCAACAGCAAGTAAAGTACAACAGCTTTTGGACAGTTTGGTAAGTGGAATACATCTGGCTAGCTTGTCTGTGCACAATTTAGATAAGAACATATGAAAACATCAATATCAGATGTGCAAACCAGGGTGCTCAGTGGGAGCTTTCTTCTGAAAAACATGTTCCTTGTATGATTCACTTTTATAGGTGTGAAAGAAGAAACCAGTTGTTAAACCCAGTTCCCACCCCATACTGTGGACTGGAACGTCACTTATTGTAGCATTACATTGTAGAATAGTTGTGACTATTGCAAATGCACCATCCTGAAGCAGGGAAAGTCTGTGACACGTGTAATGGTCAGGTGTGGAAGTCTGGGATTGGGGTGCTGCTTTCGAGTTCTGCCTTGTGGAGGCCTTGAGAAGACAAGGAAGAATGGTAAAGACCATGCACCTGCCCTGTCCTAAGGGGATGCTACCAACCTCTCCCCGCTTACTGCATTTAGATTTCTTATCGCCTACTGTTATTACCAAGAGAATTTTGTTGAACAAAGAAAAACCTGATCTGTAAAGTGATTCTGAATTAGTCTAGCCCTTGGGAAGTCAAACCCTTAAATTAGTGTTTTGCTTATTTTTTATCCTATTTGTGCAATACTGACTGGAAAAAAACCCCACCGGATTTTAGAATTAAGAAGTTCTGCTGAACAAATTGACATGTTGCCTCTTTCCTGTGATCTTTTCCCACTCTGGTTTTAAAGCCCTGTTGCTCTCTATAATAAGAGAAGCATTTGACTGATCTTTGCCTCAGATTCTAGTTTGAGTTGGAAGGCTGGCAGTTTGGGAAATTATCCTTCAAGTTTTAATGCAATTACATGACAGGAAGCTTCAGTTACACTTTGAATGCACCATGGACCCACAGCGAGCTATATTTAAAGTCCTGAAATGTAGAGCTTCTACTTTTCCGATGTGGCTGGGCATGTGAACTAGCACTGCCAAACATTTTGTCTGGCATGCTCCCTTGGTTTCTACCTGTTCTACATTACTTCTAATTATAAAAATAATAATAATATTAGATTCCCGTTCTTTTTCTGTATTGCTGCTCTTCTGCGGTGCCTTTCTACATTTCTCAAATTCTTGGGCGTGCAAGCAATAGAGGAAGACGTACAATTTTCTTCCAGTATCGGGTTTTGCATCCCTCTAAACAGTATCTTGTCTGACTGGCTCTCGTTATGAGGCATCCAGAACCCATGAAGTGTTTCTAAGGCATGGCCTTGGCAGAAGGAGAGAGACCATTGCCTTCTGAACTGCCTAAATATCCGGGTATTGTCTGCAGGAGAGCATCTTAAGTGTTTTCTCTCTCTCTCTCTGGAAAACAGAGGAGCTTCTGTGACAGATGAACTGTGGTGTGGAGAAGACAGCAGCTGTTGACCTTTCAGATATTAGTCTTGATGCAAATATTCCTGAGGGAGATGCTTAAGACTTTCTTACCAACGCATCCCGTGCAGGCTCTCTTCTTTTACTGTTAGGAAACGTGAGCTTCCAACAGAGCTGAGATGTGTATTTGTGGGACACAGTTATATCTGTGCTGCTTGGGTTCTTCTGGCATAGAGGAAATAAGGGCATTCCAGTCACCTCAGCTTTAACACTGCTTCTCCCACTGACTTGCAGTGTGGATTTAGAGAGATCGCTTCATATCTATTGGAATATTTGGGTATGGCCATTAATGAGTGTGGCTGCACTGGGTCCTGTGCTCAGGGAGACCCCTGCTGTTTTTCTGTCATCTGACATGCCAGATGGCTCTAGTCATCTTCAGTACCACACTCTGCCTCGCTTCATCTCTGTCTAAAATTGTCAGGGCACAGTAGTGATGACCGACCTTGTAATGGCACAAAGTGGGTTTGACCAGGCTCCGATGACAGAGCACTGCCAAGGCTCTTGTTACCGTTCACTTAGGTGTCATCTGTAACGGGCAAAGCCATCCTTGCTTCCAGAGAGGCTGCAGGAGTTTCACAAGGGATATCTGTTTGGGTCTTGTTGAGCCCTAATTCTTCCTTACGTACTGGGAGCTTTCACATGGGTGAGTGTTACATGCACCAGGTAGTGACTGAGCTTCTTAAGCTACATCTGAAGTCATAGAGCACATATAATAGCACGTATGAATCAGAGTAAGTAAAACTCGTGTAAGTTCTAAAACCTGGTGTTACCAGAGATTTTCTCAGGGCAATTTATAAGCCGGGATAGCTGTGTACGTGGAGAAAATGGGATTGTCAATATTAAGAATGCAATAATTGAATAACCAAATATGAGTTTATTCCTGTCATCATTTAGGTCATTCATAAGGTAATCTTAGCTCAGGCATTTAGGCAGAGGCTGGTGCAATGATTTTTTCAGTAATAATAATAAAACCCAAATCCAGTTTCTTTATTGCATTGGGTTTCTCAGGTTTTGGGTTTTTTTCCTGTCATTTATCACTCAGTTTTGTTTTTGCTGTGGCACCCTGAAGTACCTGGGACTTTCTTTTGATGCTTGAGAACAGATTTCCAATTTGGAGTTTGTTTATTATTCAGGTCATGATGTGCTGATGATGATCAGTGCTTGTTACTTGTTACAGGCCGAGTTGAGAGGAAGAGCCATGAGCTCTCTCTCACTTGGAAGTTTGCCCAAGGCAGCAATCATTCCTCAGTTCATGCTACTAGAATTTTTTTGTCTGTACAGGTTTGCCAAACACGTGGTCAAGATAAAATTACATATTTTTCCTCGAGACTTTCCCGGTATTAGTGAAACTTGATTGTTAAACAAAAGCCGTGGTCAGAGTCTTTCCTTTTTTACAGTCCCTTTGGCTTAGTTTCTTTTTCCGCTACGTGGAACTTAACAGCTTGTCTAGTTATTTTCCTTTCCATAGTCTCCTACAATAACCAAACGCAAAATACAGTAACCAATTAATGTTTAGGTCCCTGGGATTATAAGGGAACGTATAAGCAAGAAAAACAGTATCACTGTGTGGATTATGGGATTTTTTTGGTGGTACAAAACAAAACCTGAATTTAATCCTCTCAATTTTTATTGTAATTTTTTTCTCCTTCTGTTCTTCAATGTAACTGTAATCGAGTAACTCTGGGTAGTGGTGATAAAGCCTACTGCAGCATGCATCGTGTGTGTGCAACTTGAAGCAGTTGGAGAAATGATCCTTAGTGCTTAAAATGATTAACTGTGCTAAGCTGTTTCTTCTGAGCACAGTTGAAATGCACTGAGAAACAGTGGTCGAGTTTGCTGTCCAAACACATGAGTAATTAAATACTTTGAATGGTATGTTTACAAAAACACCATTCCATTACAGATACTTCTAAAATGTCTCAGTAGTGCTATGAACCATTACCACTGTTGGTGTTTGTACTCACCTAGTGTGTAAAAAAAAAGTCCCAACCTAAAGTGAGGGCACGTTGTACAAGGTGCTGGGTGTGAGACTTCTGGCACAAGATAATTTTGTCACTTGCTCAGATATATGGTTTTGGCTTAGCAAATTAAAGGGAGGAGGACGATGATGTTCCTTTTCATCTATTGCTAAACCAGAGTTGTACAAAAGGGCAGCTAGGTAAACGTGTCCCAAGAAGAAATGGCTATGAACTATGAATTTGCATAGATTTGAAATGAGACAAGGTTTCTAGTTATCAAAGTAGTGTTGTCATTTTAAAATGAACCTTCGTCAGTTTTAAAAAGGGATTATGTAATGTGGTTGATCAAAACATTAGGAGGTCTAAACAGGCAAGGAGTTTTGTTCCAGCTGTGTGATCTCTGCCCTTTGGAGAACTGCAATTAACTGTCACCCACTGGTCAATCAGATCTACAAGTCCCACTGTGAAATTGTAATGTAAAAAAGGGAAACCTGAAGTAGAAATTTCAGCTTTGTAGAGTTTCGCTGCCTCATGGTCAAATCACTGCACTGGAATTGATGGTAAGGATCATTGGGGTCAGCCTATATAGCATCTGTTTTACCTTGTATTTACTGTGTAACAGTAACAAACTTTTGATTTGCAATTTTGTTACCAAAAATCTGATAAATTCACTTTTTTTAACCAATTCAGTGCCAAAAAGCTTAATGTACATAATAACACAAATTCAGAAGTAACAAAATCTACACTGATACAAATCTTATTCATGTAGAGAGAGATAATGGTGGCCTGGCCTGAGAATGTTTTGCTCCAAGAAATGTGTTTCCATCTCCTTTTGCTTGGGCTGTACAGCATAAACTTTTGCTTTAACTGCATCTCACTTGGAGCATAGAGGATCCATCTATTCCCTTAGTCCTTGTAGGCTCCGAAATCCATTTCTCTAGGAATAGCCATGGATGTTTGAGAAATCTGAAGGACAGGGAGAAAAACTTCAAAATTTGCTTCCAGATGATTCGCTGCAGTGTTTAAATAGTGGGTGCTGGTTGCTTTGCTATGAAGAGGATTCGGATTTATCCACAGTGTCAAATGGTTCCTCTGGAGACGCTTACCTCTGTAGTAGTTCTGCAAATCGCAGCATCATGGTGCTAACTGAGTGCACAATGGCATTGGTATCGTGCTGGCTAAGGCTCCTTGGTTCACCATGAGGTTGGCTTAGGTTTTCTTCTGAGGAGGATTTTGGAAAGTGAAGAGAGGTGAAAAGTAATTTGGGGATGAAGTTGTATCTTTTCCACATAGTCTGCACAGGAGTTAGCTGTATATGATTCATAATTCTGTACAGGCACTTAGGTCAGGGGGTGGGATTGTTGCTTTCTTGGGAAAGCTAAGAGAATGCAAAATTCTGTCTTTTTAATACTTTTTTTTTCATCGTAACATATGCATCCTCAGAGTGCCTCTGTTCTGAGAATCTTTGACATTATGATCTACTCAGGGTGACTTTCCCTCTCTTTCAGGCTGCTTCTCTTAAAAGTTGTAATAACCCCAATAAGTCAACACATTCTCCTTTATTTATCAAACTGGGAAGTCTGTAGAAAATTCCAGCCGTGGGGAAGTTGTATAGCTGGAGTATGTGCTTCGTGCCGCACTGCGTGGTACTCTGATGCTTTTCTGGGCTCATAGTGCTCACTATCCATTTTTAGGTGTTTTCAGTTTTGCTGTCTGGTACTGAGTAGATTTAGAAAAGTATGCTTGTCACAGGGCAGTAGGGTAAAAGAGCAAACCCATCCTAAGATAATGGTATAATTCTTCCACATATCTGCACAGCTGAAACAGTCCATTTTCTTGCCTTCTTTCATGGGTTTTTTTCCCTCTTGACATTTAAAAAAAAAAAAAAAANAAATTTAAAAAAAAAAAAAAAAGGAGGGGGGGCTCTACTGGAGTCTCTGTGCATTAACGCAAGATAAACTGTTTTCTTTTTTCATTTCCTGCCATTTCATGCTTCCGTCAGGACTTTTCCAGGAGAAAGGAGAGGTCAGTATTCAGTTGTTTGGGAAAAGAAGACTTGGTTACAGATATTTAAACAAGCCCAAAACAAACAGCTTAATTGGTCACATGAGGAAAGCAAAATACCAAGGTCCTCCTCTCCTTCCCTCATATGGCGTCCAAGTGACCCTAAACTCTGATTATTCTTTTTCTCTTAGCTTGCTTTTATGTTTAGCTTTGTAATTTCTATTAATAGCACCCACACTGGAGGCTGTGTGAGGTGGGCGAAGGTGTCTGCCCCCATGGTGTGAAGGCAGATGTCCTGCCATGGGAGAGGGGGGGAAGAGGGGTTGGGGCTCAAGCGCAGCCGTTGCTCCAGCATTAGGTTGTGAGACAAGGGCAGGAGATGCGGGGTGACCGGCTGTGGGTGGCCATAGTCTCTGGAAAGTCTAGGGAGAGGGGATCAACCCTCTGCCAAATTGCACTTAACCATCAGGATTGTCTGCAGGAATCCTGTTTTTTTTGTGTTTGCAGGAAACTGTACACTTTTTGTTCAGTCTTGAAAAGGTTCATCTTCAGACAATGAACAGGGACCTGTGAATTCTTTCTGTTGGGCGTCAGGCTGGTTTGTGACTTTCAGACTTTTGACGTTTTCAACTCTGTCATGCGGCTCTGATTTGCTGACCTGCCTTCAGCAGACTAACTTTGTGGCCCTGAAGAAAATAATCATATTGGAAGCCGTTTTGTGATCTACTTCCTGCAGAAAATGCTTAAAGAGTGAACGTGTTTAAATACCAGTCTGCTCTTTAGACCTAAATGTTGTTAATGTAAGGTAAAGAGAAGTCTCAGTAAAATATCTGTTCTTGTACACCAACATGAAGTGTCACCCCAAGAAACCCTTTAGTTAGGTGAGAGACAGCAGGCCAAGAGATGCTACTTAAAGCTCTTTAAAATAGCCAAGCCTGAGTTTTAGTATTTTCAAGTACTTGAATACCATGGCAACAAGAGCTTCAATGCTTGAGATAATTGGGGGCAGAATTCACACGCTCCCCGAGGAGGCAATAGTCCTCTGAGAGTTTTAAAGTGGTCTGCAATCTGAGATAGTTGTGGGCGCTCATCAAAGCGAATTTCTCTACCCAGACCTGGCCTTCCCAGTTACTAGCCAACAACCAGAGCCCTTTGCAGTGCTCCATTCACTCTAGCAGCTTCCCACATCTGCGTGGAGTACGTTCCGTTGGAGTGCATCCTAATTAAAGTTGCTGTGTCTGTGAAAACATGTGCTGCATTACAGCAAAATCATGTATAAGCTCAGACAAGATTTAAGTTGTTGCTTTTTAAAATTAAAACGTGAAGTTCCAGTCAAGCAAGGGGGTTGAAAGTGTGGCTAGCTGAGAGGGCATCTCTTCATACCCGGACTATGATGAGAATGGTGGGCAACCCATCCCGATCCCAGAGCCAGCTACATAGATGTTATTGATAATGAGACATGCAGTTTATGGCTTGCCCTTGAGAGGGATCAAGCATTGTAAGCAGCAAGATGAGCAAGGACATGCTGACATTTGGGGATCAGGATTAAGTTACATCATAATCAAAATTTGCTACACCTGGGAGAATCCCCTCATCACCTCTCTTGCTGGGGTTATGAGAGGCATGGCTCCCTGAGTAAGGGATAAAACATTGCTTTCAGTGATTGGCTGTTTTAACTGAGGATGTTGGAAGACCCTCAGGTGCTTTAATCAAGGAGTTGCTAAAGTGTAGCCCTCCTCTAGACACAGGTGACATTCGTATCTCAAAAGCAGCAGTACTTTGACAGCACTGTGCCTGCTGTACATAAATTGGTTTAATGTTCTGTATTATTAAAATGGTGGCACTCATTTCTCCCATTTAATTTTCTAAAAGATGCAATTTACTCCTTTCTTATCTTAACAGCAGTTGAAAAGAAGAGCAAATAAAGTGCAAAGGAGGTGTTTCCCTCTATTGGCTCATCTTCACCGTACCTCTCTCCCATTCTGCTTCCTCCTTACAATCCCCAAGTGAAGATGAGTAGCCTGCTGTGAATATGACGTCTCTGACCAGTGTCATTGCCTCCCACCAGTCTGAGTGGGTGTCCTTCAGTGATGAGCTGCTCCTCCCTGTTAACCCACGAGGTAAGCTATCTCTGATTTTCTTTGACCCTTGTGAGACTTTGTTTGAATTGGACCAACTACTGTCAGATATCTAGCATCACAGCTTGCCTTCTAAGTGGAAGCAGTATGTGCAGAGGTTGAATTATCTCCTGCTACTCCTATGTAATAGGATAATTTGGGCCAAAATTGTAAAATACTCTCTTAATGTGAGATTTCCTTAGCGTAGGTGTATTACAGGGTTTGGATCTGTCCTTTGAGATTCAAGACAGTATCCAACTGACCATGGAGGAAGTCTCACCTATTATAATTGAGTGCAAAACTATGCCTAGTGTTAGTCTAAAAACTACATTAGGTGAAGGAGAATTTTCTACCTACGTTTAATGGCAAATTTTAGATATTTCGATAAAAAACAATGGAGTAAGGGTGAGTCCTAACAATCCTTCTATTTTGTCTTTATTTTAGGTAGAACTGAGGAGCCTCTGGAGAAATGTTTTTCTTCCTCAGACACCTCCTCAGAAGAGAACCACAACGCAGATGGAGAATTTCAAGATCTGTCCCACACAGAGCTGGAAGATGCAGCTGACCAACCCAAGGTGGATTCTGCTGTGCATGGGAACCATGTGTGTCCCAGCACTGATCTGTCGTCATCCATCAGTGCTTGGGTTCAGTTTGAAGATGCACCGTGGGCCAGTGCTCCATCAACCCACCCACAATCAGGTGAGGCAAATGCATGAAAAGGTCCATTCCAGTAACATAACAGAATACAGTGAGAGCCTGTAGGATTTTTCCCTTGCTCTTTGATTTCTCAAAGGTTGAACTTTGACTAGTTTGTACTGTATTTTAACACAATTAATGTTATCAGAGTTTTAAAAAGGGCTCATAATTTCATTCTGGGTTGAACTAGCAGTATTTTGTATTGGTAAAGGAAATGAAAGGCTTCTTGGATTCATTCCACTTATGTCTTGAACCTGGAGATTGCCAAAATGCATTCATGGGGAAAGAGTAT
>RSEF01000005.1:44563760-44607645 GCA_003993805.1 Himantopus leucocephalus | reverse complement strand
CCTCCAACTAGACTCTGTGCCACTGATCACAACCCTCTGAGCTTTGCCATTCAGCCAGTTCTCAACCCATGTCACTGACCACTCATCTAACCCGCACTTCCTACCTAAGCTTACCCATGAGGATGTTATGGGACACAGCATCAAAAGCCTTGCTAAAGTCAAGCTAGACAACGTCCACTGCTCTCCCTTCATCTACCCAGCCAGTCATGACATCATAGAGGGCTATCAGATTGGTCAAGCATGATTTCCCATGTTGACCACTCCTGACAACCTTCTTTTCCTCCACGTGCTTAGAGGTAACATCCACAATGAGCTATTCCATCACCTTTCCAGGGATCCTTTACTATCACTCTCACTTTTTGTTAAACCTACTTAGGAGGTGGTTGAGTTTGAATTTGTTTTGAAGACCAGTCTACCCAGTCCAGTTAATGACGTTTGTATTGTTTTGATGGCTGAAACTTAAGATTGTACTAAGTTTTCTCCCAATTACCCATTCTTTACCTGACTCAGTACTGATTAATCTGAGCATGTTTATTACTTTGAACACTCTGCAAGTACAGCTTTCTCACCACTACTGCTATCCCTACTTACCCCTCTCTTACAGGACTAGAATGACTTTCCCTTTAGCACTTCCTATGTTGAGCTGCCTCAAATTGACACTTAGACAAAGGGAGTGGATCGTGCCTTCAGGTTACTTCATGCCCTTCAGTTACTGAATTGAAGGCTAACCACTAGCTCCTCCAACGTGTTTTAAGAACATCTCTTCATCTTGTAGCAAGATCTGTTATCTGCCTTTTGTAATGTCTGCAGTACAACTGCATAAACCACATGGTTAGCTTCAGGTGGGCCATAGCTTATCTGTAACTGAGACACATACTCTCCACACTGTGCTTAAGGAAATCCAAGCTCAGATACAAGGAACAACCCGCAGCCTTTTGCTTCAGTGAAGCACTAAAGCATTCTTCCACCATACCTGCTGCTAGGCGAGGCCAGACCAAGATCAGGCTTGGCTGTGCTCAGCTCATCCATACACCACAAACAAATAACCCGGGGCCTGGCTCTCGCCATCTCCTGCAAATATCAGGACTCAGAGTAGGAGCTGCTCTGCACCAGCCTGTGTATTAACGCTTGTGTGGCTTGAGTGCCTGGTTTTGACAGCAGGATCAGACCTGTTCTCAGCCAACTATAGAGACTGTAGGCTTCAACTCTGCAGGACTGCCAACAAGATTGCATTGATCATTTCACCCATCTATTTGGAAGGCTTACCATGAGAACAGAGAATATTGGATGAATCTTTGCCTTCAGGTAGGTGTTTTAAAGTTCATTTTGTAATATCGATACTGTTTTTAATGGAATTATAATCTTTGAGGAACTGTAATTAAATTGAACAAACAATAGTCAGATCTTACATAAATGCAGGTTAGCAGTATCCAGGAAAACGTCATGGTAGAGCCTTTCAAACTGCTATCTACTGCAGCTGGAAATTGCATGATTGCAAATGCCATGTACATACTCCAATTCAAACTCAATTTGATTCCATAGTCCTGATCATAAGTGAAGGCTGCTTCAGTGAGCAGGAACAAGGGCCCAGATTCACTAACTCTGTGAGATGGTCTCATAAAAAAAAAAAAAAAATTATTCCGTCATTGTTAATGCCATTAAAAATCTACAATATTGCATTATAGATTAATTTAGCTGCCTGTTTTGGGGAGCGGCATGCTTCCATTTTTGGTTGATTCTCAGCAAACTTTGAAACAAAAACTGTTGAAAACCATGCAAATAACAATTCGTGACCTCCTTGGCTGTGATCTGGACTCAGCCAGTGTATATCAGAAACATAAAGACCGCTTCTTAAGTGTGCAGATCAGCAAAATTTCCTACTCTTGAAACTGCTGCATTTGGAACGCTCTGGCTGTGTCAGAGTCCCATACAAAATGCGTTATGTTGAGATACAACCCCTGCCCCTGGGTTCTGTCACCCTTCTGATACTGGAATAATCATTAAAGGGAGAAAAAGTTTCCTGAGTGCCTTTATTTAGTATCTAATCAGCAGCTAAGAAAAGCAAGTCCTAATGGACAAACTGTACATTTATGCTACAGACTTCATCGATACTGGTGTACCAGTGGGAAGGAAAATCCAAGCCTGAATCATATTCTTTTTCAGAAAGAGAGGAAAGACTAAATCAACATTTATTTTAAAAGCGCTTTTAAAAGAAACATGGATCACTTACTTAAAACCTCTTTCTACCTTAAAACAAACCAGAATATTTGTTCCATGGAAACTAGTAAGGCATTGGCAAGATGCGGTGTGTTGGACTGATTGCAGTATGCTTTTGAATTAATACAGCTGTTTGCTGTTACTAATGGATGACTGATATATTTACACATTATTGAACTTCTGTGTCTCCCATCATTGCATATATTTTTTGTCTATTAAAAGAATTCTGTGATATTGCCTTTATGAGCAAAGTTTGATATTTCTGGTTTACGCCTTGCGTATTGCTTCTTGTGTTTAACTTAGTAAAAAGTATTTTAAAAGCTATTGGAAATATCCAGACAACAGACTTTAAATAATTTATTTGCCAGAATTTTTCTTGTAAATGTTTGTATCCTAGAGATATTCTCTTCCATTTCTGCTCTGATCAATCCCTTCAGCCATTTTGTGTATACCCTTATATAATACTTGCTATTTTAAATCTGTCTCAGCAAGATGTATTATTTCTGGCATTCAGTACATATTTTCTCTAGAATACTTTAGAAATAATGCAGAGCATTAGAATAAAATGTTTTGTTTGAAACTGTAAGAGGCTCAGCAAGTTTTTTCTGAAGGTTTTAAAATATTTTTCCTATAAAAGAAGTTAATACTATTTTTCTTGCACTCAACTTCATCGTTCTCCTTGGCTAGCCTATAGCCAGAAAGATTGACCACATGCCACACTGTTTGACAGAGGTTTTGGGTTTTTCCCCACCACCAACTGGGAAAGGGATGTCCTAAATGGCCATCTCAGTGCAGCAGGGATGGAAAGGAACCGTAGTAGTACTGCTGAGCTCTGGGCTTCCAAAACCATCATTAATTACATCCAAGATAATCAGAAGAATCACCTAACAGCTGTGAGGTCCTCTTCAGAAGACTAAATCTGGAATCTGATCTTTTCCACTCTCCATTCTAAACTTAATGTGTATGTGACAGCCACAGCGGCTAAGGATTGGACGCTTCATGAGAAAACACTTGCACAGCAAGAACTTTCTGCAGTAGAGAGACTCTACTGCAGGAATTCTCAGAATAACTAAATGAATCTGCCCATATGCAACCTTACAGAAGATCCCTCCCTCCCACTAGGTCTTCCCTCAGAGCAAATGTCCCTTGTCTCGTATTCGCCAAAACTTACGCTGCCAAATTTTATGTTCAGTAACTTTTATTGGAGGGTGGGAAGTGATTATCTTTGCTATATGGATCCTTGCATTACCTGGAAAAATCCACGTGAGGTACACTCCCACTGCTGAAAACTGTCAAAGTGTTCACATATCAGTTAACTCTTGGCATACCTTCCCTGTCCCAAAAAACTCAGCTGACTTCAGTATCTGCGCACCTTGCCACTGCCTGTAATTGTGCTTCCCTCCTACATGAAGCTTTTGGGGGTGCAAGGAAAGCTTTTCCTTAGTCGTAGATGCTAACTGGCATCAGCTAGGATGATTAAGCTTATAGGCAAGAAGAAAATCCAAGTGGCCAACAACAAATAAATAGTTCTTTCTAGGAGGCCTATGCTGTTCAGTATGTGCATAAGGGACCCGGAAAAAGGAGTAAACAGTAAGATAACAAAGTCTGCCATAATATTAAGATATTCAGAGCAATAAGAAAAACAGATGGCTATGAAGAACTGTAGGAAGACTTGTTAAGACTGAATGACTGGCAAGAGGAATTCAGTGTAGATAAAGTGATACACATGGTAAAAAAAAAAGGCAAATTGGCATCTTAAATGACATGCTCTGAGCTGACAATCCCAATTCCGGAACAAGAACTTAGGGGTACAGTATTCAGTAAGTATACAGTATTCAGTAAGTATACAGTAAGTCCATGAAAATACCAGTTTATGCTTCCCGGAGATCAAAAAAGCAAATCAAATTATATTATTGGGAAAGGAGCAGAACATAAACCCTGTAATTATTATATCACTGTAGAAATCTGCACCTTGAATAATATAGCTCTGCAACAGAAAAACAATATAATAGAACTAGAAAAGTTTCAGAGTAGGGTAGCAAGGAGAATGAAAGGCTTGGAGGTACAGCTGAGGAATCACTAGGTAAAGTAGTACCCCTCGGACTAGAAGGGAGGTGACAAAGCTCGATGAAGTCATGAGCAGGCTGGAGTAGCCGAGTTACTGAACTTCCTGCCAAATGCTGCTGTGGGTAATAGAGTTTACATGGGTTTACGGACAGACTGAGAATTCATGGAAGAGAAATCTGTGGAGAGATACTAAAACCACAAAACCTGCCTGTCTCAGGATGCTTCTGAACTGCGAATACATGGCAGATGGGAGGGAGTACTTGGGGGTGGTAACATACATGCTTGCCTATCCTTTTGTGCTTTGCTTGCCACATGCCGTTAGCAGCTATCAGAGTCAGGATTCCGGCATAGATGGAATTCTGTTCCATGGCAGCCACTTCTCTTGTGTTCAAGCAGTTTCCCTATTCAGACTGCAAAGACAGCTTCAACTGCATCTTCCTTCAGCAGGCCTGACCACAGAGCCCAAATAGATAAAAAAATCCAGCTGAGTGAAGAACAGCGTATTCCCTGTTCACAGCACTACTTCAATGGATTTGATCTCACGGCTCAAGCGAAAGGGCAGACGGTAGCTGCCTTCTCTCGAAATCCTGCACAGTGATGGGAAGAGCCAACATTACCACTCTTCATGGCTTCGTCTGGCTCTGAGATTTCAGATCACAGAACAGAAAATCCTGTTTCGGGGTGGTAGAGAATGCCATTATTTTCTCTACCTAAACGTCTGTGATTCTATGTGCATAATTTGGTGGTAATATACACACTATGAAAGATTTCTTCATTCTCAGACACTGTAGAAAAAAGCTGTGAAGTTGAGCTGGAGCCTTTGCTGTGAGGACTTGGAACTTTCTCAGAGCAATTTAATTTAAACTGGCTATAGCTGATCCCTGCTAGTCTGCTCTCTACCTATAGAGAGACATGTTTTTTTGATTGAGTAGGCACCTGTTCTAGATGACACCCTCTGCAACAGGTCAGTTATAGTCAAAGTAAAACACACCCTGCTATGGTATCCTGGAATCTGAAAACAGCACAAGGAATAAAAGGTAAATTTCAAATCACTACCATAGCATTTTGGTTTATTAACATAAATGAAATGCACTTTTGTTTCCTTTCTTGCTGGATAATTTAAATATTAATGCTCGCAGCACAGCCTTTGGAAAATCTGTGTACCAAAAAAACTCCTTAAAAAGCTAAGTTTGATTTGAGCAGACCTCCTATGCTTATGTGTTAAAATGAACCAGNAATTTAAATATTAATGCTCGCAGCACAGCCTTTGGAAAATCTGTACCAAAAAACCTCCTTAAAAAGTTAAGTTTGATTTGAGCAGTCCTCCTATGCTTATGTGTTAAAATGAACCAGACCCTCCCTTCCAGGCTGCTTGGCCAGGCTGATGAGCATAGCAGCATGTTCTGTATTGTTTTTCTAACAGACACCAGGCATCCTCACTCTAAAACCACCAAGTAATCAAATAGTTTCAGGGTTGCAGTTAAAACTGGACAGGGTGAGGCACAAAATTAGTTGGATATCATGCCTTTCCGTTATGCACTCCACTCCTTCTTGGTAGGGATTCCGAAAACATATGACATTATACTGCACTTCGATGTAGGCTTTGTGGGCTAAGGCACAAGGTGTTGAAGGGCCATCATCATGTCCTGGAACAGAACATGGCTAAGAGGTCATAGTGACGCACACCGACAGATTCTGACATCATCGTCAACCTAGAACTCACAGTGGTTCAATAATACACCTGCATAAAGCTGGAATACTTTTGATCTGTTTAGTCTGACCCAACTTATTTTTGTATGACTAGAAATCATGATGTGAAAGTGAATAAACGGAGGCTCTATGAGGCCAATATGCAGAGTGTTTCACCAGCAGAGCCCATCAGTTCTAACTTCCCATCCCTATCCCACACCTACACCCCCGTGCACACACATTGGTATGAACTGGCACAGCACCTCAAATTATCAGGCTCTCAGATTAGACAGGATAACAACCCTGTGGAAATTTGTGATTTTTGTAACTGCCTGTTCTTATTTTCCATCCTGAAAATATTGGGTAACTATTCCAAAACATGGAAAAGCCTCATCAATTGTAGCACAGGACCTGGACCCCAGCAGGGCCATCCTGAACTTCCTCCTTCCAAGAGTTTACCTTCTGCAGGATTAATACGAATCAACTTGAATCTTACCCTGGTTTTTGGGTAGGAGCTTTCTGTGCTGTCCTGATTATCTGCAATGCCAAGCCTTGTATGTGTGGTCATCTGAAGTCATATTCTTACTGTTGCACACCTGTGCAGTTCAGTTGAAGCTCACGGAGCTTTGTTCATTCATTAGAGGAGGAGCAGCGCACTCATTTTGGTTCTCAGCTATCCACTACACAGCCTGTGATGACGACCATCTCCTCCAGGCTCTCTATTTTTCTTTTCTCTTTTAAGGAATGAAATCTGTTGTGAACATCAACTTCATTCACAACACATATCTAAGAGCTCACTAAACAGTCATTACAAAGCGATTGGAATTGTTGGACTGTTACTTGCATATATACTGTGATACTTTTTATAAGACCTACTTTGCTGCCAAGAAGAGCCTCCCTGTTGCAAACACTGAGACTGACAACTGGCTAGACTGCCAAACCCATGCTGGCTGTCTTACAGCTGAACAGTTTCAGCTAAAACGACAGCGGCTTTTCTTTGAAAAGCGAAGACAACTTACAGCACTCCCCGTCTTTTGTGAAGGCAAAACAGCAACAAATCAAATCCAAGCAGTAACATGGGTTTTAACAAAAAAAACTCACTTCAAATTCTGAGGCACTGTCCGAATGTCTGCCTTCTCCACGGCTCGTTGCTGACCGGCATATCCACAATAGCACTGAAATACCAAGCAGCACGAAGGTTGTATTTGTGTTGCATGTACAATGCTGGTTTCAGTTTGACTGTAGTGAAAGAATTCCCTACATCGTGTGTGGATGACTGCTGCTGCCTAGAGGGAGCTGTGGAAACAACAGATCAATTCTTTTTTACCCAGCTACAGATTTCCAATTAAACCCAGCAATGGTATGTCAGTATAAAGGCGTAAGTAGTGTATTTTGAGAAAAGGCAATTAGGAAGGGTGGCTGACACACTGGCAGATGTACCTTCCCATGAAGTTTTTTTTATTCCTTATATACACTTCTTTTTTGACATCTAAATATATTTGCACTCTATCTTTGATTTTTTTATAAAAAGTCTGGCTACCTTCCTTTATCTTTATCCTCTGCGCTCTCTCAGTTTCCTCTTTCCAGATTCTCTCTACACCTCCTTTCTCTACTACAGAAGAAACCTCATGCCCTATTTGATGAAGTACTTTACATTTTCTACCTATTATCTAAAGTTATTTAAGCTATATGGCAACATAGACACAGCAACCTCAGGGAGAAATTACAAGTCCGTCTAAGGATATGACAACAATTTAGAACACAAAATGAAAGCCAAAAGATATTCTGAATAAACCTTAACAGCAACTTGATCTGCTAAAATTAAGAACTGCTCCACTTTCCCTCTGCCCCCTCCCAAAACCAACTTGATACATGCAGAAGTGTCTGCGATGTGAATGTATTTCTTCTCCAGCCAACCGATTTCTAACGTCAGTATCACCATCACACTTACCAAGCCATTTGTCAGCTCTCTACACAGACGGTATTTTACTAGATGCTGCTTCAATGTTTTAAGATTAAAATTACTTATTAAAATCAGAGTAATTCAGTCCACAAAAAATACTACGTCAGAAATATTATTCCAAGCAGTAATGCTTTGTCTTTGTTAAAAGCTCGAACAGGGCACGTGCAGAAGAGCTTCCAACCTGCCAGAATTTAAGTTATCTGAAAAATACGCAACTCAAGACAGAACAAAACCTATAAACTTAATTTCCACAGGGTGAATCCTGCGATACATCCTTTTTAGAAATGCTGTACTCCCCAGAACAGTATGTTTCCCAGAAGACGTTACCTGTTGAATCTGGACAGCCCACCTGGAGTCAGTTCCTCTGAGGAGAAAGGTCTGTACGAGATCTTCAGACATTGGTACGGCAGGACACGAGGAGCCCTATCTGCAGGGACCTTGCAGCAGGATTCCTAGGAGAAATGGGAATAAGCCTTTGGAAAAATCAGGAAGCCAGGTGGTTTGGCAGAAAAGACTGACTTCCTTATTTTGCTAGTCCAAACTGTTTTCTCCATCACCAGCTCGGAAGGGTTTTTCTTTACCTTGGCATTAAATCCTGTCAGCTCCAGCACTTGTAAAGCAGCATCCCAGCTCTCTTGGCATTCAAGCGTCTTCTGTTCCAGACATCTAGAGGGCTTGCCTGCAGTGCAGTGCTGCTTCATTTGGTACCTCTAGCAAAGGAAAAGCATTTCTACCTTGACAGAATCACGTGTCCGCATGTAACACATTTTTAGCATTAGAAGATTTTTTGATTTTTAAAATTTAATCATAGTCTTCATTTTGGATTTGTTATTGAAACATACTTATCCAAATCGAACACTTGCTGTTTTCAATTTCAGTAATTTCTTGTTTACAAAACTGAACTAAAAATGAAAACAAAAACCAGAAAGCGTACACCAAATCACAGAATGGTCAGGGTTGGAAGGGACCTCTGGAGATCATCTAGTCCAACCCCCAAATACACCCAGTTATATATTTTTTAAAACAGTTATCACTGAAAGGCATTTTAAAATATAAGCTCACCAATATCCATCTTCAGAGAGGGGGTTTTGACCTATGGACACGAACAGGCAACTCAGTATAATTAACTCAGTATAATAATAAGTATAATAGTAACACAAAGCGCTATTTTCAGTTATTTATTCTCTCTCCCCGTATTACCTCATTATTTCAGATAACCTTCGTTCAGGTCAAGCCAGGACATGCACATTTATATATTATGTAAAAAGATGTAATTGCACAGGCATTTCACAGAAAAATAATTGGGAAAGTCTTCACTCCAAAGGAAAAAAAAATGACATAAAAACACTTTTCCAAATGTTATATAGCCACACCGAAGGTCAAAAGTCATTGAGCTGCAATTCATTTGGCTGTACTATAGATGTCATTACATCTGAAAGGATTAGAGTGGTTTTGGCATAATCACATTAGTGGTGAAAAAAATAGTTTGAAAAAAGAGTGACAAAGTCTGCTCTGAAAACAAGCCGCAAGACCTTCAGTCTTTAACAGAGTATTTTACAAACAAAATCCCGTGTTAAAAAAAAACCCAAACAGAACAAAACACAAACTCCAAAGCTGATACAGTTTAAGACAAGTTGTAAGGAATGATATATGAGGACATACTGAAAGCTATGCTAATAGCCCAAGATTCTTATCCTCTCATACCTCTCCAATTAAAATAATAAAGCCTGATACTGATACGAAAAAATTGGGTATTTCTAAATATACTTCATTTTGCCAAAAAAAAAAATCCTTGAAATACTCTGTTCATGCCCAGCTGGGAGAGTGCAATTAACATGCACAATTACAGTGTTCTCACCTTTCCTTACAGGGGTGAAATCTAGCTTTTTTTGGTCTGTGTTTTACTTGAGTTTGCGACTAATTTGTCACCATTCTGCTTTTCCTCCTCTTTTTAGGGTTTTTGAAAATATTTTCTCCAGAACAGGCCATTTTTCCAAGCTGTTTTTTTCTTACACAGTCTACAAGCTCAGGCAGCAATGAACTTTTTCGGTAAAACATCATAATTTCTGATCCTTATTTATCCAGAATCATCTCCAAATCCTTCTCAAGTCCACAAGTAAGGCAAATTTTATGGGAAAAGCAGTACTGTTTTTTTTAGACCTGCCCAAGTGTTGAGGGCTGGAGGGCAAGAACAGTATTAGGGGGAAAAAAACCCTTGAGTATTAGAAAAAAAAACCCAAACCCACTCCTTGTGATTCTTGCTTTGCTATGCCTTTATACCACTATAGCTGAAAGATTACTTCAAATCACCGCATTCCAAAATACAACCCCCCAATTCAAGCAGTATAGCCTATAGCTTACATTCTTTCTAATTATATTTACAATTTCAAGTTCAAAATTTAGGTTCAAAAATAAAGCACAAGTTATGTCCCAAGATACTGCTTTTAGCCAGGAACTAAAAAGATGTCACCTGCTTACACTAGAATGCAATTCTGTCAAATCAGTTTCACTGGTGAAAGTAAAACCTTTATGATCAGCCAGCTCTCATTTAGGAACTCTGTATTTTACTTCTAGATATTGTCTTTCATTTCCATTTACAGGACTAACATGATGGCACACCAAGTTATTCTGTCTCAAGACCTAAGTCTCAAGTTATCATAGGGAGAAAATTCTTAAATAAATATGGAAGTCTGGCCTCAAGATTAAAATATGATTTTTTTTTTTTTAGAATGTTGTGATGATGTTAAATGGGAAGTCTACAAGGCAAACTCAACAAGTACATGACGACAGCGATTACCTGCGTGTGATGAAAATAAATCCAGAATCTTCAGTGTTATTACGTAACAGACATTAAGACTCATATATTAAACAAATGCACATGCAAGATAGTAAATGAAGTGGCAAACATTTTTAAATAACATCTTTAATTAAAGTTTTTGCAAAGGCAAAATATTAAACTTAAAATAGGTCTTAGTACATCAAAATACTAAGTTCTCTAATTGTATTCCAAGCATGGCCTTTGAAACATAATATCCTGTATATCACAGAGGAGCAACCTTGATCTGCAATTGTACAGAATGAATTTTACAAACATAATAAATATATTTACCCCCTTACACATAACAGTATATATGTACAACAGCAGTTGACAATAGTAGCTCAGAACAGCAAAAAAGGATATTCCCCCACTCCGTAATCTATTGGTACCCTATGCACTCTGGAACATGTCTCACCGGATCACTGTCCATATAGCTAACCCAAGGTAGTTCTTCCTGCTAAAAAAAGCTCCTTCTGTTCCACAAAGTCTAATCCACCAAATAATAATTAAAAGACACACTGCATGAACTGCCTGAAAAAAGTAGACAACAGGGAAACCAATGGACTGGTTTTTACACATTTCCCAACCAATTACAGCAATGGGAAAACGAGACTTTAAATGCCAGACACCAATACATGACAATGTGCAAGTTTCTTCATTTTGTATAGTCATTAATCTCAAAGTCTGAAAAAGAACTCTAATTTCAGTTTGGGGTGCATGTGTGGGGTGGCACACAATAAACCCACGATGCTGTGTAAGGCAGCCCAGTATCAATACAGTGTGCATTGTGTTATTGCATTCTATTAGGAAGCTTTTGCTTTGGGGGAAATTTTGGTGGGTTTTCTTGTTTCTAAGGGAGCTTTTACAAATTGAAGAGATTGAATCAAAACGAACGAATCAAAATGAACTTTAGTTAACAAGGTCTCTAACGCCTTCACTGAATTAAGAAATTTTACTCTGGTAGTGTTATGTGGTGACATAATTACTGCTAACTGGCAAGCGGTGGAATTATTTTCACAGACTCAATGAGTTTTACTTTAACACTTCTAATTGTGCAGCAGAAATAGAAAAAACATTTATAAAAAAATCTGTTACATGACACAACATGTTTTTTGCTCTTTTCTAGAAACTGTGCTTCAGAATCACATATCATATTCTTGGAAATAAACTCTGACCACAATTATCACGTTAAATCGTGTTTAGGAAACTGAAAGATGTTCAAATGCAACTTGTGAGTACAATGCAGAAACAAGGAGTATGAAGCCTCAAAGAAATCTTGTCACTGACCAGCAACTGAGGGGGAATAAAAACATATTTTATTTAAATAGTCCAATATAAATTTCCTTATGTGACTAAATTCTCTATTATCTCCTTAACAGAAAACATATTTCAATTTGTTTTCAACTTAGATGTTTTTAAATGATTGCACACACTAAAACCCAACAGAATTAGAGCAAAAAAGTTGCTTTTCTGATTGAAGCACTGCAGGAAATTTACTTTCTCAGGAATCAAAAAAAAAGTATTGTCATACTGGCAAAACAGGTATTCTGCAAACTGAAAAGGCACGAGACTCCCAATTTTGCCCAGTTGCTCTACAAGTTTCCATCAGCCATCATGGTTATAATTATGAAGGTATCTTTCCCCATTTTTCCATCATAAAAAGGTGCTCCATTATCTGTGCAAATTTTAACATAAGCCCTCTTGAAATTATTAATTGTTTCCATAATACTGAACTATTTAAATGGGGGGAAAAAAAACCCAACCAAAAACCTTTTTCCAAGGGGGGGGTGGGGGTGGGGGGAGGGAACAATCATTTATGAACTACGAACATGGGAATCCCTTGCCCTCTGAAAGGAATGGTTTCTTTGGAACCTAATGAAATGGTCTGTTCAGTTACATTGTTAAAACCATGATTAAAAATTCAAGTACAATAATAAAATTAAGCAAACTACATTCTTACAGCAAGCTGCTACAATAAAATGAAATTAAAACATGCTTTTTGATTTAAAAAAAGGAACACTTGATGTAGCAATAAGAGCACAGTTTGGTATGTTCATGTTTGACTGGCTTTCTGAAAACTTCACAGGTATTTGTGTTTGAAGACAAAACTTCGTATCTGAAGAGCATACCATACAATTAGCTTGCAAGAAACTGTGCAAGTTCAGAAAGCTTCTAACATCCTTCAGAACAGGCTAAGCTTAAGTTACCTTTAAAGTTCTGCTATCCCTTAAAAATAAATAAAAAGGCTATGCAGCTTCTAGTATACGTATGTGGGTGAAAAAAAATCACTAAGATGTACAAAACCAAAGTGTTGTACAAGTAATCCGGGTTCCAGTAGTATAAACAGGAATCTATAGCTAAAGGGGATTTTTTTTTTTTCCATTTATTGGTTTGGTTGTGCAGCGTTACGGGAATTTTTCTGAAGTCCACTACTTAAGACTTACTGGTAACAGATATGGAAAAGATGAGGGAAGGAATTAGTTGTTACATTATTGATTTCATTGCAGTTGTACATAGAAGTGTCAACAGTGGTAAAAAAATAAAAATAAAATATCCACTTTGTTCAGAAGAAAGCAAACATCGATCACTTTGAGATACCTTGAAGCCCCAAGCCAAAAATGCACTCTAAATGACGATTCTATTACTTAAGAATGAATTAGAAGAAACATCAATTAACTTTTTCATAAAGCTTATGCATGTGGATGGCTTACTAACAACCATATGGCTCTAGACATAGCCTACAGGCAGTTTTAGTCTGTATCAATGAGAGCACAGGTGTACAAAATCACAGCGGAAAAAAACCCTGTTTACAATGTGTTTTGAGTCTTCTACATACTACTGAGACTATGAACGCACTTGGAGGCAAGTAAATCAGAGAGAATGAAAATTAGAGCAGTTGTTATACGCTGCTAAAATACACCTGTGACTTCGTTAAATAATGTTTAAAAAGTTTCACTCTTAAGCAAAACAAGGTCAGAAATCATGGTTCAAATGTCTGCTTCTGAAAGTCTTTCCCAATTTAGTTAATATTATCTTCGCTGTGTCCTTTTTTCATCATCTTTCCAAGCACCCAATTAAACAACATTTTTTTGAAATGGTGAGCCACATGAACATTCCTTCCTCAACAGTTTCTGAAGTATAATGCCCATTCTCTCTCCTCATTCAAAAGTAACTGCATTTCCAAAAGCAGGCTTTGCAAGAATAACCTATGCATGAAGGAAAGATGTTCACTTTGCAGGAGAGGAAGGGAAGGAGGGGGGAGCAACCTTGTTGCTTTTCACAAAGAAAAAAAACCCACCACAAAACCACACCTCTGGAAAAGGCAAGTGAAAAAGTGACTACACAAGGTTTAGTGCATCTGACTGCTCGATTTTCTGTTACCAAGGCAGTCTAAAGATACTCTAACAAAATTCGTGTTCTCAAAGCTGTGCAGCTCTCTTCATGAAATTACATGCCACCTGGAAACTTTAGAGAGATTAACTGCTGCAGGTAACTTATGGCTATGCTTTTCAGTAAAGCGGATCTTTAACAGATTTGCAGCCAGGATGTTAGAATTTTTATGTGATTTTCTATATTAAAAATTCAGTCATTCTTGTGGTCTGTTGAATTATTTGTGGATGTCTGGACTACATACGTAGTAAGCAGGTGAAGGAATGCATCTTTTGTGCCATTACCTACACATTTGATTCAAAAGGTCTCCAAAGCCTTTAAAATAAAAAAATCAATGGAAATTATATTATTCGTTTCAGTTCAGTGATGCTGAACCACCACTAAACAGCAAGAATATAATTAACAAGTTAAGCAATCTGACTTTCGCCGGGGGGAGCTACAGGTGCTTAGTATTTAAAAATACAGCCCTAAATAAAAGGTATCACTTACATGAAATTAAAATAGTTTTGAAATATAAATGATCATTTTACCATTTTGTAACTGCTAGAAACAACAACCTGTTTATGGGGAACTGAATGGAAAACAACAAATAGATATAATAATTAATGAGCATATCAGAATTAAAAATATTTTCCTTATACAAGTTATTTAAAATTTAACACCTTAATTCTTACCCTTCTGTACAAAGCTTGCACGCAGTTAAGTAACATTCTGACCATCCTCACTACCAAAAGGAAGTGTTCAAAGCAAAGATTTGTACACACAATAAGCATTTTCAGATTAATAATCTATCAAAGGGAAGAGTTCCTTCAATCAGTGGAAGAAGTATTTTAAAATCTTAAATCAAGGGAAGAAGGGGGGTTGGGGGGAACAAAGCCTTACATGCTAAATACCAGCTGTAGGTACCTGTATGTAGAATTGATAATTAAGGTATTCCTAACACACAAAACCAGCTCCCAGACAATGCTATATAGCTGCTACAGTCCATGGCTTGCTCATCTGAAGTAGTGTCTTTGTTGCCACATTTTACCTTTGTTCCAATACTTTTGTTTATTGTTTATTTCTGATGTGCAGATACACATTTTGATTGGAGTATACGTCCAAGTCTCAACCTTTCCTGCTTTTGATTTTTGTTTCCTTTTACAGGAGTTTTTTTGTTTTGTTTTGTCTTTTAAAACTTCACCATTCTGCGTCCCCAATGGCTTTGGAAAATACATAATCTCTTCCGTTAAGATTCATGATGCCATCTTTGAGATGAAATTTCCATTTGTTTTTACTTCTATGAATCTAAAAACAGGGAAAATAGTTGAATTATTACTCTGCATCAGAAATAGGTAATAATGCGTAAGTAAATCATAGGAGCAAGAAAAAATGAAAATTACTATTAGACATACATTACTAAATTACTACAAATATCTTGAAAATCAATTTTGCGTTTAGCTATGAAAAACAAAAACTAATTATGCATATAGCAGTTTTCATTTTTTAAACAAGGGACAGCAACTGTCACAAAACCATGTAAGCACAGAAGCATTCCAAAATCCAAAGCATATAGCACATTTTTAGAGGTGGTTGGAAAGGAAGAAGAAGGGAGACATATCCACCTGTGCTGCTTTAATTTGATTAAATTATCTTTGATTACAACAGCTATGACACTCCACTTGAAAGTCAGAAATCCCCATTTCAACCACTGTAACAGAAAGACTAACATTTTAAAAGTAGACCTGAAAGGGTCAAACACTAAGTTTTATTATTTTCACCTCTTGTCTAAACTCCATTCTGCATGAAAACTACTATGATTATGTTATGTATAGATAGATAGATAGCAGGCCTACTCAACTTCCTACTTCTAATATTGGAGTCTGACTCTGGGTTTCCCAAAGTTAAGTTTTGGTTAAAAGGCAAGTGAATTATTTACAAGGTTTTCAGTCTGAAAATCTCTATGGTACAAAATGCACAAGCTGGTAGAGAATACACATACTGGTCTTATATTCTATAATTTCTCCTTAACAGTGAGTCATTGTATATGATTTACATTCCCATTCTCACCGTAAAGTGTCAAGTGAGAAAAGTAACATCTCCAGTATTAAGGATGATGGCATGAAGGTTCAACTTTAACCTATAGCCTTCCCAGTTAAAATATTGGCCCTTTTAAGGCTTTGTTTAAAAGCCTTATGGGAAAAATTACGGGAGCCTGTGACATAATGGATCTTCAAGTTATAACTGATATTCCTGTTGACACAGGATAAGAAGATACAAGCACAAGAAATAGTTGTAGCATTGGAAGACTTCATTTATCTTATGCCTACTGAGTAAACACCAATGTGCAGCATTGAGGCTATTATACAGTCAAGACCTACTTCACGAAGGAGCTAAGTCAGGAACCCACAAAACACACAAGCCTTTTCTCAGTTCAAGACAGTGTGCAGGGCTTACATAAGACAGCAACTACGTAAGACAAACATTTTCCCAGGGTTAATAAGAAGTCAATAAATCCACTAGAAGAGCGTTTAACTAAATTTATGTTCTTATGTTTAATCTAAAACTGAAGGAAACTGAATAAAATTCAGTCTAAAGGTAAAAGAGTAAATTTTGAAAAAACACCACCAAAAAACCCAACCCAAAAATACCCCCCAAAACCCACCACATATTGTAAGCACAAAGCAGATAAATACCTGCCACCTATAAAAAAGGGCATCAGAAAGAGCAAAAGATCATCAGTACAATAAGATATTCTAAGAAAGCAAAGATCTTTCAGAAAGCTGAAATGCTGTCCGAAAGAGAAAAATTATCATAAACTGTTGCAGATAAAACAAAGATGTAATTAAGTAATGTACAAAAAGTAAGAAAATTTTACAAAAGGCATAAAAAAAAAGGAAACCCCATTGCAAGTCTTCAATTTCCACCAAGGACAAGTCTCATAATCTACTATCAGTGCTGTAGAAACACACAGTAAAGTAGCACCAGAGCAGATACTACCATAGCACTCAATCAATCTATTATTGTTTGGTTATTGTACTATTGTTGTCTTTTGTGTCTATTACTGTACTATTGTTTGGTCTGTGTTCACTTTAAGCTAGAAAGTCAGTGGCAACTGTAAATAAATGGTCAAGGAAAGGTCTGGCTTATACACTTGCCCTTCCAAATGGCATTCAACAAAAATCCCTCATCAGAAACATGTGAGCTGCCATGAGGTAAGAAGGAAGGTCCTCAGATGAATAAATAACTGAATAAAGATGGGAAAACAAGGGTAAGAACACTGTTTTTACAGTGAAATTAGATCATTCCAGAAGAGATTTGTGCTGGCTGGATTCAGCATGGTTTAAGAATTCACTAATCATCTGGAAAATGACAAAACGTCACTGACGATACAAAAGAACGGTTACTGGAGAGCTGCAGAACAATGCTACTGCCCTAACTCATTGTGTAATAAAACAATAGTGGCATTCAATGTATATGAAGGTAATAATGATGGAAAAAACAATTACAGCTTACATGGACAGAAAAAACGATGGGTTTGAGTTGACGATTACAAGTTAAGAACGAGATCCCAATGCTCTAAGACTTTTCCATGAGAATATCAGCTCTGTATTCAATGGGGTTAAAAGTGCACATGAATATTGCAGAACACTGCTACGCCACTTAATAAATTGAAGGTTCACCTGTGTTATAAATAGCTCTGATCCCCCCTCAACCTCATCTACCTGTATCAAATAAGATACAGAAGAATAAAACAGATCTGGAGAATGAAAGTAAGAATAATCAAATGTTTGGACAGCTGTATAAATAACAACCAAGCAAAGTGTAGCTCTGATTTCAAAGACACGACTGAGGAGGGTTATGATGGTCTGCAATATCATAAAAGGCACCAAAGAAAGCAAAGAGGGAACACTCTTCTAAATAAAGAACTAGGAGGTATCATACGAAACTAATGGATTAAAAACTAGGTAATTCTCCACACATCACAATTCATTTATGAAACTTCTTGTCGTAAGACAAAGTTTACAAGGGTTCAAAAAATAACCAAATTAATTTCTGACAAATTAAGGAAAAAATCCCCAGCTGGCCATTTGATACAAAGCCACTATCTCTCCCTCAAGAGACAGTTCACAGAAGGATGGTAAAATGCTCTACATGAGCATCACTACCTGTTTGCCCTTGTCTCATTGTTCCAGAGGCGCCCACCATCAGCTGATGCAGGACACTCTGTAAGAGGGAACTCTGCTCACAACAACTGAGCTAATCCTGTGTATTTTATAGAGACAAACTGAATGATGATTGTTTGATAAGTGATGAAGCCCTTTCAGTGCACACGGCACTAGAGATTAACGATGGACACTGCTCCCTACTGAGTTCGCATGCTTAACTTTTAAGAGGGTGAGGATTTCAGAGTAGTTCCTGTTGCTCAGCTTTAGCAGCTCCCAACAAGCTTTTCTGACAGCTATTCCGAGATCCCTCACTACCCTCATGAACTGCCTCAGAACTAACAATTTTGGATTACAGTCTGGAGGAGACAGATGGCTGGGACATAGATACTGATACCGCTTTCTTCCATCTTAAATTCTATGTTGAATCTGACAACAAATCTAAGCAGAGTCTGGGCATAACTGAAGATTTTCTAACCAAGCCATTCTTCGCAATGGAGAGTTTTTTAGTCAACAATCTTACAGCTTTTTTCTGCTTTAAAAAGGACCCTTATTCATTGCACTCCTATTAATCTAACACAGGAAAAGAAAGAAAATCCACCCTGAATAATCTTTATGCATACTACCTCAGTAAAAAGGTTTCTGATATCCTTTGGAAACATTTAAAACAATTTCAGACATGGATGAAACCTTGCATATTCCAGGGTAAGTATATAAGAAGAAATTAGTTGTTATAGAGGAGGCAAGAGAGTTCAGCAGAATTTAAAGCAAAATAAGCAAAAGCAATCCACATTGCCATTTCAGTAAAGAATGCGTAGCACAGAAAGGATGTTCTCCTCTAATAACTATTGACTCATCAAGAAGTGATATTTTTAGTGATCAAGGAACGGTTATCCACAAGCCTAAATCATAATGACTATTTCTTCCATTCATGGCCACAGCAAATGTGCAAACTTACTTACAATAGTTCACTTCTCCTGTGCTCAGAGGACTGACCCTTTGTTAAAGGTCACAAAAAGACATGATGAAGAATAAGAAAACGCAGCCAAATTTTTCTAAGGTTTACTAATTACGAAGTTTAGTACAAACCTGCCACACAAACCTGTTATAAAAACAAACAATAGCTAATTCTCACATTAACATTCACACTATAATCTTTATAGATCTACCTGTACTTAACAGTCACAAAGGTATTACTTAAAAATTATGACCTGATAGGAAGAAGAACAGAGAAAGCAGAATTGTTGGATTCTGTTCTATAGAGATTACCTTATCATACTGGCACACAACAACATTTTCCGTATCAAACAGTTCTTGTCCTTCCTCATCGCTCACATCATCTTCACTGTTAAGAGGCTCCTGAAAGAAACAAATGCAAAAAGGTATGCTGTTTAGTAACATCAGAGTAAATCTTACTTTGATTACTCACATGAGGCTACAGTCTGTCTATGAAGTACAGGACCTAAAATGCATTTGAGGTGAGGAATATTAGGCTTTCCAGCAAAAGGCAAAGGCTGATGTACATATACTTCCTTCCTGTCCTCCATCCTGAGAAGATATCCTTACCAATTTTAGTCTGGAACATCAGCATCCAGGCCAGATTCTGGGCACTGTAGCCTTTTGTCACCACAACTACTCTTGATCCTCTACTGTAAATGTTCTGGTGCTTGCAATGCGTCTTTTAAAATAAAATCTATCATTATGCAGATTTTCTTTCTTCTAAAGCATCTAAGCAGTGGAAAGGCAACATTAGCCACATCACTCCCTACGTGCCATTAAAAGTAGAAACTCCATGACTTAATCACATTTGATGTACCACAAACAGAAACAGAACTGAACGCACGCAGAAAGTTTTTACAGGAGGGGGAAAAAAGGTGCTTTAATATTATCTTGCATACACACATACAAAATAACTTCTCCAGACCTTCTAGAATGTATTTTCATGTCCCTTAAAAATTACTTTCATTTTTTCCTTTTCTGCTAACAGTCTGTTCCAGCAGAAATTTGGGGTTTTTTAATCTCATGTAAATAACAAACATTTTAAAAGCTAAAATAGCCTCTAATAAATGCAAAACACCTTTTCTGAAGTCTTCTGTAAAATCCTCATCTTCCCACCTTCCCAAATACATAATCTAAACGGGGGAGATGCCAGCGAGAGAAGAAAAAGGTGTACTAGAGGTCCTAATTCCTTCCAAAGTAATGCTACATTTAAGTGACTTCAAAAGCTTTAAGGAACTGGTGCGCTCATTGAGTAGCTGCTGATGAACAAAGGTAGCAAGAATAACAGGAGATCTCTGGCATACTGATAATAAAGTCTTGGCATATAAAAAAATCCACGAGAACGCTAGCATTAAGGCACTATTAAAGAACACTTAAGCATGATGACCTATACTTAATAAGGCAACTATTAAAACATTCAAACTGACATCAATGTTGATCAATATAATGGAAAAGCGATGTAAACCCAACCTGTAAGTTGTAACAGAAAAATGCTTTTTAGACACCGCTGTAGATGTATCACAGAAAACCTGATTTAAATCACTGATAAATGCTACATATGCCTCTCACGTTGTCATTTTAAATGGAATCTTAAAATAATTGCAAAGGCTGCAGAGAACTGTGGAAGTGATCTGACAGTTCAAAAGGCATTTTAGGGATAGATGTAGGGAGTACCACGTTTCCCGTCAGAGACTGAAATAACAGTACTTTTAGCTCATTAGTATCCCCCTCCCTGCCCTTCTTATTCTTGTGCGGCTTTTTGGTGCAACACACCAAAACTTAGTAAGAACCACTGGCTCAAGTCCAAACCCAAGCAAATTTAAAGTCTAAATTAAGCACATATTGTTAAGAATGCAACAAGTTACTGTCCCAGCTTGCGCAACACAGGACTAATTTCTCTTTCAGTTATTTTACTTTTCAGTAAGGTCGCTTCTAATGCTAAGGAAAACTGCATTTTTTAGAAGACTCTAGTGTCTGAATTTGTGAAATTATTTATTTTATAGCGAGATACGGTATGTGGGTTTCAAGGTCTCGATGTTTTTGAGCAAGCCTGGTGCCGGGACAAGGAGGAGCAAGAGTCGAGCACTTGACCAAAGCTGGCCAAGAGAATGCCGAACCCCTGAGGCCTTCCCTTTCTCCCAAAGCCATAGCGCTCGCAGTGTCCGACATTTGCTGCCCACTGCTGGGAGTGCACAGCTTCCTACTGATAGAATTGGCTGAGTATAATCCTTGTATATTTTACATTGGTATCGGGACCAATATTGGTTCTTTAGTATTATTAATGTTAATTATTTAGTCTTATTCTATTAAATGTTTGTATTTCAACCCTCAGGTTTCACTGTTTTTTTCCCCTGATTCCGCTTTGCAGGTGGGGAGGGGTCATCAGGTGAGAGAATAATTGTCTAAATGACAACAAATTGCTGTGGATTCTTCAAACCATAACAGTTATGAAGAATATTCACTTCTGCTCATATCTCCTGATTTCATTAAATCAAGGTCAGATGTGTTTCTAGAAGGTGCTTTATAATCAAATTTGAGTTCTCAGGCTTGTTCTAGTGTAACGGAAAGCAACGGAATAGTCAGTAAGATACAGATCAGACCACATCTATTGGTCCCCTCAGTGAACTAAATATATGCTCTCCTTTTTCTAAGTCTTCCTGAGACCTTGCTTTTGTATGCACTCAGTCCCAAGTGGAGTTGACTATTTCTGTTTGCTTATGAAGGTTTCATAATTTCATGGCTGACCTCTCTATAACATCAGAAATATTACCGCTGAAATTTTTAAAAGGGCGTTAACGACAATTAACAGTTTTTTTGCTGTGTCCCCCATCTTCCCCAGCTGCATTTCAAGGTGCTTTGCTGATACACACAGTTTCCACAACTTCAATATGGGAGATAAAGAACTTGAAGTACAAGGATAAAAGTTATATTCTCAAAATTATTGGAATATAGTATTATTTGAAGCACAGAGTTTTCTTTCAAATATTGAAAAAAACAAAACAAAACAAAAAAACCCAAACACAAGCATGCTCCAGTCTTCTGAAATAGTGTTAAGTTTACCTCTTCAACTTGGCCATCTTCACCCCCATCTTTTTCTTTGTCTTCCTCTTCATCATCATCATAGTCTTCTTCCTCATCTTCTTCTTCTTCAGACGATGTGTCCCCTGCTCCATCAACTTGGAGAACAAGTGGTGCTTGTGGTTGTGCCTGTTGCTGTTGTGGTTGCTGCTGACCAGCTGCAGGAATCTGTGCTTGAGCCGGTGTAGGGGCGGCCACTGTTGTAGGTATGACTTGTGTTTTATTTCCTGTAAACAGGATCTGCTGAGGCTGAATAATCACTCCTGTCTGCTGGGAAATCCCTCCAGGGATAGGAGCCAAAACCTGATGGAATATCATTGCAAGTACTGTGGCTACTTCCATAACACACTACCACATCACTTACTCACAGAAAACAATTAAGTATCAATCTGACTTGTGCTAATTAGGAGAAATGAGTTACAAATATTCCACCTATATCAGATACATAATTTAATCTTCAATAATGTACCTTCTTTCAGTACTCCCGTATTCATTTTCTGCGTTTTGCATTGCTAAATCTAAGAAAATCTACTGTCTTTCTATTCTAAAATGCTAGCACTGCCACCACACTTAAGTTCCAAGCACAGGAGAAGAATGTTTAAATTCAAGTAAAAGATTATTTTTAAACCTTCTCTATAAAACATTTAACTTTAAACTCTCTACAAATTGTTATTCAAGCTTAAACTGCACAACTCTGACACAATGCTAAATTAAATGCTTACACAGTCAGGACACACAGTTGACCTTGTAGCTCAACAAAAATCCTCATAAAAAATACTGAATTCATTACTAAAATAAGGAAAGGGGGGTGGTGGTGTTTTAGGTATTTTCTTCTATATCTTATGTGACACAGAATAAATTTTAACTAATAAACACATTTTTAGAAGTATGTAGACTAGCATTATGCACAAAATATAACTGTCATCAGGGGACACACAAAAGAAATTTTAAACTGCAGCCAGTCATAATTTGGCAAGAGTAAAAGTGACACTGAAAATGGCATTTCAAAATTGTTCATTTAAAAAAAAAAAAAACCCCACACTTAACACAATTCCCTTTTTTTTTTTTAATATACCGATTCTGACTTTGTGTTCTATTTCAATTTGCTCACAAAAATGCAAGCCTCTTTAGTAATTACTATAATGTTTTTTCTTTCAAGTGTACCCATTCAAAAATTTTCTTTACCTGCTGTATAACAGGTGCTTGTACTCCACCAGGCTGCATTTGTGGTATGACCTGCTGCTGTAGAACAACCGGCTGCTGTGGTTGAATGATATACTGAGCTCCATTTGCAGTTCTAACTACTTGGAGGATCTGGCCTATAATGAAATAAATATCAGATTAATCAAATATAGAAATTCACTTTTAAAATTATCTTAGTTTAGAAGCTTGTTTCCTGGAAGAACACCAATGACAATTAAAGGAGAGCGTTTATGTTTCACTTTCACCAGTGAGAAGATACTATGCTATAGCAGCTGTGTCAGAAACAAAGAACTAATACGTTTGTTTACCATCCAAATACGATCGTGAGGTATGCAATCCAAAAATAAATTTACATATGCAAGCCCAAGTCTAATCCTTTAATGCAGCACAGTATTTTAAATACTATTTCCCACTTATGAACATACCTCATGTTTCAAAAGACAGATGTTACAGATAGAAAGACACATGAACATACACCAAAATAGGAACACAAGTATTTACACCACAAAAATTCTATGCACTGCTAACACTGTGATATTTCCAGGGTCCTGTCAGATGATGTCCTTCCCTCAGATTCTTTTCCCTCTGATTACCACATTACAAGAAATTCCTCTGTGCATAACTTTCTTCGCAATACTATTGGTGCAGTTGCCTTTTTGAAAAAAAATCTATTCTTACACTCATTATCCACCTCTCCTTTCTCTTCCCATAATGCCTATACTTGATTTTATTATCCTATAGCTTTATCATTTCATACCTTTCCTTACTTCACAAAATACATCTAAGACACAGAGATGGCCTCCAACTGTAAAAAGCAAGAGCTAAGATATATTCCAACATTAGTTTTTCACATTCCTAATCAGAAATATGGAGGAGGAGAAGAAATTAAATTAGATAATCCTGAAATTCATACATTTCCCTCAAAGACTGATTTGATTTTCTGTTCTTCCTCCATAGCAAATGCAAAGCCGTCATTACTGAAATAACTAAGTATATCTGAAAGAAGGGACTACCCTAGCCCCTTGTTTAAGAAAACATACTATAAATATTTGTAACTGGAGAAGTTATGACCACAATAAAATTAACAAATGTGAGCCACAGATTATTCTATGCTATGACAAACATACATGTGCTTTCTTAAAAAGTGGAAAGATTTGAATTTCTGGAACAGCTACACATTTACATTTTATTTCAACTACGTATCCATTAAACATTCAAACGTTTAAAGCAGGGAGGTTAAGTCCCAGGTGATTCTGAGCAGACTACATGAATTACTCTGGCAAAAGCAGCAACCGATTCTAGAAAATGAGCTTTCTCAGATCTTTACTCTCCACACAGAAAACATCTAGAACCAAGCTTATAAAATCAGCATCATACAAAAGTACATGAAGCATCAGATATGCTGTTCATAAAAGTAACATTATATTCTAGGTGTACAGCATGACAATATTTAAAAATTATAAATCTAAAATAAAACTAGCATTGCCAGCAAAAAAATTCCACTGCGTGTGCTTAGCCGGTACAAGAAACCTTAAGACATTCCTCATCTGAAGTCACAGATGAAGTGATCCTGCTCTTTCATAACCAGTCTATTATCTGTGCTCAGATCATGCATCACAAAGCTCAGAAACACGCTAAGTGGAGAGACAGCAATGCCCGCCATCTTGCTTCATGCGCTTCTCTAAGAAGTGGGGAAAAGTTGCACAGAATCTAACCCACATTGCTGTTAGGTCAGAACCACAGGGTTCGTAAGACTAGCAAGTCAGTGAGCAAGAGAGTCCAGAAGTCTAGTGAAGGGATTACCCTACCTTGTAAGGGTGGATGCTCAAGTTCTGCTTTATAACAATATATAGCAGGGAGAAAAACCCTTAATTTCTCCCTCCCAAGCACCTCAAAACCATTGTTTGATCTCAATGTTAAGACAGTTACCTGAATTTGTAAGTATCTGCTGAACAGGAGTAACGCCAGCAGGGAGAGCCAACGTAGCTGCAGTGGCTGCAGCACTCTGAAATACAAGAAAAGCTTTTTAACAGATGTTATTGCCAGTGTTTTATCTCGCAACATACTGCCTGAAAATGTTTTACTGCTGTTTGCAGTGTTTGCACACGAGTTTCTGCAGCTATTGAAATGCAGGCATTAATCAACTATACATTATACTACATATAAAAATTATTTTCCTTCTTCCTTAATAGCAAGCAGCCCGAAGCAACAATCACTGAGCATCACACCTTAACCCAGCTCCACATGGTTTCTTGGTTCATCTGCAAACTCAGCACATTTTTTTTCTCCTCTGCCTTCTCTGCTGATTTACTAATAGGGTACAACACTGCATTGCTCACATGGCAATTTTACTTACACTTTTTCAAAGCAGCTAAAGATACAGGCCCACTAATCTGAAGAAACATAAGGTACTGAAGCAATGATCAAGTTCGCCTGTCTTGTTTTCACAAGGAGTAGTAATCAGGTTTGCACTTTTCTTCATTCTGTAAATGATTTACATTCAAGTCCCGCGTAACACAGCTCTTCTGAGTGAATATACGCATACAGTGCACTGACTGTTCACAGAATGACTAATTTCTTCTCTCAAGACAGCTGGTTAGAAGAGAAAGCCAAAGACTCTCAATGGGTAATGATTTGAACTTACAAGAAAACTGAATTCAAACACAATTATGGGAGCTCCAAACACAAATATCTGTATTAAGTCCTTAACTCGCAGAGAGATGGACTTCTCCAAAGGCCTCTCCATGTCAAGGGTCTAACTTCAGCTGCCTACGGAAAAGCCTCCCTTTCCCCACTGTAAAGGAAGCACGGCTGATTAGTCTTTGCTACTGAAAGGATTTAAACTTTTTTACTGGGTAGAGCGCATACTTTCTGTTCATAAGAAATATAATCTCCCCGTACTGGCTGGTCAATATAGTAGTTACGACTGCCAAAATTAGAGATCACCAAGCAAAACTGAAAAGTACTCGTCTGCGTCCTCATGCCCCAGAGAAAGGCAGATAAATAAACTTTCATTCCTCTCTGCCTTCCAAGATATTCAAGGTCTGTCAGATCCATTCTTTAATACCAACGTAAATCTTTCTACTAAACACACACAAGAATTCCAAACCGATTCTGTAACTATTTATTATTATATATATTGCAGTATACAATTCATCTACATTTTCACAGCAGCAGAGTTCTAAAAGCATGGCGTACTCATTTTTGCAATACCCATCAACAAGACCTAACTGAGACAGGAAAAGTGTTTAACTGTTGGACTCGGGAAGTTACAAATCACACTGAAATGGTTGCAAAACATGTAAGAAAAAGGTAGATGTTAACGTGCTCTTGGCCTCCAGGTAAATCATGCTATTTGAGTAACAAAGTCCAGGTTCTTTTCTGTAATAAGGTCAGTAGGTAATGAAGAAGTGAAGGCTAAGTAAACTGCAGCAGCTTTGACTAATCATGAAATTTTGTTTCACTTGCTTTTACCATAAAAGCGGTAAGAATGTAACGAAGTCTGGTCTTAATACACACATTTAACTTGTATTAGCTATTGTTTCCTTGCTTTGCAAGCAATTTTTTTTTTTAAACAAAGCCAGGGCGTTTAAAGCAAGGCAAGATAACCAAAATTAACCTCTAGAGATAAAAACTGCAGGAAAAGGGTAAATGACCAGACTTGGGTTTTATACGCTATTACAAAATTAGTGAATCAAAATAACGTGACCATAAAAGATCGATGTGATTTGCTAAATAAGCTCTCATTTGATATAGGCTTAAATTTCAGAGTAGTTGATGTTTTTTCCTGCATCTAGCAAATACAGTATGCTTGCATCAGTTAATAGCCTTGTGTTGGTACATGACGAGCACATCATCATGCAGATTCATACCAATACTACTCCAATTTCTGATTAAAAAAAAAGTTTTGGTTAAATACATTTAAAGCAGAGGATCAAGATAAGTTCTAGATTTCTTACCAAAACTAAAGTCCTGGATCACTGTTCCTAGACTGTCAGTGCAGCAGGAAAACTCAGGAAGATGTCAGACAGCTTTACCAGTGTGTCCTACATTACTTTTAGGCATCTGATGACTAATACCAGATTTGTGTTTACTATTTAATCAAAACAGCTTACATAATGACAGTACATGCATGTACGAACTTCTGCTTTTCTTACCATGCCCGACGCATTCATGTGTGGTATCAGCTTGGAATCTGGCACAATAACCTGTTGCTGAGGTGCTAGAAACAAAAAAACAGCATTTCATGAAAACTACACACTCTGCCCAAAGTAACATCCAAGCCAGAATAACTTAGAAAGAACATCACCCAAACATCAGCTGAGCTTCATAACAAAAACAGCTACTGAGCAGTCTCTGATCTTATTTTTACTCTCAAGGCAATATACAACAGCAGCTGGCTATTTGGGCTTTACAAATCTTAATTTCAACGGCTTCAGTTGCCTATTCTGACCCTAGGTAAAGCAAGACTTAAAATATATTTCTGAAATTAAACATTATNCTGGTATCCGAGTTTTCCAAAAACATCAATGTTAACCATGACAGGGGTTAACTCTTAAAACACACTTAAGCAAGGACTGTTGCAAGATGAAGAATATGTTAACAGGATGCAACATTTAGCTTGAGTTAGGTCTCGCTAGCATAGCTGTTCGCATAAGCTCAGGATCTTCACTGTCTTTCTAATGTAGCAGAAGCAGATGAAATACGGTCAACCACCTGTTCCAAACAACAAAATAGTTTTGGTGTGCTAAAGGAAACAGATAGCTGAACTATGCAAACAATCTGCCAATCACCTAGAAAAGCAAAAGTGACCAAGTCTATGGAACAAACAGGTTGTCAGTGCTAATATCAGCAACAGCACACTGGAAAATGACAGAGCAATTTGAACAAACTAATCATTGATAAGGTATTCTCCACCCAGTCTTACAGCTAAGAACACTTAAAAATACTGGGGATAACTGAGAGTTTCTGGAAAAGATTCTGGGTCGGGAAGCCCCACACCCTTGCACCAAGACCTGAGGCCATCTCTCCAACTTTCAAGGAACCCAGGGGCAGCAAAAGGTGCTGCAGTAGGTGAACTTGCTTTGGCAGGGGGGGTGGACGAGATGATCTCTGAAGGTCCTTTCCAACCCCTACCACTCTGTGATTCTGTGAAAAGAGCCCAAGGAAATCTCGTGACCCTGTGCCAGGACCGCAGGAATCGCCATGACAATCATCCTGACCTCTCTCTAGGACTGCAGCAGGTCGTGCAAGGAAGTACTACACCATCTCCCCCATGGAACAGGGAAGTCAAGTAATTCATAAAACTGTGTGTCTGTGATTAAAGTGTTTTGATATTCTAAATTCACTTAGCCTCCACACTGCCATTTGGTCATAAGCCACAACACTGGGCAACAATAAACCAGTTTTAAGTGTATTGCTATAGGCAGGATCTCATTCTACCCTAAGGCACAAACGGGAGGACAGGGACCTCCATATTAGTGGAAGGAAACCTGGTCAGTAGAGTCACAGATATTCAGCTAAGGAGCCACTACAGGTCTTGGTGAATAGACTTTCCAGGCTCTGCTGACTGTAACTTGAGCTGAGACACCTGGATTACTTGAAGCCTCATGTATTTAGGGGTCTTAATCTCAAAATGAGTTTTATCCCAACAATCAAAACTGATTTATTTCCAGCCATAATACAGATAGTATTAGAAGAAGAAAACAAAACACCAAAAAAACACACCAAGGAAAAAAGCCCCAACAACAGATTCTTGTCACACTATTTCTCTCCTGTGGTTGGGTTTTTTGTTTTTTTTTTCAGGGGGGTGGAGGGGGAAATCAACTCATAGCTATCTTTTGTGCCTCTAACAACATAGATTCTGATCCATGAAATCTAATAAAAAGACTGAAGTCTGAGACTGACTACCCACAGATAAATATTTTAGGCCACAACTTTAATAGCACACTGGAAGCTCAACTCAAGCATTTCTCAGGTGGCAGATTTGTTTACACAGCATATATACAGTAAAATCCAGTAGTATTTATGTCAGTTTTCAAATGAAATTGTAATTAGTGAAAATGCTTTCCTTAAATTATTAATGGAGAATACACAAGACAATTATTACAAGAAACACTACTGTCACATCTAGCTAAAACATACCTTGAACATCCCCACCTAGACAGTGTGCAATCTTTTAAGACCACAAAAATACCCAGCCATTATGCTTTTCACTTGAAATTTGTTCTAACATGAAAAACCATCTCCTACATATACTCAGACTGTTATACAAGTATTTTTCACATCCTAGCATCCACTTATGTGGAACAGTAATACATTTTTTTAAATTAATTTGCTCCTAATGACCTTACTACCTCATGACTAAATTGTGAACTGCATACGTATATTGGCTTGAAATTACAGAGCTGCTAATGGATTTTTGACAGAATCTGAAAGGCATGTACTCTGAAAACATAAGTTATGTAGTAGAAGACCAAGAGAAGAACTCAGCCTTTTCAAAAATCTTCTCAAGAATGTGACTAACACAAATACGGAGATATTTCTCACCAAGACAGCTTTGTCGACCCATTAAATACAGGCAAGTAGAGACAAATTTTAACATAGAGACACAAAGTTATCCATCAGTTAAACACCTTGCCCTAGATTTAGAATATGCTAAGGAGTTGGTCTAACTTGAAAGTCTTTTGCCAGAGAGATTAGAGAGTAAGTCTGACCTTGCTGAGACGCTGGAATAAGGACCTGTTGTGGCTGAGACTGCTGCTGCACAGTCTGCTGCGGCTGAGGTTGTGTGTGATGGTGGTGGTGATGATGCTGCTGTTGCTGCTGCTGTTGTTGCTGCTGTTGCACCTGCAACAAAAGCTGCTGCTCTTCTGAATGGAAGCCATCTACAGCCTTGGACTGCATCAGCTTGTTCTCCCACAGCTAGTTTGGAAAAGGAAAGAGAAATCTCTGCGTATGACTTTTACTCAACAGGACTTGTAACAATATAAAGACAGTATCCAAAATTAAATTTGTTTTCACTGTTTACCTTGTGCAGTCTACTTAGCCAAAAAGCCCTTAGGCAAATACAGACTTGAAGAGATAACTCCACAGAAGTAATGTTTTAAGATGAGGAATTAAATATCCCTTAGAATTGCCAGTCCAAGCTTAGGCTTTAAGATTCGTTCTTTCTTCCAAGTGTGGAAGACTCATAACAACCCTAATAGAAGCATGAACAGAGATAAACTGGTAACTTTAAATGAGCCTTCAAGATTTCACTTATCTACTTTCTTTCTTTCTTACCTCTTTAATCACAAAAATAATTCTTTATTACAGCTTTCCCCAAGCCATTTCTTCTTGGAACTCCTCAATAGTAGTTGCTTGAAGACTACTGCCTTATAACACACTTCAACAGGAACTACCAGTACACCTAAGATAATCTCTCTTTACAAGCATTTATACAATTTCTACAATATCAAATTCAGCTTCTCCAGCCCTTCAGTTCTTGATGTCAGCTGACACGTCTCCCAAGAAAAGCCACAGATGCAAAAAAAAACAGCTCTTGCAAAAAGACAGCAACGCCAAGTATTTCGTAATACATCAGAGTCAAAAAGACTACATGCACCCAGGACTCCTGATTTCAAATCCTGCTCAGGGCCCCCTAAGTCTTCCTCTTCAAGACTTCGTTTTTCTTCTCGTCTCTTTCCTCATTCAGTCTTCTCTGACATCATTTGCAGAACACATCTGTCACATGAACATCCAGGTGCTTTTCTTCTAGCACTCACTCCGTTTCCACCGAGCCAGGTCACAGTTTCATGGAAAAAAAGTCTTCACCTGTTTCTGTCTAGCCAAACTCAAAATTCCTTTCTCACTCCATCCATTTTTTTAACACTTCAAATATACTGAGAGTGCGGGATGTCCTGCTTTGTGAAGAAGTCCGTACTCAACAGCTGAGATAAGCAGGCACCTACTTTCCCAGTTCCCTTTATTTCTCCCCCCCGCCCCCGACTTTTCTCTTTCCTTTTGAAGGGCTTCTTTTACTCAGGAAGGATTTGAAGAAAGCCATAGGAAACCCATTAGAGCTCAGGTCAACATCCTGCGTTTCTTTTGGACCCCTGGTGACAGTTCAAACCTACTGTATGTAAAACAATCCTGAATCTGAGAGCTTCAGAAAAGTGGGATGCACACAGTACAATTTATTACGTATCACCCCCTAAAAACAATACTTCTGCGAACTACAAACCATACATGCAAAAATCTGACAATGTAACTCCTCTTCTTCAGAAAGACAAACATGAAGCAGAGCAGGCATTTTATTTTTCCTGCAGAGAAACCTTAAGAATTGTCTGCCTCTAAAATAAACCTATTCTCTCCTTTATTTTTAAAGATACAATGTGTCGGGGACTGAAATAACAGGGTGAATTTGGATGCCCGCTGTTATGTCCAGTCTGACATGCCAGATTAGGGAAAGTAAACAAGGTGAGCAGATCTCTCTATACAGCAGTGTAATTCAAATGATATGGGGCTACAGATATGCAAAATACTACAATGCCTAGCTAACTAAAAACTATTATTTTTACTGTGTACAACAGTAAGCAGATCTGAAAACCAATTGCTATTAAAAAAATCTTTTAAGTTGCGACTTACTGTTTTGAGTTCCATAAGAACTTGTTCATCCACTCCTTCATCCAGAAAAACTTCTCTGACATCATTGATGACATCTTCAATTACAGACCTGTACAATTTAGGCTTTAAAAAAAAAAGTAACTAGTCAGCGTTGTTTTGAAAGAAATTTATCACTCTAACATGAAAATAAGACTTTCCCCAACAAAAAAAACCTCTGAAAACTGCATTACAGAATACACTGCATGTTTCCAAGTGACTAAAATATCCAAGGAGGTATAAATCAAGAACAGCTCAAACAAGGTGAAAAGGGAAGGGGCTGTTCGCTGTCTTCTGTGACGTAACTACAGCACAAGAGTTTTCAAGCCACGAGGAGTGTAATTCAAAATGGAGAAAAGGAGAATGTTTTCCATTCAGTAAATTTGTTTCCTGCTTGCCAATGTACATACTGAATATGCAAAAATATTTGAATGTGTGCAAAATATTCACGTCAAATAATGTTAAAAGTTCAAAAGTATATTAGATAAATACAGAGAAAAGAAACTTATTTGTGCTTGCTAGTTCAACAGGAGCCAGATATAGCTCAGAATGATCTCGAGCTGAAAAACACTGAAGGCTCAGAAAACTGGAAGTATTCACGTGGATGTCCTGTTCTTCCTTACACATCTGTTTACAGAAACCATAAGACGACCGGCTATTAGGCTAGCCAGACTTCTGTTTTCAATCAGTACTTATGTTTTTACATAAGAAATTTTTCAGGGGGAAATACTACAAATACATTATTATTCTATTATGCTGATTTCATGCCTAAACTGCCAATAATAAAGTGAACCGTCAATTCACTTTAGGCTGCCAAAAGAAGTTGTGGAGTCTAAGTCCCTGGAGATACTGGAAAGCTGTCTGGATATGATCCTGGGCAACCGGCTCTCGGTGGCCCTGCTTGTGCAGGGGGCTTGCAAGATGACCTCCGGAGGTCCCTTCCAACCTGAACCATTTTGTCAATTTTAAAATGCAGGTACAATTTTAAAAAGGGAATATAAATACTTAATCTTATCAATTAAAGCACAAAATTTAATTCATAGGACCACAGGGTAACTGCACTATGCACATGCTGTACCTTTTAAACAGCACAGCTTGGACCTCTCTATATACATGTGAACCTCAATGGTACTTTGGTTGGTTTTAAATATCTGTGCTACCTAATTACAAGGTAGCACTACAAGCTCTACATTAGGGTTGATCAATCTGCAGCCTGTGAACCATATATGCTTCACTGACTGAGGCTGTTCCTTGATCTGGGGTAGACCTATTTTAAACCAATCTGAAAGTAGCTACAACTTTCTGTAAGTCCTCTACCCATTCCATAACTTCCTTAAGCAGTAAATCCCAAATGACACCACACACATCAGGTACGTTGAATATATGCAAAACAATCCTTCTGTACTCGTGAGGGCTGTGACTCCAATACACATGCAGAAAACCTGCACCAAGCACATGCCGTTAGTCCAGCAGTGCTGGAACTACACAAATCTACTGCACACACTTGAAACACTTCTTTTATGCCTAAGCAGTTGCTTAATGCATCCCAGAAGTGTTGAATTTGTTAGATATGCTGCAGATTACATTGCACACGTTACAGAATTGTTATGCCTATGTTACAGAATAATGGGGGGGGGGGGGGNAGGGGGGGGGGGGGGGATAGCAGCACATGATTTACTAGTCCAGGAAAAAGATGAGTGGCCAATAAGAAATTGAGTATCTTTGCTTTTAAATGTTTAAAACAAACAAACAAACAACAACCTAAAACTTAAGAGGAGAAAAGAACGTATTTGGAAGCCTGGAACTAAGAACTAAGCAGTCTGGTAGCTGCTTAGTGCATTATGCGCTTACTGTTTACAAAAAACTCTGCATTGCGGCATACTCAAGTGATTTTCTTACCAAAAAAAACAACCAACCCAAAAAAAAAAGGGGGGGGGGGGGNGGGGGGGGAAGAACAGCAAAAAAGTCCCCAGCATAAAAGCCAACATACTACCCTGTTATTGACCACACATCATTGTTTTGGCAAATGGCATGCTATCAGCACCTTATTTTTTCTTCAGTTTACATTTCATCAGTTTGCAATTTTTCAGCTTTAAACCATGCTGCTGCAAATAAAGCAGCTAAAATGTTAGAATTCACCCTTTAGTTACTTGCCTCTCAAAAAAAAAAAAAATATGGCCTCAAATAACAGGGTAAGTTTGCCATCCTTGAAAACTACGTTTACAGCACCTATATCCAAAACTTAACTTCTCCAAAAGAAACAAAACATACCAGACTACTTCCAGATTTTTTTCTTTCAAAACAATACTGCATGCTCACATACCCAGGCTTCAAGTTCAGCATTAACTGTGCTTAGAGAGACATTTGAAACAGACTTTCAAAACCAGAGTACTTTTGAGTCCTAGTATTTTAAATCTGTGTAGTGAGTAACTTAGAAATACCAAGCATCATTAACAGGATTATTTTCCCACTTAGATTTAATTCATAGCAGATGCAAAAAGACATTCTACTTAATAACATTAAGCCCTATTATTTCTATAATTAAACAAATTGCATAAAGCTTATACAATTCAACTAGCACAGAAATGCTACCTAACCTATCCCGTATATTGTTCCTTATTGTATTAAAAGCATCTGTTTCTTAATGCCAAAACCACATTCTGCAAATAAACATACTTAACCTCAGGCATGTGAGTTACTTTACTAAAGTCAAGAGAAATAACTCTCTGTCTGAAATGACAATAAAAATTCCTGCAGGATGAAGACTGCATTTTCTCCTTAAATCCTCCTCTCCTTCAATCATCTATTAGGTCCACTTTTCTAATAAAAGAGATTTTACACTAACAGGCCCTAAGAATTTCCACCAGCAGTTACTGCCTCCTATCTCCGCAGTCAGGCATTTTTGCAAGGTTTATTTATGAAGCTTCCTCAGTCTATAAAGCCCTAGGAAAAAAATATCAACATTCAGATCCAACAAACTGACCCTACAGTCTGCTTGGGAATGTTTCCTTTTTTCCCTGTCTAGCAAGGGAAAAAAATAAATTCAAAGAGCAGGATACTGGTTTCTAGTGTCCATCATTAGTCCAGCAAGAGACCAGAGAGGCAGGTTAGGAGCACAGATGTTCACTCTGCCATTGACACAGCATCCTTCTGCACAACTTCCAAGAGCCCAAGCAAGCGGCTAAGCCCCCCAAAAGGCAACGGCACCACAGGGGTGCAGTCAGCCAAGTGCAATGCAGGTTAACGGATCCACAGGCAGTTTGTACGGGCATGTATCTCTCTGCATGAGCCACACAGCGCACTGGATCTAAAGACGGGTCAGAATTTTTGGACGCTGTTCTAATCACTCAGTGTCGTGATGTATGATAGACTCATGGCTGTATGATTTAGAAGGGAACAGAGAAGAAAATAGCTGCAAGCTTATAATGAAACAGTGATTTTACCTATGCATGTTTACATACTACTCAGAAAACTCCTGAACAGTTGAAAACATTCTCTTATGTACACTCCTACTGAACATGCAGCCCAGGTGGATGCAATGCCTTCAAGAGCCACCCATAGTGGAATTTTGAAGAATTTCACACAACATTCTTTTCCTAACTCAACAGAGGCAAATCCAGCAAGTAAAATTACAAAACAGCCTTAAGCCCTGTCTTTAAAAGGAAGTACACTGTATTGTTTTAGATACACACTAAGTTGGCTTTAAACATTATATATATGACATTCAAGCTGTTTATACAAACCACCTAAGACTTTAGAGTTGAATGACAAAATTATTTTCATACAGTGCAAACTCAAAAAATAAACATGGGAATACAATTACTGAACAAATCTAAAGATGGGACAGCAGGTGAGTTAAGCTTTCCAATAAATTTCTGCATTCAGTCAGAGAAAGCAATGAGAACATAATGGAAACTTTAAAGATTGCTATTAAAATAATCATGCTTTCATCTGGTTTATATTAAAGTGCCTCCCTCATAAAGAGTACATTGCTGTAAACTTCAAGCTCTTTTAAGAGCAAAATACTCAAATCACTCTTCAATAAACACTATTCCAAACACTTACTATAGATTAAAGACAACAATTAAAATTCCTGATTTATTAGATACAACCACAAACACATAGAAAAGATTTGCAATCTAGTACTTCCCCCTCTGGGAACATAAGGAAACGATTATATTTCACTTTCTCTGTGCATCTTGTAAAGAAAACTCTGAGTATGGTGAGACTGCTACACATGCACATGCACTCCAAATCCAAGGAGCAACCAGCATGCTATTTTAAGAAATGCCACATGCCTTTGGGGGCTTACACTTCCTACATTCCTTCAGTTTCAAGGGTACAAAGAAATGCATCTCTCTGTAATTATTATCACAACACTCGGGATTTCAGCAGTTTGGCTTTCCAATAACCAACACATTATGAAGAGATATACCATGGCACACTTTGTGCATTTGACAGTAGTTTGTTCCTGCTTGCTTCTGCCGGTATCCCTGAAATGTCGCTAATCTTTCTCCTGTCTGTGCAGTTACAGTTGGAAGCTAGCTATGTGGCAGCGACAAGAGCACACTGTAAAGGTAACTAGTTTTTGTCACTATTACATCAAAGATGCACATAAAAAGAAGTAACAAATTATCTACATTGTAAGCATTAAAATTAGAGCTTTTTTATGTTGTTGTGGACTCTTACACATAAATCACCTTTGCCACCTACAAAATCTTACACTGCATGTAACTGTTAAGGTCATATTTTTTCTTTATCAGGAAGAACAGATTTCTAGCAATTCAGATTTGATCGGATGCTGACGGGATACTATTGACACATTAGGCTCAAAGTCTAGCTTCCTAAAGTTACCATCTCGTTGCAGTATTTCAAAACGTTACTATTCATCTTTGGTAACCCTAGGGTAAGCAGCTATTGAAGGAGACACAAATTTGACAACGTTGACTACACGCTATTGCCAGGTTTCACTACTTTATCGAAAATTAGCCTAAAGCATACCTATTTGAAGCAGGCTCATTTTAACCTTGGCTTTTGCTATCCCAAACACAACGTTCAAAGACAGACACCTTCCAAGAGAACTTTACAGAAGTTGCGCCAGTACAGAAATGCAGCCGAGAGAAAGTAAGTCTCAGTAAATTGTTGAATCCAAGATATTTACAAGTACTCTGGAAATCATTCAATATATATATATACTGCTATTCAGTACTAACTTGGTCAAAAAAGAGAAGCAAAACCTCTAATTTACTATACAGAAATAGACCTTTTCCTTGCAATCAAAAAATAAAGCCAGAAGTTTATAAACAGAAGGACAACTAACAGATTCAGATCACACATATTTGACACGCGTCCTACTGAGTAACTGCCCCCCATGTAATGGGCTGACTACTTTCCTAAAATTTTCTGATACAAAACTAGACAAAATATCAAAGCAATGACACTACTTTGCAATTGCACGACCCTAGCTCACAGGCAGGTCTGTAAAATTTCAGATTTGGAAAGGAAAACTAGGATGCTTCACATTTGCTTTTGTATAATGTTTTGCAGTATACCAAATACTGCAATTAAACCAAATATTAGTGAAAATTCTAAAACCTTTGCTCTGCTTGGACTGTAATAAAATATTTGTACACCTGTCGGCTTTAGTCACCAGAAACGCACAGAAATGCATGGAGTAGTATCTGCGGCCCACGACCCATGGACAAAACTTCAACACCGACAATACTTTTAGGGCAACAGCTGTAGTCAGACCTTGGCAAAGCGCCATACAGTAAGTACCACATCTCTCCTTGACGTCCTGGCTAAGGGGCCGTTTAAACTCTTACTTTCCCCACCGAGCAGAAAAATTACTTCGAAGAGCTTAGGGGAGGCGCAGGGATGATGCGCTAGCTCGATGCTAGGGACAATTTAAANAAAAAAAAAAAAAAAAAAGGGGGGGGGGGGGAAGTAAAGGAAGGGTAAAAAAAAAGGTAAACCGTCCCAAATACAGGAGGGGATGAAAACTGTCTTTGTGCGATGCTTAACAGCAGGGAAAGTCCATTTACACCGGCTAAGAGCCGCCCCCGCCGGAGCCGGCAGAAGGAATCACCGGAGCTCCGCAGGCCGGTGGCGGCGGGGCCGGTCGGCGCGCAGGGAAGGGACGGGAAAGAAGGGACGGGAAGGGAAATCCGGCGAAAGCCCGGCCGGCATCGCAGGGAGAAAGCCGAGCCGCGCCGGCAGCCTCCCCGGCGGAGGCATGCACCTCCCCGCCCGCGCTCGGCGGCTCGCTCCCTATTTAAAGGCTGATGTGGTGTTTAAATGGAGAGGCGGTGACGTGGGGCTGGAAAGCACCTTCCCATCCGAGCAGAGTCTATATTAGAGAGCGGCAATAGCTCTATATAAACAGGGCAGCCACAGGGAGGAGGAACACAAGGAGCGGGGAGGCAGAAAGGCAGGGGGAAGCCATGATGGATCTGAGAGCCACAAACAAGGGGGCCGAGCCCGCCGCCGGGACGCCGGGTTTGTCTCCTCCAGCGCTTCGGGGCGGGGGGTCGCGGCCGGGGGGGGCGCGCAAAGGGGGAGCGGAGCGGAGAGGAGAGAGCGGCGGCCGAGGGGGGGCCCGGCGGCCGCGCAGGTTTGTGTGACTGCTTGTTGCAAACCTCTGTGAGTACAAGTGCAGCAGCGAGCCACCCGCCAAGGTGCAGAAAGCACGAGAAGGGAACGGGGGGAGAGGGTCGGGGTTTTGGGGGTTTGGTTTTTTTTTTTCCTTTTTTTTTTTTTTAAATAAATACTGCCTCGCTCGCCGGAGAGGAGTGGAGGGCTCTCGCCCGGCGTAGCCGACCCGGCTGGGTTGGGAGAAGTGCTTTTCAACCATCGTCTCCTTCTTATAAAAGCAACATAAAATGGCTCCAGCGGAGCCCGGGCGGGCTTCGCCACCGCCGACACCGCAAAACCGAAACCTGGCTCGGGCGCCCGCTTCCCCTCGCCCCAGGACGGCGGCGGGGCGGGGGGCGGCGGCGCCCGCGCTCCCCCGCCGCTCGCCCCTTCCCCGGGCGGCTCCCTCCTCCTCCGGCGCCCCCCCCGCCCGCCAGCCCTTCCCCTCCCCGCCGGACCCCCGGCCCACGGGCGGCGGCGCGGCCCCGGCCTCCCCCGCGGGGCTCCGCCGCCCGCCCCGCCGCCCCCGGGCCGCCGCCCCGCTCTCACCCCCACTCCCCCACCCCCGCTCCCGCCGCCCCGCTCCCGCCGCCCCCGGCTCCGCTCTCTCGCCGGGCGCCACAAGTTGGCTCCCCGCCGCGGACGGGGGAGGGGGGAAGCTGCCCCGCGAACCCCACCCCAACCCCCCCACCCCGCCGCCCCTTCCCGCCGGCGGGGGAGGGGGCCGGGACCGCTCGAGGCGGGCGGCGGGAGGGAAGGGAGTGCGGGGGAGGGGGCGGCGGGCCCCGCCGGCCCCCTCCGCCCGCGCTGCCCCCGGGGCCCCCCTCGCCCCCCGACCCGGTCCTTACCACGGGGTTTGTGTTAGTCGAGCTCGCCATGTCCCGAGCCCCCCGGGACGCCCCCAACCGCGGGGGGGGGGAGTCGCCCCTAAAACAATAAACCTGCCCGGCTGCGTCCCCCCAGAGCCCGCGCCTTCCCAGCCCCGGCTCACGGGCGAGACCCCGCGGCCTGGCCCGGCCTCGTTCGCCGGCCCTGGGGCTGCAGCCGCCGCCGCCAGCCGCCCGCTCTGCCCGCTTCGCCCCTTTATATAGCGAGAGCCGAGCAGCTGCGCGAGCGGCCGGGGCGAGAGGGGGACGCGGGCGGGGGGGGGTGGTGGTGGTGGCGGCGAGGCACCGCGAGAGCTGCGCGCGAGACCGCGCCGGGCGCCGTCACGTGAGGCGCCCGCCCCACCCTCCCCCGCTCGCCGCCATGACACCTACCGAGGCGGAAGTGGGCCGCGCAGCCCGCGGGGAGGTGGTGGTGGCGGGGCCCTACCGAGGCGGAAGTCTGTGCGCCTCGCCGTCCGGCGGCGCCGGGGCTCCGCCCCTCCCCGCGCGTGACGCCATGGCGCCGGCGGGGCGGGCGGCGGCGCGAGGCCGTGGGGCTGAGGGCCGCCTGGGCCTGCCGGCGCCAGGCTGTCCCCGGGCAGGACACGGTGTCGCAGATGGGGCGGCAGCCTTGAAGGGGGAAGACCGTGAGGGGAGGTGTACCGAGGCGGCCCGTGGTGCCGGTGACGGCCGGCGCCGGGCTCGGGAGACACGAACGCACCTCAGCTCTGTGCCCGGGAGCTGCTTGCTCCGTGGCGATCGAGAGCTGCGGCCGCCTGATTCGGGGCAGAAGCGGCTCCTCCTGGCCCGCAGGAAGCGGGCCTTGAGCCCTGCCTGGCCCGGCGAGCGCTGGGGCCTCCCCTCGCAGCCGGTGAAACAAAGGCCCCACGGGCCTGGGGGCCGCTGCTGTAGGCCGCAGGCCCCGCAGCGCTTCTGGGCTCTGTGCCACCAGCCGGACTGGTAACCGAGACCGGAGGTGATCAGGAAGAGGGAGGCAGCAAAAATTAAGAAATTACTGATGTCCTCCATCAGGGTCTCGCTGTGGCCCACGGGTGCTCACTGATTTGCAGCACTACTGCTTTTAGCAGTTCCACGCAGAACTGGTGGCAATAGGCTCTCCCAGCTGTGCAAGAAGTTGTCAGAGCCCTGCCAGCTGGCTTAACTTACATTTTCCCCTCTTTATTGCCTTCTCTTCCTTTTCCATTCTCCTTCTTTATCCCCTTTCTCTATGGCAACCCCTGAGACGCACAAAATACAGGAAAATCTCAACCATGAGTATTGTTCCATCAAAGTTAACGTCACCGCTAGCGCTCAGTCCTTAGCACAACTTCTGAACCCCACTCATCCCTTAGATCTCCGCCAGTAAGTCACCTGTGTAAGTCCCACTCAAGAATAAGTGAAAAATAACATTGAATTCTGACTCAGCATACACAAGGCGCAGCAGGTTATGTGTCTTCAGTAAACACCGTGGTGCAGACTACATTTGTTACATTACCTTCAGCCTGAAGTCCTACCTATTAAACAGTTTGAGTAACAAGTTCAGGAACTCCTGTCTGGTATCTTTTGATGGGAAGGATTTTATTAGTGGGTACAGGAGACCCTCCCCTCCCATTCTTCAAAATTCTTCGTTTCTACAGTAATGAACACCTTCCCTTCTGGAGTGCAGACTGTGTATAGGGACATGACTGGGTTACAGTGGGCCAGCTGATGAAGCCACTGTTCGCTGTGAATACTGCTGGAGCCCTGGCTAAACTATAGCGTAGTTTACAAAATTTCACCATTCTCAGCTGTCAAACTCCAGCTTTTTGCTGGAGTTGTCCACCTGCATAGCACAGGCAACAGGAGTGAAGGTGGTCTGCCCCCTCAGAAGCCATAATTCATGGTCCAATGAATGAACTACAGGGACTGATTGATTGCTAGTGTTATTTGACTTCCAATGCCTCTGATAAGAAGGTAGTCATCTCTTGCAGAGAGTTTGTACTTCACTGTGAAGTGAAACTGCTGAAGCGACTGGCATACTACCAAGAAGGAATCAGATTGCCATTCACACTCTTCCTCTTTTTGACACGAGGCGCTTGGATAGCTACAGTTTCCTTCTTTCCTGGACCCCCCTCCCTATTTTTCAGAGTGGCTTACCGAATAATTACAAAATTTAACATATGGGCATGATAGCAGTGATGGCTCAGTCTGATATCATGCTCCTTTCTGTAGTTTGGCAGACTGTCTTCCCGGAAGGTAAGACCTGTGTGCGTAGCCCTGTCACAGTTTCCCAGGCACCAATATCAAGTTGTGGTGCAGCAGTGCAAACCCCCTGAGTGCCTCTAAAGGATATTGTTGTGAACAAAATCAAGCCCTCGTGAGAAATGCCCCATTGAGTCAGACTAATGGTCCATCTAATTCATGGCAATTCAGCTGCTGCCTGGGGAGAGCAAGCGAGTTAGCTGCTTGCTGAACGCTGTTCACCTTGTTTTTGCCCAGCGTCACAGTTGCGTGCTGTATCGATGCTAGGGGATTCTACTTCATGCTGCATTTTGTTAGACTGGAATAACCTATATGTTTATGTATAGTGCAGTAGCAACACTAGTAATCTGGATAGCATCAGTAGGTGTAAGTGACGTAACAGCATTACTTTTATAGTTAACCGTATTTATCTGCCACCATTCTCTTTTGGTCAGGCATGAATCTCATGAAATTTGTGTGTTATCCTGTCTGTCTTCTTTCTCCCTAAGGTTCTACCAGTGACAACTCAGGGTGGCTTCGCCAGGTTTAGCAATAATGTCAGCTTTACTCTTGGCTGGACACTCCTGTTTTAGCCATTGTACTCTCTAGGCTTGAACCCCACAGTGATGATGGACATCATACCTAGAGCAAAGATGATGACATTTGGGTAAACTTTCTCCTTCACTACAAAAGTTGTGCCCAATATGGGGTAGTGTAGGGAAAAGCACATTTGTGCGTAAGATCAAAAACTGATCCTTGGGTGTCCTAGAGGAGGAAATAAAATAAGAAAGTTCCCACTGAGTCCTAGGCATGATCATCTTTCTTTTTCTACCAAATGTTTGAGACAAAGACAAACAAATAGTCTTTTATAGCCAGCATTCAGAGGCACGCAGTCTACATCGAGTGCACTGGATGATTCTGTCCTGTTAGTACCAGAAGCATCCCCTGCTTCTCCTCAGCAGAGCAAGTGATTCACTACTGCAACAGTAGCTGCTAAGTCAATATAAAGGGTCTAGGATATGGAGATGTTTTTAGTCCATCAGGGAACTACACCTTTTAGAAGAGAGATCTCTGAACTTGTGAGTAGGAAGCTGGGGTGGGGAAAGGAAGAAATGAATTTTCTTCAGTATGATTTTTGGGTTGATTGCACTTCCGTTCTAAAGTTCTTAGCAAGTACTAATGCGTTGTTCTTCACAGCGTATCTTTTAAGAAGGTATTCTGCAAAGGGATAACTGATGGTATAAGTATTTGCTAATGGGGGGAGGGATGGGACACATTTGAATCTAAAACCTCAAAGGTGCTAAGTACCTGTGATTGCCACTGAAAGCCACCAGCTAGCAATTCAGCTGAAAATGAGAACCACAAAATCTTGATGCTAAGTCAAATCACATTAAAATTAAGTTGTGATCTTCAGGTTTTATTTGTGGGTGGTTGTTTTTTTGTTGGTTTTTTTTGTGTGTTTTGTTTTGTTNTTTTTGTTATGGAGGTTTCTTAGCTCATCTGAAAATGGTAAAAAAATATCTGAAGCTACTCTTCTGCCTCCCAAAAGCAGACCATGCCTGATCTACATCTGGAGAAAGCAGTACCTAATCAGCGTCAGCATGCTCTCATTTTTCTTTGAAAACATTTCTGATCATACAGCAAAGCATAGAGTACCTAGTATGAGGCATTGCTGACACAGTGGTTTATAATTTCTTCAGAAAAGCTTAAGTATGATCGTGTCAACTGGTTCACCCCCCTCCCTGTCTCCCCTGGGGGGGGAGGGCGGTGATTAAGCAAGGAAAACAAAAGTTTGTCTTAACTATATTCCAGGACTGCAAATCTTAACATAACAGAATGAGGGTGGAAGCCTACAGAGGGTGGTAGCCTGGGAGGAATACAGAGAAATTGTCTGAGCAGCCAGGTTAGGAAGCTAAAGCCCTGATAGAATTAAATCTGGCCAGGGGCATCAAGG
>RSEF01000005.1:44537491-44563660 GCA_003993805.1 Himantopus leucocephalus | reverse complement strand
TCTTTACGGTCCCTTCCAACCTAAAGCATTCTATGATTCTATGTCAGATTTTGCAAAACTATTTCTTTTCTAGGACGACTTGTGCCTCCTGTGCTTAGGGAATTGCCTTTCCTTAGCCTCCCTCAGCCCATCCCTCCAAAAATCACTTCACACTGCTGCACCATGGTCTTTGTAACAGCTGTTTCTAGTAAATGATCAGTTACAGCTGGAGGAGACAACAAGCTCTTTTCTAGGCTGTTGCTGTGTGCTGCGTTTATTTACACCTTAGCAGAGGTTTCTGCCATCATAAATTTGTGGATTGGAGATTGTTTCTTTCACGTCTCTGGTTGACAAAACTATGCTTAGTTCGTAAAGGCAAAACTTAATTGAGACACTGACCCCGTCGTTCCCACGACCCCCAAGCATTCAGTGATAATGAGGATTTCAGGCATTTGTACTTCCTTCCCATACCACTGTGTACTCCTTCCGTCCCTGTGCCACCACGCTCTGCTTTTGCAGTTGTGCCAGTTCCTTGCTGTGCCATTTTTATTTTTTTTTTTTCCTCCTGTGCTGGCTAATTTTTAACCTGGATCAGTTTCCTGGTCTGGTTCATAGGGCAGCCCCACAAAAGACGTGTTAGTGCGACTGAAAGAGCTGACAGGAGTAGAAATAAGTGACCAGAGGAGGAAATGCTTCAAAACAACATTGTTGCCAAATGCTTTGTCATGTAGAAAAGTCTCCAGGCTTCCATTTATTGAAGAAGAATTGGCCATTACTAAAACGCGCACCCCGCTTGCTGTAAGCAAGCTCTAACTCTTGTAGTGGGAAGATTATTGGTCTTAGGGCAGAGACCACCCCTTTATTTTTTGCATGTGTATATACGTTTGACCTAATGCTTAGGTCTCTACAAACTGAATGAATCATAATTTGAATACAGAGTACTGAGTCTTAAATAGCTAAAAAAAGCCCCTAAAATTCTGAAGGTAGAGCTTCTCTGCAAGGGCGAGCTAGAGAGTTACATACTCTGTCAGTACTACCTTGCTTAAGGGCTTTTTAAGTAGTAACATTAATCGTTGGGACCGCGACTGTTATGAGTTGCAGCTACTCAACTGTGATGAGCTTCTGACAACAGCCAAAATATTGCTGGCTCTGATCCACAAAGCCAAGCAACAAAGAAGTCAGATAACAAAAAATATGCACTTAAAATACCAATTAGTCTCCGTACACACGATGTCCTACATCACCGATCTAAAGCAAAGCTTTATGCAGCATGCTGATAAATGTTTCTACTGATTACCGCCATATAATCCAGCCAGCGGCTATGATGTGCGGAGGTCCACAGCAAAACTGAATTCACTTCAGCAAAGTTATTCCCGATTTATACAGGCACCGGAGCGTGAAATATTCATAGAGAAAAATTTGCACAGAATGATCTATAGTGTACCTTCGCAAAGCTGACATACCTCAGGCTCCACTTGGTGACTGAGGATAAAGTAGTCGCCCTAGAGCGTGCCAGAATACAAATACGCAGCGTGTAACTATGGCATGGTGCTGGTCTGTGTGCGTGATAACCCCATGATAATCCTTTGGGAGCCCGTGTGCGTGTTTGCGTAGCCTCAGCCTCAGCTTGCCTCCCACCGCCAGCAGGGTGGGAGGCTGCACATGGGCAGCCACCGTCAAGCAGAGACCTGCTGTGGTGTGTTCTACTCAGCGGTTTGTCTCGCCACCACACATTCATGTGTCCGTGAACTAAAAATGCTTTTGTGCAAAGCAGGTTTGCTCCACTTCGGCTGCTCGCTGCCTCCCGCTTAGTGTGTCTATTCGTCTGCGCCCAAGTGAGTGGCCTTGCAAACCACGCAAGCTTCTGACTTGCTGAGGATCACGTAGAGCTGCTTTAAGGGCAAAGAGGCTACAGCTTTCATGGAAAAAACATGGGTGTGCCTTACACTTTACAGCCTATTCAGAGGTGCTCATATGTCCCCTCTGGGACCCAGCATGAGAGGCATCAGACAGACAAGAAGACTCTTTGCTTTTGTTTTGTTTTGTTCCCCCCCCAGATGACTCCTAGGGTTGTTTTTCACAGGACTGGGTGGAATTTGCAGGAAACAACTCCAGTTCAGTTTTGGCTGTGTTCAGCCTTCCCACTGACGAACGGAATGGTGAACATGAACTCAGTTGTGGCCAACCTATGGCTTATGAGCAGTTAATGTGCAGTTCCCATGCTGAGGCTAATTACCTAACTGGCAAAGCTGTGCAAGTGTGAGGACTGCTGGGCAATCGGAGTCCCTGGCTTTGAGAGAAAGGAAAACAGCAGGAACAAGCCAGCCCAGCTCATCCTGTAATGGAGCTGTAGGACCCTAGGCATTTATTGCCATTTCTAACCTGTGACCCATTTCCAGAGCTCCTCTCTGCTTGAATCTTCATGCTGAATGATGTGCTAGCTGGGGGTCCTGAGTATACCAAGATTTTGACAGCTGCAAACATGTAAAAAAATGTGAAGCTGCACTTATAGACGGGAGCTCACGTTTTCCTTCAGCTGCTTGTTCCTACTCCCTGCCTTGCTGCTTTGGATGAAAGGTTGTTTTTCCATCTTAAGCATCATCTTCCACTACACATCTTCCTAGATTTGCAACATGACCTGCTGTCATCAGCCATCTCACTTCTCCCACAGACTGACTCTAGGCAGATTAGTAGTCAGCACGTCTGTGTGTCTGTTGAAAGAAAACATTTCTAGCGAGGCATCCCATCGCACCCCCTATACCTGCAATTTTGCTTGCACTCTGTTTTACGGTATGGACAGAGCACCTGATGAGCAGAAAACAGCATTTCTAGTTTATAGAGTTCTCAGACAGCTGCATTTGTTCTGGAAGGACTGATCCATTCTTTGACCCGTCTGGCCAGATGCAGACGCAGTATTAGCTGGTNGCTCTGACCCATCTGGCCAGATGCAGACGCAGTATTAGCGGGTATAGGGTGAGGGCCCAACACTGCCTTTATTGGATGTGGTCTGTAGGCACCAGGGATGATTTTTCCCAAGAAGTTCTAGCTGTTGCTGCCGCCAGCCCCTGGCAGAGGCTGTACGGGGCTGGGCGCAGCTCCCGTCAATGTTTTCACTGGCCAGCTGCCAAGGAGGTGCTGATGGGTATCATCTAACGTGAAGCAGATGAGAGTACCCTCAAAGCCAAAGTGATGATATCTCTATCCACATCACCCGGACAGTTACATAAATGTACGAGTGGTCAAAGCGAGTCCCTTGCCCAGCTGCCAAAGCCAGCTGAAATTGGAGCTGAAGCTGGAGGATGCGACCAAGTAACAGTGGCGCAGAACTAGAGAGTCACTTTCTTTTAGACCTAACAAAGCAAGAAGACCAGCAGTAGTGTTTAAGCTGTGCAGTTTACTCTCTTTCCATTACTGTAGACCTCTGCTACAAATTTCCAGGTCCCTCCTGCCCAGTTTCCAGCTAGGGCTTTCAAGACACAATTCAAAAGTCTTTCTGAATGTTGTGGCAGCCAATGTGCTATAATTGGTATCAGTGTAAATTGCTAAGGAATGAAGAATACAAGGGCACAGAGCAGAGACACTCAAGGTAAACCACACTACAAATGCTGCAAGTCTGCTAAGGACCTTGAAAGGAGATGTTCTTCTGGGTTAGGGAAACAATGGAGGGACATTAGACCTGCATTCAGCTGGGGCTCTATCATTCCAAGGCAGTGATTTAAGGCTATCTTAGCTTTCTTATCGTCTGAGAGGTACAGTCTTTTATTTCAGTTAACTCTTCAGATAGCTTAATTTAATGTTTTTTAATTGTAATGTTTTTTTAATGTTTGAAAAGGACTATGTGATATTTAAATGGAAGGTGATAGGAACGGACAAAGTGATATCCTAAAATGGATAGGCCGTGAGTTTTTGCACTACTTGAAAATATCGCATCACCTGGAATGTACCTTAAAAACACCTACGTGCTAGGTGGAGCACGTACATTTGGCTGACTTGAATCTCAACATTCAGAATCAATTACAAAATGTAACCAGCATGAATTACCACTGATCTTATCAAACAAGTTCAGTAGTTCCCACATGAAAGTGAAAAAGAATCTCTCCCTTAGGTAGAAAATTTTTGTATGGGAGATTCCCAACATATTGGGGCTTTTCTAGCAAACTTGAGGAGGAGGCTTATATCGGGAAGGTAACTATCATGAACCCTGTGGGTGCACTGTAAATGTTTCTTTTTCAAGTCGAAAGTAAAAGATGCAGCCACAAGAGGGAGGCAGAGCGCCTATGCTGGTATGGTAACCCCATCAGAAAACATAATAAATCAGGGAAATATGTTTTCAAAATTCCCCTCTATGTGCTAAAACTGCCCAGTAGCAGTCTCATTGAGAGCAATGACTGTTGGCCATAACTTCTATAAAAGTAGGTTCATAATGCATAGTAAATGTTAAACGATTAATGGAAGCTGAAAATTATTAACTAGTACATCTTTTTGTTAGTAAATAACAAAATAATTACTTGAGAATAGATTGAAACTGATTTTCCTGTGCTTTTTGTGGGTGCTGGGAAGGAAGACTGTCCCCATGCTGCAGGGGATTTATTTCAAAGGCATATTTTTGTATTCTTGCCAGGCTCTAATACAGATGGATCATTTTGTTTCAGGAAGGAGACTTTTTATAACAAATTACTGCTTAGAAAATACAGCACAAGGATGTATTTAAACACGTCTATTTCCGTAGCACCTCTGCAAACAGATAGGGCAATATCCTCAAATGGTGCTGTTACTTATCCTGTAAAGTACTTCCACCGAGCAGAAGGCTGCCCTGGTTCAGTGAGCTCAGCAGAGAGAGAAATTTGTCTGGAGGGAGAGGGCAGGTCTGGTGTCCAGTTCCTGCTCCAAGGACTATCTCCGTAATTTACTCAACATCATTGCAGAAACTGCAGTCAAGGAGTGACAAACCTGGTCAGTACTCTAAACCCTCAAAGTCTTCAGTCCCTCTTTTCAGTCTTGAACTCTCCCTACCTCTGTCCCGGCCCTCTAGGTACCCTCAAACAAGGAGGTGTAAGGAAGCCAAACCCCGTTCGCTTACCTGCCGTGCAGTGCTCTGACCGGTGAGCAGGTTTCTAGCACACAATGCTCATTCTGAGCCCGGCAGCAGGTTAGAATCCTCGAGAGAGGGAAGGCAGAACGCTTGGCTTGAAAACTTAAGCTGGACTTGGCTATATAACCGTCTAGGACTGCGGTAGTTTGAGGCACGCACGGGAGCAGTAGGTGTGTAGACATCTTTCATGCAAATTTATGAGAACTCTTGGGAATTTTGGTACTTCCAGAATGAGGCATGAGGGTTTACTGGCTAGAAGTAGTGGGCTTGGCTGCCCAGACTTGGACTTGGCCCCAGTGGTGTACCTCAGGGCGGTGGGGGGTGTCTTGTCTTTTAGAAGAGCGGCCAGAAAATAAGAAGGTCAGACTACTGTTCTTTCTGTCACACAATGCATGATTGTATCGGCTTATGCATGCCTATACAACACACNCTATGCATGCCTATGCAACACACACGCATGCTTTTGTTTTTTAAGACAGTAGTTAAAAGTTATCCTTTTACAGCATTTTCTGTTGGAGGTATTAAAAGTGCTTTATGAATGTATATGTAAACTGAATTTTGTGCCTGACTGTGCAGACAGGTAAGGACTACTTGGGTGAAAAGAGCACTCACCACCACTGAAAAATTAATTTGTCTGTTGTCCTTTTCTCAGCTGGACGTGGAATCAATTGAGGTAGTGTCGTGGTTTAGGCCTCAAACCAGGACAGGTAGTCAACTCTTACACCAACTGTAAACCAGTTGGTGAGATCCGACTGTTTTTCAGTATGTCAACAACGGGCCAAATCCTGCATGGGGTTCACAGTCCCAAAAAACAGTGAGACTTGTGTTTCATTGAGTCTGCCTGATGCAGCGGGTCAGTGGTCCAGGCAAAAACCTGGCAGCTTCCAATGACCACTAGGGAGCAACAGTCCCTTAGCTCCGGCAAACCCGGGGAACCTGAACACACAGCTAAGTGCCTTCTCTTTCCACTCTGCAGTTCACTTCTCTAGGTAGGACTCGTACCACAAACCGCAGCTTACCATGCAGAAACATCACTGTCAACTCACACTTTCATCATCCTGTGTCTTTTAGGTCCTCTGGCCCTGTACAATTTGAGAGCAGATTTTGACAATGTGCTTCAGTTCCAAATTCAATTCTATTTGATCACATAATATTCATACTAAATTTTTGCCTATTTTTTTTCCTTTGCTCCCAGGGTCAGCGTTTGTAGACTGGGATTCCCCAAGCCATGTTTTTTGCATAGTTCCTGTCTTGTCATGGGACTTCATGAGGTTTCAGCACATATTTTTCCCTGTTGAGGATGCAACTTCAGCATATGCTATTTTGCCACCCGCACTCCCCTGCTTGCTCCTCTTACGCCAACTGTCACTTCCCGACTGCCAGGGACATTTCTTCCTCCTGGGCAAAGGGTACCCGTAACAGCTTGGGGAGGAAAAAAAAAGGCCTGCTGACTGGCGCAGTGCAATTTAGGCAAGATTTTGATCAGGGACGGAGGATGCCGTAGTGATTCATGTCTTTTAGTTGAAAACTGTCTGCAGTTTTGTTTTTGTTTCTCTTGACCCGAAGCCAGTACTGTGCTACAGTTCTGCCTGCATCTGGGTGCTGACATGAGGTTTTCCCATTTTCCCATTTCATTCCTTTTTAATCTGAGTACTCTCTGTATTAATACAATTGCTGAACTGACCATGCCCTAACAAATTTCTTTGCTTCCACACAGAGTAGAGCTCTCCTCTTCTGTTCTGCATAAGGGAAACCTTTACAAAAGAGGCTCTTACCTTAGGACATTACTTTCAGCTGTATTCCTCCTGTATTTCACCCTGTATTCCTCCTATCCCTTCAGAAACTCTTTAGGCCAAACTGATTGCTCCCAGTTTATCCACAGCCCCTGGGGCAGTAGCAGCTGGGAGACTGCAGAAGGTCCCCAACCAAGGAAGGACCAGTCTGCCCCGTGAACCCCAGCATGTGTCTGCCACATGTTGTGGCACCCCAGTGCAGCTGCGGGCAGTGGTACAGTCACCCCTCTCCATCAGGCTTTGCGGTCCCACTATTCAGGGTTGAGAAAGACACCCTTCATAGCTGGTGTTTAAAACACTATTCCAACTACTTTTTTTTTTTTTTTTTTTAACCCCTTNTTTTAAATATGTGGCAGTTACTGTTAGGCTTCTAATACTGTCACCAAAAGGACATGAGTTTTTTCCTGGGAACGGTGCACTTTGTGTTTCAGACACATCTGCTGTGACACAGACCTGCACCTAACCTGAAACAATGGGCTGCTTCTCCATCTTTTGCTTTAGCTCAGCTGACCTACAGCAGCTTTTTGCCTCCTCATAAATTTACAACCGATCTGCGTTAGATGGTAAGGGCAATCATGGCAACTAAGAGCACTGAAAGAAAACTGGTGCTTTTTTCTCTCCAAATGGTGCTATCTCACTCTAGTGGTGTCTGTTGTTTGGGTACACGATGCCCTGGCACTCTAACTTCTCCATCTCTTGTAGGTTGTTTTGGCTTGTCTCGAAGGACTGCCCTATTGCCAAGGAACTTTGAGCTCCCTTGTTTCAAACTTTCAGCTTTTTCTGTAACTCTCTCTTTTTAAAACCATTTTGCATATTGTCAAGCTATCACAGTTAATATAATCCTACCCTCCCAATTTGATATTATCATTTCCAAATGTCACTGAATAGCTGAATTGCAGTAAATAAACTGCTATTACTAACAGCCCCTGAATCTTTCTATGGAACTTTCCTTTTTTCTTCTGGCTGACCTGATTTCCTCTTGAATAATGAACATGAGGCATTGTCCCCCGTGTACCTCCTTTTTCTTATACTGTAAAATGATTGACTTCCTGTCAGTTTTACTGAGGCATACTACAGAGACTGTGCTGGGCTCGGAGCAATAACCTGAGCAGCCTTTATGATGGGTATCTGATTTTCTTTGGTCAATGGGACTGCCCAGCTCTTCAGTGTGATTCAGCGAGTGCTTTTGAGAAAAACAGACTGCAACCGGTCTCAGTGACTGTGAGAGAAGTGGAAAGATGTATGACATGATACATGGCTTACTCAAGTTCAAAAGAACACAGAGAATCAGAGCAGAGGACTTTGTAAATAGTTACCTTATCTTTACACTTCCTTTGCAAACAGATGTTCTAATTACAGGAAGACCCTGCCCTTGCATGGACTCCTGGCTTTAGCGGTCAGAGAACAGAAGTAGAAGACACCCACTGAGCAGAAGCTTCAATTCTCAATTACTTTGTTTCAGAAAGGCTTCATTCAAGTGTTGGAATCTCTTCTATGTTATGTCAGCGCTGGTCCACACATCTGTGATGTGGCTCAAGCTCTAGGCCTGATCCGTTTCCTTTGCAGTCTATCGTTCAGTCTGGATGATCAAATGAAATGATCTCTTTTCTGTATATAGTCCCATTACTTCTAATTTATGTCCTTCTTTATGCCATTCAAAACACTCCCTTTTCCTCTTCTGAATTAAAGACTTCTGACTTATCAGAATGTACAGCACATAATTTCACAGTGAAAATATGGATATGCTGTTTCATCTTAACATTTATTTAAGTTTTCCCATAGTTTAAACAAAACATGACATCCCATTTCAACTGATAAAATAAAAAGAAAAAAAATAAACCACTTCTACAAAGTTAGCCAGTGTATAGACTTTCTTATTTTACAAAACAAAAAGGTAGGAACGTTACAAAATTATCATCAAATCAACCAATGTCAATAGTGCAAAGAATGAACTGCAAGTACAGGAGAGAGAGGGATGGAGGGTAGGACGGATGGGAGGATGGATGGATGGATGGATGGATGGATGGGTGGCTGAACAAAGCCACAAAGGCTAGGAAGAGCTAGGCCTGTTACCACACAAAATTTCATATCTCAAAAAACTCACGATGAATATTTAACTTTAGTGGCAGACGAGGGTCAGTATTTCATCCATAAGTGATCTCTGTGTGCTGCAGATTCTTGCACTGGCCAGTTCTGGAGATGAATACAGCTATAAACATGAGCTGCTAAGAGTCACTGAAAGGACTTTTTCACCCTCTGGAACAGAGGTGACCTATCAACTTTGTGTGCATCCAAGGGCCAAGGCAATTACTGAGAATTTCATGCAAGCAACAGAGTTAAGTACCTCCAGGCTGAACTTTGTATACCTTCTCCTCGTGCTTTCACGCTCTTTTGCACGCAATTGCTCTCTATCCTGGGAGGTGACTGATCAAAAGGGAGTTTTAGCAGCTACTATAAGTCATGTGGAGAGGCAGACCAACGGGTCTTGGATGTACTGTCAAGCAAACATGTCAGCCAGCAACCCACCGGAAAAGGTAAATTATTTCTGCAATGTTTCTTATGATACTGCTACAATGAAGAACCTAAAATGTGTCTCCTTCACAGGATGACTAAATTTGAGTCTAAATAAAATAAAGGACAAAAATAACATCAGTCAGTTACAGTAATTCTCTGCTGAATTTGACCATTTTCCTTTGCTAGCAGAAGTGTCCATAGTTAACAAATATAAGAGGCACTCACTAGAATAAGCTCAGCTGCCCGGAGATGTTTTTCATCTTTACCCCTTGTGATCAAAGACCGTTTAAGTTTACTTTTCTAGGCAAAATTCCCTGCAATACCTCAAGTCTTACCACAGTACAAAAATGAAACAAAACCATAATGAGAAATAGAAAGAAGGTTGAAAGTGGGAATAGCTTCAGGGAGTAAATGTATGCTTACCTTGAAGGCACATTTCCTGCACGGAGTGTTTGAGTACTACAAAGCTTTCAAATAAACCAAAGGACTGTGGTTATATCTTTCTCAAAAGCAGTGCTAAACTGAAATTATTCAAAGAGATTTTTTTTCCCCCCAAGATAAAAAAAAATAAAAATCATCCCCACTACAGGCATAGCTTGTATCAAAATCATTTCTGCTACTCTAAAACTGACAAAACTCAGCTGTTTTCCCCTCAGCCCCATCAACAGTCTGTCCAAATTACTACTGTACCCCTATGAATGAAGAGTATAGGGTTCATGTACATAAAGTTCACACCCTGACAGTATCTAACACTGAAAAATTGGCACTGTTTAATCGAACAAGAACAGTGGAAGCCTCAAAAAGAGCACTTAGGATCCTGGTGTTCAAATGCTCAGCGCTTGTAATGGTGCTGGACTGAAAAAAGAATTCAGTGGTGACACCTGGTGATACCAACACTAGATTAGCTAAAGATTTTGGTTGTTAGTGCTCTTTTGAAAAATCAAACTACTTACTCTAGTGCTTCAATAGGAAATAAGATCTTTTGAAACTCTGACCGAGGTATTAATCCTAAACTCTTGCAAACTGAGCGGCAAGTACATCAGAAAGATATTCTCCAGAGATCAGAATGGATTAAAATAGCTTTTTTACAAACCAGAACACTTTTCCAGTTTTGCCGACGTAACTCCATGAGGATTGGAAGAAATACTTCTGCCATATAACTAACTGCATAAGAGAGATCAGAGTCAGGCCTTTCTTTCATTCACTTTGAATAAAAAACAGAAGCAGTGATGGAGAGGTAGAGAAATTAAGTAAATCCAGAAACCTCTAATATGTTCATCTTTCCGTTTTTGGGGCATGAAATATTCCGTGGCGGAGTATGATAGAGACTGAATAGTTTAAGAATTCAACAGAGATGGGAAGTTACATGCCTTTGAATTTCTCCCCTCTTTAAGGAGTACAACATAATTTTGTTTATTTGCTATTACTTATTTGTGTTTTCCAGGGCTGGGCAGCAACAGGCAAAAATTCAGACACCGAGCCTGCAGATCAGAGCAGGGAATCTCCCGACTGTTTCTTTCACAAAACTTTCTCACACTTCCTCAGCAACATCTCAGCACTCCTTCGGCTTGGTTTTGTTGGATTTCTTGCTGGTCCTTTTCAGAAACTGTACACTAGGAGCTGCAGTGAAAAACAGGGAAAACACCCAGAAGTTCTTTGAATGCCTCTGAAAAGAAGAGTGACTTTCCTAGAGCCAGCCTGTAACACAGCTCAGAATCAGTCATGAATTCAGCCCCGTGCTCTCAGGTATTTCACAATCTATACAAGTTATCACCTAATAAATAACGATTCTTTGCCCTTGATCAGTAATTTTAATCCACTGATCTCAGAATGCTTTGTAAAAGTTAATAGTGTTTCTCCACATACAGAGAGACGTTGCAAATGCTTAGTACTAACTGGAGTGCTCCGAGCCAGGAGCTCTCAGTAGGACTACCTGCAATAGAGTATTACATACTTATTAAGAAATCTTGGAAGGACTGAGACTTTACATACTTACAGGAGTGTACCTGTGTAAATATAAATCGCTAAGTTGATCTAGGCCTGGAATTTAGGTGCATATAGAAAGGCATTTAGAAGTTCCCTATAATTTGTTTTAAATTCTAGAACTATAATTAATCTCATGTTTTATTTGGGATCTTAACATTGTAGTGATTTTTATAGGAGTCACAGTGAAAGTAGTAATTTTCTGTTATATGAAATGTAAAATAAAATAAATTTATAAATCTATAAAAAAGCTTTAATTTTAATTCCTTATGACTTTAATTTACATTGCCAAAGCTTTCCAAATGTGTGATTTTAAAGTCAGCAGTAACCTTTCAAGAGATAAATGATTTAATAAATTACTTTTCTTACATTTAAAATTCCCTTGAGACAAAATATTCTGCAAGCCATGGAAAAAACTACAAAAAATGTATTTTGAACACTGTTTTATCTGAAAATATATATGAAGGAGTGGTTTTTGCCTTCTGCATTTTTACTTAGAAATAAGGTTTAAGACTTGCTGTTACTTTCAGCTAAATGGAAATCGAAAAATCTCCATGATGGAAGCTTGTTTCTAATTTTTGAAAAAAGATTTTGGGTCCCAGTTGGGGGGGGGGGTATAAAGATACAAGTTACTTATATTGTAGGTTCAAGACAGAACATGAAAGTAATATTGCACTGCAAGCAAGGACAGAGTTCCAAGGAGTTTCAGGAAGGCAAACAACATTGTCTGTTAAAGTAATTGTGTTCTGACATTTTCAATAACCATCCACCTTACCCATCCAAGAAAACATTAAAAAAAAAAACCCCACCCCAAACCAAACCCCAATGTTTTTCCCTTAAATATCTTTCTAGGCAGGAATGATCTAATCTTAGCAAAGTCCCTCCTGCATCACCTCTATTATAACACACATTCCCTGTTACTAGCAGCTATAACCATGTTCAGTCAAGATAACAGAACAGCCCAGACTCACAAATAAAAATTTTAAGGAACTGCAGAGGTTTTTTTGTAACTTGTGCAGCCCCCATGAAAATGTGCACAATGACATGTTGTCGTTCAGAGGATGAGACAGGAAAGGGTGAATAGAAGAACAGCTACATAATTAGCTGTCCTGTCTGTAGTTTGCCTGCTTGCCCATTTACTATGTTTAAGATGCAGAGTTTGTTGATTCTCAGGGTTGATGCTCAGGGTTTTCACTCTGTTGACGACTTTAGAAATGAGATTTTGCATCATTTGTCACTGGATGCTCCCCGAGTTTTATTTGGCAGTTCAGCAGGGAGCGAATCTGCCAATGACCAAACCAACACGCGTACAAAAAAAAAAGCTTAACGTAGGAGGGCAAGATTGTAAGTGAGATAAAGGCTGCTTTCTGGTTTGGCTGTGACGGTGGCCAGACCATACTTCAGTGCAGAACCTAGACAGTGAAGAGGCAGAAAAGGCAGGCTTGACTGTAATACGAGTCATTCTGTCTATACTAACTGTACTTAAATCATTCCAGCAAAAGCCCATGGGTCCGTTCCAAACAAACCACTGGCGAGCTTCTTCTCAAAGTATGGATCATCGCAAGGAAAAATAATACTCTTCAGAGCATTATTTTAAAGGTAGTACTCCATACTTCTTAAAGAAAAATACCAAAACCCTGCAAGTCCTTTCTTCGAGGTTGTTAATTTGACCACCCCTCTTGGGACCAGCAGGCTGATCTTCCTTCACTGCGTAGCACATTCATTGACGTTTGCAGTATCTTCTCCCTTCAGATCCTCATTCAAGCTTTTTTTCTGCTCTATTTCGACCTGGCAGAGGAAAAAGAGGGAGAACATTTGTAATGGGAAAGGAAAAAAAAAGATTCAAAAATCTTCCTTAGTGGTGATACGTGTCCTGCTCAGGTGAAGAAACTTTTGGTAAACTGAGAGGGTTGTGAAGAGAAATAGACTGAGCAGGGAAAGCTGGATTTGATGTACTATAAATGTTTTCAGTCTAACACAAACAGTTTTATGATTCAATAGTGTCATGACATCACTTGCAGAAGAGATAATGTCATGCAGAGAACCAGTCTCACATGATTTTATATTCATTCCCATCCCCAGCTGTACCCTGAATCCAAACCCAGAAGCAAATCTGCAGAGGACAGGTGGCTTCCTAAGTGACTGCAGACGACCCCAGCCTCAATTTTAAACTCTGCAAAGACTGGTGTATAAAGCAAAGAGATTAATTTACAAAACGCACATCTACATTTGTGTTCTAAATTTCAACACCTCTGAAAACTCAGGGATAATCCAATGTTTAATTCTTAAAAGGGATACTTAGGAAGATCAAATACCATCTCCAAGGAATTTAAGAGACTACTAAAGATGGAATTACAATTGCCATTAAAAATATTTGCCATGAGAATCTTTTCAGTATCTCTCAACATTGCTCTTAAAGAAGGCGGGTAGGATGCCAATTTCTCTGCTGAGTGATCAGCTAACATGCAAATTTTGGCACACTGAGATTCTTGGCAGGTATATACATACTGCATTTTCCCATCTGCTCCTCTCCTTAGGGCAGGCAGGAAGAAGAAATATTTAAGCACAGAAATAACACTATCCTTTTGTCTGCTGTAGCACTCCCACTGTAGCTGCTATGAAGTGCAGCAAAACTTCGTGTTCACACTGTTACCGTGTCAGCTAATCCGCAGTAGCTGGCTGGGCGTACGTGTGTGCTTTTTGTCATGGTTTGGGCTGGGCTGGGCTGGCCGCTAAATGAACGACAGATGCTCTCTTTACCTCTCTCTCCCTTCCCAGAAGAGAAGGGAGAGAAAACAAGGGACAGACTTATGGGCTGAAAACTAAAACGACTTTTAAAGAAATATTAATAATAAAAATAAAAGATAATAATATATATATAAAAAAAAGAAAATAATGAAATGTATACAGTATATACAAAACCAATATGGAGCTCCCATGATGACAATCACATCACCGGCAGGCACTGCTGTTAGAAGGGACTTAACTGGAAAGTACAATTACTGAAAAGAAAATTGGTTCTGTTTTACCTCAAACCAAAACACTCTTCCACAAAGCAACGGCAAGCAACTTTACTCCACCTTTCCAGAGGAATAACTCACTGCTTGTCTGCCATGAATCAACAGGCTGCACGCGGGTAGGTACTGCACAGAGCCTGGAACGTGCCAAATTCCCACCTCATCTGCCCATGATATTTTATTTCTCTGCCCACACTTTTCCAGACAGTGTAGTATGCAAAGTAACCATGGCCATTGCCACATGCTCAGCTTTACCTTGTAACTGTAGTGTGCTGAATAGTTGACCCACTTCCTTACATCGGTCTTGTCCTCAACAGAGATGGACCGAACAGTGGCTTTGGACGCAGAAGTGGTGGGCATGTCAAATTCCACATCTACATAGCGGACAAAACTGGAAGGCACTTCCCGGTCAGAGCCAAGCTCTAGGTGACAGAAGAAGCAGTGAGGATGGCCAGAAACTGGAAAAAGAGAACAAACGGTCATGAAAGTTGTGCTGGATGGATCAAAAAAGACAACATCTAGGAGGAAGCAACATCACAAAACTGAAAGAAACCCAGAATCTGCCTAGGTGAACTACTTTGCAGCAAGTGACAGTATCTTACCTGCTTCAATAATGTTGGACTTCCCAAAGGAATTGAACAAAATAAACTGCAAAAAGGACTGATGATCGCTCTAGTTTGCTTTTAGTGGGTGAAAATACAAGATGTAAATCAAGCATCATAGGGTAAATTCCTATGATTCCCCCAGCGTATGTAACATACTAAGTACATTGTGGCATATCCTTCTGAAATGTCATGTATTGACAGTAAGCAAAGGTGGGATTTGGCAGATACGTCACATTTATTTGAAACTGTTATCCCCATTTTTAGCAAAAGAAATACACCGGATAAGAAATAATTTTTCTGGTCTCAAAAAGCAAATTTGTCCACAGCTTGGAAATAACTATTTATTCCTTACTCTAACCCACAACAAGGTGGCCAGTCATTAAAGATGGCAAGGTGAGGAAGTAATCACGTTCATCTCTGTCGTCTGTAAATGATAACCTTTGTCATTATTTTTTTCCCATTTGTTTTGCTGGACAGCAGCGATGTTTAAAAATTAAAGTAGGGACTGCAAGTCAAGCTAGGTTGGTTTTATTTCTGACTGCTGCCAACTCCCTAAGCTCTTGGGCAAGTCATTTAAGGTCTGCGCCTCAGTTTCTCTGTCTGAAAAATGAGGGTGAGAACCTTCAAAGCCATCTTGGGCCTTCTGATTGATGGGATCCTATTATCTAAGTATGTGTACAAGAAAGTAAGGTATAAATAAATGAACAGAATCCTCATCTGCCACTGTTCCAGGCTTTAGGATTTCTGACTACTTGTTCATTGGGAAAGTTCTTCTCCATACAGCTCAGCAAGGTGTACAGGACAGAGAAAAGGAAGGAGGAAGGCAGGCAGAGTAAAAAGAATTGGCTGGGGAAAGCCCAGAAGCTTCCCCTGGGAAGAGGAGGAAAACACCACCTGTGAAGGACTTGCAAGCCTGGGCCTTGAAAATGAAGTCAGCTCCTCATCCAGAGGTTAGCCCAAAAGTCAGCCTTGTGGAGCTGAAGCTTGAAAAGCAACATGTGGGATTTTGAGATATTACTTGTCCCAACAGGATGAAATTGAGCAGTCTTTAGAGGGCTTAGGCATTGCAACATGCCACTTAACCTCTGAAACAGAGGTGGCAAAAAATTTCAACATGGTATAAGTCTGGGTAAAAATTTCATCTCGAGTCAGCCTTGCAGTTCCAAACAGTCTAGCCAGAGCTTCCTCACAACTGGAAGGTTTATAAACTTATGTCTGTGTGGCAAATCCAACAAGAGGCTATGCAGTTCAGCAGAGACCACAGACATACGCAGCACCACAGCGGCAGCCAAGTTCTGAATGAGTGGGTGCAGTATCGAGCAGATATAAAAGCCTGAGTTCTGCAAGCATTATAATACATCACTTGCTTTTCATCAGGATTAATTATCCCAAGCACAGTTGCCCTGGTTCTAAAGCGAGATGGGATCTCTCTCTGACAGTGCTTCCCACCTTTTCATACCCGGCGCGCACTTTTTCTGGATAAGAAGCAGCGGTGCGCAGCAGACCTTCAAGATGATCCCACCCACCGTGTGCTGCCAGCAGCCCCATGTGCTCTCATGGAGAACACTGTGCCCTCCAGCACGGCAGGGCTTTTGCTTCTGCCCAGCTCTTGAGCTTGGCCGTGGTGGGCACACCTGTGGCGGCCGTGCCTTCAGCCTCTGCCATGGGACACTCGGGTGCCGCTGCACATACCTGGCAATCACTGCTCTCTGGCACTGCGTTATGAAGATGCCTAAAAATGAGTCATTCCTGGCCCAAAAATTCTGTGTTCAGCACTCAGTACTGGCAACCAGGTCCCAGTCTCAGGCTCTCCATCCTTTCCCATCTCTTTCCTCACCCTGTACCAGTCTTGGCAGACTCCTCATTGTAATCCTGCCCACTCATCTGCTTTCCTGTGCTTTTCCTCTGGTTTCCCATGGGTTGCTCCCTCCTTCAGACTGCCAGGCTTGCAGCGGAGGCCCACGGCAGCCCAGGAGAGGCGGCTCTGTGCCCCATGGCTACAAAACATTCAGCTTGCACCGCTACGCTCCTGAGCTGGTACGCGCTCAGTTGCTTTGGGATGACACATGCGAAGGTAACACTGGGAAGTGTTTTAACTGGACTTGAGCACACTGTGTAACAGCTGCTTTGGAGATGCGAGCTTTTAAACTCTTCATAATTTCAACTGGACACATGGAACCAGCAACCACTCTTCTAACACACCTGAATGCTGGTGGATATTCACAGCTCCCCCTCCCCCGCTCCAAAAAAAAGGAGGGGGCCAAATATTGGGGGGAAAAAGGCAAAAAAAAATATTAATGCAATGCAATTAACAAAGCTGTTTTTCAATAATTTAATTTCTTCTAGTAGGAGTACCCACTAACAGAAAAGACCATGCACAACACTAAAAAAAATATGGACGTTATTAATCTAAACCAGCTCATCATGGTAGGCAACAAGATGAACTGATGAAGAAAGCAGCTCCTCCACCAAAGCTATAGCAAAAATACTGAGCACATCAGAGTTCGTTAGTGTCCCGAGTGTGAGGCACACAAGACACAACTTCTGTAGACCTGTTTGGTCAACAGGCTCATGCAGAGCTCTTTCTCTAATGGACAGGTATGCTTTTTAGTAAAATCAGGAGGAAATCGACAGACTGCTTTTGTTTCGCATCTCTTGCTTCCTTGAGCTACTAACATTTCATTCTGACAATCAAGGATCTGATAACGTAATTCATATATATGCACGGGTTACCGTGACTGGAGGGAATCTGTTCCAAACGACTCTGATGTCCCAACATGTTTGGATTAAAGGATTTAATTTACTTCAGAAAGTATACCAGGCAGCATGCCTGGGATCCACAGCCAAACCAGATCAAAGTTCGAATATCCAGATCCAAGGGTCTGCACAGAGGCTACATCCCTGCTTTGCTGGAAGAGCGTTTTCCCACGATCGAAGACCGGGAGGATGTTTTCCCAATGTTCTGCTGGTGGATTAAAAAAAACCCAAACATGTGGAGCCCAGCCAGCTGCAACTGGAGCTCTGCAGAGCCTGTAAATAGGCTTTCTTTATCAACTGCTTTGATCATATTAATTGTGAATATGAGAAGGGCAATAAAGTTTAACAAGCTGTTTTGGAAAGGATTTCAGCAATGTGCTCAGTAGAATCCTGTCCATAGATTTTTTTTTAGGTCAGCTCATAGCCAGAGTACACACAGTCCTTCATTTGTCATATGCTTTTCAATGTCCAGACATAAGCAGACGCTTTGGCTACAAAATAATACAGCCAGTGCAGATAACAAGTTCCTAGAGTGAGAGTGCAAAGGGCCCTATCCCATTAGAAAGCACAAAGAGAAAACGTTTGGATAAGACAGCGAAGCTGCTGAAATAATTCTTAGCGATTTGGGTGCTAGGATACTCCAACCTGAGTGCAAGCAGTGAGCTCCGGGAGGGACCGGCTCTCCTCCGCTGCGGGGCTGTGGTGCTGCCTGCCCATCAGGACAGACCACAGGCAGGGCTGATGGTGTCCCACGCCTCATGCCTACACAGGGCCCGCACCAGTCTGCGTATGGGGAACAAAGCACAAGAGGTCCAAGTGGCTAGCTGGAGACCTCTGGAGATCCTGGGATCGTGTTTGCAAGGGACTGATGTGTCAGAGCACACAACGTGGATGAACAAAGGGTTCCATAGTAAGTCTGTGCCTACGTATGTACTTCTTCAATAGGCACACAGGGTGGGCAGATGGGCACGTGTACTGGAGGGAGTCGTGCAACGCATACACCCCAGGTCGCGTGGACAGGTTGTGTGGCCTCTGGAGGCGGGGTAGAGCTGGAGACTGTGGCTACCTGAGGCGTTTCTCACCAGCTACAGTGTGATGCCACCACCTCTCTCCTGCTCTGGAGTCCCAGGCACCAGAGCAGCTCATTAGCAGACCAGATGTTTACAGAGGATCCAGAGCACTGTTTGAGGTGAGCTGCAGGTGCCACAGTAAGAGAGCATGAAGTGCGAGTCAGGGGAAAATTTTTATACTTAATGCATCATTTATAGGGACTTCTGCAAATAGGTGGAGGTGAGTTATTATATGACTTGTGGGTAGGGCTAGATACAGCCAAGCATGCACAACGCCGGGAGTAGACCTACATATATCAGTATCACGTGGTCAGAAGTGTATGTGGTCCATCAGGCAAATCTAAGGAGTGGGAATCAATGCTTTTGAGTACCATTCATATCCCTCTTTGTTTGCCATATACTTTGAGTATCGAAAACCATGGGACAAGTACTGTCAAGAAATGTAAATAGTCCTTGAGAGGCAAGGTCAGATTTAAATGATACTTGGCCTGCCCAGTCATCACTTTGGGATTCCCTCTCTCTCATGTACCTCATGTGTCCTGGCCAAGACAGTGCTTGCAAGGCCCTTCCTTTCCCTGAAATTACATCTGCCCTGACCGAAAGGGTGAGGACACTCTCTTCCTCTCAGGATGTAAACAAATACTAACTGCCCTGCGTTCCGCACGGTGACACTGATGGATGGACGCTCTGTGGCTGGGCTCCAACAGCAGCGCCAAGTCTGTGATGCGTTTTCCCCTGACACAGGGTATATATAATAAAGCCTCACGCTGGGAGAGACGAGATCAAGGAAACAGGAGACATAGATCAACATCTCCTTCAAAGTTGTCATGGGTGAGGGAGCATCACCTCACAGGAGTCAGTAGAGCCAGGAGTTCTGTCTCTTCTCCTGGTTTGCTACTGGTAAGTTCTGCGATTGTGTTAAAGTTTGGGGGCTTTCATTTCCCCAGCTGTAATGTCGATACGGTATACAGAGATCCTTGGAGAGAAGATGCCACAGAAGGCCCAGTTTCACAGCATCTCGTTCCCAGAGCACATGCAGATGGCATAGCGAGATTTTCCTCACAAGCATGTTATTGCTCATAAACAGCCTGAGGTTAATTTTTCATTGTGATATTTCTCTCGTGTTCCCAAGCTCTCTCTTCTTACGCCCTGCACTACAGAAAACAGGGAGCCTTCACTTTTGTCAATGATATCCCTCCAAATTTCTCATCTATGGTGTAAGCTGGCGTCCGTGGGCCGAAATATGATCCAAAAGATTAGAAGACTTGGATCACTGTTTTGCTGACACTACAGCTCAAACTCAGGAAAAACATATGTTCTTAGGAAGTGCCAAATCTGGTACAGCACTGAACTTTCAGGGAACACCAAATACGGAAACCCACCCAGTCACCCAGCTGCATTACTAAAGCGTTAATACTAAAAAGTGTACCTCATTTGTAAAAAGCTAGTCTAGAACAGAGTAATCAAGAAGTAGAATTCACTATGAATAAAAATAAACCCGAGTTGTCTAGCTTTACTGCCCACCATGGATGAAAGGCAGGAAGTGGAGTGACTGGCAGCGATGGCCAAAAGGAACAGTAGCTCGCTCATATTATTTCAATGTTTAATTAAGATCACGTTTCTAGAAATACAAACACTTGTGAGGTTTATGTTGGTATTCTGTCTTCAGGTCTAAGCTGTATTTACCGGTCTGTACTGATTACAGAAACATAGCCACAAACTGGTGTTTGGAATTTTTTTTTTTTTTTAATGGTTGCACAATGTCTTCTGTCCTTTTTCAATCCCCATTCCAGACACTTGGTAGGCATTAGTTGTGGTATACATCTTGAATTATATAGCACTGGCTCAGTACGCTTGGCAATACATGGAAAAGAAAACACATGTGCTGGAAGACAGCAGTTTATCTGGTCGTGTCATTCAGCCCCGTAGCAATAGTATCTTGCCTTTGCAAGTCACCTGAAAAAGCCCTGCTGCCAATAACAGTGCTAAGCACACAGAGATGTTTGATGCCTAAGTCCCATAATGTACTCATAAAAGCAGAGACAGAAGGCATATCTTTGCATCAGGAAAACCTAGGCCTGTTTTTATCATTAGCAATGTTCGTAGGATACGTAAAACTACTGCAATGAAGGGTCAGATAAATGCTCCATGCAACCATCTGATGTCCTTTGGTATACTACCGAGGATGATTTATCCCTCACCATGTAAACACAGTATTCCCTATCTTCCCAAATACATAACTCCTTTTAGTTTACTCCTGCAGAGACGGTAGGCACCACTCACCTGAGTTTTTGTCAGGCAGTCGGTTTATCCTCCATACGATGGAATTAAAGGCATGCTCATATTTGGCAGTTCCCAAAGTTACTCTCATCACTGGCTCAGAACCAGACAGACTGGTTGATCCAAAAGTGGCCCCCTTGTTCACCTTGGCTTTCAAAGATTTCTCCCCCAGGACGCTCTCCCTGCGGAAGTTCTTCACCCACTCGCTTGGCACTGGGTAGCGGATCATCACATTTTCACAAGGGACCTGAGTTAAAGGGTCACGGTTGGAAGAGAACCCAGTGGACATCATCAGCCAGCTCTGCACCTCCACCTCCGCACCGTTGATGCTGGCAGCTGTCCTCAGAGTAAAAGGCAAAGTTTTCTCGGCAAAGACAGTTCTGAATCGCATCAGTTCAAACCGGCAGGCATCCAGGGGGTTGAACAGGATAATACGGGAGTTATTAAACATATCCTCATCCACACATGAATGGAACCGACAGCTGTATAATTTAATCCACTTAGTGGTAGTAGTGGGCATAATATCCTGCCTTGCAACTATTTCATTCCCTTTGATCAGGATATCATTAAGGCCCAGTCTGCATTCTGCCAGGCCAGAAAGGAAGCTGAGAACATAGATATGGGTCAGCACGCTGTGCTGGAGAATCCCACCGTCTCCTTTGGCCAAGATACCATGAAACTCATCCCTGACATCAACCGTGATTTCTTCTTCTTGATAGTTTAGTCCCACTGTGCTCAGATCTGTTGATGAGGCTGGCAAGTTCATCAGTGTGTCTTGCACAGCACTGATGAAGCTAAGGAAGTCTTCATAATCTGTAGTCCCAAGCTTGATAATTTGCTCTCTCTCTGCTGTGTGAGCAATGGCTGGCTTAGGCTGATACTTCTTTTTCTCCTTGTAGGTTGTGCGGTCCAACCGCACACTGTGTATCCTTCCATTCTCATCATAGTTCTGGAGTTTGCGCTCTGAAATCTCATGATTGATTTCAAGTTTGAATTCCCGGAAAGGCTTCTCCAGTCCCTTCTCATAAAAAAGCTGTATACATCCACTGTCAGTCAGCTTGACGTATATTGGTCCCCAGTGCCTGGACGACATAATATTCTTCTTCTCTGGGATCCTGAGCATCATTGGCCATCCATCCTTTGGCTGAGCTGGTGCCAGGTTAAATAAGGCTGCATCCAGATCATATGGCATCATGGGGTCATCATCAGGCAACGTAGGGCTGCTCACACGATCTGGGTCTCCAATCTGGAGTTGCTTGAGCTGCTCTACAGCATCTGTGTGGGTTACACTTTTGTTTGCCTCATGGAAACTGATGGTATCAGGCTCTTGATGGAGAATAATGAGAGAATCTCTTTGGCTTTTGCCTGGAGCACTGGAGACAGAGGAACTTTTGGAACGCCTGTCTCGCTCCTCGAAGAATGAGCTGAATGGATTGATGGGTGAGGGTTGGACATCTCGCAGAGATTCGTCCAGGAAGGGATTAGTAGCACTCCATGGTGGTGTTTCAACAGAAGGCAACTTGGTTAAGGAGGAGAGATCTAGTTTTTTAATTTTGGAGAGGTCACCCAATGTGCTTTTAGGACGTTCTCTTTTCTTAAAGGATGTAGTGACGTTAAAGTTAACGTCTGGAGTCTGTGTTTCTGCAGGTGGGGTGTCTGTTTTCAAGGGAGAAAGGTTCTGTGGTGAAAAACTGACTTCATTGTCATCAAAAGTCACCCAGCTGGGAAAGCGAACTGTGGTTGGGGTAGATGAATGCCCATTCATGGAAGTGTTGTTCAGCTGCCAGTTGACAGCCTCCATATCTACCTCTTCATCTTCCTGGAGAGACGAGGAATTGTCTTTAAAAAAAGAGGGGAGGGGAGGAAATTTCAGCTAATTATTCTGAAGTTACCTAGTTCTCTCCACTAAAAGAAAAACACAGTCTGCACAATAGTTTGCATGCTCAAGAAAGGCCTATTCATACGCTGGGCAAGAAAGATAATCAAAAGACTTGGCTAAAATGCTGAAGAGTCTGGCAAGAATGAAGAAATTGGTTCAGCCAGTTTTAAATGGACAGTTTAACACAGAAAAGGAATGCAGGAAAAAATACGAAAGGAATAACAGCAATGATTGTATTGCTCTTACTCAAACATGATGACCTAAAAAAGAAACTTAGCCGACATGTTGTAGTTAAAAAGCTTCCCTCTCTAAAGTTTCAGGCTGCATTTCTTCTCTCCACTTATCTTCTGTCATTTGCCTGTTTTGTTTTCTCTCTCCCTTGTTCTCATTTTTTTCCCTTCTGTCTCCATACCCTCTTTCTACAGAAGAATCCAGTGGGAAGAGGGAATGAACATCGAGGAAGAGCACTTCTCCACTCTGTCCCCACATACTTGTCTGCACATTCTCTGTTATCACAAAAGCACATGGGGGTATGGTGAAGGCACCATAAAAGGTGCCTAGGTGGCATTTTTGCCCAGGATGTGTTCAGCAAAGAGACTCTTTGGCTTACCCAGTGGGAAAGAGTCTGCCAGTCCTTGGATGTCTCTGAAAACTCTCCTGGAGGAGCTGTGATCTAGGGATGTACGTTAGGATAAGGAAAAACATACTTTTGACTTGTATTGTGGAAGATGTCCTCATCCTCTATCAGGACATGGCACCTTTGACTGCTATTTTCCTAGTCTCGGGTTTTGCCAAGACACTTCCCAGAAGCCTGCATCATACTGTGCTATTTCAATCCCAGCTCTATCCGGAGGAGATAGCAGCAGTGCTAATAAGGTGTTTTCCAAAATGTGCACCAATTCTCAGAGTTCAGAAATTAAAAGGTTTTCTTCCCATTTTCTTCCCGCTGGGCTAATGAATCAGAGTGCTCCTCAAAATGAGCAGCCAGCATGAAATTATACTCTGCATCTGCACCATGGGTTTGTCTACATATGATATAGCAGTGCTAGCACTTATGCCTTTTGTTTCTGATAAATCTGTAGATCCCATGTTTTACACAAGTCACTGTTCTTCAGTACAAGCAGAAATGTGAGTGTAAAATGTAGCCCTTTGGTACGGTTGTACACCTGTGATGTGAGCATATTTTACAATATTAACAACAACAAACTATTTAAGTCATTATTTAAATTGCTACCAGTTTGCAAAAAAGATGAGCTTGATTTCCATTCTGCCTCAACCATAACAGACAATTTGAATTTTTATTACGGTTACCATTTATAATATGAAATAGGGAATAGTCACAAAATTTCTTTCTAAACTGAGTTTTATAAAATAAATTGCTTATTTGATCCAGATGCCCAGAAATACAGAAGAAACATTAAAAGAAGCTTTATAAATATAAGCATTTGTATAATTTTATTTTCTAGAAACATCAATAAACTATTATTTGATTTGATATGTGGAAGTGTCAAATCTAGGAAGTGAAATAATCTTTCTCTCCCAAACTAAAATCAAAACTACGTTCTTCTGCTGCCAAAGAACCATATGGTTGGGTTTACAAATGTTTGAAGAATACAGAGGTGGTTCTGGAAAAGACAGGTTTTTAGCTTTGTCTGTAAGAGAATGACTAATAGCAGGGAAGATAAAAATAGCAATATGCTAATGCAGCTAAGCATCCAAAGAAAGTTCCTGAGAACTAGATGAAATAGCGTGTATATTCCAAGAGAAATATTGGCACCTCTGCTGCAAAGGCAAATACAGCATAGTGAAAAATCTTACATTGCTAAGGAATGGCATAGACAATGATTTGAGATTTTCCCCTTCTTGACTTTTGATGAGTTCCTGAACATGGGCGACAATGTTTAAAATGTGAATGTCCTTCAATCTGGCAGCACCCCAGTAGGTCTGTGGGCACTTAAGAAATGAGCGTTAAGTTCATTATTTTACTTCTTGCTTTCATAACTGTTTTCAAAATTCCTTCCTACAAAATAAATCAAGACAATAGCTTGCTGATGGGGTGCGGACAGTCTTCATCCCAGAGTGACTCCTGACTGAGAAAGACTGACCAGACTGAAAAAAATGATCAAAGGGCTGGAGCACCTCTCCTATGAGGACAGGCTGAGAGAGTTGGGGTTGTTCAGCCTGGAGAAGAGAAGGCTTCGGGGAGACCTTATTGCAACTTCTCAATACTTAAAGGGGGCTTATAAGAAAGAGAGGGACAAAATTTTTAGCAGGGCCTGTTGTGATAGGACAAGGGGTAATGGTTTTAAACTAAAATAGGGTAGATTTAGACTAGATACAAGGAAGGTATTTTCTACAATGAGGGTGGTGAAACACTGGCACAGGTTGCCCAGCGAGGTGGTAGATGCCCTATCCCTTGGACGTCCCTGCTCATTGGGGGGGGGTTGGACTAGATGACCTTTAAAGGTCCCTTCCAACTCCAACTATTCTGTGATTCTATGACTCTATGAAAGACTAGATCTGCATAAAAAAGGAAGTGATCAAAACAAAGCACTTGTTTTTTTCTTATTGACCGACTGACTTTGTTTTCCTAAGCAAATGACTTTGATAGGAGTTTACTTCGCAAAATTAAAATATCTTTTAATTGCCTGACCTTGCCAGATTCCAACCTGACAGGTTGCTCCAGCCAGCTACAAAAGATTTACCAAGGAGGTGAAGGGGACAGTAGCTCTGTCTCCTTTCCCAGTGACACCAGCAACAGGAGTTCTGGGGCAAGCAGCCTCAGGCTGCCCACACAACTATGCATCTCTGCATTCATTCCCCCACATAAGTGGTGCCTGCAACCAGCACTGGCCGTACATTACTACATACGTGCCATCATTACCAAGCCATTAAAGAATTTGGAAGCTTAAGTCCCTGGTGAACAATAAAATGCCATCCTGCACTGGATGTAGAACATCTCATTACGATCAGCCTCGTGACTCACTACAAGGAAAGAAAGCTTTCGTTCTCTTTAATCATTTCATCTTTTCTTTTTTCTGTTTAAACCATTTTGGCCAAAACCACCAGTTAATGTCATGTTACTCGTGCCTGTGGGAAAGGCAGCCATCCAACTGCTAAAGGACATTGATATTGCAAAATGTTCATGACCAAAACTGTGCCACAGAAGTAGGAAGAAGATCTGAGAGCGTTACACACTT
>RSEF01000005.1:44493488-44537391 GCA_003993805.1 Himantopus leucocephalus | reverse complement strand
GTCCTCCCTTCCTTGACGTAGCCAACACCAGTCCCTCAAAATAACCATTGCTAAGTTTTCCATTGGCATAGCTGGATCTATTCTAGGACGCTTGCTGGGAAACTAATCTACATAAAGTCCAGCAGACATTGATATACAGGCAGGTAGTACTTCAGACTTGGCCTTTAAAGGTCAGCCAGGTCAAGAGGATGCAAATTACAAAACCTGTAGTGCCTCTGTATTCGTAAGCAGTGATAGAAAAGCTTTCTGCGCAGGTAGACATAATCTGGGAGAAATCATGGACTAGGTTGTTGTGCAGTTATCTCTCCATGACAAAGGTTATATTTTCACATTCTTTCTGTGACATCCATATCTGGTCATTTCCTTGCATTTTTTTTCCATATCCAAGTCACAACAACTGTGTCTGTACACTTTTTTTTTTGGTGGTTTGTCATGTTTCTGATCTTTCCAAGACAGATAGCGTAGTTCAAAGCAAGTGGGCTATTGTTCTGAAGTGATCCAACCAGACTCCTGTTTCCAGCCTGGCCACTGACCTGCTATGTGGCTCCGAGGAAAATGCCTCATTGCTTTCACTCTCGCAGCATCAGGTTCTATTCCCGCTTTTTGTAATTTTTGACTGTAAGAGTGTTAAATGTGGAAAAGTGACTGACTGTACTAGAGTATCCAGTGCATTTCTAGGACTCTCACAGAACACCGTGCAAGTGTGTAAATGTCACAGAGTTGGATATGAACCTAGAAACTGATTCAATGAATGATTCTGTTATATCTATGCACTTGCAGAGAGTTTCAAGTTTGGTACAAGCCACGAAGCCAGGCCTATTTTTGTAAGCTTTCCTGTTTATCACAGCTCTGTTAGCGGTGGAAGGTCAAACGTGTTACCGCTGCAGACATCAGCGTAACTTTCTCTAGCTAAACAAAGCTACAGCAGAAAGGTGCCAGGGAAATCAGTTGCAAGAATTTAACTCAAAGCACGGAAAGCTTCTTGTCTATGGGAAGTTCCANTGTTTATCACAGCTCTGTTAGCGGTGGAAGGTCAAACGTGTTACTGCTGCAGACATTAGCGTAACTTTCTCTAGCTAAACAAAGCTACAGCAGAAAAGTGCCAGGGAAATCAGTTGCAAGAATTTGGAACTCAAAGCACGGAAAGCTTCTTGTCTATGGGAAGTTACGACCTGCTTATTTTGCACAGAGGATATCCCAGTGAGGATAACAGTTATTACCTCCACGTGCTTCCTGGGTATCTATGCTATCGATCAGCGTATGGTAACATTAAGGGAATACGTAGAAAAGTCCTCTCCCAGCTTGCAGGACCCTTTCTTCCCATGAGCTTCAGAACAGACTTCGGAGACAGAAGAAGAGACAATTACCTTGCCTCCTTGCAAGAGGATCATGGGGAGGGGCTGGAAAGCCCCAAACCCCTTGAGCACCGACACCCGACAGGCTGGAAGGTACATTTGTAAGCCTTCCTGCAGATTTTGAGNTATTACCTCCACGTGCTTCCTGGGTATCTATGCTATCGATCAGCGTATGGTAACATTAAGGGAATACGTAGAAAAGTCCTCTCCCAGCTTGCAGGACCCTTTCTTCCCATGAGCTTCAGAACAGACTTCGGAGACAGAAGAAGAGACAATTACCTTGCCTCCTTGCAAGAGGATCATGGGGAGGGGCTGGAAAGCCCCAAACCCCTTGAGCACCGACACCTGACAGGCTGGAAGGTACATTTGTAAGCATTCCTGCAGATTTTGAGTGTCTCTGCAAGATCTGATGTGTGGAAGAGGTGACTGCTTACATAGTCCTTGCCCTCTACTCCTCCTGCTCAACGCACCACGTACAAAAATCTAACTGCCTTCTAGTTCTCCAGTGTGTTGAACTGTTAATATAAAAACTATGATTCTAAGTTCATACTTTATGGCACAGCCAAGAGACATTTTAAAATCATCACAGACTAAGTAACCAGCAGAAGGTGCAAGATGAAAGACTGAAGTCACAGACAATCTTTCTTATTCCTTCTCCTCTTCCCACCTGACAGGCTTCTCAGATCATGTTGAATGGATGCATCTTTAGATAACTTCTGAGTTCATCATATTTTGTCATATTCTATCGCTACATCCCTTTGAACTTGGGTATCTAAATTTAGGCCATGTAAATCAGTGGCCTGATTAAACCTCGTCTAGTTTTATCCCAAATCTGCAGTAGTTCTATGTGAAGTACTAAATAGTCTGTTCCCAGCAGTGGGCTAATGACTACTTAAATATGATTCCTGATGCTTGGTTAACTATTGCAAATTCAGCATAGGTCCCAAAAGAAGTTTAATTGTCAAAAGAAGTTAAGTCACCTGAAGTTACAAAGACGTTATATCACAGAGCTTCCAGCTCTATTTAAAACACAATGGATTTCATCTACATTCAATTAATTTATCCCCACGAGTCTCTAATCTTTATAAGAACTGCTACATTTCATTTTAAATGGAAGTCATCATGCAGATCCTGAACTGAAGATGAAATACAAGCAAATGATGGCAGTGTCTCACAGCTTGATTGCAGCAGCCCTCATACTGCAAGAAAACTGTTGAAAAGGACTGTCCTCCATGTACTATCCTGAAGGACCCTAGAAGTTTTTGTGGACTTTTTTTGTTGATGTTTTGACATTTTCTTTTTATTCTATAGCTACACAAACACATGTATTTATGAGAAGGTAGGACAACTGCATTTCAAGCACCAGTGCTCACCGTGCTTCATTGCCCTAAATTATTTGCCCTGTGCCTCCTTCACTGACATTGCCTCTTGCTGCTTGCAGAGGGAAGAGAACATCTTCCCAATAACCAAGCCTGACCTAACCATTAAGAAACTGGTATCAGAGTACCTATAAGAACAGTGGTAGTTGCAGCTGGAAGTTTCATTGCAACCAGCTATGTATGATGAGTTTTTTCTGAGTGCCTTTTTTTGTCTCACCTGTTTTCCGCTCCTCTATTTATCTTTATTCAACTGGAGAAGCTAATTAAACGAAGCCTAAAATTCAATCAGAGCCCTGTCATTATTCCTTGAGTAAAGAAAATGTTCAACATAACAAAGTCAGTTTGCAACTTAGAACTTTCCCGCATTATTTAGTTTAAAAATACTCAATATTTTTACTGTGTTATGTTTATTGAGTAGTTAAAACTCTGGGTTATGGAAAAAAAATAAATTCAGATGTGACATGGAATAACTGAAACAGTATTTCAGCAACTCATAATCTATGTACAGTTAACACTCCTTTTTCTTGTACAGATCTCAGCTATGCCATCTGCTCTCAGCTATAACTATAGTTTTGTAAAAGTTGCTTACATGCTCTGCAGTCTCTACTGTGCAGTACGTTAGGCAATCAGAATGGATCTGGCTGGCCTTAAAACAAACCCAAGCATCTGTAACACACCTTGAGCACAAATCTGGTAAATTGGATTCCTACAGCAGAGGTCCGTATTCAGAAAATGTGCTTTCCAAATATACTGTTTAGGTTTTAGACTGTAAACACTTAGAAGTTAGTTCGCTAATAGTCTTAGACAGAATTACAGTCAAGAACAAACACACAACCTATCCAGAAATCACCAAGACATTGCAGCAAAGATGGATCTATAGCTTTGAAATGTAAGTGCCTATATGCCTGGGTCTCCAATTAATACAAATTTATCATTTGAACAACAGATTCGAAATTAGACATAGTTCATGCAAGTCATGGACAAGGTTGGTAGTGTCTTGAAGAAACTGTTAGATCTTCATGTCAGGTAGGAATTAGGTGACATTAAGTTAGAGGCAATAAGGAACTTTAAGAGGGCATAAAACTCTCCTAGCTACAGCTAGAAGACATTCGGTACTGTAAGAAAAAGCATTATTTATCATTTAAACCCAGCTTGCTTTGATTTTGTTCAGTATAGAAGGCTACTTTAAAAAGAAATTGAAGTAAATATGCTTTGTTCTTGTAACATACTTACAAAAAGTGGAGTTCTTCTCTTACATGTTAAACAATGGTAGTGAACAGGTCCCAAAACTATTACACAAAAGAAGGCTTTTTGATTTAAACCCATTTGAGAGTCACAGATCTAAGAAAGCACGTGTTTTTCCTGAAGATCAATTCATGTGCTTCCATTAGCTGGCCAGAAGGTGGTACATTAAGACTGATACAATTAGAGGAAGTCTTCAAGATTTTTACAAGATTTAGACAAGACTATGACTGTTCAAAGAATTCACAGTATATATGTGGCATAATACTATTGTTTTAGAATTAGGAATCATTTGAGCCAAGCTGCGAACAGATCTCACGTAAGTGGTGGAGAAAGCACTAAAACCTGCTTGTTTATCCTTAGAACTTAATTCTATTAAACAAACATAATATACTCATACAGTAAACATCTTGGCAACTAAGCATACCTACATGATTCATTACAAAGCAACGTCGTTTCCACCCCTGAAGATGCAGCACAGATACGACTGACGTATTTTTACCACCATGTCGTCTAACTACGTTCTCAGCAAGGTGTGCTCAGTCCAGAGGTTACCAAGACTATGACTACACCCCAGCCTTAGTCATTGGTACTACCAGTGGAGTACTGACGCTCCCAGTTTGGCCAGGCCAGACACAGCCTGTGCGTGAGGGGACAGAGCAGAGCTGGGAAATGCAAAGCTGAGCCTGTTCCAGCAGAGGAATGGGTAAGAGAGTGACAGGTTCTCTGGAGAAGAGTAACTCCCTCTGCTTCAGCTTTTATCCAGGAGAACAAGGAGCAAACGAGAACAATGGAAGACACGCGCATGACATTTTTCAAAAGCGGTTCCTTTCAAAGTACATTGGCTAAGATAAATGGAGTCAGTTTGCCTCTGAATGTACTTTGGACTTTGCTTCCACCCACAGAGGTCTGCCTCCCTCTGATTTTAATCAGCAGTACATAGAGCATATCCTTCAATAGCGGAACTGCCACTGAGACAAGACCACGGAGCTCGTGAAAAAATATTCTGAGAGTAAATAAGGAAAGAGAAATGGTCCTGCTAGCCCAGGACGTTTCAGGAAGTTCATGACATTTTGCAAGCAGAATAAATCTGCAGCCAGTCCTACAAAGGCAAAGGCAATCCCACTCCATCTTGGAGGAGTTGATACCAGCATGGGCTGTTGAACTAGCTCTCTTTTGCCAAGAGCAGTTACATAAATCTCTCACACACAGACAATATGCTACTTCCTTATGTCGTAACTTTACAAGCAAAACATAATGGACTGGTAGCAAAACACAGACCTCTTAAGTTTTGTCTTCAGTGCTTGAGGTAGTACCATGTGGAATAGGCCTGACATTTGCAGTGCCCGACTGCAGGTGGAAACGTGCCAGCTAGTATATCCTCGCACAGTTTGGGATCCCATTAAGCCGCCTAACCTTCGACTGCAAAGCTACACGCTATGGCCTCACGCATCAAGCGACAGATCCAAAAGGCAGCTGCAGTATTGCATGAACATGGGGGTCTGGCTCTATCGAGTAAATGCGAGAAATGGTCCAACAGCCATAGGAAAGTTGAAGGCAGGAGACCATCACGTGCCTTAGATGTCTGAAAGAGTCTGGGTTTGCTCTTGCCAGTCCATTAATTCAGAAACGGTGCTGGTAGTGACCACGAATGGCAACACCAGCTGATGACAACTTGGTAGCGGGTGCAAAATAATTGGCTGATCTCCGATTCCTAGGTGGGCAGTTCCTGCGTGACTGGAGCCAACATCACCCCAACTATCTGCTCAGTCTTGTGCTGATTCTGTAGCAAAAAAAGACAAGTCACTACACAGGGATGTCAAATAAGCCTGTACCAGCGCCCAATTCACTGCTAACAAAAATAAACACTGATGTCCGTATCTGCACATCATTTAGGAGGAAGCAGGACAAGGTATATCAGGGAGAGAAGGAATGTGTTTTGCTCTTTGACTGACATGAAAAGGTACAAAATTAAAATTTATATTGATAGAAGAAGATTTAAACTTCTATACTGCAGAGAAAAAAGTGATGGGGAAAAAGGAGAAAAAACAGACATTTGTTATTTTACATCTTCAAAATGCACTATTGCCCAACACTTCTGGCTCCCCACAATATTTAAAAATAGTAGCACTAACTTCCTCATTCCCGCACCCAAGGCATTTCCCAGGATCAAGTTTTATGTCATATCAAGTCAGCAGCTCACATCCTGTCTGCCAGATTTGTCTGCATATCTCAGGTTATCCAGGCAAGAGGTAATCTCATATTTATACTACTTTTACCCTGAGCAATATCAAAATGATTTACAAGTTATGCCACTGCTGTTATTTCAAAAAACCCAAAGACGCATTTCCCAATTTCTAATGTAAGGCTCTGCGGAAACCTCAACTTCAGCTACATATTTTAATAATTCAGTTACTTAACTGATTGATTAACAGTAAAGGCAGATTTGTTCCATAGACATCACCGCTGATACATACTTATAAATTATGGAAGTTAACAGTGCTCCACTTTTGCCTGAAGCTTATGTTCAATTTTTTCCCCCCTGTAGCTTGCCATGCAAACATTGTTTAACGAGCGGAGAAGACCATGTAACTGTGTGAGGGTAGCCAGTCTGGCCAGTCCTTCTTGACTCAAAGCATGTGGGAGCTCCAGGCTACAGTCAAGTTTTATGAATTAACAAGTGAGGTGCTCAATGCAAAGGTCAGAGGAGCTATAGCAAAGCCATGTGTAGGCAAAGTTCTTTTTTTTTTTTTTTTTTAAATTCCTGGAGGGATTTTTGACACATATCACAAAGGACTGAAGGAGACTAGCTGGAAATAGTGTGAAAAACCAGAAAGGACAGCCTGATCTACGTGTAACGCCTGACCCATGTAGATGTCGCCGAGGCTGCACCCGCCAAAGCAACACCCCCACCCTCAACAAATAATGATAATTACAGGTGCCCGAGAAGCAGCATGATGCAAAGGATATTCGATAGGAATGGGCTGCAAAAGGCCTAGGTGCTAATCTGAACTATGGGATTGTCTAAGTGACCTTCAGCTAGCAATTTATGCTCTCTGTTCCACAAGTTTTCTCTCTGTAGCAAAGCAAAAATACTGATGTAATGCAAAGTGCTAATGGCTGTTGTCAAGGGTGTTTGATGAATTGGCTATCGTAAGTCATGCGAAAGCTTGTGGGCTTTCTGGGGACCGTGCAGGATAAATGGAATAAGCAAGGGAGCTCCTGTAGGGAATAAAATAATTGGAGGCAGTAGAAGCTGTGGCCCTTGGCTGAGCAAAACTTAACTCCTCCGTGCCAAGGAATTTGCTTGTGTACTGGCTGCTTGCAAGGAGGTATATCTGCATAAGAACAAATAGAAAGGTGGAGGAGCTGCAGTAAACAGCTAAGACTGGATGCTCGAGTACAGGACTGGCTGTGAACTGCACGGAGAAATACTGGGAATTTGCTTCTTTCCGTTTGTTCCTCCCATGCGCTGAAAACAGAGCACTGTCCACATTATTTACAAGCAAGAAGGATTCCACCAGAAGTACTGGAGCCAAGCCAAAAAGGCCTCTAGTACCAGTCAGCAACACTCGCTCCTGAGATCCAAGTATGACAAATACGGTTTTTTCTAAAGTGAGAGTGTGTGTGGCACTGCTCCCTCTGCCCAGACTGACCTGATATTAACTGGGGGAAAACCTGATAATGGATAGAAATAATATTTCTTACCAGCCCTCAATGGAAACTATCATATAAATTAATGATTTAAATTACAGTTATTTTTAATGCATCTGCCTTGCACAATGTTGGAACACCAAAAATTATGATCTGGCAGATGTGTTCTTATACAAAAAGAAAATACAGAAAATATCCCTATGATTTTGTTAGAAAAACCAAAGTCATGCCTGATTTTGCTTCAGGTAGGCAGCAAGGACTGGGACAAAGAAAGGCCTGAGACACTGAGACACTGAGACCGAGTGGTAAGGTGGGCTGGAAAACATTTATAACATGAAAAGAGATTTGGGAGTTTTTCCAGGAGCGTAAGGTGAGCATGGTTTGCTCCTCACTCTGTGACTGTAAGACTGTAAGGGCATGAGGACTACTTATACCCACTCTCTTTAACTGTGCACCTGAAAGACTTAAATATTTGCTCAGGTAGAAATTGGGATGACAAAAGTAGGGCCCGTGGGGTTGCTCAGAGATCACAGACAAGGAAAGCTTTGCATTGACTGAAAATACTGAGAAAACCCCTGGAGTTTCCAAACAGTTACTGAGACCTTGGAAAGCAGACTCCTGCTCAACAGATACCGAAACACGCTTGTTACAGCCAGATAGGTGCCACTTTATTCTGGAAATAAACTGAAACTGTGTCTTCAACATCCACAGTACGCTCTTGCTAAAGCAGCTGCAGGGTTGAGTCAGGGTGGTGCACTGCTGTTTCTCACCTCTTGACGCCTTTAAAGATGTGGTTTGGAGATACGCTGAGCAAGACGGTTTAGGGAGACAGGACATAGTAAGAAGAAAGCAGTGGTAACCTAACTTTAGCCTCCTTTACGGTGACACTTAAAGACTGTTCTCAGGTTTTGTCCGTCCAGGAAAACTATAATAAAGTTAGAAGGGCTGGCTTGGAGAGTGTTTCTAACAGCACGGCTGTATCAGCAGAGCGCGCCTGCCCTGCCAGCCTGCCTAGCACAACCATACTAAATGACAACTTCAGCCAACTTTGGAAATTAACGGACCTGACCCAGCTCACTCTTGGGCTGCACGTAATGAAAGGACTCCCAAGGATGGCGGAAAACAGAAACCTTGTCAGCATGTTCGTCTAACTACATTTGAGCTAACTGCTCCTGCTATAAGGCCCTCTGACCCAGTCTGAGAGTCTTGTTATCGTCCCATGGTGCTATCAGCACCTCATCTCCAACCGCAAGGCAGCTGCTGACCAGCTCGGGAGGCTGTTAGGAGGGAATGGCTTGTTTTACGACGTCCTGCTCTGATTGATGAGGCCGTTCTCCCCTTTCCACACTCATCTGTTCCAGGCCTGGGACTCCCTTAGCGCAGCCTTTTCCTTCAGCCCAGGCTCCCACCATAAAAGCTCAGCTGTTGAGCAGCTATTCACAATTGCAGGAAATCAACAGAACCGAATACTGGGCTGTTATCTTTTTTTATGTCATTTGGAGTTTTGTTTTTCCTCTTTTGTATCTGCATGTGGAGCCATCACGGTACACGGGATTATTCAGGGTCACTCCACAAAAGCAGCCAAACAGAAATGATCCAACAAGCCGTTTCTTCCTCTTTCCTTTGGGCCATGCTGGTGTGATTACAACAAACAGAAAGGCATGAGCCTCACTGTTAAATGTGAGAGTTTGACCAAAAGAGACCCACGTGTGAAGAATGGAAAGAAGTAACTCATAATGTTATCCCAGCACTCTGTGGCGAGAAGTGAAGAGCAATCCCATTCCTCTCTGCACAAATTGTAACTTCCCATCTTCCCATCTCTAGCAGGCATCTTCCCTCCAAGCTACGATTCCACCTGGGGGCAAAACACAGGGTGTACAAGGCTCAAATTCCCTTATGCTAGACCTGCATAACTTCTCGGCCACACTGATTTCTTTTCTTACTGTTAAGTTTTAGCTTCCCCCATCACTGTCTAGCCTTAGCTGAATGTCCTCTTTCTTTCCCAAGTGATGCTCCCCATTCTTTTGCTGGGGGTGCAGAGGGGGAGGAATTCAGCTAGTGGCTTTGCCAAGTCATCTCTTTTTCTTTGTAAGATTGAGACAAGGAGTGGAAAACATTACAATAATCCTGTGGAGGAGTAAAGAAGAGAACCCAAATGTCAGCCATCTCAGTTAGTGAGCCCCTTGCCATATATGTGTATACACACACGCGCACACACACACAGACACAGACATGAGAGAATAAGTCGCCAGCTTTAAAGGTGATGAACAAGGAATCCTGAAAATTTCCTGTCCTGGGGTAGCAGTTACTAGGAATTAGGCAGGGTACAGGGGCTGGGTGGGATGGGGCTCTGTTAGTGTCAGGGCAATCCCTCTACGAAATACACCACAGAAAGCTAAGTGGAAATAAACTTCTGCATTCTTGAAGTGTGGGCAAGACCTAGCAGGTCTTCAGGGTTTTTCTTTAGGAAAAGAAAAAAAAAAAAAAGACGGGCAATGTGATAGGAAACCTTACTGCCTGTATCACAAAGCGCGTAGCTGGTTTGGTGGCGGCTGAGAGACAAGAGCTGAGCACTGAATGTGACCGATGTGAAGGAAAACAACAGGGGCCCCACAGCTGCTGTGCCCTGTAAACAAAGCCCGGCTTTCTGGAGGGCCATGTGAGAATTTGCTGAAGAGCCCTGAAAGAACCGAGGTCTGCCCAAAGGAAACAACAGGGATTAGAGAAATAAGGAAAATGGGATAATAAGATAATACGAGGACTTTATTGAGCTTGAAAAGAAAGGTACTCAGACTATAAAATGGAAAAAATAATTATTAATGTATTCCTATAAACAGATCAAATGGACATTCAAGAAATTAAGAGGCAACAAACACTTAACAGGTAATTAAAGTACCCTAAAGCAACATCTTATTATACAGTGGCACTGACTGCTGCAGGAGATTTGAGAGCAGCTGCCCAAGAAGAACACCACTGCTATGGACAAGAACGACCACATCGGTTCACTAGTGAGCATTANCAGCTGCCTAAGAAGAACACCACTGCTGTGGACAAGAACGACCGCCTCGGTTCACTAGTGAGCATTGTATTCTAACGTTTCAAAAAATAAGCCGATCACTTCCTAGGAAAAGAGATTTTTTTTCCTTCATAAGATCATGCTGCAGAATTGTTTCAGTATGTTATGGAAATGGGGGGTGGGGGGAATTTTTTTTTGCCCATTGGCTTATTTGGGTACGGTGGATAAAGTAGTTAGAGAAAGCGTCAGAAATAGATGTCAGATGAAAATGTACCATCAGCTGACTTCTACTAGGTTAATAAGTCTGGAAGAAATATCTAATGGGGTTTAGGAACACGATCTAATCTGATCTTTTGTGCTGCATCTTCCCAGTTCGCAGGTTCGTACCACTCATCTAGGTCACACTGAGGTCAAATGGTGGAAACAAAAAGGCCAGTCATGTGGAGAAGGATGTGCATCTTATAGAAAGCTTCGAATTTAACATCTTTTGTGAAATGGCATTTCTGGTAGGATTTGTTAAGGAACGCGCATATGAGAGCTTGAAGTCACGAAGCAGAATTCTGCCTTCACTGTGGCTTAACGAAAGTGTGTTTCTGCTTGGGACAAGGAAAGAAATTGCACTGGAAGGGAGTGTGTTTCTCCGAAACATAATTTTAATGCTCTAGAAATGCTGACAGCTTGGAAGATTAAATCCTGTATTTACTAACTCAGCAGTATCCTCCCCCCTAAATTTCCCCATCATTGGTGTACCACAGCGTAAGGGGGCAACCTTAGAAAACAAGATATCTACTTGACACGTGGCGAAATCTGTGCTTGAGCTCACGGAGCGGGATGCGAACAAAACCGTTCCTTGGGTTCTGCTGGTGATTTTGGATATGAATATTGGTTCACCCATAAAGCAAATGGAAACCCAACGCTTTTATTATAGGATCTGAGCAGCTGTCAGCAGCCTGACTATGCTGGGGTAGAAACTGTGCCACACAGCCCTGTGGGCCAGCCAGTCTCCTTGGAAAGAGTTTCACCAGGCATCAGGAAGCAATTACCAAATCCCCGCAAAACCTAATTATGCCCCCTCCCCTCCTTCGTGAACTATCATTTAGGAGAAGCCAGAGTGATTTTTCTCCTCTCTCCCCTACAGCTGAAACATAAATTAAGGATTTTTTTTTTTCTCTCCCCCTTTAAACTTTTAGCCCTGTTTAGTCCCTTCTTTGTGCCGGGCCTTTTGTCTTCGGGGATGTGGCTGCCTTCGCTGGAAGCCGATGGAAAGACAACTGCACAGCAGACAATAAAGCTGTCTGCAACCCAGCCGTGTCTGAATGGCGGCAGCGATGGCCGAGACAGCGGCATTCCCACCCTGTCGCTGTGGCAGTGGGGTGAACGGGCAGGACCGCCCGGCCGGTGGCTGTGTCCCCTGTGTGTCCCCTGTGTGTCCCCCCCTGCCCAGGGTTGCCCCGCGGCCATGAGCGGGGCATCAATGAACAGGGAGAGCCCTCTACCAGCAAGGGGAAGGAGGCAGGATTGCTGCGCTGGGGATAAATGGTGGCTCCTCTAGATGGGGAAGGCAGGGAGAAGAGCGGATTTGAAGCTGCTGGTGCAGAGTGGGTGCAGGGTACCTTTCATAAAAGGCGTTCCTCTGGAGTATTTGCTTGTACAGACAGGCCTTGGTGCTAATTACAGAATTTGAAAGAGATCAGAGTAACAAGCAGCAAACAGGTGAGAAATACAGCATGCCTGGAACTGGCATCCTTCTGGGTCCACCAGAAATAACGATGACGTGAGTGGAGAAAGGCACAATGTCCTCAGTCAGAGTCGTTTTCCAGTTAGCTGTGGCTGATCAGGGATGCTGAGCGGTGGTTTTGCAACTTTAACATACAGCAAGAACTAACCCTGCATATTTTATCTCTTTCTCCTGCACAGCATGCTACAGTGCAAACCATTAACAAGTCATTTAATGGAAGTGGCAAACACTTCTCGAGGAGAAAGAATAAATATAGATAGCATTGGTGGCATTATCCTCTGTAAATTCAGGGTAGAGTTTAATCGGAGGGCAGTTACTGGAATCCCGCATGCTTTAACTAACTCCTGGCTCTCAGCATCGAGTGCACGTAGCTCTGGTGCATGCAGATTTATAAACTGCAGAGCAAAGACTCCCTGTCCAAACTGAAAACTTCTGGTTACTTTTGTGATAGGCAAGACATTTTGATGATATTTGATGAAAAAAAAAAAAAAGAGACAAGAAACAAGATCAGTTGTTATCCTCTTATTTCCCTTTTTATATACTGTAATGCCTGGGTACAGAAATGGAGGGAACAACTTCCAGTTGGAGACAAATCAAATCCCTTTTCAGCCAAGAGCAGCCTTACTTTTGATTCGGTTGGAGGAACAAGGATCCTGCCTGCAGCAGCTGTCTGCTCCAACGGTTTGCAAACCACGTTCATCTAAGTACACCAAAATCTGGGTGTTTCTTCATCGTCTTTTTGGCCTGCAAAGCAGACTGAAAATCTCCTGAGAACAGGAGCTCTCATGAGAGTATCTGAACTTCAGGTCAGGACACAAAGTCTCCTGGATCAGCATTCCTGACAACATTTCACTGATTCTCTGTTGGTCCCAGCTGGAACCTGTACATGCTGAGGCAGCTGCAAAACAGAAAATAAGCTAAGCTCAACTGAACAGCTTCCAGCTTTGGGAAAGCTCTGGAGTTCGGCTTAAATTTGGGAAGCAGAAAGTTCAGGCTGATTCTATTCATCTGCATTACTTCATTCATTTCCTAGCAAGGGATCACCTGGAAAGGGGATCGCTGTGTCTGCCCGTGGACAGCCAGATGCCAAGCAGATTTCACTACTCAGTAAAGATGCTCCTCGGCTGGTCAGGCTGTCTGCACTCTGCACGATGCAGCAGATAAAGGAGATGTAAAGCAGAACGCCAGTATTCTGTGAGCAGCAATTTTGCTAAAGAGGCAATAGGGAGCCTCTCTTGCCAGACGGAGCCAGCAGGACTCACTTTTAGATGGAAATAATACTGTACATCTCATTTACTGTTGTCTGTAAATGTGTTTTACCATGAATGGTGTGTTCAACAGTGTGCACTTAGGGATAACGTGCACAGATTTCACTCAGGTAAGGAAGGTCAGAGGGAAGCAGGGCAACGTTATGGGATAGAGAGCACCTTCAGAAGCAGTGATTCTGGAAAAGATTTGTAAGATTATCACCTCTGGTGCAATTCTGAGGCTAAAAGAACTGATGCAATATTAAGATTTAGGAAGAGAGAAACATGAAGCAGAAGGGAAATCATTTCACTCGCATATGTAGCATGGCCTGGTTCCTGGCAGACCACTACGACCCAATCTTTTGTCCAGAATTCAGGGGTGTAGAAAACCTCAGGAGGGTTGAGAAAAGATCCACAACAACTATAAAGGAATAAAAACCCTACCACACAGCAAAAGACAAAAGCTCAATCTATTTAATCTGCGCCGCAGGAGATTCAGGAACAATCAGTCTGTAAGCACCTACACAGAAAATTATAAAAGAAAAATTGCTGTGATCTAATAAGTGATATGTGATAGTTGGAAGGCAACATGGAGAAACTGAGATTAGAAATCATGCAGAGTTTTAATAGCAAGAGCAATTAACCACTGAACCAATTTACCAAAAACTCTGTGCAGTGAAGTCCCACGTCACGGGAGTGCCTTAGGCAGGTAAGATTATTCTAGTTCTCACAGGAACTAAGTCAGGGATGTGCTATGGTTTGTGATATGCAGAAGCTCCAGCTACATGATCGCTTTAAAGCTTTTTGACCTTTTAATCTGCATGGGAAAAAATACAGCAATGGTTATTTAAGCAGCTCCATCTCACTCCCCTGTTGCGTGGTGAATTTAGAAATAGCTGAATGAATTTTAGTGCTGCTCCCCCACAGAAAAACATTAATGTAACTAGATTAAGTACGGAGAGTTGATGTCGAATTGAGCATTTTGGAATTGGCTGTAAGGAATGGAAAATAAAAGTTACAAGGAAAGCCAGGCCAGTATTCAGAAGGCCAAATATAATCGTATCTGTGAGGACGTCCTCACACAATCTGATCTCAAAGTTCTCAGACATACGTGCTCCTACACATCATGATACTGTAGTATAAATTGTTGTTTAAAAATAACAGGAAGAAAAAAAGAGTTGCATGAAATTATCCTTTCTTACAGACCACAACTGTTAGCTGAATTTTGCTTTTTGCACTTCAAAACTCGGTTACAAATGTACGCTTATTTGTAAATCCAGCTGCTTATTCCTGCCTACACGAGGGCAATGCATTTCTTGCGTTTTCAACAAACACCGAAACGCTAAAGTCCCCTAACAATGCAGCGCTTGACGAATCTGAATTGCTCACTCACCCACTGAAATTCTATACAGAGCAGCTCAGAGCTGTTAATCTCACAGCAAAACCTGCTTCCAAATCTTCCCTTTCTTGAACACCTCAGCAGGCACAGACACAGATTTCCATTATCGCTTCAGCAATATTTGGAGAAAATTAATATAGCTCTTTTATTTATATTTCAGTTTATCTTCTTATACCACAGAGAAGCTTTTATCAACACGGAAACAGCCTACTTTTCCTCCATCTGATCAGAAAAGAAATAACCTCCTGCAAAAGTTCATGAACCAAACTGCCCTCCTCCCCCACATCCTCCTCGACTTTAAAACACGGTGCACTTGTGCCAGTGCAGCAGGCGCTATGAATAAGGCGCAGGAGGACATTACATGCTGATTTAGTTGTATGTATACAACTTACAATCCCCCTTTGAATCACTTGTTCCCGGAGGACCAAAAAGTCAACCCTCTGCCTCGTCCTACCAGTGCTCACAGCGTCAAACTCTTCCCGTAAATAAAACTTTCCCAAGTCAGTGGTATCGTGTTAGAGGTTCCCTTGGACTTCATGGGCTGAGATGTTTCTTCCAGTCTTCCCTCTCTGTAGCTCATCCATCAGCCATCCTTCCGTCCACCCACCCGCCTAGCCAGCCACTTACCAGCCCCTGCTGCTACAGTCCCTTTCTTCTAAATGAAGTTTACACGCTCCTCCTCCCACCCATATGAAAACCCAAATCCCGATCGCTCGGCTGAATGGATTCTCTCCTTTCCGCACTTACCCGGGGCTCGGATAACTTTAGTTTGGCGGTGCCAGCGGCTGGCGCGTCAGTGGGGCTGGCTGCCTCCGCCTGCGTTTGTCCATGGCTGCCTGCTGTGGGAGCTGAGTGGGGAGGTATGCACCCTGCGTGCCGGAGCAGGAGCCCGTGGCTCGCCGCCTGCCAATCAGCCCCTCTCCGCCGGGTGGGCAGGGCGGGGAGACGAAAAAATGTGCAGGTTACTGTTCAGATTTGGCACACCCAGCAAAGCAGGAGGTGGGAGACGGGCAGAAAGGCTGGGAGCAGCAAGCTCCATGGGTGAGGAACTTCATGGCAAACTCTGCCAAATGAAAAAAAAAAAAAACCCAAACCCCTTACGTTTTGGTTTTTCTTCTTTGGTATGAAAGCTCCCTTTTGGGCGGCAAAACTAAACCAAACCAACCCCCAAAATATTTCAACTGATCACCTTGCAAGAAATGCAGCAGGCTGCTCCCTGTGTCAGCAGCTGAATCACCGTGTCCAGTTAACTCTTCAGACACCAGCTGGTTTTAGGACTAGGATTTTCCTTTGTCCCCTCAGGTGAAGTGTTTTGGATTTCCTCCAGATTGGGTAAATACAGAGATAACTTTTAAATGCAAAGTACTTACTGCATTTTAAACTAGTCTGTCAGTCATTTTTAATCTCTACTTTTGCACCTCCTTGGAAATATTTTCCTATGTCTTTCTCAAACTAAAGGTCAGAAATTAGAGGGCGGTTTCTGATCGTTGGAAGTACGAGAGATTCTAGTGCAGTCTTACAGAAGGAAAATGAAGAGCATAAAAGTCCTGTTTTTGAAGACCAAACAAGACAAATTTATGACAGTGATAACAGGATATGTCCATTTGCGATAGGAGGGGATTAGACTTTACGATCCAGGAAGTTCTTGCCAATTCTTCCCATAACAGCCAAATGAAAGAAGGAAACCTAACCTAACCCACCAAACAGCCAGGTCCACCAACACAGAGTGCTCCACCTGCCAAATACACCTCTAGGTCTTCCCAAGTGTGCCATTTCAGCCTACGTTGTCTCCGTCCTTGCCCTCATCCCTGCCCCAAGGCTGTAAGACTGAAAACCACAGGGACAATCTGTCAGTGCCTCTGAGCAACAGCCAGCATCCTTCCGCTCCACTGTGACATTTCTAGGGTTACTCAGGTTTTTCTCATTTCCCCTTAGCGGTTACTATGGAGAAACAAAATGTATTTGGGATTTTGACACACTAAGGAAAACAAACAGATTGTTTGAAGGCAAGGTTATCCGGATAATTTGGAAATCATGCCAGAAAGTATCTGGCTTACAAATAAATCACTGATTTGACATTTAACCATTAAAATAAATCGGTATAAAATTAATTTTAAGGATGCTGAATTAACTGCAGAAGGTAAATGGCTTTATGGTTTGAATGGCGGAGCATGACAGTGTGCAGAATCAAGAAGGAAAGACCAAGCTGTGACTTTTGGGTTTTGGTCTAATGGTGAGTGAACTAAATGATGAAGGGGGGACTAGATCATGGAATGAATGATTACGTGATCAACTACCGTCGGGACAAGTGTGTTGTGCACACTTGTTTTGGGTGGGAAAGGTGCAGGACAGCATGCAGCAAAGCTGGCGCCTGCCAGCGCAGAAAGGACATGACTGCCTTACTGGTGGGGTACATTTGTGCTGTCAGGCGAGGGCGTAGAATGCAGCGGTTAGATGCCTCTTCTCAGGGAAAAAAAACCCAAAACCAAATTAAAGAGTGGCCACATAACTGTCTCCGCTTGTGCCAGCCCCTCCATCTAGGCCTTTGCAAATTTGAGCCTATACTACTCATCTGAAATTAGATAATTAACAGCAGAACAGGAACATTTGTTTTCTAATACCCCCGGGTCTGCCAACTGTGAAGCTGTCCCTTGTGCGACGCCTTCACTGCTCACTCCTCTCCTGCACCTTGTTGTAACTGTAACAGCTTCATATAGCAGATAGGGCTTGCTTTATCAGTGTAAGAAAAAGCACTTTTTGTTTCACAGAGGCTAAAAATTCCCAGGCTCGTAGCAAGTTGAGGCTAAGGCAGAACGAGATGGAGAAATTAGCCCAAGGACAAACTGCTTGAACAAAAACTTTTAAAGGTGTGGGGCTTAAACAAACACGCTGGCTGGAAAAGATGAAAACTCCGATCTGCTCTTGTGACTTTCCAGATGAACAATGATCCTTTTCTCATTTTATTCTTCCTCTCCTCAGTCAAGGGAAACCTTTATGTAGATAATTTTGTCTGCTGTTCTGTCTGTTGCCTCGACCTTTTTGTGTGAAACAGCAATGTAAGATGAGCAGGGAGATGAAGTCATCTTCCCCTAGACTCCCTCTTTTGTTTCTTGTTCCCAATTAAAGTCCATAATTAATCTGGCCACCACGACGGAGCCCTGCATGGGGCGCTGGGATGTTGTGGATATACTGAAGCAAACTTGTTTCTCAGGAAACAGAGCTTTTTTTCCTCACGTGGTATTGACCCTTTGTCTGATAAAAAAAACTTTTAAAATGTGCACAGCAATTATCTCAAATTAGGAGTAGTATCAGATTTGTGGAAAAAAAAATCTGCTTTGCAAAAACTACATGCACTGAAGTGCTGTTGTTATCTCTAAGCTGAACACCTCAAAGACTCTCAAGAGCCTTTGTGAAAAATCAGAAGGATAAACTCACTCCAAAATGCCCGTCAGGCTGGTGACTCAGGCTTTCTGCTTGGCTGTGGGAAACCCAGGTTCAACTCTGTTCTTGTTCACACAAGAGCTCAACTTGAGCTTCATGTCCTTCATCCTAGAGAAGGACCCTACCCGCCCTGCTGTTGCCAGTTTGGGTCCAGTCTGTCAAAACCCCACCTGGGACCTTGATAGAAGTTCTGTCAAAACCCGTAAGGCCAGAGAACCTTTCCAACAACCCCTGCAGAAAAACTAAAACCAGCTGATCAATACTGGGTGTCTAGTTCACCCCTTCCGAGATTGTCCTTTTGCTGTTTGACACTTCTTTGGCAGACATTGTTGTGGATAGCTAAACAGTGGAGCTTCTACTCTTACTGCTGGGGCCTGTTTGACACCCTAACAGATCTCATTGCAGAAGAAATCGCTGAAGAGTCCCTAAGCTCTCCCACTACCCATGACCAGGTCTATTTTTCATCACACCTCACCAAGCTTTATTCATCTTCACCCTTACGAAATATGAAACCTGGATGAAAGTCTGTTTCAACTCTGTTTCCTGAGGCATTTGAAGCACAGATAACAGATAAGGACTTGCTCTTAAGTAGTGTCTTGTCACTGCTGGCCTGTGTTCATCCTGCAGCAGTTGAGAAAGAGAGAACGCACCAAGCCCAGCCTGTACAATTCAGCTGAACACCGTCCCCTGTCAGCCCCGTTTGGCTTGTGTTCATAATTTATCTTGCAACCAGTGACTTCTGAAGAGGAGCCATCCCAAGATCCTTTCCCTGGGAGGAAAATATGGCAAAATTAAAGCTCAGTGGCCAGAATGGGTTTCTGGAGGACTATCCTGGCAGGACAAGATGGTTTAGGCCAGGATATATTCAAAGCAAAAAAAGCACATGAGGAATGAAAGGCATCAAGATACATTGGGAGAAAAGATTAACTGAAAGCCAGATAATCCTCAGCTATATAACACATGGCTCAATCCAGGCACTAGTCAGAGCTAAATACAGCTTCTCATAACTGAAAATATGAATAGCCAAACCCACTAATATCCGGGAGCTCTATGAGACACAGTCTTAAATGTGTTTCTGCTTGTTACATGTTTCCACATGGCTGAAGCTGTGTTTTGCCAGTAAGCGTTCAAGGTCTGTGAGAAGAAGAGTGTGTAGAGAAGTTCACAGGCCACAGACCACTGCCCAGCTGGTCCAGTTCTCATGCTGGGAACACTTGGGAGATGTCTCTTTCACTCTCAAGGGAGCCCTAACCATGCCTGCCGTTCAACTCCACGCCAACCTTGCTGTGGTTAGAAATGGATTTTCCTTCGGATGCATCTCATATCACAAGTAACCAAACCCCTCTCTGACTCCGAGTTGCGGGCAGGAGCTCTGTCCCCCTTAAAGATGAGGCTGGTTCAGAAGAGTCTGAGAATGTTTGTTTCCTTGCACACTGGTTGGATGCCACCTGACCAGTTCTCCTGGTGCTGTGAAGCAATCTGTGCTGCGGGCTGAGGAGACCCGGATCTGTGTGTGTAGAGAGGGATGGAGGTCAGCCAAAAATCTAGGGGTGGGACAGGGGTATTATTTGTAGCACTGTTAAGACCCGTCTGATTCCACAGCCGCTCAGTTGGGTTTGTCTGATGCTCACCCATCCCTTCCAACAAAAAACAAGACTTAAGATTTTTGTTTGATGTCCTGCAAGAACCTACAAATAAGAGCACGTATATAATGCACACACACACACATAGAGAAATACATATAATTATATGCATAGACATATAGAACGAGGGAGCACCCTGGCTCACCTGCCGCATGCTTCCACTGCCTTCTGACTTTAAGGCACAGAAAAGGAAAAGGCTTCGAAGCTGCGTAAGCCATCGCCTGGGGGAAGGAACCCGAAATCTTAACTCCTGACCGTAATGAATGGAACTCATACCACTCCCTCCAGTGCAGTAACACCAAAGGGAACGGAGACCTAATTTGAAGAAGCAGCAAAACCAGTGCCAAAGTAAATGCTTCATCCTCAGGATTTATGATGAAGAAATACATGTAGAACTCTGGCCTTTCATTCTTCTGGAGCAAAGCAAACTCCGACATGCTCAAGGAATTACATATTTGTGAAACAACTCGTAAGGCTTTAATGACTATTACAAAAAGCTGTCTGCTTTATTTGGTATTATTTGTAGTAACTTTATCTTCAAGCAGAAGATGATTTTTAACCAAAGACTTGTGTGTAGTCTGCCATGCTACACAGAATTCACACCTACTGTAACTTACTCCTGGTTGAAAAAAGAGGTGGTGAACATCTGGACCACAGTGTTTGGAAGTGGAGAAAAGCCTCAGTCACCCTAATGACAGGCATATTGCATAACCAAGTTTCTTTACACCAATTTGGAGGAAATTTTGGCCTATTATGTTTCCTAGCAGGTTGCCAGCACAGACAATACCGAGTGACCATGACAACTGGGTGTAACCAGCTTTATCCTCATCTGCCACTCACTTCCATGGGATTGGGAGTTACGTGGCTAAAATCACACGCTACTGCATCAATTGAGGGATGCTCCAAGTGACTTACCTTGAGAGCAGTAGTTACACCAAGGGACGGCGTGACCCTACCTTGTCCAAGGAGATGAGCTGCAGAGCTGCTAATTGTGTTAAGAACGCGAGAAGCCAAACAAAGGCTTTTCACATCTGAGGCATCACGGTTGATTTGTCCAGGTCATGGTCTGAACGGATGATGGGGCCAAATAAATTCTCCAGGCCAGCAACATGAAGTTTAATGAAGACTTGTTCAGTCAGCCTTATTAGCAAAGAACTCCGCAGTGCCTAAGGAGGAGGGGCTGCTCTGCTTTCAATAGGACACAAAGGGTGCTAATTTCTAATCTCTGCTCCATTTGATGCTCTTTAAAATTCATAGCCAAATTATAAAGTATGAGAAGCTGAAGAAAACAAACATGCAGTTGATAAAAACAGCCTTTGTATTCAAACTTCTGCTGGAGAAACCACAGAGTAGAAAATTATGTTGGAGGATCTTCACCGTTCCCACAATCTTACCTCATCACAAGAATTAAAAATGACTTTATCCTTATGGTGCTAGTAATAAAGAGAATTATCAACAGTCCTGCCATTCATCACAAAAGGCAGTGAGATAAGCAAGGAACATACTGTGGCTGTTCAAGTTCCAGTTCATTGCCTTAGTGATTCTAGCAGTTATTTTTCAACAGTATTCATATTTTCACCATTTGTTCACCATTTTTTACAAGTATTAACCTGAAATTTACTTTAAAATAAACTATACTGGCAGATTTGGCACAGACCTTGGAGACCTTAAACATTTCTGTATATTCACCATTGGGTCCTCCTCTTTTTAAACATCCTCCCTTTTGGTTGCACATAGCTAATGTGGAAACTGACTTTGTTAAACATGCTGCAAAGCCAACTCCATTTATATGAAAAAATACAGAATACAGCATTTTCCAAACATAGCTGTGATTTTCTGAGTTGAAGGCTTTTAAAACAAAAAACTAAAAGGAATATAAAGGGCGTGTCAGGGTCTTAAATTTTTGAGGAAAAATAGCGAGGAATATTTACCTACGGACAATTACTATGCAATTAGAGTAAAAACGGCACAGGAATTTATTTTACACTTTCATTTTGGTTATATGGCAGGTTTCATGCGACTCTAGCAAATTTGCCTGCATTATGTGGCTCTCTAGCATGTTGCATGGGGCGCTGTAGGTGATCACACTGTTAAGCATAGTGATCAGTGGCCTCCAAAACTTGTTCACTGACTTGAGTGGCATTTTCCCAATTTATGCTAATTTAAGTGGAACTAGAGTCACGGTGTTAAGAGTGTAGGAAATAAAGATATTTTTGGGGGTGGGGGAATTTTGAAAAACGAAAATATCCATAAAATTTTCACCCAGAAAACTGAATTTTAAAGACAAGATGTTTTTCTTATGCAAAAGCAGAAATCCAGATACAGGAGTCAAAGTCCTAGAGCACAGTACAGAAGGAAAAAATGGCTAGAAAAACACTGCAGTTTCAGATGCTTCTAAGATGCAAAAATTGTCATCACGGATGAAATTTAAATGACACTGCAGGGCACTTCAGTATACCATTAGCTACTGCCTGAACTGGTATGTGTTTTCTCAGAGAGTACCATTACGCCATTAGTTTGCCACAGTGCTACTGTAATTATCCAGTCAACGAACAGCAATTTAAGTTCTTAAGCAGAATATGAAGAAATTCTTCTGCACGCAGAAGGGTCTTCTGCCAAGTGAAGGGGAATGACAGTCCCTTTACCCATTTTACCTTCACTGCCAGAAGGCAAGATGCAGCAGGTTCACCCACTATGAACAAGTTGAAGCCACTTACATCACACTTCTTAAACGTTTAAGTTATTTTAAATTGGAGAGGAATAGAAGTAATGAAGCACCCAGAAGAGGAAAAATGGACAGGAAGAGACAAAATTCTGAGGTGGAGGAAGGGAAAGGGAACTTATGAATAAAAGAGCATTTCTTAGAGGTAGGCAGTGGATTTTAGAGATTTCAGCAATTGAAGGCAAAGTTCTATCTCTGCCCAGAATCTCTCTGCATCACAGGTGTATAAAAGTCACATAACATAGCAAAAGAAATCCTGGACACCACTAGAAATTTGGATGAAGCCCACAAAGGTAGAAGTTTTACCCGGCTTTGTTAAGATGGTGTTTCAGTGCAGTTTGTGCAACTGACGAGCTGTTGGGCTGTTCAGAAATTGTACTAAGAGTGCTTTATTAAAATCTAGTAAATGTGCAAGGCTGGCAATTCTGGAGGAAAAGAATGACCTCACTTATGATCTTATCTACATAAAATACGGCAGTTTCCAACCAAAATGATCCCAGAGCACTGCACGGACTTCACTAACAAGTATAAACTTTGTATTGTGAAATAAGAGTCACCTCTGAGAAAGAATACGAAGTCTTTCTAGAAGTGTACAAAGATCAGCAAGCAAAAAATAGCTCTTTCTCCTTAAAACTGCAAGAACATGTAAGGAGGCAGTATCATTTACAATTCTTGTACCTGAAACAGAGCTGCCTTTCACCAGGAAACCTTTGCTGGCTCCCTTTTCAGAAAGTACTGGCAGCCAGGAAGCTTGAGAGCCACCTTGAAACTTTTCGGTGAAGAAGGGAATGGGCTGGAGCACGTGGATTAAAGCTGTTCACTACAACAGAGTGAGAAAGAACTCAAAGGCAGAGAAAGTATAGCCTAGCCCTCCGTCCTCAATATGTCCTTCCTCTTCGCTTCTTCCCTGGAAAAATAAATCAAGAGGCACCTGCGCTGGGTTTCCAGGTCTGGGAGGAGAAGCCTGACAGGACCTGGTCCCATGCTGTTTGACTTGAGATCTCCTTGGAAGCGAGCCCCGGGAATTAATGGGTTAATCTCAAGTGCCTTTGCTCGCTGCAGAGCAACTCCTCTCCCTGCCATCTGAGGAGGAATGTGTTGATTGCTACCGACCTGCTTTTCCTTTTATACAGCAGACAAGGAGCTACTGGCTCAGACAAAACCCATCTCTCCCTTTACACCTGTTTGCTCCATTAGTTCAGCCTTTGGGTTGTCCAGACATGCGAGACAAACTGGTTTTGTTCTGTGGAGGCAGCTGGACGGTCAGTCTCAGCAGAAGGCTGGGCGCAGCTTGGCAGTGGGATGGAGGGCAGAGCTGGACCCTCAGCTGCAGGCAGCAGCCAGCTCCGCACAGGGCCCGGGCAGCCTTGCAGGGCAGGGAACACGACCGCGAGTGTGCCCACAGCTCTGCATTACAGCCTCTAGAAACCAGCTGTGCCCGGCGTCCCTCACTGTGGAACTCCTGCAAAACGCACGCAGCCCTAATGTCAGCACACTGAAGAAACCGTGCGGCTCTTCAGCATCAAAGTCTCTCGCTAACTGAACCGCCTGGGGAAAGCAGATCACACTCTCTGTATTTCCTTAACCCCCTCACCCTCCCAGTATCCCCTCATCACCACCAGCATCGCTCTCACGGGAACACCCGTGTGCCTTGCCTCTGACTCTGCTCCGTTATTGAGATGCCATCTGGTGTTGATGCCTTAACCACTGATGGGCTGACCTCTCTTAGCGAACCTGCCTTGACCTTTATGGGAGCTCAGTTCATCTGACGCTGCCCATCTCTGCACACATAACGTGACTAATCAGGAAACNCCTGCAAGTCTGGGACATGAAACAGCCAAAGGGGCTGAAGCAGATTTGCGAGGAAAATCATCAAGTCCTGTAATTTCAAACTGTGCAGAGATGGAAAGCGTACTTACAGGGTTTGACCACATCATGGAGAGGCTCTTGTGACCCTCATTTATATCTAAGGAATTTGCAGTGGCACAGGTTTTAGCAGAGACGTATGATCTTAGCAGAGCCCCAAGCACACACCCATGTTGTTACTCTATGTCACTGTCTTCACTGCTTTTGTAGCCATGCTAAATCAAGCAGAAAGCTGCTCATGAACAACGCACTCTGTATCTACCTTAAGGCCAGACGTACCCAGAAAGCCTGAAGTCTACCATCAGCAAGGACTGACCTGCGTATATGGAGATAACAAGCGCACAGCCCTGCTGAAACCTTCTCAGCTCAGCATAGCAGACTGCCTGGTTTCAAATACAGCCTTTAAAGCAGTGCAGCTTGGTGGCTTTACCAAGAAAAGTATGTTCTACTGACAGAGACGAAGGAGCAAGGTGAAGACTGTGGAGTCCAGTTACAGCATTCGCTGAACAGACACACCAGCATTCAGAGGGGAACAATGTACATGCAACTGCGTCGACAGAGTGAAATGCCTTTGTGTCTCTCCCTCCTTGGAGACGAAGAACTGAAAAGGTTTGCAGGGAATCCTGCAGGTCTCCCAGGATACACCATAGTTCATGCTAATAATGTGTTGCTGGAGGCAACCAAGCCTGAACAAACAAATCAATCTGGGGGAGGCAGTGTGATGGGTTCATGAAAGCAAAGCCTCCAGTAAAGCTCCCCTACTTCTTTTGTGTCAGCTTTCCCACCCAGATCCCAATTCTGGCTGGCTGGCGAAGGGCCGGCCGCAGAGGAGGCACAGCCAAGCACCCCGGGCCAACCTCGTGTCCCACTTTCAGAGCCAACTCGCTGTGCGGGAGACGGGGCTCTGCTGCCCTGAAGCGCAGCGAAGCAGTGAAGCTGGTGTGCCAAACGCACCAGCAGCCTCCAGTTGTCTGCTCTGCCACATGGAGCACGTGCCTCTCCGTACCCTGGGCACTGGCATGTGCTCCCTTTCCGTCCCCATCTATCCCGAAGACTTGTACCTACCACACAGCGTACATATGCACGATTAGGTGGAGACAGAACACAAAGGGCACAAACATGTAGAAATCCTTCCGCTTTTTGCACCGAACAAACATTTTCGTTGGGTGTCTCAGGACAACAACCAGGCTATATGTTTTCATGCACGGAGTCATGGATATTCTCGGTGCTTATGCAAGAACATGAATTTATTTCACTTATATCTCAGCACCACACTCAGCATTATGAAACTGCATAAAATTTTTTCAGGAAGAGAGGATTGATTCCAAATCTGGGACATAAAATAAACATATGGAAAACAGCCTAAAGCTTGGCATCAGCCTGTGCTAGGTACCTACTGTTTGTGTAAAGACAGAGTTGTACAGATAGTTGTACAGATTATTTTAACTACTATCAGACATCTGCAGTTAATGACAGTGTGGCATATACCCCATCTTTTCCAGATGGATCCAGACTCAGAGCTGTCTGAATTCCAGTCTGAATCCAGACTCAGAGCTACCTTGCTCCCTCCGGCCACGTCAGTGTTGCTGTAGAGAGCCATCTTCTTCATGTCACCAGAAAACCAGGACTTTTAAAGGCCCGTTTTAACATAACCTGAAACCCGGGAAAGCGGCAAGTCTAAGCTTACACATTATCTGCATTTCAGATAATAATCAAAACAGCTACTTGCTGAAACACCTACTTCAACATGCCCATTTTATATTATGTGTTATCTTTGTTAGTAACCACTGATCTTCTCTTGTCCTATACTTCTCACGTTTGGTATGGAGCATTGAAGACACCCAAGTGTTAATTTATCTGTGTTTATGCTGCTCATACATTAAATTATTCCATAGCTCCAAAATCCGCCTCAGGATGTTTCAGGAAACAGTGCACTTTGTAATTACTGTGTCTGTGAAAACGATCAACAAGCCTTAGGGCTGGAGCCAAAGGGTGTCTATTACAGGCACCTACCTTCTCAAATGCTATCCACGCCGAGATGTCAACCAGCGAGGAGGTTCCTGCAGGCAGCTGCACCCACAGAGGTCACACTCTCACAGCCTACGCTCAGGGAGTTTATGCCTCTTCCGAGTGCCACCGTGCATGTTTGTGTCTGCGCGTGCAAAGCCAGCTAAAAGCAAAAAGCAAATGGCAGCCGACAGTAGGGGACTGCCAGGCATGGCAGATTGCTGGCTGCCCTCTGCCAGAGATGGCGATTGCTTGCTCTGCCTCCAACAAGCTGATTCCTACCTGCCGCAGNCGACAGTAGGGGACTGCCAGGCATGGCAGATTGCTGGCTGCCCTGTGCCAGAGATGGAGATTGCTTGCTCTGCCTCCAACAGCTGATTCCTACCTGCCGCAACCCTCTGGCCCTTGCCCCAGTCCTGCCAAGGGTATGGTGTGTTCTCCTGCAAGCAGCAGTTCCCACACCCTTAATGGGAGGTGGACCAGAAAGCCTCCGGCTCCTGCTCTTCTCCTCGTGTTTCCTGGCCTTGCTTCTCCCCTTTCTGCATTGGAAACAGACCCTGGCACCAACTCCCTTCATGCTCCCACCCCCGACTATGGGAGACGGGTCCTGTACCCTCAGGCATGGCAAAGCACAAGGCAGTAGGGAGGGGAAGAGAAGTGGAGGAAGAGTGAGGAGGTTCTCCTGACCACATCCAGAGCTCCCTGGCACGTCAGGTCTCTCATCTGCGTGCAGCCCCTCTCCCCACCGGCGGCCACCTCCGCCCACCTCCAGCTCCTCTCCCTGTGTTGCTCACCCAACCAGAGTGCACGGTGTGCGGTAATAGAGTTGTGCCACTGCACTAAGTGCTGAAGATGCCCTTCTTTCCTTCACTCCCAAATGTTAGTTTAGTTATGCACGTAAACCTGACAGAAAGGCATCCTGCCCTACTCTTTTGATTTTCAAGGAAGGTTTAGCTTCATCCCTGGTCTAATGTTTAAGCCACCAAAATGAGGGATATTTTTGTTTCTTGCAGAGATGACTTATTTTGTCAGTCTTGCCATTTACTTCTCCCCTACAACTAGAATTCTTATTGAAGATAAAGGTTCAATAAAGCCAACACAGGACTAGTCGACCTGGAAATCTGGGTCTCAATGGGCCCTACCTTTCTCAGAAATAATCTTTGGTGGTAATGTTACATACTGGAGCTAAAGCAAACCACATATATGCATATATAAAGAGCAAGGAAGTGGGGCTGTGGTGATAATTACACATTAACACATCTAGACATTGTGCCAAAGCTAATGAATACTTTTCCACTGCTCTTTAATAAGAACGATGATGAAGAACACAGTGATACGTGCACAGAAGGCAGGCTAGATGACCAAAAGGAGGGAGTGGAAATGGAAATTAACATTAATAAGGTAAGAAAACATTTTGGAGAGGTTACTGTGCTCAGACCAGGAGGTCTGATAAACTCCATTCTTAAACTCTGAAAGCACTGACATATTTATGTACAGCTTTCACCACAAGGATTTTAAAAGAATCAGTTCAGATGGGGATGTTACCATACAACTGGCGAATTGCATATAGGGCAATTATATTTATAAGGGGTGAAAAGGACTTTGGAAAATATAAGCTGAAAGTCTGACTGTAATAGTATGCAAGACTTCGGAAGGAAAAAGTGAAAAGCGGAAAATAAAAAAGTGGATGGAAGCTAGATTTAAAAGAGGTAGTTTGTTCCAGCCAAAGCTAACACATTTCCTTGACAACTGATTTTCTAAAGAAAAAATAAATCCATCTGTATTAGAAAAAGCATTTAATGTGGTGCCACCTGGGAAGGCATTAAAATGTAGACTGATACCAGTATTAAGACAGAAGTGAAAACCAAGCTAAAAGGAAGATAGCCATTGAGTTTTAAGAGAAATATTAGGTTAGAGCAGCTACAAGTAGAATTTCTTGACTAAGACTACATGGTTAAGACTATGTTTATCCATATTTTAAAATAATGATCGTGGTAGAGAAATGAACATGCTAATGGTATTTGCTGAATGCACGCAATTAGGAGGAACTGAGTATATAAAGAAAGCTCTGAACATCATACTGAAAGTGGTTCATCTTGAGGAATGAAGTAACAGAAATGAAATGAAATGTAATAAACAATATAAATTACACAATAAGGCATTTAAGGACAGATACATTTGTTACAATGAAGGAACTCATCAATTATGTATGAGAGAAAGCGCTCTAGGATATAGTCAATCTGAATCTAGTGAAAGGGTACTTGCCTGATGCACTAGTACAAAAGGAAGTTAAGATCCTGGGATGTATCAAGGAGAGAATTCCAGAAGATGGGGAAGCAGTACTATCTTGATATCAGGCTATGGTGAGACCTCACTCTGTGCACAGTTTTGGTAACCACATCCAGGAAAGATTAATTCAAACAGGAACACGAGCTGAGAAGGGCTTGCTAGCATGAGGAGGAGAATGGAGAACTAGAATATTAAGACCTTGTCTCATTCAGTTTAGCAAATGAAAACAGAGAGGGATATAATTACGCTGTATAAATATATTAAAGGACTTACACTGGAGAGGGCAAAAAGCTATTTGAAAGACAATATTGGCACAGGAACACGTGGATAGGAAATGGTCATGCATACATTTACACCAGTGTCCTGGGAAATAGCTTCCATTCCTATGATCTCAAGTGAATCATGTTTAAAGCTCTCTGAAATACACGTGAAAATACAGCAGCTTTAATAAACTGGTGATTAAAGTCTGCACTTAAACGGCATAATTTCTACAAAGCCTGTAATGTGCATGAGGACACAGAGCTACAGGACGTATGTTGAAAGGATCTCTATTCTCCTTCTCGGCACTAAACTACAAGGCTAGATCTGGAGAGAAGCACACAGAGCTGCAGCTATTTGAAAATTTTGCTGCATCATAAGAGGAACAGCTGGGAAACCGAGTATTTTGGAAGCAGTTTTACACGCCAAACCCAAATCTGGACTCCTTCATGATAGGTGCTGAACACTTGAAAGAGTTTTCATAAAAATCAAATCCTAAGTGATTAGTTCAAATCAGTTTCCATAAGATTTACTGCCATAGCATTAGGAAGTTTAGGACAAGTAAATTGGGCTGGCACCCACATCACAAAATCCAGGATCACTCTTGGCAACCAAGATCAGAATGAAGAAAGTAGCATGAAGTCTCCTCTTCCTCTCATGTAAGGAGCATGGTCACAATGCAGGTATCAGTTTATATCTGTTCTAAGATTAGGCAGAGGATTTTGGTCTCATCTGTCAAACATAAGGACAATTAAGACCAAATTGCTTCTAATAACTGATGAACAATCTCATTATGCAAGATTCATATCATATCTGTGTTCCAGCATCATTTGGTTTGATCAATTGTAGATCAGCTAGAAAATGGAGATGTTGAGGTAAAGGCATACATCAGCAATCTCCCTACAGTACTCACATCCAACTCCATTCATTTCTGTCTTGAAAGAACAGCGTGTTACATCTTTTCCCTAACATTGGGGCCAAATAAAAGTACAAAGGAAGCAGAAGTTCTGATAAAAAGGGGGACAAAAAATAATCACAAAAAATTTCAAAGCGCACACAAAAGAATAAATCGTCACTATAGAAGCTAGAGGTTTTGCTTAAATGATTCCTACAGTCTTCTTGTTTTTAACAAACCTGATTCCCATTTTATCCCCCACTGTTCTTTGAGAAGGCAACTCTATAACTGATCCCCTAAAGGCATTCATCAGCACTTCTCCAATTCCTGTGCTGCATAGTCCAGTGATCCCCTCAGCCTTTCTTAGGTTTCAGATAGTATCACAGTAAGGGAAAAACAAGCAAATCTGTGCATTTGGGCATCGTGAAATTTCTCATTCTTACTTGCTGTCTGCTCCTGCCAGCCTCCTCACCTGCTGTTTTCCACTGCCAATTCTATTCAGCCGCCTTCATATTCAGACAGGAAATTCAACACAGGACTGGGATCTCTAATTAAGGGCACATGAAATGATTTACAGCTCCTGTTAATTAGTACTACTGCTGAAACCTTGCTTACTTCTCCACCACGTAGAATTAACAGTGAAAAATAAGAGTTCTCAGGTGTGTGATTTCTCCGTGCAGTGAACCCCACTGCTGTCTGAGAGCTGTGGAACTGGGTTCCCTGGGGTGCAGCCAGCTCCATGGGGCACCAGCTACATCACTGTGCAGCACAGAGCTGGGACAGCGCTGCACCACAGCTATATGGCTATAGTGCCATTTTCACCTCCTGTCAGTGGTACAGCAGCAAGCTGCCAGGAGCTGAACGCAAGAGGGGAGATAATGCCGCTGAAGATAGCCACTGATGTTTTCCGCTTCCGAAGATCTGGATGTGGGGAGATGCCTTGATGCTTTTCCCTCCCAGAGGCTTTAAGTTCAGAAGCTATTTAGCATCCTGCAGAATGGCTCCAAACAAACCTAGTCTTTCAACACAGCAATCACAGAGAGCTGCTGCACTTAAGTATTCCATCTCCAATTAAGCTTCAAACTGAAGTGCCCAGCTGCAAAATCTCCTACTGAACTCCTCTGGCTTATCACACAGGCATGTGGCTTTCTGCACTGCATTAGAGAGCAACTGGAGCCAATGTAAACACCGTGGCTGAGCAATCACAGCCTTACAAACACAAATAGAGGGCTTCGTACCACCTAGTCTGCCTCACCGGCATGAGATAAACTACAAAGCATCTACCCTACATCTATTCTCTTGGGATATTGCCTTCATAAAGGGAGATCAGCAGGTCAGTCCCATGACTGGGGCTGGAATTCTGTCTGCTTTCCTTTCAGCTGATCTGTCTATATAAAACCATCAGTGGATAGGTGTGGAACGAGTGAAATTCATTAAGAACACCATGCAGGATCAGTGCTCGGCTCTTTTTTAACGAAGTCTAACCCTGCTACAAATCCACAGTTCCTCTAGCCTGCACTTCAGAATAGCCATGAAGAGAAAACTCAGCACCTCAACTAAGAGATGCTCCTTTAGCGGTTTGCAGCCAGGGCCAATGACATGGATGAGATCAGAACTGATTCTATGATGGCACGTGGGCAAGAAAACACTCCATTAAACAGCAAAAATTACTGTATTTTTATATATCTATTTTTTTTAAATTAAAACATTTCTAAGCCATAATGAAAATCAGACCCGGTTCTTTCAAGTTACCACTTTGTCCTCTCTCACTTTGCCTCCTCCCGGTCTTAGACTTGGTGTTCTCAGAATGCAGAGGAGCGAGGGAGGCTTGATTAATTCACAGGAGTAAGCAGCATAAGACTCAGCCTAGTAGAAATCAGTAGGAGCAGACCCTTTTGAGCTTTCTTCTAACTCCTTTCTTGCTATGAGAGCAATGTTATATCCCCTCTTCCAGCACCCTGAAATTCCTCATCATTCCGGAAGAAAAAGCAAGAATCTGATAGTCCTACAGCAGCTTTAACCACTCTTCTCTGGGTGGCAGAGTAATAGAGAAGATAACTAATCAGTGTTATTTTCTGGGGCGTAGATGAGGCAGATATTGAACCTTTTGAGGTTAGGAGAATACATTTAGTCTCAGCTGAGGACACAAGAGCAGGCAGGGCTGGGCTCAGTGACAGCTCAGTTCTGCCTTAAATATTATCATTAGGACAGTCCTTTCTAAAACTGAAGTTTTGAAGGGTTGGAGATGGCTGAACAGGGGCAAACCGGTGCAGTTAACGTTAATCAGAAAAATATTATGGAGATACTTGCTCAGGATATACTGTATCTCAAACTGAAGTTATGGGTTTGGTGCAGAAATGACTGGGTGACGTTCTTTGGCCTGAGACATGCAGGAGCTCAGATTAGATGATAATAATGATATCATAGTCCTCCCTTCTGGCCTTAAAGTCTATGAATCAGATGACTGCAGACCAAGCTTATTTTGTAATTTTCTCTACTGAATAGACAGAACTAAACTTTTGCTTACTGATCTACCTGTTCTTTCCTCACTCTAACATTTCCCCCTTCCTCCTGACAGATTTTCTGTGCCTTTCCTTCCTGCCGTAAGGAGGGACTGAGACAGTGACTCTGGTCCACTGCTTACACCTGCAATCTTCAGCTGCTTCAGAGAGCAAGACTGCCAGACTATATGGCAAAGACCATTTCTACTTCACCTAGGTCCAGCCTGCACAACTGAGCTGCAGGCTGCCCCCCTGCAAAACAGGGATGAGGCTTCAGCACTGCTGCAGAGGTCACTGGGATACTGTGGATTCCTTCAAGCAGCCATGGAGTGTTGAAAAGGAGGTGATTTCCAGTACACAGGTCTGATTTGGGATCAAAACTTTTCTACTGCCGTGAATTATCTAGACTTAGCTTCCCAGCTCTGCCCTACCAATGCATTACTCTTAAAGAAGTTAGAAATGCCTTGAGAAAAATATGAGGCAACAACTAGGATATAAAACTCCTGAATTGCAAGCTGCTGGCTGGTATCAGACGCGAGGAAGAAAAAACCACCCTGCCTCTGGTGCTGAATTTAGCCCTTACAGGTTGGAGTTGTGCAAGAACACAATTTAGGTGCGATTTGCTCATGGTATTCTGGAGTCCCCTCCTCTCTGAAGCAAGGGTTCGATGTTCCTCTCTGCAGCTTCCCCAGCTGGCTTTGGCAGGCTCTCACGTATAAATTTTTTTCATGTGTCTGGGACTGGGACACCAGAACAAGTTGGTTAATAGTTACACAGCATAACAAGTGCAGTTATGGGTGGAAGGTGTTAACCATCAGGATATGCTATTTTCCCCCCTGCTCTGGTAATTAACATGGAATATCTTCAGAGCTTGTAGCCTGTTTCTGGCATTCAGTGCAAACACATTATGCAGGCATATAATCTGTTCAAAGTTGCTCTTTTGAAACCTACAGAACACCATTCTTGCAATCATCAGATCAGGACTCAGGATCTAGCAGGCTACAGTCACAGAAAACATTTGTAAGAGAACTACTGCAGACAAGCGTTGGGAAAAGGTTTGAAAAGTTAGTACTTGCCCTCCATTACCTTCAAGAAATAGCTGGACCTGAGCTTGCCAGAATTGTCATCTCCAATTTTTGAAATAGAAGCAGCAGAACCCCCTTAAACCATGCAATTTACTTTGAAAATAACAACGTTCTCAGAATTAATTCCTTGTGCTATTTATTAACTTTCTGGATTTTGAGCAGTTAGGGGTCACACATGCAACCTTCCATCTCCAAACATGCAGATGTTCTCAGACAATAACAACATCGTGATTTCCTCAGTATCCCAATAGTCCCAGAGCTTCAAGAGAATGCCAAACAGAACAACTGGTCAGCAAATTGAACCATCAACATCAAACACGGTGTGGCTGCAGCTCTCCCAAGATACAAATCAGAACAGAAACAACAACAGAACGAGCAACAGTGCGTCTGCAAGGCTAATCAGATTTTTATGTATATATACACACACAGAGCATTGTTATATAATATAGATAAATTTTATTACATATTCTTTTAAATTTATATAGTTTATGATCTATGCAAATGTATATCTTATCTATTTTATTATGTATGTATTGAACATATATAATTATTTTAATTTTGTGTAAAAGTCAATATTTAATTTATTTCTATAAATAAAAATTATTTTAGAGATGAATAGTGAAATGCAGAAATCCAAATCAAGCAGTGAGGTATTTGTGCACAACCTCAGAACAGATCCCAGTGCTTCCAGATCTGTAATCACAGCTACAAGAAGATCTCTCCCTTGCTCCTCTGCCATGCAGATATTTGGCCTTTTTTGAAAGCTGAGACAGGCATCTGCTTCAGAATGGATAAATACTTGTATTGTATCAGTAACAGAGATGTCCTGTGTTACTTATCTTGCAGAGTACGGCACAACTGCCAAATGTTCCCGCTCTTCTTTCCATGCTCATTGATCCAAGCTGAGCGACGCGGCAACGCATGGTAGGAAGCTCTGAGGCAACGGGCCGCTTCAGCAGCACCAAATACAGCTTCACACACACTGCGAAACCTCAGCTGTTGTAAAGTGCTTGTTGTTATAACCGTGTCAACATGCCCACTTCAAACGGGCAGTCTGCTATCACTTGACCCAAATTTATTGGCTAGCTGCTGCAGGCTAAAATAGCCCCCCGTGCTGACAAAGATGAAGATAATATGAAAAGCTTCTTGGTGCCAGAGTTCAAACTAGTACAGGCAATAAAGTGCAGCATCTTCTAGTTGCACTTCGAAAAGCAAATCTTTTTCAGCTCTAGCTCTGCTCATGCAATGTTTACCTTCAACGCTGTGAACTCTGCTGCCTTTACAGGACATCACTGAGCTTATCCTGACTCCATCAGTCAGGAGGCTTTCTGCAGTCCCCGCCCTGTAGTGAGGGCAAACTCTCAGGTTGGGATCATTCAGGTCTCTACCATCTTTCTCAGATTTCTTCCTAAGTTGTATCTTACATAAACACATGCGCTAGATCAAGCTCAAGCCCACGGAATTGTTTTACACTTAAATGTTGTGTCAGTTGACAGAAAGTTGATTCCTGGCCAACTTCACCTGCTTGGAGCCTACGAGCACTGGACACCGAGTTGTGCCTCCTCACCGCTGGGACTCAGCTCTGTCTACACCTGCAGTCAGACCTACCTCAGGCTTGTATCTGCTCCCGCGCGGAACCCTGATCTTTGACAGGCAGTTGATACTTAAGCATTTTGCACGTAGGATAAATTCAAGACAAATAGTGAAATGACAGAACAGAGTATCCTGGATTCTCTTCTATGCTGTTCAGGCGATAAAAATCCACCATGGCTAAAAATAGTTATTTTACTCAGTGTCTGACCACTAAGTAGAATTTTTCACACTTGTCTCACCAATAGGTTTTCCTTGCTTGAAACAACATTAACCTGATTCTTTACCAAGTAGATCAAAACCTGATTTCTTATTTTCATTAGGTTTTTTAGCAGCGAAATTAATCTGATTTCCACCCCGCCCCCCATCAAGCTTGACCCTGGACTCAATATACTGGCTAAGAGTCAACCATCACATAGAGCACAAGGATTCCTCTCTTTTCCTTCAGAAAAAAAAAAAAAAAAAAGTTATTTCATTGCTTGATGGAGCCTTCAAATTCCACTACAGGTGGAGGCAGCCAGTCTTTTGAGAAGAGAAATGCAAATCAAATGCTTGAATCAAGTCAGGTTTGAACAACTAAATTTCTGGAGACGGGCCGAGAGGACGGAGAGCAGAAAGTGATCATGCTTTTTTTGTCTGCTTATGCACTGTGAGGGTGGGATGAAGGCGGAGCAAACAACAGAAAAGCAGCCAGAACTGCACAACAGTTCCATGGCCACCAGGCCCTCAGCTCCCGCACCTCCACAAACCTTGCCTGATGCCAGCAGGCACGCCAGCGGTAGGTGGGCTGTGCGCCTTCCCATGAACGGGAACTAACAGATGCGCTTTGCTCATGCTGCCCTTTTGCAAACTCCACACCTGGTGGGAGGAAGACTCAATGTATTTCTTACTTCAAGTTCCAGTACCACTAAGGTAGTGTACCTTATGTTTTACCTAATGACACAGCTTTGCCTATATTACCTATTTTTTTACTTATAAAAATTTATAGGTGATAGGAATGGTTTTTTTGTACCTCTTTTTCTAATAAATAGGTCAGTTTGTGACTGACTGGGAAAGAAAGAAGAGTAAGAAGGTTGTCTACAAAGCTTTTACTGAAGTATCAACTTATCTTTTGAATATATATAGCAAATAATTCCATATGCATGCCAGTGATATACAGCAGCACTTTTGCATTTCATTCCTCTATATGATGCAAAGTTATATACAAATTGGACATCCCTCATTTCCCTTGCTTATGTGGAGACAGTCCCAGTGACAATAGCCAGTCACCCTTTGGCAACCTATACCAAATCAACAAAACAGCAATATCCAGCACATACTCCAGATGAAAACTCTTACACTTCACCCTAATAAATATCAGCTCATCAGAACAGAACTGATGCCCACGCTGGCGTCCAAACAGCTGGCACACGGTGCCAGCTTGCTATTCTACCTTTCTACCTTTGGTTTCCAAACTCAGAGGTACAGACAAGCAGAGTATTCTAAAATAAAAACTGTCAGACAGACTTATGGTAACTGTATTATCTGAAGAAATGTAGGTCTCTACTTATCCAAAGTAAGTACTATTTTTCTGCAAATCCTTTGTCTTAAGCACCCAGCCGGTACCTATCATGCTGTTGTTTATGAACCTGCCTCAATGTCCAACCCAGTTTCACTGAACCACCAAATAACACTCTTTTCAGGTCATCTATGTATATGTTTCTTATGGAAGGAACATACGACCTCAGCGGGGCTTAGGAAGTCCATTCTCCCAAAACAGATCTTATTTCACACATATTGTTACATTCACTACCTGCGAGAAAACATTAAATACCTCATACGTCTGAGTCATTATGACACTAGCGAATCAATTTTCATCACCAAACTGGGTACCTGCTGCCTTTCCTCAGCTTGGGGTAAACAGCTTCCAACATACTGCAGGTGCTTCCTCCTGGAGCTGTATATTTTTTTCCTTTTTGTGTCCTGATACGCCAGCTCTTTTTATGCTCCGTGAAAATCTGCTTTGTCATTCAGGAGCCCTCATCATCCCAACTCTGCATGCCATGGGTGGCACCACTCTGCTTTATTTCTCCTGCTTCAAATATTACCTAGAGTACAACTGAGGAGCAAGGAGCTATAATGCCATACAGCACATTTGTCCACAGTCAGGACACCATCTGAATAGATCCCTACAAGGTCAGGTAAAAGGATCCTTAAATGATCAAAATCTGCTACTGAACCACCCTCTGTCATCTCCTATGCTCTCTCTGCATTATTTTACAGTACCAGTGCAAAGCACAGGGCAAAGGACACATCCAGCAGCCTGGATCTGTGTCTTGACACTCACTGAAACAGAGAAGGGCATGCAGAGCTGGACCTGCCTCAGATGAATAAACTGGTCAGTTAAGAAAACTTCTGCATGGAAGTTCATGAAGGGCATCCAGCTTGTCCCACAATATACTAAGAACTAGCTCCTACATCAGCTTAAGGTTTTGTGGTATGTGAAAACCAGAAATGCTCCAACATTTCACTCAGACAAGTCCACCAAAAGGTACATAGTTGCATTTGGCTCTTACTTTGGGAGCGTGTACATATCAGAGGGGTGTCAAATCCAGGTGTGATTTTTTGGGAATTGGACTAGAACAAAGTGTTAGTCTGCCTAATCCTTGAATTTGTTCTGCTTTGGATCCGTTCCCTGTAGCTCACTTCTGAGCAGTGAGTTTAAGCAGCATCAAAAAGATCGAGATGGAAGCTTAAAGGCTTCCCTCTTACCAGCTGAATCTGCTGCAGATGTTCCACCACTGGTCAAGTCCTCGGTATTAACTGACTGCAGATCTGTGTAGGAGGGAGCAATGCTTGGGCTGCTGGTGTCCTCTGAGTTGGTTGTCCAGCTGCTCTCTGAGGCACGGGCTCTCCTCTCAGAAGAGTCGGAAGAGGGGGAAGTCCAGCTGAGTACTTTTGATGGAGACACTGGGTGCAGAAAACAAATGGGTATCAGTTAGAGACTTAGAGGGCAATCTTCCAGAAGATCACAACTATTCCAAAGATGCGCTACATCAGTCTACTGGGACTCTGTAAATATAAATTCCAACATCCACAGCAACACAGTTATTTTATAACAAACACACATCAACTTAACTAGTGCCTGGCACTGTTACCCTCCAGCACTAGTCAGCTGTCTGCCTTAGACCCCATACTGCTGGCAGCTGTATGTTTTCCTGTTGTTCAAGTTTTGTCAAAACTGGGACTATTCAGAGCAGGAAGATTTCATGTTTCTGCCACTGCTGACAAGATCTGAATATCTGTGTTGTGCAACACAGAGGAGTTTTTATAGTACCACAGATTTTTTTTTTAAAGTGGTTTTATTATATTTAATTAAGCATTCCCTATCTGTGACACCCACTCAAATGTAGTCGTCATCTTAGGAATGCTTCACATGGGAGGAGTATAAAAATAAACTGAAACTGACCTATTGATGTGCACTAGAAATATTTTTTGTTTCTGAACATGCAGGATGGAGCACCCCAATCTGAATAAACTGCATAACATTTCTGCTCAGTTTAGGCCAAAAATCCTGTTCTACTCACTTGCCAGAATTGCATGTCAAAGAGTAAGTCCTGCCTAACCATCATCCAGAGTTCAGAGTAAGATTATGTTAATCTTACACATGCACTGCTATGGATGTGTATTGTATACTCTTTCCCACAATATCACTCAAATGTTAGGAACAATGGGTGACTCTAGTGAGGAAATAAAATAAAAAAAAAATGCAGTAAAGAAGTCTTTCTGAACTAAGGAAAGGTGCATTGGTAGCGAATAACTCTAATTTAACGTCAGCATAATAACCGTTTTCTAAGCTAGTACATCTATGTTTGTCTTTTAAACCAACAAGTATCTCAACGCACCCCAAATCTTGCAATTACAGAACAACCAGTGATACAGAGGTTCTCTTCTCCACATGTAATACATAAACAACCCTTATTAGGTTGACAGATACTTTGGAAGAAAATAGCAAATTAATGTTAAAGAGTATTTCTCTCTCTCTCTGCTCCATCAAAGTGGTGTGACGGGGCACCATTTTATTATGGAAACCTTGCTGTGTGCACTGAAGGACTACGCAAACAGTGCTCCCTGCCTTGCCAGTTCAGAATTTATTTTGTATAGCCGCACTCTTACCCTCAAGTGAGCAGGCACTAATAGATTTGTATTTGTACAGGTGCGAGCCTACGTACTGAGCTGCTTCTGAGTAGAGTCATCCCTAAGGATGAGGAGCTGAAAGTCAGGACATGTCTCCTCACTGCATATGTTGATAATTGTGTTAGAGTGACATGACCACAAAACCCCACTTCTCTCTCCAGTAATTCTGTGCTCAACGCCTGTAGATAAAGGATGACAAGTGTATGATTATAATCTGTCAGTCCCTCTCAGCCTTTCAGTTAAACATGGCATGAGGCATCTGCAAAGCCACCCTTAAAACTTCACCTGAAATTGCTTTGACAGTCAGACTGCTTTATTTGGACACAGAGGACAAGCTGAAAAGCTGCGCTCCATACATGAATCAGAAGCAAGAGTGAAGGGTTTTAAGTGTGTTGTATATCTGGAATTCTAGAAATTGTGGAATCATTTTGTAAAAAAAAATCTTTGATTTTCAGTGTTTCTTCTTTTTGTTTAAAGTCAGTCACAGCAATATGAAAAACATAAGTTAATTTAGAAACACATAAGACTTAATAACTCGTATACTGTCAACTTGTTTTGTGCTTTCCAAAAACAATGTTTGTCTAAGAGGGAGAGTGACTGGAATAGTGTTGCAGAATACTTCTATATAAGGGCAAATTAATTGTATTCCAGGTAAGTTGTGCCACTTTGGAAGAATTTGGGTTTTTTTTTTCTAAAGAAAGAGACTTGTACTTTGGAAAACCGTAACCATACAGAGCTTTTTCTGCAACAGATGTTCTTTAAAGTCTCACTACAGTCAGCTTCCACCTATGACTGTTCTAGATTCCCCAACACCTAACCCTTGGAACTAGCAAATGTCAAACAACTATTTATCAAATCTCAAAAGGCTAGACAAGCAAAAGTAAACATCTACACATGTTTAGGTCCCTCTTCAAATGCTCCTGCTGCTCTCCAGATTCCTGGAAGTGCTGAAACCAAATTCCTAAATGAGGTATATTTTTTTTTCCTAGACGTTTGGAATTTGGTCTCTAATGTCAATAGATGCAGAGTCACAGCCTTTCAGCTGCAGAAATTTCTCAGAAATCTGTTTATGTTGAAAGACCAGTGCCAGAACTGTCCCTAACATGCAAATCCTGTAGCATGCGTAGGATACTGAAAATCAGCTCATTGTTTCCCAAGCTGAAAAATGTTTCCTTCCACGCACATTTTACTTTTCTTGGCGTGTTTGTTCCTGATAGAATGGATTGGCTTTTAATATGCAGATTTACCTTTAAGCATTCATTCCTCTGATGTTTTGAGGACCCGTTCCTTGATCCCTACACAGTATTACAATCAACGTTGTTAGCATCATTTCCTTTCCTATCACATAGGACCTCAGATCTTTCTGATTTTAGGACAGCATCACAGTTGGTCTAGTTTTCAGCTGCTGATCTCATGTTGCATGTACTTCCTATTTTCAGACAGAACAACACAAAATGGTTAAATTGAGATTTGCCTTACTGTGGGATAGCCTCTCAAGGGACATGGTAGGAGTCCAAGTTACTTGAGCCACTTAAAACCAGACAAAGCTCTCGGGAAGACGCGAGGGGGGGTGGGGGGGTGTGTGTAGAACAGATGATGTAACAGATCTCGCCTTGCTCTAATTTTGGTGCTTTGCTGAATACCTCATTGAATTCAAGAGTGCAGCTAACACCGATAGAATATGAGATTGCTAGCTGGAGGCCCATTGTGTAACAAATGCAAATGTTATGTCACCGGCTGGCTGTGATCATTTACAGATTATGTAACGTTTGTGATAGGAACATTTGGGCGAGCCTAAAAAGCTCATTTTTCACTCTTACAGTATCAGTTTGACTAGCCTGATAGTAACTATGAGAAAAATCAAATTTCTTCTTTTCCCAGCAAAAGGAAAAAGAGGAAGAGGGCTCTACAATGTATCATTTCTGTGACTAAATGTTTCTGTGACCTCACTCAAGAGTTACTCCTTCCAAGGGAGAAATCCACATCATTTGGCAGCTGTCAGTTATCTATGCATAAACCTGAAAAGCAGAAATATTTTGAAAGAAAGATTTTGCCTAGCATTTACTCTGCCTGAACACGGTAGAATGGTTTACAAGAATGCCCTAAATAAAGATGATTTCCAGTACGAGGCTCACAATGGGTGCTTTTCATTTCTAGACCTCAGGTTTTGACCTTTCTTCTCACCTTCCAAATTCTTTGCCTGTGTTTTTAGCTCTGTTTCTTGCTATCAGTCCCCCTACTTGCTGGTCCCCCAATAATGCCTTCTCTTTTCCCAGGACAACAACGGTCCAGCATTAGCCTTGGTTTTCTTTCAAATTTATTTCCTATAGGATAACCACTACGTGGCAGTTGCCTTTAAATTACTATTTTTTTTAGACCCTGAGCACTTTGGGACAAAGATTTGCATTTGGGGCAACCTGTGCAAAAATACTGTCACCCTGAGGTCAGAGTAAGCCAGCATCTCTCCCTCCTAGGGCCCATCCTCTCTGCTCTCACGGCACTCTGGAAACGCCACTTTGTGAGCCCTTTTCAAAATGTGTTTCCAGGCAGCCTGGCCATCAGCCTGGGTAATTATATAGTCAGCCGTGCAGCTGCTTCAGCGTGGACAGACAGACAGATGATTTCCTAACAGCGCTGGAGCCCCGACAGGAATGAGGCCAGGGGTGCTGAGCCTTCAGGACGTTGCTCTTCACAGTTGCTTACACAGGAAACAGATTTCAAACATCTCCATCTTTCTCACACTGATCTGTCTGTCTATACTTGGCCTTTATACTCTTGCCCCCATCTGGCTATTCGCTATTGTTCTTATGTGGGCTGTTTGCTACTGAAAATGAATAATTGCTGTCACTACGGGCTTTCCACTGAGCATATCAGCATACTGTGGTTTTAACACAAAGTCTCCAGCTTTTCTGCCACCCATAGAAAAAAAGACGTGACCTGCAGACTAATTGAGAACAACAAGGCTGAAGTTTATCCCACCTCTTGCTGTCAAACGCTCCTCAGAGTAGAGAGACAGAGACAAAGAGCTGTCATCTCTTCCGCTCCACAACTTTCCCTTTAGAGGCTGTCAGCTGTGCTGGTCTGGCCATTTATAATACAGGGTCCAGAAGAGGAGTGGGACTAGCTTATAAATAAGGGGGTTTAAATATCCACATTACCTCCTTAGGGTTCCTATATAGTTAAAGAATAACAGCCTCTCACGCAGTGATTACATGGAATACGTCCTGATCTGACTGCCAGGGATCTCGCCCTCCTCAGTCAGATGCTAAAAGTTAGTGTGTAAATAGCTCCCCAGTGGCATGGATCACTTAGGACAAGCTTTTGTAGGGACACAAATGGGTGCCCTCTTCAAAACCGCAATGCTTTTGGAAAGTCTTCTCTGATCACCTCTTCTGGATATCCTAGACCTCTGCCTACAACCTAGTGTCTGCTGTGACTGAAAACACAAAGCAAAAGGCAGTGCTTTTGCAAAGCACATACCTTAAGACTGGGACACATCCCTTTAAGGATGGGAAGTCAAGCAATACATCATGAAATTAGTCTTATGGAAGTCTCTCTGTTATGGCTAGCTTTATTTAGGCTGAGCAAGGAATTTTGTTTTGTTTAATAAGAAGGTGCACTTTGAGTTTTCCAGTCAACAAGGACATCACAATGTTAGGAAGGAAATATGGTGTCAGAGCAACCAACAGCTCTGTTTGAAAAAGTATGTGGCTGTATGAGTAAGAGTAAGGATCACGTAACCATGAAATTAAATGAGAGGGAGGTAGAGCACCTCAGTTTTATAAATGTACAGTTACGGGTACTCCTCCTTCTCTCCTCAACACCAGGATGAGCAAGTATTTACAACTAAGAAGAATAACCAACAAATAAATGTAAACATAAGAAGCAGACCTTAAGAGAAACTTCTTTTTGCCAGAAGATTCACCTACTTGTCCTGCACAAAAGTCTCACCACTGTCTCAGACTTGTCTGTAGCACTCATAAAAAGAACAGATGGAAAACTGTTGGGTTTTACCCAAACCCCAACCCGAAGCTGCAAACACTAGTTTTCTGACAGAAGTATTATTCATGTCACAGGGAGTATTTGATGGACTCAGTGAGCAGAGTAAAGCTATAACTCTTTAAACTGCTGTAATAACTAGCAGTAACAAAGTGGAATTATTAAGAGAGAATGTCAATCTAAACATGAAAAAGAAAACTAATGTTTTCTTGGGCAATTACTCCACAGCCTCCTGTGGGGAGGGACAGAAGTCTGTACAGAAATCTAGAAGCTCATGTAGCCATATCAATTAGCTGAGGAGGCAAACCAGTGGCTTTGCATACACGTTTAAAGCATGTCAGAAAGAACTTCTACATTTGAAGAAAAGTGCATGCAGTCCTGGAATTAGGGTCAACTTTGGT
>RSEF01000005.1:44441415-44493388 GCA_003993805.1 Himantopus leucocephalus | reverse complement strand
CATCTGGGGTCCCCCACGTCCCCAGTGGCCGGTTTGGCCTAAACCACGACAAGGCCCAATTCAGAAGGGTACGGAAGCACATCCAGAATTTTTCACCCATCTGGACGTGCTTCCGTGATTAAACCTATGCTTCACATCCTTCTTTATACCACAAAGTATCACAAAGTACGGCCTCACAGGAGTGTTTGTTCATGCGTGCTGCTCAGGCCATGGATTGATACTGTCACAACACAATGAGCAGTAAGAGAAAATAAATGTATTGTGCCAAAAGACTGTTAGCTGAGCTTCCTTACCTTGTACCCACGTGGACGCACGTGAACGGTCATCGCTTCAGCCGACACAGGCAAGCCTGAAACATCATACTTCAGGAGAGGTTTGTGTAATCACAGGTCACAGTTATGGCAAGATTAGTTTAAAACCGATAGCTTGGGGACAAAAAGCGCTGTTTCCAGCCTGGCAGAACATCACTTTCATTTCCCGTTCATAGACTGGGCATTTTCCCCAAGGAAAGAAATTGCTCAGGTGTCCGGGCACCTTTGTTTTGCCGTGTCACAGCAAACCAAAGTAATCCGTAGCTGCAGAGCGTGTTCTGCCTGCGATTCGAGCAAGTGAAGAGTCTGTAGAGTAGCAGTGCCAGGAGTGTTAGGGCTAGTGGAGGAATTTGGAAGCATCAAATGCTTATAATAAAGAAACACAGGCAGAGTTAAAGACTTATCAAATGTGTTCATTCATGTAATTTGAAAACTTCCTTTCCTGTAGTTGCAAAAAAGTCGTTATGATTTGGCATCTAGAAAACCCGAGGAGACAATGGAAATGAATATTTTATTTGTTGTGTTTAGATAAGGAATAGTATTTTAAGTTGACACAGTCTATCTTTTGTTCTAGCACCTTTCACAGTACCAAAGAGAAGACTAATGAGACGCTAGATTTGAAATGTTAAAAAAGGGGATTTATTTTTAGTTTACTTTCCTGTTTATTTTCAGTATTTACCATACAGTTTTTCAGTTTTCAGCCAAAGGATTATTTGTAAACTGTTTACTCTAAATATGAGAGCTGTGTTTTATAATACTGAACTAGTATCACCAGAAACATTTATAAGCATTTCCTATCAATCTATCTTTCGGAGATGAAGTAAGAGTGACAAAGTAGTGAAGAGCAAACTTTTGGGGGCTTGTAAACTCAAATGTAATAATTAGGCTCCAAAACAAAACAGTTACAGAAAGAAATTTTGCACGTGCAAAAAAAAAATTAAATATTTTTTGTACCTCTATGGAGCTTTTCACTGAGTATGCAAGATATCAGAGTAGGCAAACATAGTTAATATATTGCTAAAATGTTTGTTAGTTGAGAGATAATACATTAATGAAGAAACACTCCTTTCTTGCTCCTTTTTGAAAAGTTCCTACCTGCTTGCACCCTTTGCTTTCCACAGAGTAAAAGGTCAGACTCCTTGTAGGAAACTCAGCAAAGCTGTTTGTTTAGCAAAGGGGGAGAAAAAGCCAACACAGCTGCGTGCAGTGAGATCACCACATTTATCTCACTGGGTCTGAATTCTCTTACTATAGCCACCTCCCTTTTGTGCAATGTTTCCCAGATTTCAACAATCAAGTCAGACTCAAAATTATTTGCAAAAGATATGAAATCCTTTAGTTATCCAATTACAGATGAACATTTAACATTATACTCTGAATTCCACAATAAAAGGTATACATGTGTTGGTGTGGCTGTTATTCCTAATGGACTGTCCAGTCCTATAATTAATTTGATGAGAACCAGAGATGAAACCTGAAAAGAATTAACTCAAGTCCACTTCATCTCACAGCATCAGTAATGAAGATAATCAGCTACTGGAAGACTCACCAAACATAGATATTGAGGCCTTTGAATTCAAAGCTGGATGATTCTCCAAGAAGTACCCTTTTTATAATCCAAAGTTATAAGCCTTAAACTGGAACATGCCGCACATGTTTTCCAAATAAAAAAAGTCTTATTTAGAAGCACCTAAAATGCCATTAATTGATGTAATTTCAGTATATAGCACAGTCCAGAGCCTACCAAATTTTAAAGTAAGAGTGGACAGAAACAAATACTGTAAAATATTGTAAAATACAGATTTCAAGTTATTTGGATAGCTCAAATAATTCACCAGATGGTCTCAGTGAAAGTGATTTTTAAAAGAAATCTTCATCACCTGCTGCTAAGCATTTTCACTTGCTTTAGTGAGAAAGAATTTGTACTCTGAGAAAATCTGGATTTAACTTTGCAAAAATAGCCACTGTCCTGGATGCTGTGCCCAATAGTCCACACTTTATCTGTACATAATATTCCAAAAGGTGTTGCAAGACAGACTAGTACGACAGCAAGTTGATGGATATACATATTAAAAAAAAAAAAGCTTTAACAGTCCAGGGAAGGTAATTATCTACCTGATCTTTCCAGAAGCTACAGTGATTTTTAATTTTGGACTTTTGCTCTACAAATATGAGAGAAATAAGAGCACTGAATTACTTCATTTTGATAAGTAAGTTTCTGAAGTTCCTGCAACCAAACACTCTTTCCTTTCTCAATATACATGCATGTCTGTATATATATATATATACACACACACATACGTGTAGATATACATACACGTCCTCCCATGATGTGACAATGACTAAAAGCGTGGAAGTTCCTTCTTTCTTTCCTAATCTTTTGAGACCTAACGTATTTTTTCACAAGTGTGAGTCACCATTTAATATCTGATGCCCCCTTGTGGCTGCAAACACACACCCCAGGTACATAATTTTTTTTCCAGCAAAAGCAATTAATTATAAGCAATAAAAAGAGAAAAAAATTAGTATGACTCTTGTACAGAAATGGAGCCACATTCATAAATAACAGATGAGAACTGGGACATCTAATTTTACAGAACAGTTTATGCCTGTGTTTAGAAGGAAGGATGAGTATGAAGAAAAACAAGCATAGGAAAAAACAAAAAAGAAATATGGAAAATGCCTTACAGAAGAATCGGAGACATATAATATAAGTGTTTAGTGACACAAAAAATAATATTCTTCCAAGTTATTTTCAAAAATTTGGAATCGCAACCGATGTTATGTGGAAAGCCAAAAAAGTCGGGTAGCAAAGAAATAAAGACGTGAACAACCTATCCCTTAGGTGGAGGTCTGCCTGAAATGCTGCTGCACTGAGAAAAGCTGACCAGAATAAGCAGCAGTGGCACCGATACCTTTTGGGGTAAAAACATTCTGTCTGAGACTCACTACGGAATTCAGTTACTGTGCTGTGGATGTTAAATCACATTTACCTCTCGCTACCTGAAATGCAACTACAATGGTGCTCCATCTTCACTTACTTTTCTTTCTGAAAATGAAAATTAAGACTAGATGTTAAAGTATTCATTACCTGGATAGATAGTACACTGCCCTCCCTCAACATAGCTTTGGAAGATGTCATTTACAGTCTTCTGAATTATTTTTGCAACAAGTATGCTAGGGTGACTTTTTTCCTCAATAATTCTTTATAAAAATAGGAATTAAAGTCAGGTTTCAGAAATGCCATTAAGCTCATGATCATTTTGAGATGAGAAAGTACATTTTGGCATTGTACCACATAACACATTCTAATGTAACAGGTGTTGCAGGTTTACAAACTATACTTTCTACTAATATTTTCATTTTAAATGAAGTGTTTTAGTCTTAGACTGAGGAGAATAAAGCGAAGGAAAAAACAAACAAAACCAACCAAGTCAGGAAACCAAAACAAACATACTAGTTTTGAACATTCGTCAGTGGCTCTTTCTTTAACAAAAACCCAAACAAACACAAAACAAGAAAACCAAAACAAACTCACAAAAACTGAAAACTAACACCTCCCACAATCATTTATACACCTGGTACTCTATTCCCACCACAGCAAACAGCTCCCTGGTGACTACAGGCTACAAGTAAAATAAGGTCTCTACACTTCTGACCCCATCTCACTTGAGCGCATCAGCAATTGCCTCTCAAGCCACGGGCTGTTCTGGAAGGTAAGGGATAAACTCATTAAGCTTCAGCTACATCGGTCAGACTCAAGCTGGTTTTAGTACCAGCAGTTTTGCCTCCTACCTGGAAGAAGTACTATTGGCAGCAGCAGACAACATGGGAAGCCTCCAAATACTTCAGAAAACCATGTAACTTGGGCTGGTGCCAGAGAAGAGTTCACCTATTGATGCCTTCCATAGCCGTTACCACTGCTCCCTCACTCTCCTTACTCTCCTTCTCCCTAATCGATTACTTCCAAATTAATAGGCACTTTGGAAAGCAAACCAACATAATACATTTATGAGGGAGGACTCGACAGTCTCAACAGGTGGAGCCTGAAGGGACGAGTGGGTTAAAAAAAGGCCTGAAAAGCAAGGAAACTTGTCAGCTTGGAGTTGTCCCTCTCCTGGTGTATCTGTTTCTAGTTGCTGTATTATCCCTGTATTAGTATTGAAAATGCAACAGTATTCCTAACGTTACTGGTCACTATTCTCAAATCCCACAGCAGTTCTGCGTCTGCCACACAGGGTGCACATGCTGTATACACTGAAGAAAGGGGTTGCGCACACACACACACACAGGGTGCAAGTTTCTAGCACAGCTGAAGATAAAAGGTATGATTTTCTATTCCCCTTACCGTATTAACGGAAATAGAATTTCTATTCCCCTCCCCTATTTACCCCTCCTAAATTAACGGATTTTTTTTTTTTTTGAAGAGGAATAGAAGTGAAAGAAGTGCAAGTATGCTTATAAGAAGGGATGTATTTACCAGTGGCATATATCAGTGATACGACTAACAATTAACATCCTCTGGTATCATAACCACTGTGAACACCGAGGGTAACCACACAGGTGGTATCTTTATTTCACAAGATTAAAGATACAGTACAAAATGAATCTGTACATCTTTCTATTAACATAATTTGTTTACACAATTATATTACATTTGACCAGCCTTTATACTGATTTTAAATACAAAATAAATTTACAAAACTCCTACAAGACCCTTTAAAGAACTGCAGCTGATAAAAACAAAGGGTTCCCCCCAATAGTCCCTATTTGCCATATGCATTTGCAGTAGTTCAAATCAAACTAAATCTTTTTAGTTTAATATTCTCTGAAACAAAAATAGAATTTCAGTTCATTGTTGCCTATCTAAAAAGGAAGCAACTTGCAAAGGTGAGTGTGATCCCCCTCTATAGGCCAAAACTAGCATATAATAGGTGGAAACTAGATAATGCATAGTCTTAAAAGTCCTTTCACAATTCGTGTTTTAATGTTCTTCTCCAAAAAGAATAACATTTGATAGGGTTTGGGTTTTTTTTTTTACTCTAATAAGAGCAGCTGACTTATGGAAGATGACTAAAAAGGGAGTAAAACTGTCTCATAAGAGTCTCATTGGGATGTTTCTATCAAAGGCCTTATCTTCTATTACATTGTCCCATGATGGACAACATAAAGCAATGAAAATTATTTCAACAGACAGCTCTGGGACAACTTTCACCAGAGTTATGAACTAGAATCCTGTTTTCTCAACAGTTCAGCATTTCTGTCAACTAGCAAGAACAGCTAGTGTGTTTGATTAATAATTTGACATGCAGAATAATGTTTTCCCCCATATCCTTCCGCAGTTTTCCTACACATAAAACTGCCACTGACAACAGTTCCAACAGCTCTGTAGTTCCATTCTCCATGCAGGGAGAGAAAAGCATGTGTCCAGGAAGGTCAAATAGGCAGTCTCTGGCCTACGTTACTACAAAGAATACAATTTTTCCATTCAAAGCATGCTGAACATACCAAAAAATGTTTCTGTTAAATCAAGTTTCCCTTCTAAAATACTCCTGCATATAAACTGTAAGACAACCTCTGTGCTACCAAAAGGGAATAGTAATTCACTGCAGTAAACTGAGCAACCCAGCTCCTTTAGGAAAAGAGCTGCTTGATAAACTGAGTGCAAAATAAGAGATATATTGCTAGTAAGAGTTAGATATACTTCCCTCAAAATGCAAGTTTCAGAACAGAGTAGCAAGGGATTGTCACAAAAAACTTAAGTCATGTTGTAGACAACTGATTTAGAAAACTTATTCATTTCTTTAATCCCTGAGTTAACTCGCCATTACTTATGGTAAGTACTTTTTTACTACTACCACTTCATTCAATGGAATGTCATCCGAAAAAGTTAGTGGTAGTAATTTGGTGGAAGGGGAAAAAAGCAGGAGAATGACTTCCTTATTGCTTCTTCAAAAAGCAGTTCTTTAAAGTGAAATAACTTGCTGATCTTCAACCATTTTCTTCTGCTGATTTCTTGGATGTAAAAATGCATCAGGTTCAGTGAAAGTCAGCTATAAGACTGTCACATAGCAGCAACGATGAGAGTTTCTCATGCAAATAGGACAGAGCTTTTAGAATTTAGTTCTAATAGATCAAACAAACAAAACATTTTAATAACGCAGTAACAAAATTGTTAAACATCCTAAGAGACCAATACCAATGAACAATGGTGTTTAACTGAAAAACATTTTCCATATAATCTTTAATTTATTCATGCCAAGCTAAGAAGAGCTGTTAAGTGACAGAGGCAAAAATACTTCAGAGGGAGTGTTCAGAAGTCACAGATATCTTAAGAAATGCAGCTGGGGAGTGCTGTACATTTTAGACACTACATTTAAGTTCAATACTGTCCCATCTGCTAATGATGATTAAGACTGAACAAGACATTCCTCTATCACATGCTTCAACCCTCCAAACTAAAATGAAAGATTTGTCTTCACATAACCAGCATAAGCATTTTTGAAGTACTCAGAAGTTCTACCTATATTTTAATACTAGTCATCCATAGTATTTCAGTTTACAACAGTGGATTGCTTGTCTTCTTTCCCAAAGTACAGATCTATTGTGCAATGGTATCCTTACAAATGTACTGAGTATGACACCATACCAAAACCTCAATTCTAAATAAAGCATATTGATATGTTGCTGCCAATCCACTTGAAAAATATTTGCATGAAAGGAAGCCCTTAACCCTTTAAACACAACAGCTTTTGTCAGAAAGCAGCTAAAGCCTCCTCATTTGTATTTCATTCAGCTTTAAGACAGTATATTCAGAGGGCTCAATGCTAGTACAGAAACAAATATTTAACAGCCATTGGTAAATAAGAACAGAAACTTCTGCATTTCTTCCCTCTAAGCTACTCCCCCACTGCTTCCCACCCCAAACCCCTGAAATTATAGTTCAATGAAAATTGTTATTACATGAAGATTCCTCTTGCAGTCTAAAAACATCAGTCCGCAGGTCGTATTCTTTACACTCACTAAAAAGCCTTTGCACTGACCTGGTGGTATCAAGAAGCCATAAACCATTAGTTGTCCTTCTGGATTTTCTTGTTGCAAGGGATCCTCAAGACAGCACAGCCAGAGACGTTATTTTGACTTTCTCATGTATGCCAGGTACAAGAGAGGTTGGCGACAGCCAGAGCACTGCTGTAATCTAACATACAATTTTTATCAGTCAGCCAAACTTTGGAAAAGCATCACTGGCATAATCCCATGCCCTTCTGTAGACAGAGTGCATCTTCAGGGCCCTTTTTTGTAGATGCATTAAACAGATGCATGCATGAGATACCACATACGTTTCCTTCTTGCAGTGCAGATCACTTACAGGATTGTTGAAAATTAAATACAGAACTTCCACCTCTAGAAACAAAACAAAAAAAGTAAGCTAACTCACTGCGATTTCTGGCTCTGTCCTTTCTTCAGTGTCCAAAATAATACTGGTGCTTTCTGCAATCTAGACTCAGCCTCTTTGTAAGAGCATGTTTAAATAATTTAGGAACACTACCAATTTGTTTTTATGTCATGAAGTATTGCAAAGTATATAGGCTCCCAAATAGTTTTAGAAGGATGCGAGATCTGGGCACTGTGTGGATAGTTTTCAACTGATGAGCTTTACAGACCCAATCTGTCCCAATCGGCCTTCTGGGCTACCTATTGTCTGCTGAGAACTGTCTAGTCTAAGGGGAATGGCGGAAAATACTCAAAAAATAAATAGAGTGGCATGTTTGCTGGCTTAGTTTTACAGAGTTTATAAATAATCCATGTTAAACCATTCAAGACAGCATAAAAGACCAAAGTGTAAGAAATACTAAGAAATGATGAAATAAGGATTGTAGAAATACTTGGGATGCAGATCAGAATCTAAGTTCATACAGCTCTAGTCTTTTTAGACTTTGAATATAGTTCAGCTTCTCGGACTTGAATTGGCCATAAAATTACTATTCTTATTACTTTTATATAGGGCAACTGCTATCAAGCAGGCAAAAACCTTCCAATGCTAGCCCTCTGCTCTCTCTAAGAGATGAAAAGGACTCTGAATAAAGAGGAACTAGATACAGCAGGCAACATTTTTGTAGTAGCACTCTTGTGTTTCCATGAAAAAAGCCATAGTGTTATTCCATTGGCACTGAAATAACATTCAAATCAGTTTCAAAAGAATTTTCTTATCCCTGAAAAAAGGCATCATTCTAAGCAGCTTTCAGACTTTTTTTGTTTAATTTTTAAACTTCTTTGCGCCTCTTTTGGGGGAGGGACCGTTGATCCAAAGTCCTAAATCACAATGAAAATTGTTCCTTTTGGAAAAATCCAGTTCTTTCACTGAGGCTCTTGTTGCTATTGCGGTGGTTGATGCTCTGGCGGTGGTTCTTGTTGAGGCACAGCTGGCCGCAGTCCTGCTGGTCTGGGAATTGCCTGATGTTGCCTTTGTCTGTAAGCTATAATTGTTCCCAGAAGCAAGGCGATGATGGTCATAAGGTAAAGGTCCCACTCAGGCCCCAGCAGCTGGTCCATATCAATATGTGAGAATACCTCCCTTATCTAAGAAACAAGAAGTCCACATCATCATGTCAAAGAGCAAGAATGGGAAGTTACTTTGATTTTAAATTTGACTTGCAAGAGTTTTCACATACAAGTACTGGTTTTAAAACTTCCGTAGCTCTTCTCCTCTCGGGAAAAAGTAATATTGCATCAATGACATTCTTAATTTCCAGGAACTAAATGCCAGTAAGACTAAGAGCCATACTATACAGGATGAGCTATTCTACTTTCTGTTCTAGAGATGAAGGTTCTCGATACGTAGCTTTGTGACTTTCACATACAGAGCATTAAAGTACATAATTTAAATCAGAATAAGGTATGTAACCATACTAGTTGTCTTAAAGAAAGAGGAGCAAGTACCACATACACAGAGGCAGTGAACTGATCAGTCCAGCCAAATTGGAAGCCATCAGCAGACTGCCATGAATGACAGAACATTAAGCCCCAGGACACTTATGTGGTACGATGCTGAAATTTGTGCCAATAAGGTACAGGGAAGTTATAGCGACTTACTGTTAGTTTTGATTGAACTGCCTTTCTATCAGACTTCCATTCGTATACGCATTAGCCAACACACACTTTATGCTTCACTACTGTATCTGATGGTATCACAAGAGTCATTGTCAATTTAAGTTTGCATCAGCAGACTTAAAACTTGGAATATCCATGTTCTGCATACTAGCTTCTGCGAGTGCGACATGGGTATCTCCTCAATTGATTTCGAGTATTTTGACTGTCCACTCCTGAAAGTTGCCAGTCTCAAGATTATTAAATTTTGTCAAATTTAGCTGGATTGCCTGAACTTGCATGTGCTTTAAGTGGTAATAACTTCCATACCATTTGAATTTATTAAGTAATCCAAAAGGCAGTAAGAGGTCAGAATATTTCAGACACTATATGGAAAGAATTCACCTATATTCCAGGCAAATATTTTTTTCAGTGCCATCACTCAGCAGAAACTCTGCACAATAGCTAAACTATCTAATACAAATAATAAATCAAACACAACTCAAGTGGAATTGTTACAGCTGAATATAAAACAGCATGAGAATTAGGGCTAAAAAGAAGTATTTTTTCCTGAACAGCGGTTATGTCATTGTAATCATCTGCTTAATTTTGATAGCAGTCAGTCATGGATAAGAACAGTCAAACAGGTTAGGGAAATTCTCTTCAAGGGAAGAACAGCACAGAAGACCACTGGCTGTGCACTTTCCAGTTTCACGCAATTGCACAAATAAGAAACAGGAATCGCTTCAGTAACTTTCTTAATGTGCAACAACGCAAAACCCATCTATCCTAAGTTTTCAGAAGGCTCAAGTAAGACTTCTACTTAATTAAGATTGCAACTCAAGCTTCTTTTAAAAATGGAAAGCACATTTGTTGTTTTTCCTTTTAATTCTGCATTACTTACATTGATTTCCCGTACATACTGCAAGGAATAAATCACTCCAAGCTTGCAAAGTGCTAGGAAGACTGGAACCTGAGCATCTGGGCTTGCTTCAGCTGCCATGTCATAGAATCGTTTTGCAAGGTGAATATCCTAAAAATTACGAAAATACAAAGGTCAGTTTTGAAGAGCTTGAAAAATTAACCATAAAATGCAGAGCTTTTTCTATAAGCTGTTGTGTACTGTCATTTGAATACAAGGTTTTTGGTCAAGTTAAACGCAAACCATTCAGTAAAACTTCCCCTTTTTTTCTGAGGGATGTTCACCTTTGAACAGACAAGTAGAGGGAAGCTTCAATCTGAGGCTGAAGCTATCATAACTGATGCTAGAATTGAAACTTAAAGAGATTAGTATTAAGGTATTCAACCCATGCACTGTAAGCTAAGGCACATATTTAGGTAACTCTAGTACACTAACATTTCCGACACCACACCAAACATGAAAGACTACGAAAACACAAGTCACTGAGGAGTACTCCTCCCAGTTATACTACAGTATGCCTGCTGCATAGTGCAGCTTCTAATCATTTCTGCACATACTCCCCAATTAGATTCCACTCCTTCTCCAAAACAGACATAACTTGCATTAGTGAGGGCAGCCTGGCAAAAGCATGAGCGCAAACAGCCAGCAACTTTAGGAAGAGCTTAAATTAGTGTTCTCTTCCGTGGCAGCTGAAACAAGAAGGCGACTGTAGCAAGAACAAGAGAGGATACATGTACCTGAATAGTGCAACTTTTCTTGTTTGGTTGATTTTTTTTTTTTTTTTGGTTCCGCTCCAGACACATACTGTGCAATGTTAGGATACTTGGATACAAACTGCCTATGTTCACTCAGTGATGTGAAGGACAGGCCTGTGTAAGGCTTACCTCTGGAAGTGTTCCAAGTTGGACACTTAAAATAAGAGAAACCTCCAGGACTTCATGCCACATGTTCATTTTATAATTTTATCCTGATTGTGAAATGCCATGAAGATTTTCTGCTCATTGATACAGGAAAGCTTAGTTCCATAACACACATGGAAATAACAGTAATCAACACACTATGGGAATGAGATGTACTAGCTCACATTTTAGTATTTTAATTCAATAGAACAACTCTGAATACTCCTTGAGCCTGGAAAGTCTGTCTTTTTGATAACTATTTAAAAGAGTTGCCTTACCTCCTTTGTACTGTGCTAGTATCAGTGTAGAAGCAGATCCTAAATCATGGCTTATTTTCATTTCTAATTAGCAAGCACTTCATCCTGCTTATACAGTCTTCACTCTCACTTGACAGACAAGTGAGAACTGTAGGACTCTAAGCTTTAACACACAAATAGCACTGAAATAGCATGCCAAATCTTAACAGAAGACCATGATAAAAATAATTTAAGAAAATTATTCATTCTTATTTTGAGTAGTATACGGAAAAACTCTTCATTCTGACATGCAGGCTCAGGAATTGGACAACATTAAATCTATGAAAAGCATGTAACAGTGTGCAAGTGTGAGATTTCTGAAGGGGATTAATATTTAGTATTGACCTGGTATGAGTCTGAAAACTGTCTATGTACAGGAAGTATAGCATAGAAACCTATGTGTTAAAGACTATTTATTCAATAAGTAAAGAGAGAATAAGGCAAAAACTGTTTGGGAAAAAAAAAAAAACCAAAACAGTAAGAAATACCGTATTTATTTGGGATTATCCAGAATGAACAGTGACCAGAACTGAAGCTGTGCAGGCCGCCTTATTGGATCATTCTCCCTAACTTTGGGGTGCTTGCAATCTTACTGGCAAGGACATAGGTAGAGAGAGTGAGTTCCTTTCTTCATCCCCTTCCTTCAACAGACTAAATCCCCAATTTGATAGATACCGTAGTGCTAAAATCTTTATACGTCCCTTCCACAGTCCTCTAGTGGAAGAATAGACTTCAGTGGTCTTCAGTGGTAGGTATCACTTGCTACACCAGGAAGCACAATTTTAACGATCAGTCATTTTCAGAGGTGCTCAAAGTTCAACACTTTCCATTCCGGGAAAGGGAAGCTAAATATTCTTTTGATTCATTCAAAACTCAGTCTTAGCCTTTTTCAGAATACCCTAGCCCAGCGCCATTTTAGTCTTATATAGTCAGTCCTAGATCTCCATCCTCTCATCTTACAGTTTTTTTTTTACAGAATTTCTTACAGAATTCCTAAGACTGGTTTTATACACAGAATTTCCTTGCTTAGACATTCTCAGTGCTTCTTCCCCATATCTATATTAACTATCTTCATTTCCCTTGCAGTTTGACTCTTCCTGCCATAGTGGATCTGTACGAGATGGAAATATTATTCATCTGCATAAAGCAAGGCTGCATATGCTCATTGTGAGCCCCTGCGTACTCATTTCAGCTATCTATGTGCAGCCACCTCTGCTTCAGGTTGGAGAATACTCTGTGCAAATGATAACATTAGGACTCATTTTTCTCAAATTCTTAGCAGTTATGCTGAACGTGATGTAATAACATTTTCAAAGTTTTTATTACTTTTCTAAATTGGGTTGTTTTCAAGGCAGAAGGAAAAGAAATTTAAACAAGTCCACGTCTGAAAGGATTTTTTTAATTTTTTTTTTCTAAAGAAAACCTCTCAAGTTCAGCACTGTTGCTTTTAGTTGCAGGCTTATTTTCAGAAATTAACTAGTTTTGAGGACTCAGTTAAAAAGAGAAAACAGTCCTAAAATATAATTTGAAGATAAGCTTTAGAAATAATGCTGTTTGTGTACTGTATTGTCACTTCTACAGCTAGGTCAGTAAGCAGTTTTCAAGTATTGACTGCTTGCTGCTGCCAAAGTAACAATACTGACCTAAGACTTGCCCTTCCCTGTTCTGACCTTTCGCCAAGAATTTAGGGTAAAAGAAGCAGAAATTGGTCTTTTAATAGACCAACAGAATAATTAAAAGATACTGAGACAAAACGCAAATGTAGAAGCTTACTGAAAATAAGGAAAATGAAACCATTTCTTACAGTTTCGGGTAACCCAGACGAGATCACTACATTAATACATGAATTGCATGGAGTAATCATATATTAAGGTAAAGAAAGCTGCTCAAAACTAGTATGCAATTACTAATTACATTATTTTGAGCCATAAAAGAACATGCTACTCTGGTTTCCGTAAGATGTAGTTAACTCAGGACAGCAATACACCATAGGCTCCCTAAGATATACTCCCAGATATGCTGCCTTCTTTTAGGCAATGTAGTTTGTAAAGCAAATTGTGGCCTAGCCTAATTTGAAAAACCGTAGTTAATCATCACATTGTTGTTGATGCTTATGGTTTGCTACTTGAAGATGCACAGAACTTGTTTTCAAAATGTCATGATAGAGAAAACAAATGAACCAGTGTTTCAGAGAATGAGAACAATCTTGTGCTAAAATACTTCAAACCTGGAATTGATTTGCATTCATTCATTACACTTCAAAGTCTTGAAAACATTACTCAAGCATATGGCACCCTTTTTGCCAATCTTCACAATTTTGGGCAAATAGTTTTTTCCCTGTCTATGCCTCATTTCTTCACATCGGTAAGTGTGAAGTGCATTTCTCCATATGCTACCGGAGAATGTATTGGGAGACATGCCAATTCCTACTCAGTGGTTATATAGTGCTCAAAGCCCAGTAGTGGTTACGGACTTAATCTAATATTAGTAAATGCACTGTAACGAAGCAGACTATCAGCCTACAGCTTACTCACCTGCTTGATGCCCAATCCCTTCTCATGCATGTAGCCCAGATTAAACATTGCTTGGGCACTGTGCTGTTGTTCTGATGCCAATCGATAGTGAATAAATGCAGTTTCATAATCAACATCAGTACCAAACCCATAAAAATGGTAATCTCCAAGTTTAATTCTTGCAACAGTATACCCTATAAATCAAGAAACAACACAAAAAGATAAAATAGTTAGGCAAAGAAAGGCTTTCAGTTTCATATGAAGCTGCAATTAGGGCTTTAGTACTACTTTCCACAGTTTGCACAATCTGTTTCCCTTTTCCCCTCTCTCACATAAACAGATTTATCTTTTTTTTAATATTGAGTTTAGGTAACAAAAAAACAACCGATTTCTATTTTCAGGGAAGCCCTTTTCCCAGTAATCCTACCATCATTTTTACTGCTATTTAGTGGCATCAGTTGTAAAGTTATATCATGTTGTTCACAGTCATTTATTACAGAAAAACTTTTCATTTGTTATATAATCTTTAAGGGCTTCAGTTTTGTTTTTAAAACAGAGACATTGAAAACTTGAAAAATAAAGTCTCTCATCATCATTTGGTAATTGTATACTTAACCATTCCATCCTTTCAATTTCTGACTTTCTACTAAAAGCCAAGCAGGTCTGAAGATTTTCAGACAAAACTTTTAGGCTCCATTTGCATGATACACTTGCTCTTAAGTAAAAAGCTAGCAGCCAGACAATAACGGAGATGCACCTGTATGAAAGTTAAGAGACCTCACACTGAGATAATGAGTAAGTTTAGTTTTGCTTATTTTATGGTAAGATCACAAGCACCAGAGTTTAAACTTGGGTTGGCTGGACATCAAGACTGCATTCTTCATCACTGAGCTTTGCTTGCTTTGAACAGGAAATTGGATTTCTTATAAATGATGACAAGTACCAAAATCCTAAAGGGTACTTTGTATCTATTTTTCCAAGTGAATTTATTTTTAGAAAAGTCAGTGTAAACATTCCTTATGCTGTTTAACACTGATCTACAATTCCACATGGAATGGCAAAAGAAACACATCGTACATTTGTGGTTTAGTCCTTTTAATCTTCAGGATCTCAGAATGCCTCAGAACTGTAAGCTTATTGCAATGACATTACAACTAACAGTGGAAAAAAGAACAACTACCCCATGTGGAATATAACTATTGTTGAACAGAAGGACGTAAGCTTTCCCTCCTTTCCTGTTTCACAAAAAGGATGAAATCAAACATTAATGGTTCTACTGAAAATAAACTAATTGGAATTGTGAGGTACAGACATACCTTGAGAAGCTGCTCTATTCCAGTGAAGCAAAGCTCGAGGATAGGTTTCATTTTCTCCTACTATGCTAGCTTCTTCTAGAGAAGAAAATAATTCAGTTAAATAGGAGCATGGTGTATGCACACAAGACCACAAAAAACCCCCATCCTTTGTCTGCTGAGTTAAAAACTTGAAGTAATCTGTGCTACAGCACAAAAAAGATTCAACCCATCTGAAACTTATAAAAACTCCTTTCATTTATATGGTCTTTCCATATATCTGCCGACATAAGAGCTAGGAACAAGCTGCATCTTTTCACCCTGAAATATTGCTTACCAAGTGTCTCCCATTCCTGCTCTAGAAGATTCTATGATCGTTGAGGAATGCCAGAAGATGCACACAATTCGGGCTCTGACAAAGGTGCACTCAAATACAAGGCTAAAGTATAAGCTATTTTAGGTTGACCATCTAAAAAACAGGTCTAGTCAAGTAAAACAAAGGCTTAAACTCCTTAACCAGCCAGAGACTGCATATTGTACACAGCAGTACTACAGCTACTTCAGAACACAAGTTATTTTACTTGTCCATGTCATAAATTGAGGGTTCCTGAAGTATCAGAGTTCAGACAGGTCAATGGATTTATAACTTTTTTCACTTCTAGTGTAAGTATGGTTTCAGCTATACTATCTCACCGTTGACATACAGACTTTCTCTATAAAGTGTATAAAATAATTTTAAATTCATCTCCAGTTGAGATGCAGATATATCTGAATAATGACAATCAGAATTTTAACACACGGAAAGATGCTATTTCTTTGCAAGACTGCACTCCCAGCCAAGACTGTCATTGCTGTAGCTTATCTAGTGATGAGCCACTGGGGCACCTTTGAAAAACATTAACTGGAAATTAAGATGTTAGGTTAGCCTATCAGCCACCAATAGCTGATTTTTATACTAAGATACAAAGCCCTAACACCAGTAATGAGACACCTAGATTTCTGGGCTTGAGATCCAGAAAGTTTAGAACAGTGGGTTTTGTAGTTTCTAGAAAGATTTGTCACTCCTACTTCCATTGTTTCCCTATGACCTCGAACTCCATGAAATCCAAGTTCTAGACACCTAGTTGCAATAACAGACCTGGGACAAGATTTTCTTCAAATCTAACAGAATGAACTGCCCAGCTCTTCATCCCTGCTTCAATAGTAGCACGAGTAAAGTTACAAGAAAATGTGGAAAAAATAAAAAAAGACATTACAAGTTAAAGAACAAAGGAAACTGACGCTTGTATGCATAGTAAATGCCAAAGGTAAAACTAATGCAATTCCTACTTTATAGATTTAAAAATAAAATGTTAAGTCTGTGTTTAGGAAGTCCAGGGAAGAAAATTTTCAGCACTGTGCAACTTCCTAAAGCATTCTCTCCCTATCCCATTTTTTAAATCCCATAACTTAAAATTTAAGTGTATTCTAACTTTTAGGCCAGAAAGCTATCCTTAGAGGTGAAAATTAAAACTGACTGCTTTCCAGTGTGATGAGCAAGAAAGAGGACAAGAGTCTCAAAGTTCTAACTGAACAAGAGCTATGTAATTATATCTTCAAACACAATAGCATTCTACTAAATGGGCTACTGCAGACCAACTTGAAAAAAAAAACCAACCAATTTTCAGTACAAATTCAGGTCCTTACTCTGATCAAGTATGAAAGCAGCATTGCTTTGTGCAACTTCATAGCCTTGTTCTGCCAGGAGAAGATACTGAACCACAGCAGAATTTGAATCACCATCTTTATAGCTGTTGTAGGCAGTCATCAGTCTTTCAGACCAACGGCCCCGTTCACATACATTCTTAAACAACTGCAGAGGGGGAGGGAAAAAAAGAGGGGGAGAAGACTGGTTGTCAGGAACTTCAGAAATTTAGGTTTTGCAAGAGGTAAACCGTTAACATTCAAATGCCTGCTCAAAACATTTACATTTCAGAGGAGAAACTGATAGACAACTCACTGCTTAAGATAGGCTTACTTTAAGATACAGGTTACTAAGCAAATACATGCCAAGATTCAGATGCTTACTCAGAATTATTCTTAATATCAGCTTTTTTGTTACACTTAAACTCATGTGTAGATGAAGAGTTCAGTACTTATACTGATGTTTGCTTTGTATTACATTCTTTTCATTTTCTTCAAAGTTAATAAAGGAAATATAAACTTGCCATATCAACATAAAAATAAAGATTTTTCTTGTGAGATACAAAGGCGTTTGATAATATATCACTTTTCCTTTTGATAGCCTTGTATCTGCAGTCACCAATGGATTTTAGCTAAGACAAATTCCCTATATAAGCTGACGTGGTTATATCCAACCTTTTGCAAGGCAGTATTATTTGACCTTTATAAATGGATGACCTTACCTCAACAGCAGTGTGACAGGATCTCATCACTCCCGTGCCAGTAGCATGCATCTGAGCCAGATTATAAAAAGCCAGAATGTGGCCACCCTGGGAGGCCAAGTTAAAATATTTCAAAGCTTGTTTATAGTCTCTCTTGACTCCAATGCCATCTACAAGAAAGAATAAGTCATTGCTATTCATTGCTTTTGAAAGGCAGAGTTGTATGAAATAAAGAAAAATGTTGTGAAAGTGTTAGGAGAAAACAGAACAAAATATAAATGCAATGCAGCAAGACCACTCTACATGCAGTATAGCTACACTTCTAATGCCACCTAGTGAACAGTTACTGAAAGGACAGATGCTTAGACCAGGAGAATAATCATGATGCCACTTACTGTAATACATGGAACCTAGCTGAAGTTGTCCATCAACCCATCCCTGTTCTGCAGCCTTCTGGAAATACTTCAGTGCGAGTTCATAGTTCTGCAGGAAGATTTGGTCCAGTCATTAGAACCTCACAATACACCACAATTTAAGTAAACAAAGAAAATATGCAAGCACGCATGTGTGAGTGCATGGACAGATCTATATTACAGAAAAATTACAGCGAGATGGTCTAGTGCAAAAAACATTCATCTGGTCAAAATTTGGAAACAACAAATGAAATAGCCTACAATCATATTAGCATGTCTTAGAGATAGCTACAGACTTAAGCTGGCATCCATACATAGCATCGCTATGAATAGTTATGCTTAACTGAACGGATGCCCTGTTCTGTTTCTCGAACAATTATTTAACTTATTTCCTCAACTTTGGGCTAATTCAACTTTTGAGTATCTGTTTGCATAGCTAAATAGAAAACATTTCACAGGAAATCTTCTTGTGGGAAAAGGAACAAGGCAAGTGAACTCATTAAAAATTTCAAAGTGTTCCTCCACTCTCACAAGATACAGAAGTAGGGATAGTTAGGGTTTGTTTTATTTCACAAGAAAATTAAGAGACAAGTTCAAAACTCCTACTAAAAATTCACACTGCTGTGCATTTCTAATAGCTTCAGCAACGTTTTCATATTTATTAGAGGGAACTCAGCATACTTCATAGCTGCTAACTCCACAGTGATTTTTTTCTTTTTTTGTATTACAGATTTCCTCATGGAGTTTTCAGTGTAACAGTTAACTTCGCAATTAAGTTTTCTACATTACTTCCCACCACAGAAAGTTTGTTGACAACAAGGAGTTACACAATCACCTATGATTAGAAAGACGACTGTCAAAAGCTTACCACTGGAACACCTCTTCCATAGAGGTAAGCCATTCCTAATCCACTCTGTCCAACTGGATTACCCTGAAAACACAGGAAAACACTTCTGCAAAGAAAGGCAAAATGCACAGCTATGTCTTTCAAATTTGCTATGTCTTTAACATCACGAACACAAATAGTGCTTAAGATAGATCTGCTTTGTGACTTTGCTTCTAGTAAGTAATAGTTATTTAGGGAGAAAATAGCATCCTCAGTAGCTTTTATTCAGTAACTACACAGGCGATGAACAAGAAAAAGAAAAGCTTTCAACACTTGTTATGAAAGTCTACGGTGCATTTTCAAAATGTCATACGGGATGTAGAATCCACATCCATAGAAAGGTGGGGCGTTAATAGCTTATTCATTTTTAGTTTTTCAAAGTTTGAGATGTTCTGGATGCTACAGAAGCTCCCAAAACAGCTACAGAAACTCTGAGAATCTGTCTTAATTTAAGGGCAGATTGGTGGCTGTCCTGTGGGCTGGATTACTGACCACTGCCCCCACAAATGTATGCACTGTGGTACTCCTTCAATCCCAGGACAGGCAATGGGGCACATCAGAAACCTTCAGTAAATGTAGGAAATTAGCAAACTGAAAGATCCTTACTCTAGGACAGAGGTGTAGAACGGCAATCTGATTGTGGAATGAAAGAACCATGAAGGCCCTTCAAAGCTTCATCTACTGTGTTTCACATGCTAAACATATTTCCTGGAGGACTACTCATGCTTTAACTGTACAAATGCTACCACAAGGGACAGGTCAAAGACAGACACGAAGGATTAACAGCCAAAACCCAAACACTTCAATGACACAAGAGGTATAACCCAAAACCATTATCTGTTCACTGACCACAAAACAGAACCAAAATAATAGTTTCTGTGACAAGACAACTTCGGATTAATGAAAATTAACATTTAACAGGCTATTTAGGTGGACGGTATTTCATACTGATGCTAGCATTCATGAGAGTTAGACCCCTTGTGCTAAACACAGCTTCATGAAGCACCACGACCAGAACTGGAAGCAGTTTCTGACATCTTGGACAAGCAGCATTTAATTATGGGCTACTCTGGGACAGAAGTTGGGAGTAGGTGTACGCACATGGAAGTGCACAAAAAAAAAAAAAAAAAACCATTAGCAGCATTTCCGAGCTATTCAACTTTTTAGTGCACATGCTGTATTTCTAGTGTCCAGATAATCATACCATATCAGCAGCTTTCTTGAAATACTGAAGAGCCGTTTCATTGCTCTGAGGTACAACATCACTTCCTTCTGAGTACATCTGGAGGAGAAAGGCATAATTAAAGAACAGCTGAAAAAGTCAGTTTAGCATGAAGACAATGAAGCATCTTCACTTTGCATATGAGAGGGGGTCTATTGTACTATTAGAATATTCTGACTATTGTATTATTGAATAACCATTAAAGAACTTGCCCAGAAGCAGAAAACGGATCTCTATGCTGTGAAATTCAGATTCAGAGGGTTTAAACTTTCTAATGAAGAATGAACTGCCCATAAAATTAGAAAGTTTTTATGAAAATATCTTTCATTTCTGAGTTCTACCAGTGTGCAGTAAGAACACATGATCAGGCAAAAATCTTGTGAGACCAGTGGAAGTCAAACTATATTGGCAGTTAAAATACTTCTTGAAAACAAAGCAAAAATCCATTACTAAACCCTGTTCATTTCAGCATTTATTAGATACAAAACACTCAAGCAGTAGAGAAAGCAGGAAACTGCAATTTCTCCTGTCAGATGCCTTGACCAGCACATCATGCTATCTTTTTCATGCTCTAAGGACAGGAATTTTGCATCCTCTACTGCAGTGAAAGCCTGAAAATGACGATCTATAGCTGCTGCTTATTGCAGCCTAACCTTAGAGTAATAAGGATTTAGCTCCTTGCAGGGTGAGGGTAGCCTGCAACCCGTATCTCAGGCAAGTGACCTAAATACCTTTCTAAGCAGTAACACATTCATATCACCAATAGTAGCTTGTCAATTATGTTTTAGATTACACAAAGAACTTAGATCTGAGAACACAGTATGCCAGGTGGGTTCTCACCAAAGTGGAGTAGAGGGCCAGAATCACCTCCCTCAACCTGCTGGCCACGCTTCAATGCAGAGTAGATGCAGACCTGTTGGCAACTCTGACTCAGATGCCCCAGTTCACTATGCAGAATAATACTCATGTCTTTCCCCTTTCACTTCCTGAACTTAGTATTTCCCACTAGGCAAATATTTGAGACGCCTCGCTTTTCCCCATACACTGTATGTAAGAGCATAGTGGCCTACTCTGAGTTTTGAACTCTGCCACAGACAAAGGACACTTAGGTATTTAACTATTTAATTAAAAAAAAAAAATCTAGTTCAAGCACTATTTCAAAAAACCCAAAAGTTCCTAATGTGAAGGAGCACATAGAACATTCCTACTAGACAGAATAGAACACAACACTCAAATCTTGCAGCACAATTCAAAACAGTAGCAAAATAGAAGCACTTAGATTCCAGCATTCAAGTTTTAGAATGCCTGGTATCAGAAAGTAGGAAATTTTTCATTGAAAGGCAGTCAATTTGCTTACTTTTGAGAGTGTTCATATCTTACCTTTCCTAGAAAGGCCATGGCATGTGAATTGCCAGCATTAGCTGCTTGATTGAAGTACTCAAATGCTCGCTGTAGGGAAGAAAAGAAGTATTTTAGCCACCATGACTATGGTTTGAGTACCTTTTCTTGCAAACGGAGCAGAGACAAGTAGGTTGTTTGCCAAGTTACTAGGTTCTTCTGGGAATAAGAGTTATCAGTCCCACCTAATTTATGTAACAGGGTTCCGCACTTGTAATTGGAATATTGAGCAGCAATCCCTCTCAAGAGCATATTCCAAAAAATAGAGGAAAAAAAAATACTACAACTTATACTATGCACAACCTACATGGGTAAATCTTACCTCCCTGTTGTACCTCCAGACCCTCTTCAGAAGAGGAGAGATCTGCCAGATCCTGTTCCAGTTCTACACAGAGCTGGGTTATACTCATTCTGATTAGTTGGTATTATCTCTGAACCGTTATAGAGCAGTCATTTTAAGGTATTTTAAATGGGATGATCATTGAATAATTTATTGTTGGCAGCTGAGTCTGAAATAATCCTCAGGACTGCACATCCTCAGCTCCCCATTTTTTCAATACATACTTTAAGAAGAGGTTAGCTATTTTAACTTCTCTAAGCGGTAGCTGGGTTGGCTTACATCAGCAAAAGTCTGATTTTCTATGCACACTTAATATCCTTAACATTGAAAGTTGTGCTGTTTTGTCTACAGAAGCAAAATATTCTTTCAAGCCACATAAACCAGACTATCATCGCTAATGCACGCACCATGCCTCGTGAAGATTCTACTATGTGCACAAAAGCTCAGACAGTTTCAAGTACTACTTGACAAAAATCTGGTCTTTGTTTTTAACTTCCTCATTTCTAAGATGATTAGTCTTAAGCTAATTGGGTAAGAAAATCAGCTTCACGTACTAGTCACATGAAGATTAAGTTTTATTGAATTATTGAATGACTTAAGTTTTATTGAACAAGACTATTGAGTTCATTAAATACCTTACAGTGGTACTTAAACCCTTTTGCTTCATTGCGGTCTCAGCTATACTTTCTGCCCCTCTGCCAAGTGTAATACGTATCAGAGATACACACAGACAGCGTACCTGATGATTTTGTTCTACTCCTCTTCCTCCATGCAGGTGCAACTGTCCAAGGCCAACCTAAAAATAAATTTTACATTGCAAATAAGACACTTTTCCCTAGGGACTTTCTTTTTCTAGTAATACAGATACCAGTGAACTAATTACATGCACCAATTACATGCGAGATAGACTATATCTGAATTAAAGATGCCACAAAGTCTGAAGGCACAGATTTGCTGCAATAACTACAGTACAGTCCTATTTTTTCACATTAGCCTAAGCAGAAATTTATCCTAGGTGAAAGTGACATGACTCTCCTAGACACAAAAATAATAATTGTTCATTTGAATTCTGCCTACCTAGTCATATATGACCAAGTTGAATTGTGACAATTTGCCTATATTAGTGTCCTCCCCTCCTGCATTATGTGTAGAAGAGGTCCAGCCTGCAGCATGCAGAAGTCACGTAAGAGCAGAAGCAGCGAGAAATTGAGGTCCACTGTCAGGGCCAGTTCTTTTGATCAAAGCTTCCTCCACGACCTCTAAAGCTATCCTTAAACTAGTCTGTCTGGTTTCTAGGAAAAGCCAAGATCCTCCTTCCTAAAAACCTGAAGTTTTGGACTTATCTTCCACAAGAATTTGCATTTTCTGTCCAAGTTCTACCTTAAACACACTAAAATACAAGCCTCTTCTCGTAAAAACTAATCTGGAAATAGCAACCAGGTTGATTTAGGAGGAAGAGAAAACAAAAGGTCCAAAATCTTTCCATATTTCATAAAACTGTTCCCGTAATTCTTTAAAACCTCTGCAGGCCATCAGGTGAACTTAATCTTACCTGTGCTTGTACATCTCCTTTCTCTGCTAAAAATTGATAATACTGAATCAAGTCTTCTTCTAGCATCCCACTTGCCATTCCTGGATTTTCTACTTCATCTGCTAAGCGAATTCGCTGAACCACTGTGCCACCAGTCAAAGAAATGTCACTAGCAACTAGAAAACAGATAAGATGAATTTTCAGACAGTTTTGTTCAATACAAATATTACACTACAACTTAGTAAAAACAGATCTCTACAGAGCTTCAAACTGTTACTCAGAATGAATTACATTGACACTCTAAGAAAAACATTTCAATAGAGGTAAAAGTAGCGTATCATGATTCAGAGTCAAACAGATAACTTGTTTAATAACAGGAATTTTCTATTTTTATACTATTAGTGTTGATAGTACTTCTAGTATCATCTAGGTGAATGATACAGAAAATACATAGCAAGTCAAGAACGTTAGCCTAGTAAAAAGTTTTTACCGTGATTAGCTACGAGTCGGTAGTGAGTGAGAGCAGATTCACAACTTTGAAGGACTCCTATCCCAGCCCAGTACCGGTAACCCTAGAAAGGAAAATACAAAAATATGGGACTATCGGTTATTTGACAACATACCACTTGCCAGGTTACAAACTTTTTTCACATTACTTGAGCAAGATTTGACGAGACAATAGGCAAAACAAAGGCCATAAGTCCATCGTGCCTGCATTAAAAGCAACTGACTGACACCGTTAAAGGTTAAGTGTAGCCAATATCCTTCAGATATTACTCAGGAAAAAGCAAATAAGTAGGCTGATACTGATGGGTGAAAACCTAAAGCCTTTTACTTACACAGGTTGTAGTTTATTTGTCTTAAATCTCACAATACTGATTAAAACAGCATCTTCTGTAAAGATCTCCGGCTTTCACAGTTCTCATTAGCCTACAAAAATTGAAAGTCTGACACGTCTGCTTGAAGTCAAGAGATGTAAACATGGTCCATCTAAATTCATAGTGGTATACAACTTAAAATGAGCAGACTTTTCCTTACGTTAACAAGGAGTAACAGGGAAGATAATATTGCCCGCCCAATGCATGCATAATGATCTAATATTTGGCCAGTGTAGTCACATGAATGCAAATCTTACATCAAAAATTTAAGAGTACGAAAAAGTTCTTGCGTATGTAAAGTTATTAACTATCTTACTTACCAAGATCATATGGGCGATCAGATTTCCTCCTAAAGCTCCAAAAGTGTAATACACCAGGGCCTTAAAACGAAATCATTGGTTATTTAACATCTGCCTCCAAGATAAAATACAGGAGCACACACTGAAGATTTCTAAGTTACCTTAGCTTGACTAGAATTGACTCCTAGACCAGATGCATATAGAAATCCAAGAGCCTAGAAATAAAATAAAGTTTGTCAGCACATCCTTTGAAAAATCCAGGATCAGTTTTCCTGGAATACAGAAGTATAAAGTCATCTAACAACAATTCAAAGCTCCAGTGAATATGCCAAGCTCTACCTTCACTTTGGCACCTCCTATACCTAGGCCCTTCCCTCCCCCTTTTAAAGTATGACATTTCTAAATTATTCACTAAGGACATGAACATAAATACACTGAAGTGAAGATCAGCAATATCTGTCAGGTTATTCATGTATCCTATTTGTCTCATACACCAGTGCAAACATACATGAACCATCACCTTCTCTAGAAGAGTCTTACTGTTTGATTTACTGTCTAACAGACCCTATGAATTTACTATTTTGCATCGTTCTGTCATAGGTTAGTTGCTTTTATAACTATAAATATAAGTAGTTAGAACGCACAGAGCTGTTTGGCTGAGGTTTTTTCAAAAGTTATTTTTATTCTTAAAATTTACATAATTATTGCTCTATCTGTAACACCTGTTACAGCTGTGTGGCCCATAGGAGAAACTAGTAGCACAGAAGATAACAGTATATATATATGTAAAGGTGTCTATATTTCACAGTGTTGTAAGACTATTCTAGGCAATTCTGGAAGCACACACACACAAAAAAAAATATATATATAACACCTCATGCAGACCATATTGAATTCTAGACCAATAACAGTCAAGGTCTTCACTGAGACACAGAGCCTCTAGAGAAAACATGTTCCTGCTTTCCACGGTATACCAGAACTCCAACATTAAACAGGGAACAGCAGGAGACTTGGTAGCCAAAGAGCTAAAAAGAAACTGGGTAATTCCTAGAAGCTGACACTTTCAAAACAAAAGAGATCTAAAAATAAGTATATGCAGATATTGAGACGTTAAAATTGGTAACACCCACATTTTATGACATTACACGTTAACAATTACATATGAACAATTCTATAATGGTCAAAGGCACATGGACGACGTCCCATTCCACTAAACAGCTTCCAAGATTCCCAGGAGTTTACAACTTCCTAGATTATGAACTTGTGTGTGTGTGTGTATCTACCTATTTCAAAGATAAAACTGCAGATGAAAAGCCACAACATCCCACACAAACCACAAGAAAAAAGTAACGGAGTTTCAGAGATTTGTTGACTGGAGTCACTTGTACCTACTCGCTTTTTGACTTATACATCCAATCTAGTCAGTCATAAAACAGATAAGAAATTAAATGAAAAGACCACCATTATACTATATTACTGGTATTTTAATGCTGTTTTTTTAAACTCAAAGAGAAGAACTGTTTCCATGTGTACCTTGAGGGTGCAGGTGCCATTTGTCCCTGCACCCTCAGTAATGCTAGCAGCATGCAGAAACCAGGTAAAGCAGAAGCATTTGGTGGACAATCTTTGAACCAAAGCAAGGCACTAGTGAATTTTAAACAGGTAAAGGCAATGGGCAGTCAGGATTAGGAAATGCTTAGGCAAGCACTGTAAAATACAAGTCCTGAATCAGAGCCTGAACCAAACGTTTTAGATCAAGTTTTCAAACAATTTAAAAAAGCAGCACTCTGTCTTCTGTCTTTTTTAACCAGGCAACAGATACCACTTACTGTTCTCATTCTATTCTGGATGCAAGAACAACCTATAAAACCACCTCAGAGTAAGTACAATCTATAAAACAATTCATAAACCTATAAAAACTTCTGTAGAATCGAAGGACATGCATACCATTTGTCCTTTAGGAGAACCTTCTTCTGTTAGTTTTTCAAATAGTTCTTTTGATGACTGGATGTTCTGCTTCAGGTAATCCCCAAACAACAAAGCATAAGACACTTTCTCCATTGCCTTGGTATGATTCATGTCAGCTGCTTTCAGAAGATATTGATATGCTCTTAAAAGAAAACAATTTCTTAGTCACCTTGAGGCAAAGAAGCAGATTCCATTCATAAACCTGAAGATTCTGGGGAGATATTTTGTTCCTCTATTTTAGCCTCTATGTTCTACAAATGCCTCCACCTATAGTAATTTGTTCCAGCTCTGAATTGTCAATCTATGCAACAACTCCTATGATTTAGCTAACAGACAAACTAGATTTTAATGTTCACTCTACTCCATATGCAAAGCAGTATGTATTTCCTCCCCTGTAAGATATGCATTAAGTTTAAGGTCAAATAATCACGTTTTTGTAGCAATAATTTTAAGTACTATACTAGGTCTCTAGTAGGACCACTACTCTTGAAAACTTCACAGACCATGATGGAAAAAAGAAGCCTGAAAAAGACTATGAAGTCTCTTTGATTTGTTGACTACAAAATCATTCCAATGAAAACACTGTGTTGGGTCCAAGATGACTGCATACATGATCAATTTTGTGATGAGAGAGTCACGCTAACAACAAGAAAGTTCTCTGTAAACTCCCCTTTCTATTTCAACCTCAGAACTTACAGTAGTCCTCCAAAGTATTTTCACAGCAGCTGGTTTCACAGCAATTTAAAAAAACACATAACCTTAAATATCATAACACAGTACTGTCAAGCATGCTTCAGCTTGATTACTCATGGACCTTTGACAGCATTCCAAGATTTTTCTATACCTCTACTCCTTTCTATTCTCAGACTTGTTTTCTTTAGGACAGGCTGAGGCACACCTGGTTCCTCACACAATTTCATCTTCTAAGAAAGTGTAAGGTGTTCGAGAGAACGAAGATCTAATATTGTTTTACAATTTCTATGCTGTTTATACAAAAGAATACTATTCAGAGTCTAACAGATACTGCCTCCCTTTGTCTTTGCCACGATGTGATAGACAACCTCTAGGTGTGCTTCGGTTTCGCTGATACATGAAGTAGAAATATGCTCCCTTATCTCCACAAACAAGTCTAACATGGTAATAGTGCTCACATAATAATCAGCAGACTGAAGCCGCCACTTACTGATGAAGTTGTCAACATGAGTACCAGGGCGTTATAAATGAACATAGCTATTCTTAATTATAGTGGTTAGCTGACAACTATTTAATCAGTAATTGGATATATACCGAGTAGAAAGTAAACAGACCAGAATGAACAGAACACTCCTTTCATTCTTTTTGTTTGTTTGTTTTGTCTACAAGCATTACTCTTTTCTCTCATACAATGTTAATTATTAGAGTTTGAGCAATTTGTTGAGATTAAGTTTAATACTATTTTTATGGTGACCAAAAAGATCGGAAAGCAGGAACAAAAACAGGGCAGGACAAGAAATGCTGATTTTTTTCCCACTTAATCTTTGAAGCAGAAAGAGAAACAGACTGTAAGAAACATTTGAAAAAGGACAACTATCTTGTATCACGTTCTCAGTTTTTTTCTGGGCAGTTGCCACATATAAATTGTAGCTACAGAACTGCAGCACCATCTTGCATTAAGTCAATGTTTTGATGACATCCACTCTTCAGAAATTAATCTTATACAAATTTTAGTGGATTCAGAGAAAAGCAGGCGTAAATTTATTTTTCTAAATACCCTGAAATTACTATTTATTTTGAGTACTATCACTGCATAGTTTGATGCTAAGTCCAACAAACTGCAAACTCCCAGGGCAACTCATTTAAGTTATTTTTCAGTTAAGCCAGAGTGATCAGCCATGTCATCCTTCTGTTGTGGGGGTGGAGGTGGTAGACTTACTCTTTCTTCTGAGCCTTTTTACTGCTTTCATTAAGGATTTTCATTCCAGTCTGATAAACATCCTCAGCTTCTTGCATCTGCCTTCTCTTATTAGACTGCTCTTCAGCTAAAAAAAAGAAGAGTATGTTAAGAGCTCCACTTACATAGCTCGAGACTATTCTCTCAAAGCTCCTGTTAATACTAGAGGGAAAATACAGACAGAGATTTCTGTTTCTGAAGACCAAGAAACAACCCAAGTGATTACAAAAAGCTGTCTAAAGGAGGTGTTGGATATCTTGGTAGACAGTTTCTTCTCATGTGATGTCTCTCATGTACGAGTTTGCTGTTAAAATATTCTTTTCATTGCTCCAAAGCAAGCTGTGCAAGGAAGGACGTTTCCTAGAAAAGGATTGCCTTTGTGCAACAAATCAGCAAGTATAATGGGAAACACTGTCAAACTCCTATACTCCTACAGTCTCAGAAGCTAAGAGTTTTATAGATGCCTCCACTGCAAGATTTCCCAAATAGCTTTTCCATCGAGAGAACTTTGCCTTTATAATTACTTGCATATCACAGTATAAAGTGGCCATTAATATAAGACAGGGACTTCTACACCCTGAAATAAAAAGCATTAAGAGTGTGATAAGAGGCATTAAGAGACTGAAAACACTAGCTTAAGAAAGCATTCCTCCGACAAGAACAAGACATCAGGTTACTTACTTTCACAGAAGCCCCACTTTTGATCTTGCTTGTAATCATAGGTTGTGGCACACCAAAGCCTGCCATCCTCCCTCCCATCTGCGGTGCACTCTCCATACTCCTTCTCCATAAACAAAAAGGGGAAGTGGCAAGGTTCACCATCCGCAGTGCCTCCGATAGCTGTCAATACTGAAAATACAGACCCAGGAATTAGACTGCTTTCCTTTAGTCCACAAATTGAAGTCATCCACTACATGCAGGCAAGCACTCCTATGTCGGTTTTAATTTCTATGTACTGCATTTAATCAAGTTTTCACTAAATGTTCTCATTTACAAAAGCCTGAAAAAGCAATTATTTTTCTAAATAGCACTTGAAAAAGTATTATTCTTATTTTTAATCAGGAAATGAAACAGAAGGTATGTGGTTTCTTATATTCCTTAGTTCTAAGCAAAGAAAATATTTTTGTTTAGATTGGAGAAGGCAAATCTCAGTTATGTTTTTATTGCCTACCAAAATAAACAGCTTTCCTTTCACTTTCTCATCTCTTCTATGCACTTCCTTCCTCATGCAAAAGACTACCCTTGAAGTGCATTCCAGTGCATATATTCATTTTAGCCCCAAGGTTAGACGTATTCATGACAGAACCACTCACTTCACCAAATGTGATACTGAAAGTACTTGAATATCAGCGGGGAGTATGCTTAGAACATACAACTGTAAGAAAAAACTTAAATGAAGTCGCTACAAGTCCAGTCATTTTCTATTGTTGCATATACTTATATTGAAAACTTTATCTCACTTCACCAATATATTTAAGTTGCATTCAAAGTTACTTTGAACAGCATGCTTTATCACTTCTCATGCACTACCTTCAAAGGTTACTAATTCCAATATTGCAATATTTTTAAATAAAATCAATCTTCTATAAAGACTGAGAATTATCTTCATTTTTTTGAAAATGAAATTATTTCAATTAGCCTTCCATAAAGATTTTTCTCTTTCACTAAGCTAAATCCAGCAGGTGGGTTCAGCTTCATTTGAAGACATTTGCAAAGTCATGCAATTGAGAATGTCAATTATACGGTGTTTTTTCAAGTTAAGTTTGTAATTCTTGTGGTTATAGAGAAAGCTAGTTCTTTTTTCCAGGGTCTATAATTGTAAGGCCTAGAGACCATACTAATTTAAAAATTTCATGTTGATTTTTTGAAGCATAAGGAAGTCTCCAGGATTAGTTAGCCTGTTCAAATTGCTCTTCATAATTTTCATTCCTTGGCAGACATTCCACCACACCACTCCAAGTTAATTATCCCATAACACACAAGGAAAAATGTTATTTTCATAAATTGCATCCAAAAATAATGTGTCCAGATGCAATTAGCCTGGAATAATTTTAGACATCTGTTAATCACAGAGTAATGCACAAATTCATGCTAAGGGTAAGTATAACTACAACTGACAGGACCTCTTATCATTTGAACAAGACCTCTCGTGTCACTTGAACAAACTCCAGGTCCAGGATATTAACACTACTTCAGAACTTGAAGTTTTACTTGTATTGTTTAGTACCTTGTCTCCTGTACCGAAAGCTATTTGACATGAACCATTTACATAGTGCTCTGCATGAGAGTTAGCTGTACACTAAAGTTATGAAATCACTCTGCCTCCCTTGAGTTATGAAATTATTCTGCCTCCCCCTTGCCTTTTTTCATTCTAAATTCAAACATAATGCTGTTTTTCCCCCCAGATAGGAACAAACACTAACCCCTAAAGCAACACAGCAATGCGATCACAGGATAAAATGCTCATCAGTTATTTTATCACATACTTAAAGAGTGACAAACCAAGGCAAGTAATTTACTCAGAGGATAAATTACTTTTTGCCAAACTGAGGGTGCAAGTAGCAATTTATTCAGACATAGTAAAACAAGTAAAGTACACGGTCTTTTATCATTATATTTTGTCCTTATTTACTTATATCTTATCTCATACTTTATGCTGCAGGAAACCCAAATATAGATTACTTGTAAGTAGTGGTTACATTACTGCAAGATTCCTCCAAATAGGAAAACAAGCGCTGCAGGAATTGCCAGCTCTGTACAAACTCGTGGGCAGTTTTCAGCAAAAACATTTAGTATGGAACTTGATTGTTACAAAAACATACAACACAAAAGATAACTAAAAAAATACCCTTTTCTTTACACACAAGACCTCCTCACTAATCAGAAGAGAGTAGGACAACTTTCTTAGAAGGTTAAAAGCCTTAGTAGTACTAATTCTAAATTACTGAAGATGAATTCTTTTTCTGCTCAATATCCTGAAAAAGACACATGGAAAATTGAAGAATACTATTTTTTTCCACACAATCTCATGAACAGACACAGGAGCCAAACTGTATTTAGAAAAGTTTTAGTCTCCCTTAATGCAGTCCTGTCACCAGCAGCTCATTCAAGAGATGTAACATCTGTACCTGAGGTACATTCCTGTCCTGCTCAGTTGAAGTTTGCCAGTAAAGCTGTCCTTTAGCAGTTTTTTTTCCTGCCAGAATACAAGTACTTTCCCTTCAGAATTGCTTTTTAGATAAACCCAGTAATCCTTCCATCCACATTGCTTATTTACTTCATGAGAGGTTCCAAAAACTGTGCAAGACTTATATTTATGGTTTTTGAAAGTCACTTGCAGTACTTTGACAGGTGTCGTTAAAAATCTTAGTTGCCAGGGAGCAAGCCATCTGGTTACCTCTTTCTGATGTGAGATTAAAAGTATCTTGAAGTTTACTTTTGAAATAGACTGCCCTAACAAAATATGGTGCTTAAGCTTGCTGTTTTGTGTCAGCAAGCTATTTAGTGGATTTTATGTATCTTTTTCCTGTACAATATGACACCTATCGACAGCAATACTTAATCCTATTACTGAGCTTTTGCAAACTGTATGCTAGTTCTGCATTAATAAGGAAGGCTTATTAGAAAACACTTAAAGTTAGTATATAACAGAGCTCATTTCATAACTCCTGAATCGGAGTTCAGAAGATAGTCAAATAATAATTATACCGTGTAACTATATTTTTTCAGTAAAGTTGAAGATTTACTTATTACAGACAAGTGAAAAGGAAAAGTCTTTGCTGCACAAGCTAGGGTACTCAACTGTGCCATCTAGTTATCATCCACTACTAACTGCAAGTCAAAAAATCATATTAAATTTATATTTTTATTAGAAGTAAAAAAGAAATACTAACTTTTCCTGGGAATTTAGGCACAAGCACATGAGGTTTTACCTATATTTAAAAACTTACTGAAGTTTACATGCAATTTAGACGTTGCCCTAAGGCTCCCAGTGCCATCCTAGGAAGCTTGCTTTGCATCACAATTTGTCCTTTCTCTGTCAACTGACTCTCCAGGCAAACAGCCAACAGGCTGAAACACTGATGCAAAATTTCTCCTTCTATGGTTGGTATACATACACACAGCACAGTATGTGTACTTGAGTCCTATTTGAAGAAATCAGGGCTTTCTCCATTTGATAGTTAAAGCTTTCCAAGATGACGGAAACAAGAATAATTACAGAAAACCCTTTCAAATGAACCTAAAAATAACCACTCAAATTTCAATCACAATATATTTGAAAACATTTTGATGTTACTTTCTAATGGAAAAGGCAGCAGTTGCCATTCCGTTCCAGACATGTTAAGACACTGGTTATTTCATATGTTCAAAATGACTATTTGCATTCATCCATGCGCCAAAGTTACTCGGATGCATCTTTCTTGCCACGTGTTCAAAAGTCTCTGAGCAGTTACCTGGACTCTGTATTTCTGCTTCTTCCAAATCCTTATTTAATAGATTTGACATTTCTAGAGAGTTCAACTCTTCCAGCGAATTCTCTTTTTCCTCCTCTTGACTGTGAAAGTTCTCTTCATCTTCCGATTGAGAGTCCGATTTCCCTGATTCAAGGAAGATCTGACCTGCTACCACTCGAGTTCCTGTGGAATGGTCCTTTACCTGGTCCTCTGCAGATAAAGTCTGAAGGAAAGCAGCCACATAATTTAGAAGATTAGAAACTGAAGAGCAGCATCTGGCAAAAACAACATTACTTTTTAAAGATATGATTAATTAACATACTAAGTTTAAACAGTAGCATCAAAAGTAAATTGCGCTACCTCTATCAGCTCTCACTGACTCTACCCCTTTCAGTTCTTTGAAAAAAAAGTGTCTTTTTGAAACATGTAACACAAAATTAGTTCTTTTGATGCACAGAAGAAATTAACGAAACAGCAAGAGCTACAGAACAGTTTAAAACAGGAATCAAATCTTAGTTCTGAATTTCAGACCTTTACTCTCACTACACAAGAAAAACAGAATGACTAGAAACTTATTTCCTCACCTTTGACTCCAGTGATTCATCTTGATTTCCCTCTTCATCTAGAAGAGATGTTGTAAGTCAGTAAAAAGCTTTTCCATGAGTAATTTTATCAAAAACAAAAATAAGTTTAACTATAATATTGTACCATGGTCCTGAAATATTCTAGTGTACTAAGTTGACTAATGCACTTCAGAAAGACCTTGTTAGTATTGTCAGGAAGAATCAAATGTTTCACAGACGATCCTCTTCTTCCTTAGATTATGCAGACAACTGTGTGACCAATACTGGAAAAAAAGTGTGGATTTTTTTTTTTAAACCCAAATCAATCCTCTAGATTACTACACAGTCTGAATTGTTGCAGTCCAACTAAACTACTTAAAAGGTATGCATCAAGTGAAAAGGGCCTATGGAACGTAAGGTTTTTAGTCACCAAATCAGCTTTAGTATAAACAGCTTCAGTAGCAACCAGAAAGTTACATTAATACCACCCCACTTAAACATTGTTCTTTATAGAATGCCAATTAATTTTGCCTGACCAGTATATTCAAACCTTTACATAGAGGTCTCTCTTCAGAACTATGAGAAATTAGTTTGTCTTTAAGATATTCTGCAAGAGCTGCAAGCCTTGTTTAACTGTCATCTTTCGTATTGGAACAGGCTATGATATGATATTTGATTAGAAAGACTGGAAAGAGAAGAAATGGTAAAGAAAGGCTACTAGGCAGAAACCTATAGGAATAGAGGTGAAAAGGAGGGAGAAGATAATCAGAAAAGCTTATTTATGACAGTTTTACCACTGTTTTGCAGAATTGTGTCTCTTATTTTCTTTGTTCCTTTAACTTAAATGGGCTACTCACTGTGCTTCAAACAACTTGTTTTGCACCATCATGTCAACTGAAAGCCTCTAAAATTATCACAGCTGAAACTTGACTGTTCCCAGTCATCAGTATCTGATTCCACCTCATTTAGGTAAACAAACTCCCCACGCATTTAAGATGCTACAGGCCTCCCTCTCTCTGGTACACAACTCAAACCTGAATAAAAGCTCAAAATATAAACAGATGACTAAGCAAAGCTGCCACTAACTCCTACTACCTGTAGAAATCCCCCCTTCTGAGACTCTGGGGTATGTAATGCCCTATAGCAGTGGTAAGGCGTTGTCAGGCTGGAGACCAGCACTACGACTACAAAATGTACCTGAACAGACAGAAGTTAGTGACCTCTATGTGCGACACACCATTCAGTATGTTGACGTTAGCTATTAAAGACTACCTGCACAAATACTGAACACCCACAAAACTCTCCAAAAGTTTACAGAACTTTGCTGACTTTCTGTAAGCATTTGGCAGCAAACCAAACTTGCATACTTTTCATCCTTATGCAAGTAAAGTGTCTTACCAGAGATAAATAATCTCTGGTGAGTAACTACAAACACGACACTTTATCAGTTCATGTTTTGAAGACTATTATTATAACAGAGCAACTGTGGGTATTTGCAATGAATAGGCTAATCTTGGAAGCCAGATTCCAGAAAGTGATTTCCACACTGTTATTTGAAGTATAACCTTTGATTAGAATAAGACGAGAATCAACTTTAAGCTGTAACAGCATAGTGAAAATCAAGAAAAAATGCTACAACATGTAAGTTGAAGCTGCAAAACTAAGGTGACAAGAAGTTTGACAGTGCAACTGAGACAAATAGATAATAGTCTGGAGCATACTGAAGAAGATGGAAAGCTCAAAAAGTTTGACTGCCAGCAGACACAGGATTACAAATGATCTATAACAGTCGGTGCTGGTAAGCAGCTGTACCCTACAGATCCAAAAATGAAAGCGCATAGAGCCCTTCAGAAAAACTAGTGGAAAAAGAAAAGAACAGCCCAGATGAAACAGAACCTGCAAACAGCAACCAAGACAGCATAAGAACAAATACCAATTTGGAAAAAATGCCAAAAGAGGCCTAAGAAAAAACAAGGCCAGCTGCATTTTCGGCAGAGACCATGTGCTTATCAGCTTGAGGAATCTAACAGATAAGGTTGATTGCGGTAAGTCATATGAAGTTCTACCACTGAACTTCAACACTTCAGATCACCATATAACAATTGTTTTTTTAAATACAGTAAAAGTATGTATGCATTTAGGATACTTGATGGTCTTTTCTATTTTGAAACCATTAGACAAATTTGAAGTTACTGTGTTNCGTGTTTCCCACAAATTATACTGTACTATCCTAAATAATTTTAGTCTAAAACCAAATGCCACCCCTACAACTTCAAACTCCAGAGCTTGTCAAGAGATTCAGACATGCTTCTAGAGCGGAGGAAAACTAAGACAGGGTTAACCTACGCAGTAGCTTGTATGCTGCTATTAATATATACACTTATACAGTACCGGTTACTGCAGTAACAAACATCACGTTATTTTTAACAGCTATACCAGCTAGGGTGTTTGTTTTTGTCTGTTGAAAATCAGCCTATATGCCTGACAGCACTAGACCATTCTAGCTTTTTGGTAAAGGCTTTACAAACTGATTTCAACTGGTGGAAGGGTTGACTTTACAACAAAAGACCGCACAAGGTCAAATATAAATAGGGTATACTATCTATGCACACATATGAAAGAACAATTTTATTGTAACTTCATATGCAAAGCAAAACGTTTACTACACTGAAAGGCAAGTGACATCTCAGCAACATAAGGTAGAGCTCATTAAACGTTTGCTCTTCTTTGAAAGTAAATAAACCTATTTCATTTCTATTGCATCATTTAAATTCTCTCTGAAGGAACTAGCTTTGTTATTAAGAAGTTGTACTTGAATAATTGCTTTCAAAACAGTGGTTCCAAAACAGCACTAAAGCGACAACAAAAATATTAGTTTTACTGTTCTTAGCTCTGGGATGTCCTTCTAAGTTAGACAGATGAAGCTGAAGTAATGACCGACAACGTGACTAGAGAAGGGATCACTTACAGCCTTGTTATTTCACAGAACTGCTGACTAATATGCACTCGCTACTCATAGAAGTGTGTCTACTTCTAAGAAACAGTTAAGAAAACTATTCTGAAAGTGTTAATGAAAGATCTATGGAAGGTCACAGTTTGACCTAAGAACAGCTTATTAGTCAAGGCTCAACTACTGAACAAAGTCACAGATGTTATGTTTGTACACCTGCTTCAGGGATTAAAGCTGATAGTTTAGTTTGGTTTTCCACAGTTAAATTAAAAAAAGTAACTGACTTTTTTTTTTTTAAATTTGGGTCTGTTACCAAGGCTGCCCAATTCTACAAACCCCGTCTGAAAAGGCCAATTGGAAATTAATCCTACCATTTGTTAAACAAATTAGGGAGATGCAATGATATATTAAAAGGAAGAAGTAGGCAAAAATACTTGTGGCTGAAACGGGCAGCTGGCAACGTTGTACAGAATGCTTCACTTACACACAGTGCTGAGCTATAGACACTGATGGGTGCTCTCATGCCCAGCTAGGACTCTAGAGCACTTCATACATCTGAACACTTATTTCAACCATCCATCACTTCATATATAATTAAAATCAGCTTTAAAATGTATTCAATTTTCCTCAAATAGAAAGACCAGTGTTCAATCAGTCTATTTAAATACAGCAAAAGTACTCTGGCAGCCTATGATAGATAGAAAGATCCTACCATATGCTGGATAAAGATCCTACCATTTTGTGAGAATTACTATTTTCAAGAGAGCGCTGTGGAGAGAGGGGTAGAAGCAAGAAGAGCTATGCCGTGTGATTCAGCAAGAACAACGTCATTAGCTTGAGGGATCCCAACAGTTCCAAAGTTCTGCTGTATTAGAAGACCGAATCAACTGACAGCCTATAAGGCTAAAGGACTGCTACTACCAGACAAAAAATACTATTAGTTTCAACGTCAGAATGGTCACTCACCTTCTGGAAACAGCCAAAAATTCAGTATGTGCAAGCAGTTGGCAATCTCCCAAAGCTCTGATGAATGCCCTAACAAATGCCCTAACTGATCACTGCAGTCAGTTTCCTTCCAGTTTTTACCAAACTCTTCAAGCTTCAAACTCAATCACAACAAAGCAACTAATAAGAATTTGCATGCTCTAGAGCAGTGATCTCCAAAGTGGGGTGTGTACACCCCGGGGGGTGCGCTAGCCAATCCACTGGGGGTGCAGAAAGAAAATACTTTTTGTACCATTAATAAATAAAACTTTTCTTAATACAGTGTTTATTCCCCCTTTATCTCATTCTTTTTTAATTTCTGTTTTTTTGTGTATGCTTTATGATGTACATAGTATGTCAGTACAGTAGCACATACATGTATTTTTTTAATAAGTTAAACATCGAAGATGCAGGCTCAAAAATTTTTTTACTGAGAGGGGTGCATGAACAAAAAAGGTTTGACAACAACTGCTTTAGAGCATCCATCAGAGATTTTCTGTGGTATTTTTAGTTATTTCTTTCAATGTTCTCTTTGTGCAATTGACTAGTTAGACTTTGAAAAAGAGTGCAAACCCTGTTTATCCTATTCTTACAGGAAAAAATGAAATCTGAAGAAAATTACCTCAGATTACTTCTCATCAATTTTTCAACTGTTAAAGTCAGCACAAAACNGAATTGACTAGTTAGACTTCGAAAAAGAGCGCAAACCCTGTTTATCCTATTCTTACAGGAAAAAATGAAATCTTAAGAAAATTACCTCACATTACTTCTCATCAATTTTTCAACTGTTAAAGTCAGCACAAAACCAGACTCCATAGCACGGATGCTATTCGTATTACACGAACCTCCCTAGAGTTAAGCAAAATCCTGAAGTGGCATCTATTCAGGTCAGCAAGACTAGTTTTGAAGTATCCTTTGCAGCAATTATATTGTTCCCAGCTACAACCTGTGCAGCATATTAATTTTAGTGCAACTACAACATTAAGATACAGGTCAACCTTCACCCTGAATACAAATCTTTTTTCCAGTCTCCTTGCAATTGCTGGCTAACTATTTACAAAACTTACTCTCCAGCAGTCCCTCTGTAGGAACTGAGATACCCTATCAGGCAACAAGTTTAGGGAATGTTTTTCAGTTAGGTAAGTAAAATCAGAAGGGTTGGGGAAAGCCCTGCCTATTGAGAGAACAGGTACAGAAGTTTCCTACAAGTATATGACTGTGCTTATTTGTCCTACCACTTAATGAGAAAGTATGAAAACTTCTGCCTATCACCGAAGTTAGCCATGGAAGGTGCAGGGTAGTCAGAGGAAGAATTACTCCTCTCTTCAGGCAGAATGAGAGAATTTCTATGCCTTAGTCTGCAAACAAGGGGAAAAAAACCTAAGAATCAAATAATATCCACAATTGGAAAAAAAAGTAAGAGAACATTTTTTTCAGCATTCTTAGTGAATGATCAACAGAAGAAGCAGAAGGCCATCACTACTGTAATATGCAGAAGATAGCTGGTTCAGCTGGAATAGAGTTTCCATTTTTTTAGCTGTTTTTGCCAATTCCCCAAGGACTCCTTAATATTCTTTCCCCAGCCCCCAATGTTCAACTTCTTCATAATCTGCGTTACTATTATAGCTTTAAAAAAATAGCGCCCATTTCTTTAGGCCTGAGTTTTCTTGCATTCACCTCAAGTTTTCAATAAATGGATTTAAGCAAAGTTTATGACTATAGAGTTAGGGTTTAAAGCTGTAGTTAACAGACTCACTACTAAAAAAAAAAATCTTCATTAAAAACATCTTCTGAAGTCAGGAAATGTAATATTTGGACTATTTTTACTCATCCTTCTTAAACCCCCTCCCTTCAAAGTACTTGCATTCCAGATGACTGTTTCCAGAGCAGACATTAGGAATGAACAAGTATTCAGGAAAGCATTTAACACACAGTCTCCTGGCTTGTACCAGACTCTACTAAAGAAAGTGGTACTCTTATTGAGGGAAATCAAAACATCGATGAAATGATGATGTCTTATTTTCTTTCAGAATGATTCTTGACTAAAATTGGAGGAAGAAAGGTCTTCCTGTTATCATCTGCTGCCAAAAGATGGAGTTCGAACACCTTCTCCTAATTAATTCTGGATATTAATGAACAGTTTTACCTCACAGTAGCAATTTAAGTTTGGCAACAGCTCTTAATCCTTCATGTACTGCACCATGTACTTTCTTGCACCTACTAATTGTATTAGTTCAATTGACTCTAAACATATGGGTTTTAAAGGTTGAATTAAGCTCTCAGAACTTTATATTCACAAACACAACTTTGCGATAGTGGAAAAGCAGCCAAGACAGGAGACTTGTGTGCTAGCACAGCCATAGATGCACACTTGCACAGCCCTTAAATTCGTCACCTAACTTCCACGTACACAACAGATGGTTCATCTGACATGAACAGTCTCATCTCGCCTTAGCTTTTTGCTTTATATACACTATCAGTGAGAACACATTATTCAAAGTCTGGGTACATCTCTCTGACTTCACAGAACTCGTGTGTATCTATCTTTTCTACACCTTGGGACATGCCCTGCTCGTTTATAACGTTACCTACAAAGTTCATGTAAGTATGCTTGATATCTAATCTGAACTCCAGTAACACAACTTTACATTTCAACTTCCTATTGCATACATGAAAACGAACCCCAAACCACTGAACTTACCTCTAGAGAAAACATTACTTTCCTGAAATATCACTGACAGCTCAAAAGCCCATCCTCAGCAGCACTGCATAAGGCTGTCTATTAAAGGAGTGCTTTCTGGCTTTAGAAACACTATATAAATAAAAGCATTGCACATTTCCCCCACCCGCCCATGGTGGAAAGAAGGGTGTGGGAGGCAGAAACCCCAGGAAAGGAAGTAATGACAACATATGAGAAGCACACAAAACCCAAGCTGCGTAACAACAAAAGAAGCAGAAAAAAAAAAAAAAAGTATTACAGCGACATACTGCAGGCCCCATAAATGCTCCATATATATTTGCGTGAGAAAAGTGTTCTGATAACGCTAACGTCAGCATTATCAGCAGTATCGGCTCCTCGGCAAGAAAACGCGTACTCGGCAGGAAGAAACGGCTCATTCCGGGTTTGAGCGGAGCAAGCATTGCAAAGCGGGCTCCGAACGAGCTGCTTGAAAGGCAGGAGCCAGACTAAACAATGTGTTCACCCCCATCAGGCCTACCGAACCGTCCCCGGTGAGGCAAACCCAGCAGGCGCAGGGCGAGCCCGGCTCCGCCACCCGCGGCCGCGCAGCTGACAGGAGCCCCGTTCCCTTCCTCTCCCCCTCCCCTCCGCCGCCCCCGCGTACCCCAAAGCCCCAGAGAGGACACAGGATCCCCTCCCCCGCTGCCGCCAAGCCCCGGTGCGGGCGCCCGCACCCCACGGCGCCCGCGGCACGCCCCCCCCCCCTNCAGGCCGTGACGGGGGGGAAGGGGGGCCGGCGAGGCCGCCACAGAGCTGAGGCCCAGCGGGACGCGGAGCCGCGGTACTAACCGGCCGCGGCCAGTGCTCCGGCCCAGAGCGCCGCGAGGCACAGCAGCAGCGCGAGGCGCGCCCGCCGCCCCATCCCGCCGGGCTCCTGAGGGGGGGCCGCCGCCGCCGCCGAGGAGCTCCGGGTCCGGCTTCCTCGCCCCGCCCACCGCCCTCGCCACCAACCAATCCGCTGGCCGCGCTGACGACCAACTACCGACTGCTGGCGGCGGCACACGCAACCCTCCGGGGAACGGCCCGCTCTACATGGCCCGCTCCGATTGGCTCGGGGGAGGTAAAGCTCGTCGGTCACGCCCTCTTCTTGGCCAATGGGATCGCAGAAGGGAAAGCGCGTGCCTCGGCGAGAGGCGGCCACGCCAGCGCGCCCTTCCGAAATAACGGCGCCGGTTGGCTCGCGCGCCCGTTCCTACAAGACCCACCGTGCCTTGCGAAGGCCACGGCGCGGCCGGTGAGCGGGGGGACCGCGAGGGACCCAAGGCGGGGCGGGGAACTACACCGCCCACAACCCCCCCCCCCCNTCCCGGCGCCGAACTGCGCAGGGAGCGGCGGTGCCGCCCCGCAGCCCGGCCGTGAGGCGCCGCGGCCGGTAGCCGCCCCGGGCCACCCGCGGCTCCGCGCTCGGCCCCGAGCTGCGCGCTGGGGCCCGGCCCGCCCGTCCCGTTTGAAGCCTCGAGGCCGGCTTTGGGGAGCGGGGCGGCGGCTCCGTGCCGCGGGGCCCGGCCCGTAGGCGAGCGGCTTTTCGGTGGCCGCTTGTGGCGGTGGGGAAGGGGAGCGGGGGCGGGCAGCGGGGACGGAGAGGGGCTGGCGGGGGGGGCCGCCGGCGGCGAGGGCCGGGCAGCGCCGGCGGGTAGCGTCAGCTGCAGGAGCGCGGCGTTACGGTGCCGTGGGGGAGTGGTGAGGGGCGGGCGGGGAGGGCGGAAGGGTCCCTGGCTGTGAGGAGCAAACCTTCCTGGCAGGGGGGGGTGTTTCGGCCCCCTCGGATGGCCGCAGGTGTCGTGACACAGAGCGGGGCCAAAGTCAGAGCCGTCGTTCCAGTCACTCTTATGGGGCACCTGGAAAGGGAACTTAAGGGTTTAGCTTAATATACTAAGTCTTATTTTTCTTTGCTTACAACTTTTTTATCCTCTGGCAATAGGTTTCTGTATCAATTCCCCCCCCCAGTAGAAAACTGTAAGGTTTGTGACTTTAATTTGCTTCTGAAAGCAGCAGGGAGCCCTATTGCAGACAACAGAATTCCAGGCAGCTGGACGTGCTTTCTTGATTAGCTGTGTGGGAAGCAGCAGCAGCAAATTAATTACCTATCTAAACCAGCATAACTGAAGCATGTGGAACTCGTGAAGGATGTAATTATCTGAACTTTCCCTTCAAAAAGGTGTCAGCTCTGGGAAGGGATGGAGGACTGTGGGACATAACTCATCAGTTATTGCAAGAATCACATCTTTCTGTAGGTCAGTTAAAAAGCAACAATGAATGAAGAAGGGGAACCAGCGTCCCAATCTGCAATGGACTGAAACACGACTGGGTAGTAAATGTTACTGCATCATGGGACCATGCTATTATACAATGTTGTGCTGAATTATAAAATGGATTTGCCACACACTGTCTAAATAGCATTAAGCCATCTCATCCTTACGCCTCTACAGTTGTGGTCTTCGAAGGGTGAGAGTAGCCACCAGTGGCTGTGTTTTTTTCCTGTGGGAGAGAACAGTGGAACATGCAGTCCCACCCGGGGCTGGCTGAGGGGTTTTCTGCCTTCTGGGACCGGGTCTGCAGGCAAGGGAATGCCTGTACTGCTTCAGCTAGGAGGCTTCTGAGTGGCGTGTAAGCACCTTGCACAGATTTAGTAAGTACTTCTGATTCTAATTAGGAGAATACTAAGTACTAGTAATTTTTTTTTCTAGCTACAGTACAACTATAACAGTGTCCATCAACTTTGGCAAAAACAAGCTGTGCTATGGTGTGGGAGTGCTATTGTTCCAGTACAGGCCTGAGGGGATTTCACCAGAGCGATTCACTGCGCTTGAATCAGGCCGAAGTTAGCACCATGTTGTAAGTCTGCCTGTTTGTGAACGTTGCTCCCTGGAGCAGAGCAGCTCTGTGGTGCTGGGGAACCCGTGAGGGCAATGCCCATGTTCCTCAAACCGAGGGGTGTCAGGTGTTGGGGCAGGCTGTCCAGAGCCCTTGTGGTGTTGCCATCTCTGGAGGTGTTCAAGATTTGAATGAACAAATACCTCCTCAGCCTGATCTAATTGGCCCTCCTTCAAGCAAGGGTTGGACTAGGTGACCTCCGGAGGTCACTTCTAACCAAATTTATACATCGAAAGCTGTCTGTGGGGGGTTAAGTGAAATGGAGGAACAAGATGAAGAATGTAATGAGGAGATTTTTTTTTCTGAACTAATTAATCACCTTCTAAATAAAAAAAAGATAATATTGCAGACTGAGTTGGTTTCAATTAATTTAGTTTATGCTGTACTCTAAGACTGTGGTAAATCTATTGCTCCGTTTCCATTTATGCGTGCAGCAGCCATAAAATTCCCATTACTTTTCTTAATGAGTTTTGCATTTTCTTTCATGAAGCTTTGAATGGAAGCTTAGGTGTTTTTGTTGTGTTCCTTCTCTCTAGTCTATGCCAAAATGTGGTGGTCTTGTATGCACTAGTCCAAGTGACCAGACAAATAGTAAGGGCTCAAACTGCATCCTTTGTGGTTTGGGTCCACTTAAGTTTAGTTTCTCAAGTGTTATCTCATCTAAATTTTACAGAGGTTTTTGAATTGTACCTATTTAAATACTGCCTAGTACTTGTATGGCATGATGTAGTATTAGTCATTCTCCAGGTAGGAGAATGGAAGTGTGCGAGTTAAGTTTTGAGTAGTTTAGTGATAGGCATGATAACTTTCTGAGTATTTCTCATACTCTCTTGCTTGTCTTTTGTCTCTATAGTTTGATCACACAACTTTCTCCTTTGTAGCAACGCTGCTTTTTAATTTGATTGTAGAAACTTTCTTGTATGAGTCTTCCGTTTTTTTTCTTAATGTAAAACTGCAGAAGTGGGAGAAGTATGAAGCTTGGTACATTTTGACAAGCATTTTCACAAGAATAATCCTTGCAGAATATTCTCATCAAGTTTTTACAGCTTGCTTTAAAAACATAAGACGGAGCAAGCTCCAGCCGCCTCTCAAGTAAGATTTGTGTCCCAAAACACACTGGGTTTCTAACGTTTTTTTTTTTTCTGCTAAAAAGGATACTTTTTATTAGAGTGCAAAATATATAGTTTTAGACTAATTTTCACAACTTTTTAACGATATTTTTTGCTTTTCTTTGTTTTACTATGTGTGTTTAAAGTTTCTGGACACATTTCTGAGGAAGGAATTACAAGGAGAATAATATTCCTAAATCTCCAGTGTTCATGGCTATAGGTGGGTTATGATTCCAGCAAGGCCCTTATGCAAAGTAAGAGACACAATACAAATGTTAATTAAGCAACCTGAGGGAGTAAAGGTGAGAATTACCGAGCTTAATATCACCTGATCTGTGATAATCAAGTGCCCAATCACAGGGAATGAGGGAGAGAAAAGCAGTGATGGAGAGAGGAAGGAACTGCTTTCCATTTTATGTTAGAAAATAAGTTGTTGGCATGGGGTTTGTGAGAACTCTAGTCAAGAGGAACAAGAAGGATGTACGTCTGAGAGCTGTCAGCCTGTTCAGACCAGTAACAAATTTTAGAGGTTAATTAGCCAACATCATGAACTACCAGCATTTGCATAAACAGAAATGTAGGTAGCCAAGTTCTGTTTCTCTTGTCCAGCTGGTAAAGGCTGAAGCTCACTAGTGAAAACATCAGCCCATCCTCTTTAGCTTCCCAAATACATCTGCAGAGCTCTCTGATATCAATGTGTGCTCTTAAGATCCATGCCCAGACCCTTGGCCCCTACGCAGTATGCAGAGCCTCCCCTACTGACCAGGTAGTCTGGTTTGATGTTCAGTAGCAAAACAGGTGCACACACTCATGCACTGTTCTCATGTACACCCCTTGCTCATGCATGCCTTGAAGATTAGATCACCAGGTGGTGATCTAATGGCCATGCATGGACCCTGTGTCCCTTACCTGTTTACTGACTCAGACATGGAGTCTTTCCAGATACAGATCTTCTCCCTGGCTAGTCCAGCTTCAGGTTTGCTAGCAAACTATGTGTATGGACAATTAAATTCCCTAGGGAAATACAAACCATCTGGTCTTTCCAACTGCTGGCACTTAGACCTGTGAGCCACAGTCCCTGCTCCAGTTGCTGGAGCTGAGAGCCCAGCATCACACAGCCTGCTCCCAATGGTCCCTTCCCCAGTTGCTGGCACCCACATCTCTGTTGTATTCTGGTCTCTGTATTGTTGGCACCTGGATCTGCAGGCCTGGTGAGCCACGGTCTGTTCTCCAGCTGCTGGCAATTGGATGTTGTAGTACTTGCATAGGATAGAGTGAGACTGCAAAGTCAATAACAGGGTTTAATAAGAAGATAGTATATACTGTGTTGATCGGGTGTAGGGCTCAGACAAGTGTCCTGTGTTTGTTCCTCTGCTATCCATCCTTATGCCTCAATTTTCTTGCCTTTGTCACTTCCCATAAAGATCCCATAATTTTTACATAACCCTGCAAGTTCTTTCTATTATTCTATGGTTTTGGTACACTCCCACAAATCCCCTCAAATCCCCCATCATACTCACAAAAATCTAGATTCCCCCCCCCCCCCCCCTCCTCCCCCCGGCAGCCCATCCCTGCCCGCAGNAATAGTTCTATTTAACAGCCCATCAATCAGCGACTGAAGAGTTCTGGTCTTTGTCTACCTTATTACCTGCTCATTAACATTTGTGTGTCTGTTTGCTTTATTGCTTTATTGCTTTCCTGGTTGCTTGTTATTTCTGTTACACTGCATAGTCCTTAACCAGGTAGCTTAATGAACCAGGTGCTCTTACATGGTACGTACTCTTACAGTGGCACAGAGAAAAATACTCATGTTTGGTTAAAGACCTGTAATCATGCTGCTTTTTCTATTGGTTCTGGTTTTACCTCTGCTATTGAGTTACTGCTATCACTTGCTTTTTTTACTGCACATTTTCTCAAGGGAAGAGCTCCAGTTATCTTCAGTGAGACTTCCTGTAGGATTTAATGAAACCTGAGTATTAGATGCTTACCAGAGTTGTAATGTTACAGCCCCAGGGGTATGAGTTGCTTGTATAGATTTCTTATGTCTCTGAATTGTGTTAAAAGCTTCAGCTCTCTGCCTAGTGTGGAAACCTTCGGGCAAGGACAGTTGGTGTGCTTGCACTGAAAATACTGTTATCTAGTTGGCTGTGTGCTTAAGGTCCTGTCTTTAGATGACAGTGAATAGCAAATGCAGAGGAGTTTGCAGTGTGTTACAGTAGAACAAATGCCAGACTGCTCTAGAGATAAAGTGTAGTGGCATCGGGCCGGTCTGTGTACAAGTCTGGTGAAAACGTAGTATTTATAATTTAAAAAATGTTGTAATTATTGAAGTAATGCTGTGTAAAATCAGTAGAGTTCTATTCTGGCCCCTAAATTTCAGAAGCTGGACAAAATGAGGAAAACAGTTTTATTTAGAATAAACATCGTCTAACAGTTAAGGGTCTATAATTGGAAAACACAAGAAATAGCCTGTTCCCTTTCTGTACTGCTGCACATACATGGGAATTTAGGTATATTAGAGTGTCTTTGACATTATTTCCTGAGAGGTGTCTCATGAATTGCAGTGAAGATGCAGAAGGAAATTAAAACTAATGCTGTCTGCAGCCAAAAAATTTCATATACGTTGCACTTTACTTGCTCTTATGGGTGTAGCAGTGTCAGTTATATTAATGGCAATTTCTAGTGTACCCTGAATTCCTTTAAAGTAAGAAAAGCTCAAAGGGACCGAAAGCCTTCAAGGTAAAATAGGACAAGATAACTAGTACAGCATGGAGATGGGTTCAAGGGTAAGTGGGACCTGGATATGATATTTTCCTTTCCAGCTCGTGAGTCCTTTTCTTGAAACTTTTCTGTGCCGACTGCAGGCCCAGGACCAAAGCAAGAGCTCTGGTCAGTGAGCAGGCAAAGATGCACGCAGGATATTCATGATGGTTGAGCATTAACTGGCAAACATCCCCAGAGCTGTAATTCTGGGGGGAACACAAAGCCAGATGAAGAAGAGCACATCTCTGAGAATGCTGTATTTTACTGTATTGACTGTCCCTTAGCTTTCTGTGAACTCTTGGGTATCTAATTTGTGTTTACATTGTGGCAACGCTGTTATTTCTGGGGCTTTTTCAGAGTTAGCTCGTAAGTATGGTTATTTACTATTCATAATGCTTTGCTTAGAAAATTTGAGTCATTCAGCTGGAAAAACAGAAAACAATCACAAGGTTTCAACTATCAATCACAAATAAACAGCACTCATGCAGGGTGTAATTTATTCAGAAAAAAGATTCAGCAAATGCTTGCAAGTAATGAACGTGCTTGGGTGAGTAATTTTTTTCTGAGGTTATTTGGGAACAGGAAATGGTAAAAACTGATCAGCGGTATATATTTAGAAACACGTATGTAGAAATAACTTCTATCTAAGAGAACTTAAGTCTTGACAGAGTAAGAGGTCAGTATTCAGGATAGGTGTCAGCCCACCCAAAGTTGTTTGAAGTGCATCATCAGAGAACTAACTTGGGATGTAAAAAAAAAATAAAAAATAAAAAAATGGGACTAGTAGGAGGTTGGGACTGAGGTGTACGAGTTGGGCTCTGCTCCTCCGCAGTAGAATAACAGCATAAGTTTTGCGAAGGGATGTTTGGAAGACTTTTGAGGAAAACTTCACCATTGCAGGATTAGGCTGCTGTCAGGTCTTGATTCTGCAGTTTCCACGAGTGAGGTGGCGTAACTAGTTCTGTGCCCATGGGGCAGAATGGGCCACTGGACTTTGAAAAAGGCAAGATGAAAGTCATTGGTTGCTGACTAGATGTGCAGCTGTATTTTGTTGCTTCCAGCAAAGCCTGTACCGGTCTTACCTTGCCACCTAATGATATTGTCACATTGATTCACACAAAGTTTCTCCTGCCATCAGTGTCATTGTCAGCTCGCTCTCTCGTGTCAGGCTGCAGATGCACTAACAAGCTGCCCTGCTTGCAGGATTCAGACGTGATTCTGGTGGTAAAAGCATGTGGTAGGGAGTAGGGGAGTAAAATGAGGCAGAATGTTGTGCTTTTTAATCTTTGCTTTGGCTGTGAAAAATCAATGTTCAGCTTACTAAAAGCCATTGAAATGGCATTTCTCTGATCAAACATCTGAGACTTGAATGAAAGCTAGACTGTTGTCATGGGGGGAAATGGTGATCAGATGTCTGGTGAGAGAATAATGGAAGAGTATCAAACCTTTTTTATTTTAAATATATTTGCTATGTTGAAAAGGCCTTTCTCTAAGGGTTTAGCTGCTCCTGTTTATGATTTAACTGTAGTTGCAAGTGTAAGCTGCAAAGTGAGAGGGTCTTGTATGCAGCGTGAGTGAACCATGGTTGAGTTTATACTGAATTTGATGTTCGTGAATTCGTATAATCTAATACAGGGCTAAGTGACTTCATTTTCACTGCATGCTGCTCATCTGCTTGAGAGACAATTTTACGTACTTTTTAACCAGAAAAGTCTCATGGGAGAGAAACAGAAGGCTCAAGGACAAAAGAGAAATCAGTAATTGAACGGGGAGACAAATAAAGGGAACAGCGAGGGAAAGGAGAACAATAATAAAAGTGTTTGGGAAGAGAATGTGTTTGAGGAATGGTAGCAAGAGCTGGAACAGTGCGGAGGGAGATAACTGCAAAAAGCTCTCAGAGGAGAGACTGCCCAGCTGTTTCCATTGCTTGGCATCAGCAAAGTGTGCCACAAACTCCTGGCTTGGCTGTAGCCCTACAACAATCTTCAAATTACCTTTGATAGTTCTCTGAATATATCAGTTATGTGTTCAGCAACGCTAAAGCAGATTGAACATTCAGAATTCCTAGGAAAAGAACAGAATATAAAAGAGAATGTATGTCCAAGTCTTTACACAGTTCTGTTCACTGTATCTTAAAAAGGATGTGATAGGACTTAATAGAAAGTACACAGTCACTGAGGATGTTCAGAAAGATGTCCCAACTTCAGTATAAGAGGAAACTAAATGGACTGCAACTTTTTGTCTTGGAGAAGAGACAGTTGAAAAAAATTGTTAAAGCTTTATGAAATCACAAGTAATATGGGGACGATATGTAGGGAATGATTACTCACCATTTCTAACACAGGAGTTCAGCAGGTACTCAAAGGAATGATAAACAGGTTTAAAACTTTTTCAGCCAGTGTGGAATGAAGGTTAACGGAAACTTTTTTCTCCCATGAGTTTTTGTGACAAAGTATGGAGAAGGTTGTAAAGAGCAGGTCTGTTGCTGGTGACTAAACTTGATGACCTGGATCTGGTCATCACCATAAATAGCACACACTTTCCTGATGATAGAAAGCTGGAAATGACCAAGAGAAGCTCTGTTTCTGATACTTTGTTCCTTAGATGTTTTGTGCAAGCCGTTGCTGAGGGCAGGATATTGACCTCAGCGAACAGCTGGCCTTGTACAATATGGTTCTTGGCATATTCATGTATTCTCAGTGTGTTCCAGATGATTCTCCTTGACAGGTAAAAATTTTAATGCTGCAAAGCCATGGGCACATACAGTTGGACAAAAAGAATACTGACGTACGAGATTCAAGGGGTGAGTGCTAAACTGGGAAGTAAAGCCTGCTCATGATTTTTATCCTTAACTTAAAGTTTTTTAATTGCCATTAGTTTTTTCAAGGGATCCAAGAGATAGCAGTAAATCGGAAGCTGAAAACAGGTTAGCTAGTTCAACTGAGAGCATGCGGCAAAGATGGACAGCCTTTTTATGTCTGTTACAAAAAGACAAGGGAAGAGAGGCTTGTCATGATTTCAGCTGGCTACAAAGTGAACTTTTTGTAGTTGATTGAGTAGAACTTCTCCAACTCACAAACCTTTAGGATGACATAGCAGTGGAAGCAGTGAAATAGGTATATTAAATGAAAGAAATTGGGGCTCTGATAACTATTTTATGTATTTGTTCCTATCATACAGTTTCCTTGGATCCTGTAAGTGTGATTTAAGTAAAAACTGAGTTTGTTTTTGCCTACAAGGATGATTTCCCCACTAACATGCATCAGTATTTTAGGGTATTTTCACACACCACTATTTCTACGCTGTCCTTAAAAGCAAGAGATAAAACCACGAAATGTCTTAGTGAAACACTAAGTGAGGCTGGGGCCCGAGGGATGGGGAGGCTGAAAGTAGTCACAGGTAGGGTATAAACTGTCTGAAAGAGAATTTAAGTACCATAAACCTGATGATGATGAAGGCCTTCAGTAATCCCTGTGTGTTCATAGTCAGATAGTGCTATAATGACTGTATTTCTCAGTAAATATTGGTCTTAATGACTTTGAATTGGCAAATCTTTTGAGGTTGATAGCAGTATGCCGATGCAGAGCTTCAGTAACTCTGCAGATGGTAGCTAGGATCAACATTATAACTACTTCCCGAACAACAAAAGCTGAAAGAGTAACTTGGTAGAATGTAGTAGTGTGTGCTCATCCGTGCTGTGGGCCATGCCACAGGTGCAGAGCTTCTATTTCAGATTATTTCAGTAGATAATGCTTTCATAACACGTGGATCCCAAGCATAACCAAAGCTGGGTACGTATGCTTTTGGGTTTGCATTTGTTGGAGTATAGACACACCTAAGAGTTGGTGTGTTTGTTTTGTGTTTGCTTTTTTTGGGGCATGGCGGGGGTGGGGTGGTGGTGGTGCATGTGTGTTCAGATCCTCTATGGAATGCTCAAACTGGTTTTTGGTGAGACAAACTGCAAAAAAATGCATGACCACAGCTTAAAATTAATGGTACTTTAAAAACGTAATTGTGGTATCATCTCTATTTGCTTTTTGGCTCTGTGGAATGATTCATAATGTTGTCAAGCTTTGCTCTACAGCTGCTGTGGTTATAAACTTCAAAAAAATTAAAATAAATTCAGGATGCTAATGTCAAAGGCTTCCAGCAGCTGGAGATTTATGATACGCAATTAATCTCTTCATATTTAGGAATGAGTTGGAATCCTGGCTCATGTTCCTGATACTATTTATATTTTTTTTGCTAGTGAAGGCAATAAAAGTTGTCAGATTACTAATACTGGGGAATAATGATGTCCTGCATATTATAAAAGATGTATATGACCTTAACTGGCAAAGCATATTTAATTGGAGGAAGTGGAATTAATCTTCCTCTGTTATTAGTAACAGTTCTTATAGCTGTCAATTGCCTGATTAAGTTCAGAAGGATCTCCGGTGCTCATGGTTTGCCCTGCATTCTGCAGGGATTTTTTTCTTTTTCTTATATATTCTGCTGTAGATCTTCCTACATCTTGGTGTAAAAAAAAAAGTTTTATTAGGCACAGAGCATTCTAAGGTATGTGTTAGCTCATTAAGGCTAAGTGCCCTGTTTGCCACCCCACATAATCTGGAGAATTTATAAATTCATGCCTCAGCAAAGAAAGCCAGTATCTCTGGATAAAGTAGGAAAATGTTCATTTCTTTTTCATTTAATGGACTTCCATTGGTGTCTGAATAAGGTAAATAATACACAAATGCTTTTCCTTATTGAAGAATCACAACTGTATCCCCTGCCAAGCAAATGAGTGACAATATTAATGTGTACATGTTGGTGGTCCATTTTAATGGCCTATAATTTCTGTAAAAATCATGTTACTTTTGACTGAGATGGAGAACTGTGCCAATGAATCAGGCTCATTTTTTGTATATTCAGCATGTTCTATGGAGACAAATTAAAGCCAACTGAGATCTGGAAGACACATAACT
>RSEF01000005.1:44384490-44441315 GCA_003993805.1 Himantopus leucocephalus | reverse complement strand
GAGTGGCTTTTGTTCTATGCTCTGATTAGCTCACCTGTATGCATAACAGCTATATTCCAAGGCCCAGTATTACGCGTTAATGGGTAACCTCATTAGATCAAGCCTCTATCCTTCCTTTGAGTCTGACTTGCAGACCAAGAAGCTATTCGCCTCATAATCTCAGATACTGGTCAAACTACTGAACAGATACCCATTTCTTCCTGATGACTGCCATTAGTACTTACAAGTAGCTTGAAGTAAGGGCAGACCTGCCTGCGTTAAGGCAGTTAAGCGGTACCCAATTAGGGTGTCATAAACCTAGTACTCCTACTAAGTTTATGTAATTCACAGGAAACAGCAAAATTACGTGCTTGTTCCATTCTTCTCTTGTGGATCCATATAAATATAGAAACATATAGATAAAAACCCAATGGGTATTTAGTCCCAAGATTAGAAATGGCGATAGGTAGAATAAGGTATTTGGCCACACAGGGTCCTATGATGTCCATGGAGGAGCCATACATACCACAATTTCCAGAAGTGGGTTCCTATAATTCTTAGCGTAGCCAATGGATAGGATCCTAAAAAATTGTCTTGACATCCAAAGATTCTGAGTACCTTCAGTTCTCAATGTGTGAATATAGTCGTCTGACTATAGGACACCTAATTTGAAAATGTCAGTTATGTCAATCTCCCCATCTGTAAAATAGAAATATTAATTAGGTTAAGATTACTCAAAGATCACAAGTCTCTTTCGAATGTATTAATCTCATGGAAATATAATTATTATAAAACCTGTCATGCGTTAAAAACCTCTTTATAGCTTTAGAAAAGTAGGTGTTGCTGTCAAACATTTTTTTCCCTTATGCTGATGTGTTTGTTTGTACTTTTAGCTAAGAAAAAAAAGCCATAACAGACATCTGACTTTGTAAAATAGAATATTGTTTACGTGAATTACAAGTAACAGGCTTTGCTCATTTCTGTTAGGGTTGCTAAAAATCTTAGTTTGAACTGAAATTAGTGAGCTAGAAAGCATCAAGTTAGAAAGCAATGGCACGATTAGCATTGTGCCAACGAAAGCATGAGCCTTGCAGTAATGGTCTATAGTACCTTTTAATTAGAAGTCACTGGTTGGAATCCAGCTCAGGATAGTTTAGTCATTTGGTATAATTTGGTTTCGAGGCCTATGCAAAATGAGTCTTAGGTCAGTGTAACTGTATTTTTAATTATCTACAACCACAGTTTTGTTGTCTTCCTTAACCAACAATGATTTTCTTAACTTCTCTAAACAGATAATAAAATGTTAATATGAAAAACATCTTTCTAGCTGATAGCAGGGTAGAGAAGGACTGCACATTTAATTGATAGCCTTCTCGTTCAGATAGCCATTATAATTAATACAGGATTAATGCAGGGGGTTTCCTCCTGCAAGAACTCAGTTATTTTGGTCTTCTGAAGCAGGCTTTGAACTATGTGAGTTCTTATGCCGTGTGAATAGTCTTCTGGAAATGCATGGCATTACTGGTAGCTAAAAACAAAGTGTGATGAATGCTTTACTGGGTCAGATTTCATAAAAAGAAGCCTGTTATGAGGAAAATCTTCATTAGATCAGAAGCAAGTACAGAGTGGAGTATGGGGTTTTTTTCATTTGGTTTTTTTTTTTTTTTTTTCCCCTGCTCAGGGGATCCATGGTGTCTGATGACTGATAACCTTCTAATTCTGAGATAGCACAATCCTTCCTGAACTCTTCCAGAGGTCTTTTTTTCATCTTCTACTACTTGATGGAACTTTTATCTCATCTATTCTCCAGTGCCAAATTACAGCAAACCTTTCTTTTCTGTTTCAGCATCTTAAGATTTGAACAATGTTTAGACCTTGTTTTCTACTTTGTATCTTTAGTTTTATTTGTCTTACAGCAAGCGGAGAAGTATGGCATTATGAAGCAGTCTGATTTGCACAGAATACCTAGTTTTATTAAGGACCGTTGTACCTAACACTGTTTTTTACTAGATGCAGGCTTGTATTATCCCAGAGAATCACAATCTTGATGGGACAGGGATGTATTTCCACTGGGACTCATTCTAGGAAAAAAATACATTCAAATTCTAGTGCAGTCAGTGATTTGCATGATGTTTTGAATCAGGTCGGAAATGTGGCTTGCATATTACTAGTTTTGAATCCATACATCTAGCACTCTAGTGGCTTATGTACGTGCTGTGCCCTGTACTGGGTCTAAATTTAAGGATGCTTACTGGAATCATGACTTAGTGTTACTTAACTTCTGGGTTCAGGTAGCTCTGATCTAGAAATATGGCTAAATGGAATCTGTTTTTTTTGCTGCTTCTCCAGTCTAGATGAGAACATTTAGAAGCTTTCCATTATTATTTTCGGGTCAGCTTTGTGTAGTTATTTGAGTCACTCCCTGTTAGCAGTTTTTCCATTAAATCATATCATATGATTAGCTATGGTTTTTTTTTTGTAATATAAAATATAATAGAACATAATAGATTCTTTAACATGAACTGAAAGTTAAGGAGGACGCATTAACTGTCAACATGTTGTCACACATGAGTGCTTTGTGACATGACTGCAAAATGTAATTGTGCAAGCAGATTGTCTCTCCCTTTCTGTGTTTTCCCTGCACCTACAATATGAGACACTTGTCCCCTCCTCCCTGCCAAAATAAGCAGTCATCCCCATTTTTCCACAGAATAGGATGCAGAAGGTGGTTTGGTTTTTTTTTTCAGTTGTCAGATGAGAAAATTACAAGCACAAAAAATTTCAGATGGAGCAGTTTTCAAGAATCTCTTTGTGTTTTTTTCAATATTCCCTGGAATTGCAACATTCATCTTATTAAAAAGAATGTCCAAAGCCCTTTGTATCACCTATGCATTGCTTCTCCTTTTACTTCTCAATCTGACAGGAAAGAACCCTAAGCCATGCCAACAGCTGTAGCATGAACTCCCTTATTTGAATTAATGAAAGCCAAGGGATGTCTACTGCGTGGTATAGAGCTACCAAACTAGCTGGCTGTGGTAGGGTGGTTATTCTAGTGCAGCAGCATGGAGCATAATGTGGGCAGGCTTCTGCTACTTCCTCACAGGTTAAGGTAGCCTTTGCTGAGCTCTGAGCGCGTCTGGTAGTTTACCACAAATACCAGTGTTAAAGTCAACATGAGTTATTTTGTTCAACGTATTAAAAACACATAACTGCCTACTCTTTTCTGGAGTGAAAAACGCTAGGTTCTAGCTGATCTGCAGGCTTGGAACAAGAGTCTTAGCAAATTTATTTTCGGTTTCTCTCGGTTTTCTATCATTTCACATGATTCTCCTCTCCCTACTTAGGCAAGTGTGCCTTTGGGAAACAAACAAGTCTACATTGTAAATTTTCTTTCAGAAGCTTAGCAGCCTGCTTCTGGAAAAGGCAGTGGTGTTGATTCATTGTGAGTCTTTGAGGTTGCAGAGGAAAATGCCAAGTTCTTTCATGACCCATTGATGAACCAGACCTTGCATGGCTGGGAACTGGGAAAAAAAAAAACCTTAATATTTCTCCCTTTCTTTTCCATCAGTTTTCTAAAATCACAGGGCATAACCCCCAATAGTTTTATTTTTTGAAGTGTAAGTACTTCAACGGGTGCAGCTTAATATGAATAAACAGAGTATGCATGTGAACTACAGTGAGTGTACATCAAATTACCTGCCTCATACACGATGTCACCATGCCACAATCCTGAGAGCTGTATAAGGTCTTAAATCAAATTACGTTTAGAAAAGTAGCTGTATGATTCCCTTGCACTTACACCTGTCTTCTGAAAAGATAAATCTCAGATCTAGAGAAGAAATGTTTTATGTGTATTCTGGTTAAGCTATTATGAGATGCTGTCTCAGCAAACAAGAAATTGAATTTCAAAGGGTAGAGGAAAGGGACAAAGCAAATATGACAAGAAGGACTAATTATACATGTCTTGTCTCCCAGACTGTCTACTAAATTCCTTTTCTCCCTGTGTGCGCTAAATGAAACCTGGAGAAATGAGTAAAAAATTGTTGACTAACCTCGCAGTAAAATCCTGTGGTGACATGTTCTTCACATCAGTTGTGAACTGTACAGAAAGAGCGGGGTTTTTATGCTAAGGTTTGGGGAGAAATAACTCCGGGCCGGTAGATGCCAAGACAGGACTTTTAGAAGTTTGTAGTTCTGCACAAAGGAGTTTAGATTATGCAGCTAAGCAGAAACTGCAGAAACCCCACCAGCTGACTTGCCTGAGCAGTTACAGTGCTATCATTGTGAACTCTGAATCCTTAAGCCAGTACTTGAACTGACGTAGACTAGAAGGAAATGCTTGTCTGGATAATTACAAATAGCAAACATCTATAAAAATGGCATGGTCTTTGTGGACAGTTTGAATAGTGAAAGAGCTACATTTGGAGACTAAATTGTTTATTGTGAATTGCTCTCCCAGCTCCTCTAGTAAGTGATCTCATATATCAGTGGTCAGTGCTTTCTCAAATAAAACAAAACAGTCTGGCACTGTGCCACTGCCTCACTTCCATTCACATGCTATTAAGTTTACCACTGGCATGAATCTTTCTCCCCTTGGAAAATATACGGATGGGCAGTACTTGACATTCTCTTTCCCTTTCCTTATCTTAGTTTGAGTCAAGCTACCCACACACCACAGTGATCATACAATTTTTTTGGTATAATTGAAAAATATCAGTTGCAGCCTTTCTTTGAAGAGTTGCATCAAGAAAATTACTTTTTCTATCGTCTTTTTTTTTTTCTTGAGTAATACCAGTCATGGCAGGAGCTTATTTTGTTCTTGATTTTTTGTCTGATAAGGAAAGTTCACAGCCTAATCAGGAAACTGTGGGTAGGAATGTTTAAAGTAACTTCTAATTTCTAAAAATATAACCGTGACGTTGCTGAGGTCTCCTGAAACAATCACTCTGCACTACCATTGTCAAACCGTGGGGTTATCGTGGTTTTGCAAAGATGAACAGTTGAACAGTCAGAAGACAAGGGCCGTTCAAAGATTGTGATCATAGACCCAATAGTCCCATAGTACTCATGGGCTGGAGGGGAGTAAGGATTTATGTAGGTAGCAATGACTAGATGAGTACTTACACTCCTGAATTTGAACAGGTGATTACAAATATGTAAAACCTGCATCAATTATTCAAGTAATCTGCTCAGCCAGATGTCTGAGTGGTTTGGGCAGATAGGGCTTATACTAGGTTGAAATAGGTCAGTGTGTCCCTTATCTGTAATAATCTTGACTATGTATTGACTTGAACGGAAAACATAAAGCGGGATTTATTTCAGTGGGACTTTGGCATATAGCTGGGGAAGAATGTGCTTGTAAGTGCTTTGCTGAATCAGGGCCAATGGAAAATATTTCTAAGGATTAAGATTTTAGACAATAAAAATAGTTCTGTTAATTTGAATCTTTTCATATATGCTTATTATACTTTTATATTTTGTCTTATATCTAAATGGTAACACAGTAGTGAAAGTCTGAGAAATGAAGTGGTTAATTTTTCAGAGGAGAATACAGGAAAATTCATTAAGCTTACTGTGGAGTGTAATTTGTCTGGAGAATTATACACTTTTCCCTTGATCTGTTCAGAATTTGTGATCTGTGGGTTGCTGAATCCCAAATGGATGGTGAAATGTATTAGACTAGGGAATAGCGTCCCAAAGAAGGGAGGAGAAGCTTTGTCCACTCGGGTATTTACAACTACGTAGTGAAAGCGCTGGAGAAGTAAGCTTATTATTGATCTTAAAGCATGGATTATTCTGTAATTCAGAGACAAGGAAGTAATGCTGAACCTGGCATAAGGGGTTCACAGAAGGGGGTGGGGGGGAAATAATCCAGATTTTCTTTAATTGAATTGAAAAGATACTGTTTATTTTGTTGAGATAATTATAAAAGCCTTCCCGTTCTTTTACGGCAAGGGGAGCAGACCCTGCTCATTGGAGACTGGACTTTGTTGAGGCAATCTAAGTCCTTTTTTAGTCAGGCTGTTTGACCACATTGAGAAGGAAATCAATGAATGAGATCTCTTGTGTGAGGTGTTTGCATGATTATCAGAAACACTACCTGGGAGAAGCCTGGCATGTTCATATCGCCAGCTAGGGAATGGGAATGCTGTATTGCTGGCTGGGGGGAAGAAAATCATGCTCAAAGTGAAATATTATTTTGCAAATTTGAGGCATTTGAAGGGCAGTTCTTCTGGGTTCTCTTGGATCTTATTCTGTAAAGTATTTTCATGAGGGTTCAAAAAGTGTGCTAGTCTTTCCCTTCTGATTTGTGAGGATGTAAAAGTTTTAGGGTGACACAGATGTTGAGCTCAAGATAGAACCAAACCGGATTGTGATACTTGGCAAAAGTGTCCAGCCTTTATAACAAGGAGTAAACTGAAAAATAGAAATGAAGTCTCTTTCGTGTGTTCTTCTGCCTTTGAGCTCACTGACTAGAGGCTAATCGCCTTTGGTATTTTGGCTTTCCAGTTTTTGTCACGTGGTTTGGTATAGAGCACTGATATTGTGCAACGGCATTTTCTTACCCCATCCAGCCATTACTCCACTGTCTGATCTGTCCTCTACGAAGGCAAAAAGGAATAATTTCTAGCAGAATTATTTTGTCCTTTGTCTTGATGGATGTGCCCAAACACTGGAAGCCCTGTGAGGAAGGGATTGTCAAATGCACAAATACAAAGTGGGAATTAACAGGCCAGAAAACAGTTCAGGTAAAGGAGTTTGTGAACAGTCTGCAGGATTAAATATTGTTCACCGTTTGAATAACTTGAGTTCTTACAGTGCCAAGATGGAAGATTGATTTGCAGTGGATTTCCAGATAGCTGGTGAGATTATTATCTACCATCAGCACTTTACTTGCTCTCTTGTTCTTCTGTAAGATGTGTGGGCCTTCCTCTTTACCTCTGGCGTGCTGGGTCTGCGCAAATGTATTACCTGGTGTATTCATCCCTGGCTGCTTGGAGTAATGCTGCCAGGGAAGAGTGCTTGCCTTCAAAGATTGACTGTTTTTTCCTCTCTCTGACTCCTCGGTCCAAAAAAACCAAAGCAGCATAACTACTTGAGGAAGATTTATGACTTCTTGTGGCACCTAGTAGTCAGTCTGCAGTCAGTCTATCTGCTAGGTGCAGACTTAATTTGAGAGAGTAGTAAAGTCTTATTTTCTAGTTCCTGGATGTGAAAAGCTGCACAAGGTCTATAAAGGTGCTTAGTGGGATTTCAGTTCAGGTGAATAACTCTCTATCAACCAGAGACAAAGAATGGCCTGATAAAAAGCAGTTAACCAGCCCCTAAAAAGACTTTTTATGGCAGAATGTATTGAAGACATCTGCTAAGCGGGACACTGCCAGCCCCCGGGCCATATGCTTCGTGTCCCTGGCATATGCGCAGCTAAGCACAACAGCACCGAACATATTGGGAGAGGTATGGATGCCTCTCCTCCATCTCCTCCCACTCCTCAGAGCAACGGAGCGGAACAAACTTTTGCTGCATAAAAAGCGGTAGTAGAAATTCACCAGCCCTTAGGCAAGGATCTAATCAAGAGAGAGAGTTGGAACACCTCTGTGTCTGTCCAGCTCTGCCAGTCGCTGATGGCCTTTTTAACAAACTACACCTCAGAAACCTTTGGTTTCTGTTTGTGTTGGACAGGGCTAGGGTTGCAGAGTTCTGTCTCCTGACTCCCATATGCTACTTCACAACCAGGGTATGGAGAGTGTGTGTCAGGGATGTTGGTATCTAAGATGAAGTATTTTCTGAGTCTCTTAAAACTCGTTTATTTTGGCTGTTTTTCTCCCAGGCAACAGTTCCATTTTTACATTGTAAAACAATTGAGCAACTTCCAGGTTTGTGTATTTGCCTGTATCTTATAAAAATAATAAAGAGTAATTCCCAACATTCAAAGTGTGAGTCAAGTGAAAAACATTGAAATAGAAGGTATCTAAATTTTGCTTGTAGTTTCATTGGATTTTTTTCAATGAAGTGTGATTTCTTTCATGCACCTTGTTGCTTAGACAACTTACTGCGTCTTTTTTTTTTTTCTCCTGTGCTTTCATGATACAGCTGACATCAGTACATTTTTGTCTGACTTAATTTATACTTTGTCCCTGTATTAAAGCAAGCCATGGGGGGGAAAAGTGAATGCCAAAAGCTATTAGGATTAAAAATAGTAAGATGGCATTTTTAAGGTGTAGTAGGAACTATACCCCTCCAGCTGATTGATGTGAATTGGGTTAGCTATTGTTAAACTGAAAGTAAAATTATAAATGGTGATGCGGAACAGATAGAAATATCCAGCAGCTGGTTTTGCTCTGTTTTTTAACCCTCCTATGATATTATGGATAGTATAAATTTATTCATTACAGTTGAAGTGGAATGTGGGCAGCGCCAGCTAGAAGAAGGTATTTTATGACCAGCAGTTCTGAAATCCTAATAAATAAATCTAGCATTTGAATTCTCTGAGCCATTAATTCAATATTAAAGAGTGCTGGAGAACGGGGAAGCTCTGTAACAGTGCAGGAGTGCCATCATAATACCCATATTTAACAGTATCGGAAAGGAATATCCAACACCCAAGAGAATAGCTACTTTCGCATGTCTTGGCAACAGAGCAGAACAGTTTGGATGTCATCAACAAAAGGTTAGAGACGAAGATCATATTATTGTCAGTCAAGATGGTTTTATGGAAATGTGTCCTGTCAAACAAAACTGTCATCACTTGACAGGATCACAGATCTGGCTGATAAAGAGAGCAGAATGAATACAGTGTACTTGAATTTCTCAAAGGCATTTGTCTTATCACTCTAACATCTTGATTGGGGGGGAACCAATGAAACTTGGCTCTAAGAGGTTATATATTAGATGGATTAAAATCTGGCGTCGTGGCAGATCTAAAAAAGTTGCTGTTGGGAAGAAAGCAGGGTGTCTGTTTCTGACAAGGTCCCTCAGGAATCTGTTTGCTTTTACATTATTCAGCATTTTAGCAGTGTTCTGAAATGTTATTTTAATTATTTACTAGCAAATAACATTGTGCTTATACTATTGCATTATTTCAGAGTAATCTGAATTATCTAAATTGTCACAGTTGAACACTTTCTACAGATAAATATGACATAGTACACATAGGAGCAGAGAATGCTGGCTATACCTAAACAAGCTTCCCAAGAAACGCCTGAAAAGGAGTAACTTAGAGCAGGAATTATTAAAGTGAATAACTATCTTGATACTGTTTTTTACTAAAGCGATATGCAAAAAGATTCTGCTGTGAACACTGGGACTCTGAAAAGGGGAGTCACAGGTAAATACAGACGTAGTCTTGCCTCTGCATGCAGCAATGGTAAGATTACTGCATTCCTATGTCCGGCTTTGGGCTTTCTACTCCAAGACAGATGTGGCAACACTGGAGAAACTTCAGAGAAGGGCATAAAAATGATCTTTAGCAGGAAATGAATTAGAATACATTGCTGTATTCCACCTCTCTCTCAAGAGTCTGCAAGTTGACTTAATATATACAGATAACTAGATGAAAACAAGATGCCCTAGTAGGGGGAATTTTCAGTCTTCTTTGCAATAGCACAATGAAATAGGCATGTTTACTCTAAAAAGATGGAATATTTAGGTTAAGATAGTTTCAGACAGTTCACTAGAGAATGTGGTGGACTTGCCCTCACTTCTGAAGTTTTAACATTTTAATGATATCTTAATAAAGAGCATACTTAAATATAATTCCTAGAAAGCTATGTTAAAATGGAAAGAAATCGTGCTAAATGAACCCTGCAGGCATTAAAACCTGTGAAGACCTGGGGAAGCATGCTGGTTTGATTGAGTTTGTGGTCAAGACTTTGTCTAATGGCAACATCCTAAATATCTCGAAGGAAGAGCATGAGGCAAAATGTAAAGCTGCATTTTGGAGAGAGGAAGATGAAACTGAAGTAACAAGGAAGGAGGTATTAGTGAGCTAGGAGGAAAAAAAACCCCAAACCAATCAAACTGGCTGGAGAAAACGCTAGGAAGAGGGGATGTTAGAGAATGAACCACTCCAAACAGATCCCCCAATCTTAGTGTATAGATATTTCATGCCTGTTAGTTGTACCTTACTTATTAGTTACACTCAGCACTTTTCATTATGGGGAAGAATGAAATGCTTCATGTGGGAGCAAGACCTCACTTTGATTGTCACGTATGATCTATTGGTTATTTCAATAACTTTCCTTTTAATTTGGTGCACGTGGGCCGAAGGAAATCCGTTTTTGCAGCAGATCATAAGAATTCAGGGCTCATTGTTGTAACCCTCTCCATTCCTGGACTACAGAACATATCTTTTGGAGATTTATGAATTTCTGAATGCTGTTTTTACAGTAGCGTGCTGTATCTGAGAGCTAGCATGATGCAAAGACTTTCCACTGTAGTCACAGCAATAGCTGTATTTCTCCACAATTCTTTCTATTACTGAAGTGAGAAGGATGTAAGGTGTAAAAGATTAAGCAGAAGTTTTGCAGTCCAAGGCAACCCCCTGGATACCACCCGTAGCTTTTTTTCTTTTTTAAGATTCTTCAGAAGCTCTTGTGGCCACAACTTTAAAAAAAAAAAAAAAAGTAAAAATAAAAATTTATTTGTGTCTTGGGAACTTCACCAGCTGATTACAACTATGCTTAGTCAGCAGAGCAAATCACACCAGTGACTACAAGAAAGCTTGAGATGGAAGTGTGTTTCCTGGCATATGTGCACTTGTGTGTGCGTGCGCACAACTTTTAAATGATGCGACAGAAGATGTTCTGTATCAGTGGGGAGGGAAAGGGTGCAACCATGCACTCCTTGAAAAAAGGTTTGTCAGTTTGTATATTTCATTTACCCTTGAGTAGCTATTCCTTCCACTTAGTTCTTTTCTAACAAGTCTTCGTAACAGTGAAGTTGAAAGACAAGCTAAAAATCACATTCATATGCATTAAAGGCTTTTGAAGCAGCGTTTTTTTTTTTTCAAAGTTGAGCCATGAAGACCGTAATAAAAAAAAGAAGAAAGCACTTTTCTTCTACTGAACTGCCCTTGTCTACTAAGATTCTTTGTGCATTTGTAACCAGCTACGTGCTGATGCCAGCTGTTCTGGAGGGAATTGAAGTGTGCCAGACTTTCCCTCTAATTTGAACATGTGGAACATCTTCATGTTTCAGCAAAGGCATGTCTGATAGGCAAAACCGCTTCTCAGGGAAAAGACTAAAGGAGGAGATGGCTGGTATGCCTCAATCTTTCATCTGAAATATTTTCTGATAGGTGGAAAGCAACGCCATAATCATCCTCTGGCGAAAACAGCTGCTGAAAGCATCTGCACAAGATCTTTTATGGGTCTTTACCTGAGAGTTGTCCAGGCATATGGCCTTACTGCCATACCAGGAGCTGTTGCAACCATTTCCCATTGCAGTTAGTTTTTGGCTTGGTTTGCATCTGCACACAAGGTCATGCGATCTTAGAAAAGTTGGTTGGAAGGGGCCTCTGAGCTTAATCTCACCCAGCATCCCATTGGGAATAGGATTGTTGGTACTGATAGACCAGGTCAGCTGTGGTTTCATCTAGATGCAGCTTGGAGATTCCACCATCTTTCTGAATTACCTCTTCCAATGCTACACTACCCTCCTGGTGAAGAAGCTTTTCCTCATGTTCACTGTGAACTTCCCGAGCTACTAAAAGTTGTGGCTTTTGTTCCTTGCTGAGTTTCTGAACGTAGTAAAATGGGCTACTTGCTGTCTTTTCTGCAGTGGGGGAACAAAAATTTCCTTCCAGTGCACTGGCAGGGCTTCATCTTCTAACATGACTCTTTATGAGCATTAATGGGCAGTTTAAGTCTCTGTGGTCCATTCCTTTTGGTGGCAAGTCTTCTGGCAATGACAACAATGGGGCCACTTTTCAGTGTTAAACGGTTCTATAATATCTATGGACATCAGTTTGACAGGAGATTACTATTAAAAGAAATGGCTGTAATACCCTTGCCATAATCAGAGCCATTGTGCCTCCACTGTTAATTTAGCTCACTTTGCATTAGACGTTCACTGAACTGGTTAAGATAACTTCAGACACTTAATCACTGCGGTGTTATTAAATAGTTGCATACTAATGTGTTCAGATGACTTGTAAGCCTCATGTAATCAGAGGCCGTTGAGCCATCAAAGCAGGTTAAAAGGAAAAGACAGTTCTGTCTTGTTTGCTTTAGCTATTTTATATTAAAGTAAATGAAGTATGTTTTAATTACGGTGGGTTGGTACTAGATTATCAGCTCTGGGACTGATGCTTTTTAGTTTGGCCACAATATAAAATGAGTCCAAGTATGTTTCTGATGTTCTTTTCCCGTTTACGTTTTTTTTGTTTGTTTGTTTTTTGCGGGCGAGGGGGGTGTTGTTCAGCCCTAAAATCCAGTTACATCCAAGATCACAGGAGTTGCAAGGAGGTAGCTTATGTAGTATTTCCAAGCCTAGATGTTCAAGACTAGTATTTCTGGTCTGGGGAGAACATAAGTCTGATTTAAAAAGAAATTTCTTTTTTTAATTTTGTTTCCTTCCAGTTGCAATTTTTTATTTACTTTATGATACTTTCCGAGTGTAAACATTTGATCTCCATTTGAAAAATACCACACGCTTGGTGAAGTTCAGTGACAAGAGTGAACGATGGGTGATGGAAAAGCTGAGCAGAAGGAGTAGGAGTGTGTATGACACATCACAGGAGGTCCATGTGTTAGGTTGGGGCAGGGCTAACAGAATTCCAGCTTGCTTTGTGCAATGGAAGCCTTGACTTATTGTGCTTGTTAGTGAAAAGGGAAGAAAGCGAAATGCTCAGCCTCCTTCTTCACTGTCACTAAGTAATAAGCAGAATTGCTATAGGATAGATGTAAACCAAGCTGGCATTTATCTTTAGGTTGCACACTCTTGTCAAATCAGACTAATTTCCTTCAGAAATCTGTCGTGTTCCTACAGTTTTGTTCATCATACCACACCGTTGTCTTTATTTTAATACTGTGCTAAGACAAATCAGGCTGATATTACGTTATCAGTCAGATGAATTGGCTGTGAGTCTGTGTCAGCCCATGCTTGCATGGATGCAGTGCAGAACAGAACTAATGGACTGGGCCATCCTTCTGCTGATAAATCCATTTCCAGGGCAAGCAGTGCCTGTGCGTTTTGCATACCTTCTAAACAGCTCCTACTCCCGTGCAGTACTTGGCCCTTTTAGTCGCTGGTGAACTGCCTCCCCAGTTCGTTTCAGTGCGGTGCTGGCAGGGGGAAGGGCATGAAGTGCCACCTTCTTTTTCCATTTGACGTGCAAGAAATATTGGCCATTTCAGTTTGTTAAATATTCCATGGCACTTTTCCAGGGAGTGTGTTGTAGCCCAGGTGTTTTCTCCAAATGTCTTGTGAAACTTCCCTTGTGATTTCAAATTAATGTAGCATTTTTTGTTATACTGAAATGTAATTTAATACTGTCTTTTGCAGTTGTGCTCAGAGATGGCTGAATATTAAGTGAACGGCACACTGGTGCTTATATAAGTTGTAAAACATGCAGAGATCTCTAGGGAAAGAGAATCATTAAAAATAGGGACTATTGCCGCTATTACTGTTGTTACTAAAAGTAATAATTACCTTTTTCTTTCTGGAAATTCCATACAGCATTTTTTCCTATAGGAGCTCTTTCTGTCTTGAGGTTTTTCTAGTGCCCTTTAAACTTTAATCTGCAGCCTTAGAAAACCTTTTAGGTACAGGCTGAGACAGATTTTGTTACTGAAGCAAGCCCTCCTGCTGATGGAGCTGTGTGTTTAATTCTTGGCAGAGCTGGGGAAGCACTTGGCTTGGATTGCTTGCTGTTCATCTTCTGCATGGAGCCTTATGGGAGATCTTGATAATTCTCAGTTGCAGCTCAAAGGCAAGAGGAGCACAGTGTCTTTCAAGAACACTGCAAAGAAATTAGTCTGTTTGGTTTAAAAAACTTGGTTTGCTATGCTTTTTTAGACATGTAAACATGATGCAGTTCCTTTTAGCAGCGGGACTAAAAAGGTGAGAATGTAGTGGGGCATTCAGTGAGGTCAGTGAGTTGCACGTCTACGCCGTTATAAATGCATTTGTAAGAAATCACTTCGCTTTGTTAGCGTTTGGCTTGTGAAGGGGGGCTGTCAAAATGAAGGAAGCATTATACCAACAACTGTAGCACCAGCTTATCTTTGGGGTTTTTTTTGCATTTACGTGTTACAGTTTTTAATTACTTTTTGAGTGTACCCTTACTGGGAGATTGGCTGCCTGTTTGTAACAGGAGGTGAATGCGGCAGCAAACTAGTTTCGCTGTGGTTCTTTGACAGGTGGAAACTAGCAAAGCTTCACTGATGTAAGGGGATTTATGTTAACTTACATCTGCCAAGGATTTGCTCACTACTTCTGTTTCTTTCCGTTCAGGATGTCCTCCTGTGCCCTATGCATTATAGTCTTGCAAACGATTATTTAAATCATTGCAGTCTGTGTCAAACACTGGACCTCTAAATGGGGATATTTATCTTGGGGAACCTGGGGAAACTAGTCTAGTAGTAGAAATGGGTTCTTTCAGGAGGCAGCTAAGAACAATGTCATTTAAGCTGTAGCTATAAATTGTGTTATGAATGCTTGCATTGCTATGTCTGGGTGATATGAGGTGATTAACCTTCTAATTTAGGCACCCAAAATCAGATGATAGGAAACCTGCTTGCTTTTGGCATCTCTCATCATACCCTGCAATATCTGAATGCATGTTGGATGTTAATGATCCCATGTGCTGGAGCCCAGAGATGAACATGCCTTTACAATAGAAATATGCTGTTATCAAGCAACGATGATTCAGGAGTGTCCCTGTAAGATGTCACAGTGTTGCGTGACAATGTCGGTTGTGGTCTTCTTGCGCAGTTGGTAGGCAGGATCTTGTGGTGACATGATACAACCTCACTATCCGATGTTCTTTTGTCTCATAATATGAGAACTGAGCTATGCAGCCACTGGCCAATGACAAGGCAGTTTGACACCAACTAATAAGGCTTTTTATATTGTGAGGCTTGCTCATAATGTTCCACTGTATTGTTGAATACGTATTTAATCATCTTGTGTGCCTACAAAAATTTTTGTAGAGAGATGTTTAATAAACTCCTAAAATAGCTCTGGATTTGTGAGACAACACAAGAATAAAATCCAACTACAGCAATCTCCCTGGAAATTAATTTGGTTCCATTTTAAAAGCACTCTAGATGCCCAGGTGGGTGGAGGAGGAACCTGGTATGTAGAAACGTGGTACATTTGTGACAGGGTACAGGTTATAATGGAAAGTCCGAAAGGCTGCGTGCTGTATCAAGTAGTGGGAAGAGAAGTGCTTTGTGCCTTTGTATGCATTATTAAGAACAATAACTATCTGGTGGGTGGAGAACTGGAAGAAACTTTACTTAGTGACTCTCTGCCTCTAGTACTTTCTCTTTATAACAAACCTTAAGGTTGAAACATTTGAAGTTAAATGAGTAGCATAAAATAGCTGGAAGTTGTTTCAGCTTGGTTGTAAGCGCCTGGTTAATTTCACAGTGGAATTATGGATGGTTTCTCAGTGCTTTTTATCACTAGCATACATTCTTGTATTAAAAGTGAGGATCAGAAGACTTTACCTTGCTGTTACCTTTGGTCCCTGGCTGAAGGATTTCAGAGTATGAAGTCTGTCCAAAGAGCTATGGTGGGATGTCCTACTCAAGGAATCACAGCCATCAGAGACTGCAAATAGCTGAGGGGCCGGGGGCACTTAAAGCCAGAGGACCTGAAGGTTCATCCATCCGTTTGTTCATTCGTTGTGCTGCAGGGACAGAAGCAGCTTGCACTGCAGGAATCCATTGGTAAGTAAATGAATTCTACTCAGTTGGAAATTCTTGGAAGAACAGGTGATGTTTCCAGGAGTATTTGTCCATGCTTTAGACCCATATCTGGATTTTGAATTGTCTGCTCCCTAAACACGAAGTTTAAGGTCACTTGGATTTAACTTGTTAAGTGTAGGAGCTTGCTGAGAAATTCAGAAGCAGTCTGATTTGGTAGAAGTCTGGATAGTAATGCAAGGTCTGGATCTTGGTTTACACCTGACATTTTTTCTTTGGCCAGTTTCTCTTTCCAGGCTGTGAAGTTCCCAAGAAAAAAAAAAAAAAAAACACCAACCATCCACTGCTGTTTTTAAAGGGTAGAATGTGTAGGCAGTATTTGTTGCACTGTCACTGTTTCATTCCCATTGAGTAATGGCATCCTCTCTTCCTACATTTCCTGAGCATTTGCAGTTAAGAGGCAAGACTCTTCCTCGCTTTTTTTCTGGCAGCGTGACTGGAAACACTTAAACATCCATCATACTCCACACAGTGGAACTGCAGGGTAAAGTTATTCATTCATCCATCTGCCTACCCTCCTGTCCATGGTCTTCGGGACTTTATATAAGCCATTATGGAGAAAATAACATCACCAAGAAAGTAGATTTAGTGATTTATTTTTTTTTTCTTTTTTTGGACCAGCAGTCTCACACAGTTGGAGACATGACATGTTCGACTTGAGTAAACTCATTCTGTCTGTCTGTCTCCCTCTAGATTGTGAAGTACAGCTTCATCATATTTTGGTCTTTTCTGTCCCAGTGGTGCATCTGCTTCCATTTTTGCTTCAGCTGCATTTGTGATTCTTCCTGAAGTGTCTGTTGATGAGACATTTGGCTTTGCTCAGTTACCTTTTTCACTGTCCTCAACGTAGGCATTTTAGCTTTCCAAATTAAAGTCACAGGCAAACAGCAAAAGATGCGAACAGTCACAGCATTGTTATCTCCTCATCACTGTTCTGTCCCTACACCTCCCTCTTGCTCAGGCAGTTCTTACTGGCCTTTTCCTCAGCTGATGCATTGTTATCTGGTTCAAGCAGAAAGCCCGTCTGGTGTTCCTGAGGAAGTAATTGCAATTTTCTGAAAATTCCCCATTTCCCTTACCTACTGTAGTGTGACTTTTCGCCTGTCAGCCACCTCTCCTGTTAAATGAAAAGATACTCTTCTGGGAGAGTCTGTGGANGGAGGCCTCAGACTAAAAAAAAAAAAAAAAAAAAAAGAAGGAAAACCCCAGTTGATCTCTGAGGCACCTAGGACCAAACTCACAACTGGATTATAAATTGATATGATTTATGGGACAAATAATGATAGGGACTGTCCTGGTTGCCTAAACCACGACAGGGACAAATCCTGACTATGCATATCAGTTCTCTGACCAATTTAATAGAGAATTAGCCAAGTTAGGTGGGACCCACTGTTTGAAGTGCTTGAGGGTCTGTCAAAGAAAGGATGTTATTCAAGATTTGTGGCATATCCTTGATTTTCTGTGTAGTTTTCTCTGTATCATCTTAGGGACTTAGCCAGAGTAGGTCACCACTTTGACCTCTAAATAGCAAAGGAGATGCAGACTCTGGTCTGTTGTTGTTAGTTTCCTAGAATCATAGAAAAATGGTTCAGGAGAAGACCTCGCAGTAATTCAACCTGTTCTTGTACCCAAAATGGGGTCATGGAGAGTGAATCAGTCCCTTCCTCTTTGAAGGCTGCGATCAAGCACTGCCCATAACCTAATCAGAGGACAACATACGTGTGGTTATTACCATGGGGGCAGCTCCAGAGATGCCTGGATCTCAACTTTGACATGGCCCAGAGGGGAAGAATGCCTTGCTTTGGATTGGCAACTCCATATGTGTAAACTGAATCATGCCCTTTTTTTCAGTAACAAATTAGTCATTCTGAAAGCACTGACCTCTTAAACTCTACTGTGCCTTCCTGGGAGGTACGTGCAAAGGATGAGCCTTGGTCTTCAACACAGACTGTAAGAGACAGAGCTTTGCTATCCAGACAGTTCGTGCCTGTTGCTGAGAATGGCAGCCCTCAGCTGCGTTTCTCCCAGTTTCTGATTTCGCATGCTGTCTACAACCTGCTGCCAAATGCGAACATGTTCCTTTGTGCCTGAGAGTTAATGGAAGCACACTCTGCAACATACAAAACACATTTAGACTCATAAAACATAAATAATACCATTTGGTGGTGACATGATTTTTTAATGGATAGATCAGTTATATTTCCATGCCATTTATCTGAAGTCCCTGCCTGAAATTCTTTGGCTAAAGGCAACTGAGGGAATACATTTTATGTTAAAAAAACCTCAAAAAACTTTCTTGTCATCTTTGGAAGTTGGCTTTCACTGAAGTGAGAGGACCTCTTTGTCTGCCCAGGAATATGCCTTCTGCTGCCTTTTCAGAGCCGTTCACGCAGAGGTGTTTGCACTGTTTGTCTTGAGGCAGGACATTGCAGAGAAAGAAACTCGGTAGCACTTCCAGTTGTGGCACCTGTCACCCTCTTGAAGAGGAACAGATGTTCCTCTCTGGACTGTACTGGCTTTGGGCTTCACAAAGGGAAAATGGGGTAAATAAGACCCTTTTACAGGTTCTAAGTTGGAATGGGCACTTCATTCCCAAGTTAATTAAAGCCAGTGGCACATGGTAAGACACTAATTTGTTTAGTCGACTAAAACTGGCCAGAGTTTGCCCTTCAGTTAAGTGCATTTGAGTGTAAAACTAGACCAACCCACAGAAGGGAAGGAGGGATACATCCATTGAGTTACATGTGCCTTCTGAGCACTGTGCACTTCTGAGCAATTTTTTAGCATAATTCCCAGCTAGTGACTTAGTTGCTGAACTTAAACTCCTCTTTCTCCTGGAAAATGTTTCTGTGCATATGCGCCTTCAGATCATTCAGATTATTATGTTAGTACCTATTCGCATGGCTTAATTTTGTGGTCTGGTCACGAGCCTTTGGTGCCTGTGGCATAGCTCTCACTGATACTCAGCCCAAGTCTCCTGGTCTTGTGTCATGGTTTCCGTTGGGGTAGAGTTAACTTCCTTGCTCGCAGCTGGTGTAGTGCTATGTTTTGGATTTGGGATCAGAAATAATTTTGATAACGCACTGGTGGTTTTGGTTGTTGCTAAGCTCTGAAGGCCTTTTCTGCTGCTCACTCTGCCCCGCCAGCGAGTAGACTGGGGGGTGCACAAGAAGTTGGGAGGAGACACAGTCGGGACAGCTGAGCCCAACTGACCAAAGGGCTATTCCATAGCATGTGACGTCATGCTCAGTATATAAAGTTGGGGGAAGAGGAAGGAAGGGGGGACATTTGGAGTTACAGCATTTGTCTTCCCAAGTACCTGTTACACGTGATGGAGCCCTGCTTTCCTGGAGATGGCTGAACACCTGCCTGCCCGTGGGAAGCAGTGAATGAATTCCTCAGATTGCTTTGCTTGCCTGCGCGGCTTTTGCTTTACTTATTAAGCCGTCTTTATCTCAGCCCACGAGTTTTCTTCACTTTCACTCTTCTGATTCTCTCCCCTGTCCAAACTGGGGGGAGGGAGTGAGCGGCTGTGTGATCCTCGTTGCCAGCTGGCGTTAAACCACGATATCTTGTTTCTTTATTGTGTAGAAATGATATGGCAGTTATCCAGGTATCTGCATGTTACTTTGAAATTGGGTTGTAAAATGTGGCTATCGGAACTGGGAATTCAGAATTCCGTTACTCTTGCACATTGTAATGCCTCAGATCATGCATCTTTATGACTATCTTTGTATTTCTTCCTTTGTGCGTTCCCCACTTGATGGCAGTACAACAACACTTATGGAAATAGGGAGTGCAGAAAAGCTTGGTTTTAACACTTGCTCCTCAGCAGAGGTGAAAATACATCCTTTATGGTAACTGCTTGCTTAGACTACTATGTGCCTTGTTTAAGCTGGCTACATCTGTGTAGGTTCTATGTACAAGGCCCCAGCTGTGCGATTTCAGTAATGTGTATGCCCTATTTAACTTGGTCTTCCAGAAGCTAACGTTTTAGCTGCTTGTTTGTGTTTGTAGTAATATTACCTTATACAACACGGAAGAATCTTTAACAATTAATTCAGAATGTAGTAATTAGGGGACTAGAGCCATATCAATGACCGCAGTGGATCACTTCTGGCTCTGTTTGGCAAACCTCAGTGGTGCATACCCAGTTGTCAGCTCAGTGTAGTGGAATCTGAGACACCTTGAAAACAATCTTGTTCTGTTTCTGATGCTTTGATCTTTTGTGCTTAATTGATGCTGACAAGTGCTGGAGAATATCTGAGAGTGCAATGACCTCTTTTTCCCCTTTAATTTTCTCATTTTAGTTTAAAACTGGCCCTATACAGGATATAAATAGTGAAGCTATTTACATACTGTGTTCTGTTCCAGAGGATCACTAGGCAATTTTCAACTTCATACACTTGGCATTACTAAAATAAAGCTACTTCTGGCATAGATGTTAGGACTGCTTTGGCTGAGGTTATAAACACAAATCTGGACTCTATGAAAAAAGTGCCAGGGGGATCTTTTATGTCTCAAGAAAGAAGACGAAACCTTTCTTCTAAAGCCTTTTTCAGAAATGGTTCTTGCTGCAAAGCATGTTGTATAGGACTGCCTACAGCTGCCTTAGAAGGATGAAAGGTTGAGGCAGCCCTGTGAGCATTTGACACTGAGTCCAGGAGTCTAATTATGTCAAGCCTGATGATGAGACCCTTAAATCATCCCTTCTGGCTTTTTAATTAAAGCAATCAGGCATAAGACTGGCAGCAGAACCACTGATGGAGGGCATTTTCAGCTGAGGCTGAAAATTAAAGGAAAAAAGATGGTGCGGAGCATGGGAGAAACAACCTTAACTTGGTCGGGCTCTTGTGATTGTAAGGAGGTAGGTTGGGTAAGAAGTGACATTAGAGTGAGGATTCTCAAGAAATGGAAGTGTCAAAGTCTTAGAATAATCTGCAAGAATGAAAAGTTGTCCTGCTTTTACTTCTTCCTTTTCATTTAATGAAATCGTCCTATCCATGTTCTGTAGTACTTACTCTGCAGATAAGTATTTGAAAATAAAGTTCTGTCTCTCTGCATTTTTTCTTAGGTGTCCTGCAACCGTGGAAGGCTGCAGTTAAATGCATGAGGTGCAGTCCTAAAAGCAAAGAAAGATAACTCTTTCTCGCGTGAGGTACCCTAGACTGAGTTTAAACACTTCCATCATGTGTATATTTGTACTGGGTCTGGATGGGATGAAGTTATGAAGTTAACTTTCTCATAGCAGCTCATAAGGTGCTGTGGTTTGTGTTTGTGGCTAAAACAGTGTTGGTAACACTGGTGTTTCGAGTGCTGCTGAACACTGCTTGTGTAGTGTCAAGGTGTCCCCCTGTGAGTAGGCTAGCAGTGGGCAAGAGGTTGGGAGGGGACACAGTTGGGACAAGTGACCTGAATTGACCAAAGTGATATTCAATACCATATAACGTTGTGCTCAGCAATAATTCTCTGGGAAAAGAGGAGGAAGCCGCAACCTTTGTGGTTATGGCATTTTTCTTCCCAAGCAACTCTTAGGAGTGGGGAGGCACTACTTCCCAGGCAGTGGCTGAACATCTGCCTGCCTGCCAATGGCAGGACGTGAATACCTCTTTTTTGCTTTGCTTGCATGCACAGCTTTTGGTTTTCTTATTAAACTGTCAGTATCTCTATCCGTGAGGTCTTTGCCTTTTTGCCTTCCTTTGATTTTTTGGGTTTATTTTTTTTTAAATCCCTCTCCCACAGGAGAGGGGAGTGAGCAAAGGCAGGATGGGTGTTTGGCTGCTCACTAGGGTCAATCCACCACACTATTGCATCCTTTTTCTCATGATTTTTGGCCGGGATTTGTTGGGAATTGTAATCATGTTGCCTTTTTCCTTTACTTTGTCTAGCCTTTCCCACTAGCGTTCACTCTCAGATAGGCCTGCCTTCAAAACAGGATCAGATGAAGCTGATGAAGCTGTAAATAGAAACGGAATTTAAAAAAAAAAGTTCCTTATGGACAGGATGGTACAAAGGAGAATATTCAACTTTTTAAAGGGAGAAGGTGTGATGATACTCACTAATGTCTCCTGAGAATTCATAAGTATGGGGTATGTATTTCTAAGCAGATAGTTTTTGAAAAGCACCTGACTAAAAAACATCAGGCTCTCGAGCTGTTTTGTGGATAGCTCTTATTTCTGTAGCGGGCTGCACTGGAAACCTGGGTCTGGGCGTTAGGGGAAAAAATGGTTCTGAATCCAAACTTTACAGCTGATACTGTTACCACTTCCCAGAACTGAATTTGGATTAAAAAGATGCAAGTGAAATTAGAGTAGGTTACAGAAGCTTGTTTATTGTTTCTGTTATGTAAAATTTGATGGAATTTGCTTGACATTTTTGGACCAAGTCAAATTCAAAGCCATTACTAGCCACTTCAGGAATTTAAGATGAGGATGCAGATTGTCCTCAATGGAATGAATACCAAGATCAAAAAGTGACAACAGATCCGAGGTTTTGATTTGTCTTCTTGTTTCCAGACATCTGATGTAACCTCTCTGGTGTCCTCTTCACAACTAAGACATGAAACCTGTCTTTAGAAATACAACATTTAAAATGTCCGTCTTTCCCCAGGAGTCCGTAAGTTGCAGATTGTCCTGGTTTGATGACACAGATTTTATTAAAAAATAAAAAAGGAAATTAAAAAAAAAAGCAGGTAAAATGGCAAAGCAAAAGGACAAAGGTTGACAGGAAAACATTAGGCTCTTCTCAGACCTGTACACACTGGTGTAGCTGACCTTTGCCCAGCTGCATACTTGAACATTTCAAGGTTAATAGGGGCATTGGCACTGGGAGATTTGTTCTGGGGAATCTGTGATTGTTTCTGTTGCACATACCAAAGTATGTACAGCAGTGTTTGAATTTCTAGTGTTACTCATTTCACATGGTGTTTCATCTTAGTACAATGAAGAAACTGTCAAACCACAAATAATGAATAAATTTGTTCTTTATGATTATTTTTCTTCTCACTATAGTGAGATTAATAATGCACTCGCTTGTGGCTCATGCATCATTTTGGCTACTAAAAAATGAAACATCGTGCAGTGCAATTTTTCCCCCCACCCTTCCCTTTGTTCTCTAACAGGGGCTATTTTGAATGTCATCAGTTCCTGAAGAGCCAAGTATCTTAGGATCACACAGGAAATAGATTTCTGAAATTTGTATGGATCCCTTAGAAGGTGTCACAGGTGAGACAGTAAACAACAAACCACAGTGGACCTGGATATGGGATTTTTTTCAAGAACTAATGAGACTAGAGCTTTTTCCCTACTTGATTATCTCACACAATCCCTTGCTTCCCTCCTCACAGCCAATATGGAGATCACTGCTGCTCTGGGAAGGTCAGGCAGAAAGTGCTCTCAAGGTTCAAAAGAGCAAGCAGCATGAAATTTTGGCACATAGTAATACAAGTATGAGTAATTATGAAAGTATCTACCTGATTTGTCGACAAAGTGGTTGAAAAAAGCATAACCTGATCTCTGGAGATATTCTTCAGACTTCCTCATGAGGCTTGCAAGTCTTTTTGCAAACCTGAAGAGTTTGAAATATTAATGCCCTCTTTGTGATACCTTGTTCCTTTCTTCAAATATTTTCTGCATCTCTTTATTTTGGCTTTCTTTATCCAGGGCAATAACTTAAAAAAAATAAAAATCAGTACATTTATTCTGCTACTAAGTCTTGTGTTCATTTAGCTGTGGTTATCTCCAACACTATTAGGGAGCAGATTTCTGGATTAAACGGGCTTAATTTTACTACCACTGTTAAGGTTATTGCTGGAAGCAAACTAAAATTTCTGAACTCCAAAGCAGTTTACTAATTTTAATGAATTCAGCAAGCCTGTTAACGACTGGGTATTTTATTTGTTCTATTTTTAAAGGTATGGGAGTATTCTTCAAGGTCACTGATGAATTATTGGCAGACCTGAGAATAAAATCCAGTTCTTGCGGCTTCAGTCTTGGGCTTAACCCAAATAACGTCTCTGTCCTTTTCTGTATGTATGCAGTCTCCTGCCTGCTCAAAATATTACTGAGCTCTAGCAGAATTAAGTAGGGGTTGTATAAGAATGTTGTATTTCTCAGTCCTTATAACTGCAACCTCTGTGTAGAACAGATTCTCTTTCGTCATAAGGAATTTGCCTTGGTAGTAGGATTAGTGAAGCTTAGTTTCTCTTCAAATCTCAGGCAAATATCTGTTAGTTCATGTGAATTTTGTTAGTTTCAGGATTAAACAGTCTCAAATTGCCAACACAAAACATGTTCCAAATCCAAATTGTTTTATTCTTTCAGCAAAGCAGAGTGAAGGCACCACTTTTGCATCATAAAACAGCTGCAGTTCTTTGGAACCTGGTTCCAGGTCGGTGATCCTCTTGATGAACGTGATCAGAGTCCTGAGTTTGAATAAAAAAACTAAGAAATCAGTAGACCCTATGCAATTTAGGGCTTTGGAATATATTAGATACGGCATCCACGAAGCACAACAGATAATTACTTCCAAGGAGCTATCTGAAGCAGATCTGCCAGTGCCTATAAATTATAACAGGTATTTCCCAGTCAACTGTGAATAGAGATTTAGGTAGAATACATCTTGGCTGTTAGGCCTGGAACCTGGTTGATCCACAAAGCTAATCAAGATTTGGTAATGTTAAAACTTCGGGATTAGGGAAAGCAGCAGCTCATCTGGTAGAAGTTCATTGGCTGTAGGACATCACAAAAATCATCCATCCCGGGCAATAGTGCATTCTTGAAATGTAGTATGAGTAGTGTGGGATGCCGGGATAATGAGAGGTTTATACAGGTGTTTTCCTACTTGCCAGGTTAGTTTTAATTGCCATACGTAGAAGCCAATTTGTGTTAAAGGGAAAAAGCAGCATGAGCTAAATTCAGAGGTGACATAAATAGCATGTAATTTACACACAGCTACAGCGGTGTACGTGCACCAATTACGTGCACGTAATTTTCCAGAGTAGTGGAAATGCTGCAAAGGAAAGGGAAGTTTCCCCTTGTGGGAAGACTGACAAACATTTCTGCTGTGCTGCTAAACAGGTGGTCCTATATTCCCAGCTTGGTGGGAGTTTAAACCTTCTCCTGTGTTTTCTAGAAGGAGCTCTCACTTCTTTACAAGGTGATCAACAAATAATTCTGCTCCTGAATAATTTTAAGGAGGCACAGCGTTCACAGAAAGCTTTACAGTAGCAGATGAGCAGTGTCTGCCAAAACAGAAACAACCTTCTGCGTGCTTGAAAGCCAGGAGGAAAAAGCCACACTTCTTTCATTGTCACTTTCCTAAAAAGTTTAAATATAGCCAAACCTGCAGTCAGTTGGTGATATAATGTCAAGTAATTGCTCTACTATATTTGTGAGCAATTGATCATCTGTGTTAGATAATAACCACATAAAACAATCCTGCATGGAAACATACAGCATGCCAAATACATGTTGCCAAATATCAAAGCTGTAATAGAAAAATTCCCATCTTAAACTGTGGCTACTGTTGAAAATGTACCATGAAAGTTGCACGTTTTTATTCAACAGGCAGTGAGCAGTGAGCTTAATTATACCCTACTGTCCAGTTTTGTAGTGTCACTTATAAATGTTGAAAGTCATGGTAGCGCATCTTCAGAAGAGAATGTTTTGCTCATACTTTTCATGGCTTTGGATGTTTATTTTCCCCAGTTTAAACCTTGACATAAGTAGAGTTAGGTCTCAATAGCAGCTTCCTAAAAATATTAGGATATCATCTCCTTCTTGTAATAAAACAATGATATAATAGTTCAGTGATTCCCCTGTTAGTTCTGTAGACCTAATACAACCACAGGACAGGAAGACAGACGTTTTTATGCCATGTATATGAAAAGCTGAAGTTAGCTGACTATTTTGCTGAAAAAGCATTTATTACTAGCGAGAAGAGATGAGAACAGCATCTTGAATGGCCAGAGTTGAGATAGCAGAAGTTGTGGGACTTTTAATATCACCATATTTGAATTGGGCTTGGAGTATTTAGAAGCCCCCACGTATCTCGAGTGTTGCTTTCCAGAGAGGGGCCAGATTGAGTGCTGGCCTTGAGTGTATTCTAGGCACTGGCAGCAGGAACTTGAGTGGGGAAGACTGGGGGGAGACTTCACTGAGGGTCCGTTTCCTAAATGGATTATTGATGGCCCGTTGTTTTGACCATATGGGGGAAAGGGGAGTGAGTGTGTGCGTGTGTAATGTGTTCTAAAATTTAAGGCTGGGAATCTTTTTGTAACTAACACTGCTGTATATTGGTGATCCCTTTGCTTTATGTTTCCTAACCCAATGCTATCTAAGCAGAAAATTGACTGTAAAGCAGCAGCTTGCTCCTTGCTGCAGGCACAAGAGGGAGGAGAGGAGGAAACAAGATGATACTGGGTCAAAATTGGTAGCTAGCAAACCACTGTAAAAGTTATCTTTCAGTGTCCTTACTCTGTGCCTGTTTCAAATCATTGTCTATTGGGTTCTCCCTGTATCGGTTAACATCTGGTTATAAGCAGTGCCAAGGAAGAATTAGCATATGTGTTGCTGAGGAAAAAAGAGATTAAGAGTTCACTGTGTATCAGCAAGAGAAGTGGTATCACAGCCAGTTTTTGTGAGAGCTACTGAGATTTGAGGGTGGACAGGAGGAGGAGGATGAAATTTAAGGTACACAAGAACACTTTCCACAAGCTCTAAGGATGCATTAGTGCCAGAGACAAGATCAGAATGCCAAGAAGCTCAGCAAATATGTGCTGGCAGCTTGTGCCAAAAATTAAAAAACCTCATCAAAAAGGAAATTATCCCACTTCCTGAACAACAAAAGGCAATTGTATCCTCCTTCCCCTACTACTTACAGAATGCGGGGCAAGCTGTTTCACAATATAAAGAACAGAAAAGCAAAAGCTTTTTATGCTCACATCATTTGAAAAGCCTTACTTATTTTTAGTAGGAAAACCTTATTTGGGTGGATCCCAGCAGATACTAGTGCATGGGATTGTTTCTTCCCCAGGACACTGTGCTTCCCCTTGTTGAATTGCATGTTTTTCTTGTCAGCCCATCCTTGATCAACCCACGAGCCCGTCAACCTGCATCCCGTCTCAGCTAGTGGTATGGCTGTTCATACGCACTCAGCACCGTTTCTAGGAAGCAATGTTCACATCTCGCTTTGCAAAACCTTGTTGCTAAGCCTACCTAGTTTCCTCCAGCCTGTATTAAAATAGTAGTAACTCCTATCCACAGCGGGAAGAGTTTGCGATCAGGATGAGGGGTTAAACAGTAGAGAACATAAAAGGTTTTTCAGTTGGGAAGGGGAATGGGATTGGGAATTCTGGGAAGTGGGTATTACCAGAGGTATTTCTTAACTGCTGGAGCAATAAACAAGTCCAATCATATCCTCATTATGCAGAAAAGTGCTTAGAAGTTAGACTCTTGACTTTGCATTTAATTTCAAGGACTGCCTGCCTGGATTCCAACGAGCACCTGAGCAGGCACCAGGGATATACCAGATACCTGTGGGCGTCCCTGGTGCGGGAGCGCTGCCAGAGCTGCTCTCCCTGCTGCCAGCAGCGCAGGGCGCTGCGACTTCTCTTGCTGTCAGAGCTGTATTGCCAGCTTCGATTTCTTTGCATTTCAGCAGTAATTTTGATGAGCACTTCTTTCTTCCTTCCATTAAGCCTGGCTCCCACTCTGGTCACATGAAGGAGTTAATTTTCTCACATCTGCAGTGGGGAAGGAATGTAATTTAAAACTGGTGCATTTTAATCGGTGGGTATGTGTATATGGTACAAGCAGTACTACACTTACCTAATAGGAGAAGGCAATGAATAGGGCTAAGGGAATCAAATTTTGTCACAAAAGAGGTAGATGGTGGGCATGTGCACTTCATAACTTGTCTCATAACAGCAATTCCAGAGTTCTTTGTGAAATCTGAGTGGGAATAAAGCTTGTCTTCTCTGTATGCAGAATTGTCTGAGCTTCTTACACAGTAATGCCCACTCAGTCCTGAATGATTACTTTGAACTTGGGGATTCATTCTTATTCTTTGTGCTGGTGTCTGCATCATAGGCTTGTGAATGTCTTGGGAAGTGAAAAGGCATAAAGCTTTAGAAAACCTACACTTTTGTCTTGCATTAAGTAAACATCTTCCCGCAGCATTTGCAATATCAGGACAAGAAACTTGTTTTAGTACTTGTGAAAGTGGTCAGAAGTGAATGTCAACCTATTTGTATTGTTAAATATCTACAGAATGAAAAAAAATTACATATTTGTGTAGTACAGGGGCTTTTTAACTCTCATTTTAAATAACTAGAGCTTTACAAAAGCAAGTAGACAGTATTTTATTTTAACCTTTAGACTAATAACTGCTCCTTCAAGGAAATGGACATACTTCTCTGAATAGAATTACATTTCTCTTTCAATCACCATCTAAATCAATCATTTCTAAGGAGCAGATGCATTAAACACTGTGTGGCTTTGTCTGAATTTCACAATGCTTTCCTGTTACCAGACATGTCCTCCTCTAGATGTTGTCAGCTTCATTACTAGGTTTTTGAAGACCTTGTAACCTCAAGGCAAAGCCATTCTATGCCTAACAAGTAGAGCTGTCTTGTCTTGAAAAATGTGAGTACAGAGGAAGCAAAAAAACACGTAGAAAGTGCTGGAGCCCCTTTCTCTCCCCCTTTTCCTCTCGTAGGTCTACAAGGACTACAGATAGTTCTGGTTACAATTCACGCAGTCATTTATCATAAAATAAGACGTAGGGATCTCTACTAGCTTTGCTAGCAGTATTAAATAATTGCTGATTAATGCATGGGCTTTTCTAGGATAAAGTCTACCTACAGCAGGTTTTTCCTCTGATAATTTCCTTTGTGTGTTTGCATCGTGTTCTTCTCTCTGTCTCTATGTGTCAGTACAAGTTGAAAGGGCGAAGTAAAATTAATGGTTGCTGGGATTATGTTTTCTTCATTGTCAGTACTGGTGTCCTGTGGAGACCAGCAACCCATCTTTTATCCTTAGTTTGGCATTTCTCACTTGTCAGGAACACAACTAGATCTTCTGATGTTGCCTTGAAGAATTTGACTTGTGGCCCTTCCCTTGTGGTGAGATGAGATCAGATAATACATATGTCTGCCAATTAGGAGAAAGAGGTGCTCTCATGCATTGTTTCTTTCCTGCTTTGCCTTGAGAGGTTTCTGGCTTTATTTCTGCCATTACAAAGGTGTAAGGAAGGATTAAAGCAAAAGAAATCAAAGAAGTTACTGCTGATGAACTATAAGATAGAATTGTTTCTGTCTCAACTTTCTGTGCTTGGGTTGCCACATCAGATGTATTACAGGAGCTGTATGTAAGAGATACTGCTCTGGCTGCTTCTTCCAGTTTGGAGGCATGTTACCTACTTTGGTTATATTTATGGCTATATATCCTTAGCTCACTGCTGTGCCTTCCTTATCTTTTAAATGGAAAGTTTATGCTTCCAACAATATCTGGAAAAATAAGAATGCATCAGAGATCATGCAAAAGCCCATTTATTTATAAGATACCCATTGTAATGTCTGGCTCTTGTTTCCTTGACTTGGAATGAATGGATGGAGACACAGCAACTGCATTTACAGTCAAGCAGGGTGTAAGGTGTTGAACTCCTCAAGCCCAGTAACAGTGAGTACTAAGCTGGCATGAAGCGGGGAGCTGCACAAAAGCTCCAAGAGACCTGTACACTGCTCAGGCCTCTTCCTTCCCCAGTTCCGTCTTTTCTGTGATAGTCCTTGGTTCCTGAGTGGTTGTTCCAGCTCCTACTCAGCTTCATGATTTTGTTGCAAACCTCGCCTTGGCTTTCCCTGTGTCCTGTCTGGTTTCCAGGCTGGTCTCTGTGTTCTTGCTTTGTCCGTTTGGACTGATCCATGCAGACTAGCTGGAATCCAGACTGGGACTGAATGTTTGTGTTTTTCTAGCGTTTTGAAATGGTGCCTTCCTGGCTTTGTCTGTTTCCTGTCGTGGCTCTGTAGTCCCGTCCCCTAGACAACTTGATTTTGCCGAGTGCCGGTAACAGACCTCAAGTTTTCTAGTAATAATTAGCCATACCAGGCCTTAAAACTTGTCAAGCCCTGTCTGGGTTTATAAGGTCTTTAAATCTATTGCAGCTTAACTTCAGCTGTATGTGTAAAATTACTTAAACTTTTCTGCCTGTAACTAGTTCTAGAATCAGATGACTGCTGCCTGGCCTGGCCTGGCCCAACTCTAATAGCAGAATTTTTCCAATGCTGAGGTGTCATTTGCCTATCCTGTTGTTTTGAGCTTGTTTTTAGCTATACTATTACCTGATTTACTTTAGGTTTTATTTCACTTTGTGCAGTTGTGTGGTTCTTTCCCAAAAGATACCATGCCACATTTTATTGTATCATACCTTGTATGGAGAGGGATTAGTGGCTCAACTAACCCTGAGAACCACTAGGAGAAGAAGAAATGTAACCTGTTTACAAAGTGGAGTATAAACATGCAAAGTAACCTAGAATGGATACAAGACCCAGGAAGGAAAAAGAGTCACCATCAGCATTGTTCTCTCAGCTGACAACTCACTGCACTGAAAGGATGAGAATGTGATATCAGAAGAAAAGGGCAGGTACTTATTTCTAGGCATTTATTGCATTACTGATGATCCACAATAGGAACTGGGTCATTTGAATTGTAAGAAGTGTTTCTTATTTTTTCATTAGAATGCTAGAGCATTAGTTAAACTAATAATAAAATATTTTTATTGGATTTTCATCCTAATACGTCCTCTTAGCTGACCATAAAGAAACTTTGTATGTAACAGCTCTCACTTGTCTTTTGGAGCCTTACTCTGATTTACCTGGAATCCAACTTGGTCTTAGCGGTGTAGGTAGCATATAAATATCCCTGAGCAGAGCCAGTGTTAAGTGTGAGTAAACTGGTAGTTGCTTTGGACAACAGTGTGAGTGGTGGTAAAGGTATGGTGGTAAGCAGGCAAGGAAACTCTGTCTCCTGGCATTGTCCATGTCAGTGTTTGGTCTTCACTGGCTCAGGGTTGGTAACTAAGCAGCTAGAGGCACAGTCCTCTCTAAGTGGCCCTGAGTGATGAGAATGAGTGTGTACTGCTTAGTCCCTGAAATAAATGACAACAGCTATGCTGGCTGCATCTTGGTTCAGTCAAGCACCTGACCCTGTCGCTGCTGGGAAGAGAGACCATGCAAATATTGGGACCAGCAGGATGAGTGGTGATGGGGAGAGAGGGAGGGCCTGGAGACATTTCAGGCTCCCTGACTGCCGCTTCTTCCTGCTTGGCAGCTCTGCATTTTCTGTGTCACAAAGCAGGTGTTTTGAGGGTTAGCAGAAACACATTGGGGGCAGAAGCAGGTGGCATCCCGCTAGGGGTGGGGAACTTGACATTTGTCTTTGGGAAAGAGGCAGCGATTTTGCAGCGTAGCATCCTTATTGCTGTGCATATAGAATATAGTGAGGTCTTGCATTAGAATGGAGTAGATACCTCGAAGCAGAATATAGCTGACATTATCCTGTCCAGCATATTTCCCTGAAGAATAAGAGAACCCCATTTAAAAAATGAAAGATATAAGTAACTCCTAGTTATCACATATTCTGTCTCAGTTTTTAGACAGAATTGGAACACAACCAAAACATCTGAAAGGTTCTTACTGCCCACTTCAGTGGCCTCAGTAATGTTGCATGTGAGAACAAGAATGCAGAGCTCCTAGAGACAAACTGTTCCTGGAATCCCTACCAGAGATTAGAGGATTCCTTAATTCAAACACTTTAAGAGTCTAAAGCTCGTACATTAAGTCTTCTGACTTATATCAAGTCTTCTGTCTCTTAAACTAAAAAAGCCCCTTTTTGCTCAAAGGGATGGAGCAGTCTCCTTCACCTCCTGCGTTGACGAGCTACGTGCTGTTGCTGTATGCTGCTTAGCAGCTAATGTGTTCTTTAAAGAAGTGGCTGCACTCAAGTGCTCAGTGAAGGAAATTACTATCATGGAAGAAGATTGTAAGATTTATGAAAGCGTACCAGAAGAAATTTAACAGAATCCTGACGTTTACTGCAAGTATAATTATTTCAGCCTATTAGGTCCAGGGCCAAAAAATGCATTTCTGGTTTTTTTTTTTTCCTCAGTGCTGTTCTATTTAGCACATGACTGCAAGAAGGCTTTATTAAAGGAAATCATAGCACAGCCCTTGAACTTGTATGTCAAGATGTCTCATCTCCATGTATGCTCTCTTAAAATCACGTAAAGGAACTAGAGCTATATTTGGTTGGATCGTATTTCTGATGAGATATTTTTAGCAAGGCTGTTTCATCACCCGCATCACAAAACAGCTGGGAGCCTCAGATGCGGTTCAGTGTCTTTTCATTAAAGCTGCTTTCATCTGCAAGATCTTGGAACTAATAACTGTGACCAAAATGAATCTGCCCTCAGGCGAGGAATGCTGGACACAGAGCCATTCATTCTCACTCGACTCCTTGTGGGAAGGTTGAGACGTAACTGACTTGCAGCTAGAAAAGGATAAATTTGCTGAGGCTGTGAAACAGTAATCGGTTGACCCTGGGCTGTGCCGAGTGGCTGGGTCATGGGCCAGATTCCAGGCGCAGCTCAGCCCCATGCCACTGCGGCTGAAGTAACAGTAATAAGATGGCTATAGAGAAGCAAAATTCTGCTGTGGTTGTCATGGTGGAATTTAGGGTGAGGTAACCACAAGAACAAAACCACAGGACTCAGTGATATCAAATTTGAAATGTATTTATGAAGTGGGTGGGTAGCACTCAAACACGTGCAGGTGCTCACTTATTCACTCTGTTTGGAATACATACTAGTCAAGGTCCATCTGTGGCTGGTATGAAGGTCAGGGGAATGGGCTGCTTGTTCCAACTGGTCAAGAGTCTGAGTCCTCACTGGGATCCAGCTGAAGGACCGGGGCTGGTAGGCATCCCAGCTGCAGAAAGCTGGCCTACCTTACGCCAGAGGGATCTTGGAGGAAGGTCAGGGGAGCCAAACACAATCAGAAAGCTGGAGAACTAATGAGGAATAATGTCGAAAGCTATCCTTCTAAAGATTCTCAGAAAAGGGGGGTAGTGAGATACTAAAGATCCATTTTTTGTCCAGTTGAAACATGAGATATTTCCTGGTTTCTGGAGCTTGTGACCCCCTAGCTTGGATTTCAGACCTTTCCTTTTGAAGTTTAGGGTGACTGACTTTGAATTCTGAGGATAAAGAGCACAATGTATCTTTATGATTGTGTGTGAACAGCACAAAATGAAAAAGTAACTGAGCAGAATACTTAGAGAAACAGGCGTATCAGAAGTGTTTGCAAAGAATTAAAGATCTTCTGTACAGTCCTTGGATTGAAGAGCTGAGTGTCCAAGAAGGTTCATGATACAACAGAGTTCAGAGCCTATGGCAAATGGATGAGAAACAAGAAATGGCGGTCCTGCTAACTTAGCATGGTCCTAACAAGTCACTTCTCTGTTCTAGACCTCACTTTTCCACATTTGTGCATTCCACGTCTGATTCATTGCAATTGCAAGGGTCTGAACCTTTTTATTTCCTTTGATATCCTGTGGATCATGGGATATTAATGAGGCTTCCAGTTACACATTTTTTCATTCACAATTTTGGTAGAGTGGTAACAACTGGAAGAATAATTTTGCTTCATGTCATCTGGAGATTTGGTCTGCATTCTTCTACTTCTCTGTCATAATGTCTCAGTGTTCCACAGTTTAAAAAATATTGCCCTGTTTTGCAGGGGAACAAACTGAGGCATCAAGAAAGCAGCAATTGGCAAGGCACACACAACCATTGTATGGCAGAGCTTGGAGTAGAGTTCCCTCCTGCCCAAGCACTTCTAATTAACACTTTCTGAATTATGTGATGTACTAGTGGGCAGCAGCAAATTTCTGAATCAAACACTGCTTACTTTGGGCAAAGTTTGGGTTTGGATGAGAGTCCTGGTCTGACAGTCTTACCAGATAGGATGTGTTTTCAAAACATCGAAAGCAGCTTCTGCTAAGCCTGTCACATCCAATTGTGGTCTTGTCAGACCTTGTCTACTGGTAGTAGTGCCAGAATCTAGTCTTGTAATCGAGTGCTCCCTTTAAAACATTGCTGCGCAGATATATTGATTCCTTCCCAGATATAATTTGCAATACAGTTGAGGATTTGGAGAGGAAAGAAGGAGGCAGCTCCCGTCAGTCATGAAGTATCTTCCAGGTTTCTGATGTTACTGGGGAAAGGCTAATTTACACAGCTATTCCTGCAGCTAAACAAATCTATCACTTCAGTACACAGATCACAAACAACTTCTTTTCTCTCTACCTCCTAAGCAGGATACATTAAAATAGGAGATTAAGCGACTTTTATCGTGGATTTTATGAGCTTTGAAATGGGACTTACCTTGACTCTACTGTGAGTCAGTGGGAGCTGAACTCACTTATGAGTTTAACCCATTAATCAATTGACTGCTATAGCAGTAGTCTTTGAGGTGAACAATAATGATTCGCATTTGGCAGACAAGACCTTGGAAGCCACAGGTGTAATGTCACTTCTGTTATACTTTTACCTACTTTTAAAGCTTTTCGTTACTGAGTGTACTAGATGGTTGGGCTATCCAAGAAAACGGAGAAACCTAAATATCATATGTCTAATAGTATGCTGTGTGGAGTTTGGTGCTTCCCATCATAACTAGAGCTTGGGACCCACCACTCTAATCACTGCTGATTATGGACCAGGTTCACTAGATCCAGAGTTGGGGAGTTGCTTCATTATGTTCCCCAGTACCCTGGTTTCCAGGATGGCTCATCAGCCTCGAACAGAGCGATACTGGTACATGACAGCTCGGGCTCAAGTACACAATTCCTGGAAACTGGGAGTGGAGAGTGGGTGAAGTGTCTTTGTGGAGTCAGGTCGGGTTAAAGCAAGGAAGTGCAGCTGGCCTCTGCTTGGCTACACAGGAAAGCATTGGGCCATCTGTGTATTGCGAACCCCAGAGCTAGCACGGTGCCAGATTAAGCCGAGGAGGGTTTATTAGTTCTGGCTCTGGGCTGTGCTTCAGTGGCTGTGCTGTTACTGGAACCAAGACAATACTAAAACCAGTCTGGACCCATTTTTGGTGCTGTGCCTTAATTTATTATCTAGCTGGAGCTGAACTGTCTCTGCATCTATGACATGGACAGTTGGGAATCCAGATAATCATGCAAAAAATAGATTAAGAAGACTGTTAGTAGGTCAGGTGGAAGACCCTGCTCTGGCTTCTAGTGTACTTTCTTTAACCGCAAGGCATCTCTGCCTACCAGAGGGCAGTTAGAGGCTTTTAAAGTCTGCCACCATTGCCACAGGAATGTTCAGAATGACTCAATCTGGGTCTGTTCCAGTGAGTGCTCTGCATTCCTGAAAGGCAAGGCTGTGGCAGATGTTCTTTGACTTAGCAAAGCAGGTCACTTAACTTGTTTCTGCTGTTGGGTTCTCCTGAGGGTATGGGAATCACAGATCAGATCAGGTTCTAGGTCCGTTTCATCCTGTCTTCTATCTTGAAGTCCCCACGTGGCTCAGGGGACATTACCTCATATGTACTCGCAACAGGGTACAGTAATCTCTTCTTTCTATCCCTCCCCTTTAGACTGACTCTGATCTCTAGCTGCTAGCTTTGCCATTGTCCTCATCAAATACCGAAACCATTCCTGTGGTGTACAGCAGACCCCTGTTGAAATGATACCAAAGTCCATTGGGTCCCAGCCCTCTGATACGCTTTGCACAGTGTCCCCTGCCTGCCACACACAGGAGGAAAAATTGATTGATTGAGGTATGGAGTAAGCTGGGAAGGGAAAAAAAAAAAAAGGAAAAGGGAGCAAAAAAAAAATATGCAATCCACAGCTTAGAAAAATCTAATTCTCTCAAGGTGTATTGAAGTCTGCAGAGCGGTTATCTTTCTGTGTGAGTCATAGCAACCAGCAGTGTATCCTCTAATAGCCTTGGTGAGATTGAAGTTTTGGTGATTGTGGTCACGTTGTTGGCTCTCATCTTCTTTCCCCAGAGCCTTTCAGCACTGCCCCACATCAGAGCTTTTCTTTCACTAGGTGGGGGAATGAGTGGCCTGACAGCTTTGAAGGAAATGTTTAATAAAAATTGATGGATACAGCCCAAGAAGCTCCCCTTCCATTATTCTTGCTGGGAGTAAAGTTATTAAGTTCTGATGGAGTCAGGCTCTCTGCTGAAGTATTTTGTGCCTGAGATGCTCGTGTTTACCAGGTTCGAAAGGTGATCGAGGGGAAGGAGATAGAGGGAGGTGGTTTGTGAAGGGAATTTGGAAGCAAAATTAATTTGAGCTATAATTGATGGGAGGTCAGGAAATACTAGAAAAGAGAAACACCAGCAGACTTTAAGGTCAGGTTATATGCTTTCCCCACAGGTATAGCAGATAAATATCTGCCCTATCACTTAAGTAGCCACCTTTGAGGTAGCTATCTTGCTTGCATTGTTTTTTCTATGTAGGAAAGCAGAAAATGTTTCTTTAAGTGAGAAGGAAGTTGTTCAGGCAAGATATTATTTTTACTGTTTAATTCTTCTGTCCTCTCTCATGTTCCAGATTACCCCTGTCTGAGTGGTGGGGAGGCTGCAAGGTGCAGTACAGGCACCAGGAGTTCTTCCTATGTGGGCATGTGTAGCTTAGAGAAACAGATCTGAGGGTGGATCTGAGGTGGACAGTAAACACGGCTGGTGCAGTCTGGCTCTCCAACAAGTTTTTCTCCCCTTGGACCATGTCAAGTGTCCTCTTCCAAGGCCACACCTGCCCATCACAGCCCTTGAACAAAAGAGCAAAATATCACTTGTTAGTGCTCCCTACATACCTTTTTCACCTCTTTTCTCTCCATCTTTTTTTTTTTTTTACTCCTCTTTTCTCAGTTTAACGCTGAAATGAAAAATACATTTGGACACTTTATGCTTTGATTGAAAGGTACAGCAGCAACTCTCAGTGGTAAAATCCAGTTTAACCTCCCAGTTAGTCATTCACATCTACCCTGACAATTTTTCTGCCGCAGTGAACGCGCGATTTAATAATACAGTTCTTCAGCAAGCATCCTTCTCAGAAACACTTCTGTTGTTCCCCAAATGGCAAAGGAGTCTGGTTTGTATTAGCAATACTTCAAAAGACCTAACTAAATACCAAAATGAGGGGTCACAGGGTGTGCTTTAGTGTGTGAAAAAGCTTCATCCTCAGATTTGAACATCGCTTGGTCAGGCATAAAATACACATTCACCTTACAGAAAGTGGATGATTTGTTAGTAGTTGTTAATAGTGCTGAGGTGGTCAGTAATTTCAGTAAAAAGAACAAGATCTTTCCAAAGGAAGTCTCTCAGCCGCACGGGTACGAAGGAGCTCAGGTTGGCTGGCCAGCTGGGCAGTACATAATGAATAAACCCCTTTGGAGCTTATATAGGGGTGGGTAGATACATTTGTAAGTCTTTTACTTTTTCCACTGTAACTCTTATGTTTTTAAAATCTGTATTTGTATTTTGTAAGTAGATTTGTTTTCACCTTGGCTGGGGTTAAATTTGGTTTCAGGGCTGTCTGCTGGTTATTGTGGTTATGTAAACTGGGGTAGGAACTTGCTCTTGCAGCGTCAGGCTCACAAATACAAAGTAACACCCAAGGATAACGCGGTGCTTCTCTCTTAGATAGGCAGGCTTAGGGGTTTATAACATGAACGTTTGTGAGGAAGAAATGTCTTCCGATGAGCGCGTGCATCTCAATGGTTTCAGAATATAGGATTATGCCCTATAAACACCCAGTTCCTTACAAGGCTTTGTTAAGTTCTTGGCATATTCAGCCTCTGGTGGAAATAAATCCTGCCATCTGTCTACGTGTTGTATGAAAAACGATTTCCTGTTGCTAGTTTTCAATTTCCACCTTTCACAGTTTCATTGCATGTCTCCCTGTTATGGTATTATGCAACAGAGAGCAGAAACTCCCCATCTCCCTTTACTAGTACGGTTCCTTATTTGATGTACGTTTATCATGTTCTGTCCTTTGTAGCCCCTTTCTAAGGCAAACAGTTGAAGCCATTTCAGTATCGCAGTGTGATATTTTCAAAGCTCTTGGCCATTTTTATCACCCTTCCCTGAACCTTTACTTCTGTGATACCATTCTTTGATGTGGGAATAGCAGAGGGCCTGCACAGCAACTGCGTCACATTGCAGATCATAGTGACATTTGTACTTACCTGTTTGTTGTCAATATTTACCCGAAACCTCCCAGAATCAGGTTTAGACCTTCAGTCTTCATGCCACATCAGTAACTCATAGTTACATTGAGATTAAATAGACATAGGTACTTCTTCCTCCTTATTGGGCCTGAATTACTAATGATACTAAATAAGTTGAGTCCTGAGGCTGATCTTTGAGTGAATTTACTTTTAACTTCCATGGGACTTCCACTACCCTTTCAGAAAGACATATTTCCCATTAGACGTCTGCTTGNAGACCTTCAGTGTTCATGCCGCATCAGTAACTCATAGTTACATTGAGATTAAATAGACATAGGTACTTCTTCCTCCTTATTGGGCCTGAATTACTAATGATACTAAATAAGTTGAGTCCTGAGGCTGATCTTTGAGTGAATTTACTTTTAACTTCCATGGGACTTCCACTACCCTTTCAGAAAGACATATTTCCCATTAGACGTCTGCTTGCTGTTCTGAAGCTAATTTTTGCTTTCTTCAGCTCATTTTCTATTTTTCTGTGTCCCTGCATGTCGTCCAGAAATCAGAGAGGGTATTGCATTTGGGGAATTTGAGCAGCAGCGAACTAGAGGACTCTCCAAATATCCTTGAAAGCTTTCTGCTTGCTTCTTTTTTTTAATGCAATGGAATTTATAAAGTACAACACAAATCTCTTGCTGAAGTAGCAGAAGTTGCCATGCTGTTAACAACCAGACTGAATGTTAGAAAGCTCTGGTGATATCAGCCTGTTTAAGGAAACCTTACAGGATGGCAACTACTTACTGAATATTTCAGATTAATAGAGCCATGAGCTTAAGTTCTGGGCAGGGACAAACATTATCAATAAAATAAGAACTGCTTACTGAATCTCATGGATGTTGCAGCGATAACAGCTTGAGGAAATTTCTCTTAGGCTCAGGTTGGTAACCCATGCATTTTGATCACAGGCAGGATTGGACTTCTGCCCCTTCTGTGCCCAGATACATTGGAATGTCTATAATCTTTTGCACACTGGCGACTGCGAAAGTCTGGCTTTGCTCTTTTTTTTTCTAAGTGTCTAAGAAAAGTAAGCAATGAACTTGTGTTTTCTCACTTTTTTATTCCTTTCTTCCTTTCTTTTTAGTTAAGTCAGAGGAAACTCTTTCCAAAATTGCCCTTATTCTTCATGCACAGAAGAGAATATATCAGGATTCCAATATATATTAAACATCCTGCAGTGAGAGTTCTGCTTGTAACAAATAAAACTGAATGGCTTTGTGTTTTTTTTTTTTCCTTGCAGTTTTCATGAGCTAGTAAAGAGAAATTTGGCAGTTAAATACTCTCCATCCCTTAAAGAAACACATCCTGTAGAGTTTCTGGAACTGTCTTTAAATGTCAATTTCTGAAAGAAACATAAACAAACTACTTATCTTTAGCTTTTTGGTGCAAATTTGCTGGCTTGATTTACTGTATTTGCTTCCCGTGAAAAATTCCCTAGGCATGTATATGGTCCTGTGGCCTGATTTGGGAATCCTTCAAACAGGGTTTGGATGTGTACAGAGTGAGCAGGCATTCCAGGAAGGCTTTGGTTGTTAAGGTGAGAGCAGAACAATTGATCATAACCTTCAGCTCTCAGTGAGACCATTTCCTTGTAGGTAGCACCGCATTTGTTTAAACAAATGAAGACGAAACGCGTCTGTCTGATACTGCAGTACATGTAATGGAAGCTGTCTCACAGGAAATGCCTCTTAGGTGAAGATTTGGGTTAGGGCTTATTTTGTCTGTATGTCATGTTAAATGCCCCTGATGTTGATGGATCTGATACTTTCTACATTGCAGGAGAGTTGCCTGCTTGATTGGAGTACAGTTGATTAGCCTGAAGTTGAAGCGTGACCATGGCCGAATTCAGATATTCCCAGCATGAACTGTATATGTGATTACTGGGAAGGGCAGGAAGGTTGGTATGTGACTGACTGAGCTTAAAAGCTGACTTCCAGCATTCCCTGTCTTCTTTCTGATTCAAGGGATGAGATTCCAGCCTGCAGGGTTACTAACCCAACAGAACGCAGCTAATCTTCTTGTGCTGTTACTTCCACTCCTGTAAAACCCTCACACTCCAAACAACAAAATAGTAGGAACTAGGAGCCAGAATACCTAGTCGGGCAGTTGTTGCTTAGGCAGTATTCTCAGTGACCTCCGTGGCAGTTTTGCCTGTGTCAGAATGGTAGGATTGGGTTTCAGCTCTATTTCAAGCTAGTTTATTAAGGGGCTTGAGATGGCTCTGCTAGCATGGATCTTTTCTCTGCAGAAACCAGTCTGGGTACGTACGTGCATTGCGGGAGAAGGGTCTGGCACAAGCTGAGCCGTGTTGAATAGATATTCAGTGCTAGAAAAGCAACAAGGTCTGGATGCAGATGTAGGGTGTGACTTACGTGAGGGGCTGAGAAAGAACTGGAGCAGCTTGGGTGCTGCGGGTCAGAGGCAGGCACTCCAAAAGTCAGGGCGTGAAAAGCTTGTGTGACACTCGCCTGGATTAATCTTGTGCCCACAGGCAGTCACTGGCTTGCTGAAGAAGTGCAGTAATTAGTGCATTTCAAACAGGAAAGAGGTCATTGCTTGTGGTACAGTAACTTCTTTAGTGGAAGTGCATTCCTTCAGGACTGAAGCGTGTTTAAACTCCCTTTGGCTGTTACACTAAAGAGGGACTTTGCAACAGTATAGCAAACAGATGGAAGGAGTATTCTGGAATTTCATTTATTCTCCTGCAATTGGTGGTGTTTGTCTNCTTCAGGACTGAAGCGTGTTTAAACTCCCTTTGGCTGTTACACTGAAGGAGGGACTTTGCAACAGTATAGCAAACAGATGGAAGGAATATTCTGGAATTTCATTTATTCTCCTGCAATTGGTGGTATTTGTTCNTTGGTGGTGTTTGTCTGCTCTATTAGGCAGCGCTGGTGAGTGCTTCCCTGCTCTGCCCTGCTGTCAGCGTGCCACCTGGTATTTAAAAAATGACACCCAGCATTCAGAGAGAGAAACAACTTCAATTGAAAACGCTTATTCCAAAAACAAAGAGAAAAAAGCACAACACTTAAGTACTTGGAGAAGAAAAGAGTGGAAAATACTTGCAAGGAAGGGAAACAGCAGCTCTGCCTGGTCAAAACAGAAATTATTGGTGCGCATTAGCCTATAGTACAAGAAAGCTTGAATCATTAGGCCTTATTAAAGTCCACAAGTCAGTTAAATTGGTTTAGAGATGTAGCTGGACTGTTGTTCCAGATAATTCAGACTTGGCCCTCTTCTATGATGCAGTATCAATACTCTGTGGTAGTCAATTTTTCTATTAGTTTGGTAGAGAGGTGATAAAGCATAGAGGGCTAAATTTAGCTTTAGCACATACGCAGCGTAACCAGAGGAATCTGTTGGATTCGGTCTGGTTCTGTGCAGAGGTGGCTCCGTCACCTTCAGAGCTTCCTGCCTTGTGCTCTTTCTGCCCCGACAATGATGCTGACAGGATTTTCCTCTGGGGCTGTGGGAGCACATAACCAGTGACAATGGTGGTACTTTCTGTGCAGGCTTGTGTATGCACGTCTAGGACAGAGAGAGACATCGCTAGTGTAGCTCCACAGTGACTTACCAGGAGAAAGGAAGGGCTGGATTTGCAGTCATAGGTGATGGATTTTATTATTTTCTTCCTTCCTGACCTTGACATTCCTAAAGATGATTTTAACATGATAAAATGGTGCAGAAATTCTAATGTAGTAAAATGGTACAGAATGCCAGAATTCAATTTTTTTGACAAATAGAACACAAGTGTTTTTTATCAAGTCATTGAACTACTTCTATCAAGTGATTACACTTGTGTTAAGGAGCTATCTTTAGAACTGATTTTTTCCAATAAATCTATTTATTCAGTTAGATACTTTCTGCTGGGGGGATAGCTAGCACCTCATTAAAGTCTGGATTAGATCAATCCACATGTCAGAGCCGATTCCCAACTGTTAGTATCTTTGTCACTGTTGCCATCGTGGCTAACATTCATGATCTCTCGCTGAAATCAGATGTTGCTTAGTACCTTCATTTAGCAATATTTCTGACTTCAGTGTCTTCCTCGCAATTCCATATGTAACCCTGCAAGGATGTATGGAGCAGGATACAATTATCGGTTTGTGTAAGATGATTGAAAAACAAGGGAGGGAGTTACAAGGTGTGGGAAAAAATACAGGCAGGCTGTTGCGATAAAACCATGAGGAGGCTTACCGAGTTAAAGTCCAAGAGCTGGCGGGGGCTTATTCATACCCATGCAATACTTGCAAGCCTGAGACATCATTTTTCACAGGGAGTTCTGGAGTGTAATCCATCATCATTCAAAACACACCAGCCATCCTCTGAAAGCTATTTAGGTCATGAGATGTCACCACACCTGACCATAAAATCCATCATACTGGGGAAACCAATGGCCAGTGCCTGGCATTATGAAACACTGTGAGGCAGAAGCTGTATTTATCTTTGTTAGAATTGACAGATCGCCCCTGTAGCTTCAGATTAGCCCACACTGACGTACAGCTCCATATATTACAATCCATCAGGGTGATCTCCTTTGGAACAGACCAGCTGCTACTCTAGCTTGAGGATTTCTGGGTTTGTTGACGGATTTGGAACGCTGTGAACATATATAAGAAGAAAGGCCCCTTTTGAAATGCTAAGCAGCTCTATTCTTTATCCTTAGCAATTATCTTCGGTGTTGGGTTGTTCCCTCCTCCCATCCTTCATATTTATTCCTTTCTTGAGTCTGCGAGGGTATTTTGTGCTGGTGAGCATTTTCAGCCTGACAGCCTTGCTTCCATTTATGCAGCAATGCAGCACAGCCTACAGCAGTGCAATTTACATCACATCTTCAGGGTCCCCAGGAGACTGAATAGCAAGTTCAGTCTCTCTACCTCATTGATTTGTTAGACAGTCTTTTGAGCTCACCAAACTTCAAACTGAAACCGTTGCTTCTATGCAGAGGACAGAGGACACTTGTCCATCCGCATCACAGTAACTTTACATCTGCTACAGTGCGTGTCAGACCAGAGCTGATTTAACGGAGCAGGCTGATAAAGAGATATTTTTGTTACACAAAGGAAATAAAGAAATAAATGTTTCTTTTACACGCTGAGATTTGGCTCTCACTGATGGGTATTTCTGAGTGTCTGACATTTTATCAGGCAAAAGAGGGAACTTTCTTTCTCTTTGACCCAGCTTTGCTCTTCTTATTCTACTACATAATTACAAAAGAATGGCCGGTAGTGGTCAATGGTGAATGCCAAAGCACTGTGTCCGCAGGTAAAACCTATAATGATACTTCCCTAGAGGATACTCCCAAGTATTCCTGAGCCTGAAGGGAATTCTTTATATTTAATAGCCTTTGACAGATTTTTCTTCCCTTAATCTGTCCAATTGCTTTTTGAATCTAGGCAAACTTTTATTAGCTACAGGGCCCATGGCATGATTTGCATTGGTAAACTACTTTCCACTTAATAAAGTGGAATTCCACTGCTGGAGTGACATCTGAGCAGATTTAAGGGGAGATCATCTATACTGAAAACTACATAGCTGTTAATAAATATACATAATATTGTAAAGATATTTATAAATTTTATAAAACATACTAGTAAAAATGTCCAGGCCTGGATGGTATTCAGCCAAGAGTTCTGAAGGCGTTCAGGGATGAATAGATGAATGTTAGCATTAGTAGGTAACCTCTTCCTTAAAACCACTTTAGGATGTGGAACACTGCAAAGAGACTGCTGAGGCTTGTCCAGCCCTTGGCCTGTTCCCCTGCTGCTCTTCTATGTGGGCATCAGTGACAATGCCAGAGAAGACCTGGAGCATATCAAGAATGACTGAATGGTTCTGGGGGTGAGGATCAACAGCATGACGACCCAGGTGGTTTTCTCTTAACCTCATTCTTAGAAATAGCTACATTATTATAGGTGAAACTATAACGAGTCAGCTTGAGGCAGGCACCTGTTATGGAAAACTTTATCTGGAATAGTTTTTATACTGAAAAATGAATTTTAGACGAATGATTAGGCAACCTCCCTAGTGTTGGCACTTATCAACTCTACTTAAAATTGCAGTCTGATCCAAAAAAACAAGTCTAGAATTTTTGCACTCTGCCATACCTTATTCTTTTAGATCATATTATTCAGGCAAGGAGCTGCTACTGTGATGGCAGCAGAACCTTAAGAGACCTTAACAGACCTTAAAAGATGCTCAATAAATAATTACAAACTAGTGACTAGCAATGTTTGCTAGTGGGAAGTACGCCATTAAACTGGAATAACCCAGTATGCTTCAAACTTCATACCATGATGACTTATAACCAGCTGCTTGCCACACACGTAAGCGCTGGCACAACATTGCTGCTTCTCAAGCGTACGATATCATTGATAGGAGAAAAAAGGCTGTGGAAGACCTCAAGGAAGCTTCTGAAACTGTGTTCAGGAATTTTGGTACGTGTGCTGGAGGAAAAGCCCTCTGAGAAGTGAATGAGTTCTACTTTTTATCCTGGTGCTGTGTATCATGTCTCCTTATCTAAGACATGAGAGGCATAAAATAAGTACAGTGATAAAAGTAAGGCAACTCCAGTGCCTTCCCCAGTGTTGTGCTCGAGTGTGGCCTCATGGTTCAACAGCAGACCAGGCTTCTGTACCCGAGGTCTGCCACCAACCTCCTGGGTAAGTGTGGGACAAATTGTTTCACTTCTTTTGGCTTAGTTTAGTTTTTCTCACCTGTAAACAATGACTGACTTAATGGAGATGCTGTGAAATAGTGCTTATGGATATTTATCAATCATCTTGGATTGGTAAATTAAAGGCCTGGCAAAAGTAACTCTGCATTTTTTGGTAGATGGCTTCAGGTATGATTGAACAGAAGTTTTAAGTAGGACGTGAAAGTTTTCATCAGAGCTGAGGTTCTTTAAATTTTGATTAATTTGACCTCTTGGTAAATAACTGCAAAGGAATACTATTCTCTTTCTGTTGCACTGAACTGAACAGATAGTGAAAGTTTAATGGGGATGGAATCATCAAAAGGATGGCAGAGAGAGTTCTTTTCTTGGCAGTGTTTGTTTATTTCAATTCTGTCCCTGTCCTTGCTTGTTATCTCACAAATGTTGATGAACAGTCGGCTAATTCCTGGTATGCTTACTGAATTTTCTTTCAGTTTTCTTTCATAAAGATTGAGCTATGATATTATCAGTAGATGTATATAGGTTTTTCTTCTTGCAAATAGAAGAAGAACAGAAATGCTCATCAGAAGTTTTGAAAACATTTCTGAATCTGTGATGGGAGATGGCAGGTTCTTAATACCTGGCAACCGGTCTCAGTCCCAATCGGTTAGATAATAGCTGTAAGGGAAAGCATCCAACATGTTTTTAATGGTTAATGTGAAAGGAGTCATTGGATTTTGTTTTTTACAATATTTTGTAACATTAGAAATACTACCTGTATTACTCTAAATGAACAGTGTAATTTGTCTTTTATGTATCAAGAAGATCGAAAGCTCTAGTGTAACTGGTGATACAAAAAGGCTTTTGCTTGAAGAGCAATAATAAGTGACACCAGCAAGTCCATGATTGCCCCAGTAGCCTTTGGTAGGCTCTAAGGGTGCACCTCTGTAGTAGGAAATGTTGTTGTAATTTGCAGACCAGCTAATGTTCTTAGCAGGGGAACAGGGACCGAATGGCCTGTGGGAACTAAACTTTTATTTTCCCACAGAGCTGGACTTTCTGTCGACTGGGAAGAAGTACAGAGAGAATTCTGTCTCCTCATTCTTGGAGATAGCTCTCATTTTGCCAAACTTGAAATACTAAACTATACCCTTACCTAATGTTAGCTCATTTAGCTTTTTATATATTTCATATATTTGCTGCATAAACCCTTTCATTATTTGTTCTGCTTTTACTTGAATTCTTTTATTGGAGAGTCTGTGCATCCTATTCAGGCCTAAGGCAGTCTATAGAAAGGCTCCCAGTCAATTTAATGGGATCAAAATGGAAAAAAGACATATAATAATTTATGAAGAATATTAGATGTGCTAGTAAATCCCTGAAACTAAACACTGCTTTATGATTAATAATGAATGTTGATGGTATATTTCATTAATGCTGTGACCTACACATTCCTTTTGGAGCCTCAAGCTTGAAGAGAACAAAGGAAAGAAATTAAAAGGGTGTTCTTGTACCAGTTTGGGATTGGTTTCTATTGCTACTTTCCGTGTCATAGTTTTCATAGTACTCATATTAATCTAGATGCTATTCAATGACTGGATAAGCTGGTGGATGTAATTATAGGGTTTTTATCTGTACTTCAGCCAACCGTGGTGAAAATATTGATTTGTTTATGATTTCTTATTCTTTGGAGTAAAGTTACTCTTAAGAATAACTACTGGAATAATTTACTGCAGCCATAACTTGTGTATGCAATGAGTATGGCGTAGCTAACTGGAAATGTGTTAAATAATTTACTACAGCTAATAGTAATAAATACTGAGGAATCACTAATATCTCCTCTTCAGTTGCATAAAACTCTCTTGTCACTGTGGGACCCAGGCAGTTGCAGCTATTCTTTGTTACTTTCACACATACGTTCTTACCTGCATCAGGTCTGTCTCATGTAGATATTTAAGCATTTGCCAAGTAATTTATTACCTTCCTTCATTTTCACTTAGAGGTCGGTCAGTATGGATTTGTTGCACTAATGCTTGATTACATGCATTTATTTGTTTCTTTAAAACACTTTCCTAATAAAGGTTCCTTAAAAAACATCTCAGTGTAAGGAAAGGTATCTCTTAAGATACCTTAAAAGTGTGATATCAGATACTTAATTATGGTACAACTCTACGCTGAGGTGAAGGTCTGTCTCCCTGTGACTTATTAATGCTGTCTGATCGTTTTGTCTCAGTTCATTACCATGTGCAATTTAGCCCTTTCAGCTACTACTCATTATGACATTTTTAAGCTTATTTATCTCAACTCGACTTTGCTTATTTTGCAAGTTGCAGTGAGCAGTTTAATAAATTGCATCGCTGTTGTAGAAACCTTATACCTTGATTCTTTATTATTGGTGGTGGTTGTTGATTTATATACTTAAAACATCACATTAGGGGAGTGGCTTAGAGTCATCTCCAAAATGTTTACCGCTTGCTATAAGCTAGCAGTTTTTATGGCAAGACCTGGAAAAGGTTGACTGCCAGAGCAATCAGAGCGATGCCTTCAGGTATGATAGTGCCACTTGAACATAATAATGCATCTGAATCAACTGATGCATATAAGACTCCTCAGCTGTTATTTAACAATTTGAAAATAGAGAGGAATATTGTACTGGCAAAAAGGTACATTTCAGAAAGAATATTAATAACAGGGCGTAAGATAGTTATCGCAAGTGCCAGAAAAGTGATTAACTAGGTATTGGTGTTCACGCTTATGAAAGCTTAAGAAAGGGAATAGAAATCAGTGAAATTTGAAAGGAAATAAAAGTGGAATGCAACAATTTTGCTAATAATCTGTAATGGGGATTCTTGCATCTTCCTTCAAAACACCTGGAAATGTTCATGGATGTTCTCAGAATGAACAGATTTTAGTACTAAGTATGTTTTCAAGCAGCATGTGTAAATTGAAATGCTACAAAGGAGGTAGGAAATGCACTGAAATCTCTTAAGAATCCCACAGAGGATTTTACATGAGGACTAGTTTGGACAGAGAACTGAAAACTGAGAATGCCTTTCTAGAGTTTTGACTAAAGACTTAAACTGTAGCCTATAAAGGAAAAATTAAACTTTGTCTATGAAAATGACTTCAAAGTGTCTTAATAATTTTCCTTACTTTTTTTTTTATTTTACTGTGTGCTTAGTCAATGCCATCATCATTCTTTTCTGTCTGCAGTTAATACCCTGAAGGAGGTGAGAAATCCTTTGTCTAAACATTATTATTGTAATCTTAAAGTGCTTCAGAATACTACTTCTAGTATTAATGTAATCTGTTATACTTGTAACTAATATCCAGTATGACCAACCAGGGTGATGTTGCAGGCTTATGAAATATTAGTTTATAGGGTATGTCAGATATCAACAAAATTGTTCTGCAAGAAGCTTAGTCTTCACTTCTGTAAAGAAACATAAAAGAGCTAACAGAGAATGGAGGTATTGTACAGACAGCGTGTAAGAACAACCCTACTGGCTCAGATCAAAGGATTACTTGTGTCAACAGGCTGTTTTAACAGGATCCGTCAGCAGTTGTTTAGAAAAAAGCATAAAGACAAAATAAACCTCCCCAAAATACTCTCCCAGGTACTGAACCTTTCAGTGGATTTGTCTTCCATAAATCTCTCATAAATTTGCTTTTCTGAAGCTACGTATGTTTATTTTTGTATTTTAGTTTGTTTTTTGTGGGCTTACAGAGGAGGATTGAGGACTTGGTTAGCATTTAGGTATCAGGCAAACAAAATGGTGGACAGAAAAGAGGGTGAAATGGAGATCTTGACGAAATGAGAAACGGGGAATTGTTCACAGTGAATTTTGGAGTTTGAAGTAGGAGGTGACTTAGAAGAGAGCACAGCCAGAACTGCCCCAGCGGGACTGCTGAGGGGCTCAGGCAGGCTACCCAGTAGGACACGAGCAGGGTGGTTTCAAAGCTTGAAACAACAGGAAAAAAACTGAACTATCTCTTTGTACCGTGTTTTCAAAGGACTGGCAACAGACTGGCAGATGCCAATTTGAAACCAATAAAAAAACCCGATATTTTTCTTTTGCATATGCATCTTCTTTATGAACTTTCTAAAGTGGCCAAAAAATGTGCTTGTAAAATCTAGTGCTTTTGTCTCAGCTGAGCCAGTGCTTTAAAGTTGGCGAGGTCTGGAACCTGCCATTCTAAACTCATCATTATTTGTTGCTGGCAAGCAGTAAATCCTGGATGCCATCTCTTTGGGTCAAAGACTTTGCTTTCTGGATCATGGTGATTTTTATTGGGTTCTTGTTGTCCCCACCTATGCAGTATATAACAAACCCCAGCAGAAAAAGCCACTGTCAAAAATGGAGCATATTGACTTTGGTGGAGTAGAGCACATCCCAGAAATAAAGATCCTGGTTTTGTATAAATATCCTTGATTTAGAAAAGGGGGAGGGGGAATGAAATGCAGAAATGATAGATTATAGAAAACTTTTTTTTTTTAGGGGAAACGTATTTTATGAGACCCTGAGGCACTTACAGCTCTTCAACTTGTTATGAACCAGCAAGGCCCTTTTATTTTCATATTTGGAGGAAAAGAGCTGTGCTTCATATTTTTATTTTTAAACAAAGCAACCTAGAGAGGTGAAAATTTGCTGCCTTCCTTTTAGAGAGCAATGGTTGTTTTCTGCTCAGGCCACACTAGAGACTGAGGGTAAAAAGAAAAGGAATTTTTAATAGTGCTGAATTGACTATTTTCGTTCATTTTACAGTATCTTGCTTTCCTGACGTGTTTACTTTACAAATGCTTCAGCTCATGGCCATGACTTATTTTGAATGGTAAAGTATATAATTAATGTCAAGGTGAAAGGCGATTATGCTTGTGAATACTGCTCTATGCCCTCCAGAAACCACTTATGAAGCCAATTTAGGTCACACATGGTTCAGTCTCTCAAAAATCTTTCTTAATAAAGCCCCGAGGCACTCTCTTTTACTGAGCAATTAACAGAAAGCTAGTTCCTTGTGTTATTGTGGGGAAATGATAATTTGTAGGGAAGGGGGAGGGACCATATGAGACACATAAATGTTTCTTCACGCAGCTCTGCTGAAAGCTGAAAATGCAGTTTAAATGGGCAGTTAAGGTGGGGAACAACAGAGGTCCAAAATCTTGCAATGAAAGTGCTTATATGTTAAGTACAGTGCTTTGAGACGTTCCACCCCCTTCTATCAATTTTTTCCTGACAATTTGAACGGATGTTTCCCAAGAACCCTCTCATGAAGCCATGCTGAAGAGGAATGGTTCCCAGCTTTTGGCATATCTGTTGCACCATGAAACCCCTTGCAGGTCTCTTGCCCATGCAGGCACGTGCTGATAATTTGAGAAGAGCAGAATGGCAGTAAGTACTGGACTCTGATTTGCAGTCATCGTTTTCAGAAACCCGGCCCTAAAAACCCATGGTTTTATTCACCCTAGTAACCTTATTAGAGTTTGGTTCTTGCCAATGTAGACAGAAACAAGCTACGTATGATAACATTGTGCGATATGTAATAACCATGTGTTGTCATGTGGTACTGGAGCAGTTGTTATCAACTTGATGTATTTGGATCTCAGCTTGGATTTCTCAAGCTGGCTATACTATGGACTTTTATGTAAAACATCTGTATGGTGCTTCTGCCAAGACAGGGCTTTGCATCATTAGTCACTGAATTCTCTGGACCAAGAAAATTCCCACTAGTGTGCTTATTAGTCAGAGAATCAATTACATTAGTCTCATAATCAGACACAATTGAATAAGTAGTCCATTTTTTTAAACTCTCACAATGAGAGAAGTGCTATTACTGAACCAAGACCTGATACAGTGATGGTTCAGATTTAATAGTTACTGTTGTAGTCAGCACTTATGAGGAGAGAAGCAAAGATTTACTATAGTTGTACGATCAATTGTATTTCTGCTGCTTAGTTTGACATCTGTTCTTATGACAGTTTGATTTGCATGTATATGTAAACTTTGTAGACATCCACACAAGATGACCTAAGTTTGCAGATGAATGGTGGTTTGAAGGTCTACAATTACTCTTGTGCTCTATACAGAGTTTATTTAATTCAGGGAACCTGATGGCACTTCCCCTAATGTTGGATTGAAGGCAAAGGTGTTGCAATGCTGCTTAATGCCAGAAGGGATTGCGATTCACTGTACAGTAGTGATGTGGTCATAAGGACTGCAAGATAATTTTAAAGCTATTTTTTCAATATTAAAAATATAGGAATCCACTGCCCGTGTGGAACAAAGGACAGAGTTAAATACTCTTCTACTAGAAGGCAGAAGACAAGAGTTGGTTAGTGTGAGTGGTTCCCATTTGGGTTATCATTCCCCTGTTCTGCTGCTCCCCAGCTGTCCTCTGAACACACAGCAGCAGCGCGGGTCGGACTGGGGTTCAGCAGGAGCTGAGCATTGAGCTCTGACGTCCTCTCGCCCTGACACCTCTAGCTGACTCTCCGGTACTGACTGTTGTTTTTCTCTGAAAAGAGAAGGGGGCCAACTCTGGCCTCCCTCCCAGCAGGGTGGGGGGACTACAGGGAATTACTGCCGCTGCTAGGTACAGGCAGGCAGGTGTTACGGCTTTAGGCTGTTTTAACTACTTTCTCCACGCAGAAGCTGCTCTGAAATTCAGATGATCAGTCAGTCTCACAGCCTGTAGCATAAGAAAGGCAGGGAAATAAGGGCCTATTCGTTAGTTGCCGGGTGGGTAGTTTTCAGTGCTGTTTTCAATGAAAACCACTGCCAGTAAGGCTTTTCTCTACTAGTGGCACAGAGGAGATCGCTAGATGTGACAATACTGGGTTGGAAGGGTATGCATTAGTATAGTCTCCTTCCAACGCTGAGAATTGGCTCATTAGGGGCCTTTTTTACACTCAGAGGACACAGGGGACATGAAATTCCTCTTTCCTTGGTACGTAACGTCCCCTTTAACTCAAGCTACTTAAATAGCTACCTACACTCTTTAACACCTTCCAAGCCTCATTGCCCCAGGTACAGTTTACTCTTCTGGTGTTTGATCCCGTACGTCAGTGCTGACTGGCCCACTGATCTGCTTCCCCTACAGTCATCTCCGTGCTGTCTACTGCGCTCTCCCTTTTACGTATAACACCCTCCCCTTCCCCTTGTGAGCTCTCTCCTTATGCAAAATCCTTCTCCTAACTATTTTTGTGGTGCTGACAGGAAACGAATGAATGGTAATGAGGCAGTTAGATGGAGCTGACAGTTCAATTATTTATTTTTAAAGAATGCATATATTAAAGAATTAAAATTGGATGGGCCAGATCCTTATCTGCTACTGCTCTTTTATGTTAAGAGAGTAGCTCTGAATTGTGCCAGAGGAATCTCTCTTAATATGTGCCTTTTTAAAAATTTTTTATGGTAGTTGATTTTTCTGGGAATTCTTCCTTCTGAGGGTAAAATACGTTATGGATGCTATTTCAACACATATAAGCAATAATAAAGAAATCGTGTTGGCATCGAATTTAACTGTTGCTACACGGGTGGTGATCACTGGAGTTCCCTGGGCACCAGAATGCCTGGCAGCACGGTGTGGGCGGTCTCAGTTGATGCCTGCGGGATGTTCAGCGGTACGGTGCTGCCTGGTTCACCGGGGCACTTTGCAGCACAGCAAGTGGATTAAGCTGCTCGCTCTGCGGTGGAGATCACACCAGTAATCCATCATTCAAAAGTTTTAAAGGCAACAGAGTGTTATTGCTGAAGAGACATAATTGTCACTGTTCAAAATAACACACTCGCCTATTATCTAGGCAGGCCCAGAACAAATTGTCCATAACAGCGCCTATTTTGTTAAGTGTTCTCTCATTTCAGCAGCATCCCAAGCAACCACAAGATAAAATTGCAAAAGCATCTTTGGCATCTTCTTATACTGAAATGCTATGTTCTCTGGATAAAGCTTAGGTTATGCCTGTTCTGACCTTGGACCAACTTTCAAAATCGGAGCTAGTCCTCAGTTCTCCCTTTGACTTTCTTTGTCATTTTGTTTTCAATCACTTCCTGTGAACTACAGGACGGTGAATGAAGAAATGGCAAAACTTTTTATGAGGACAGCGAGACTGGTCAGCACCTTTCTGAATTGAAATCCCCTCACACATCTGATTTGAAGGCAGCTAAGGAGCCAAAGCAATTTCTCATATACAGCTGTTTGACAAGAGGAGTTCTGGATGATTAAATCTGTCTGTAAGATGCCTGTGCTGGTTTATTTTCCTTCTTTTTATTTAGAGGGGACGGAGTATTTGTTAGTGGGAAGAGACTGCTATAGGTGGTTAATGTGGCAGTTCTGTACGTCTACCCATATAGTGTGCTTTGAACCTGTGTTTATGTATCTATTAAAGTTTCCATTCATCTGTTTTTGTAGTGGACATGTGAGGAAAAATCAGGACAATGTACATCTCAGGTAAACTTTCAAATTTGGGTATAGGAAAGATTGGTTTTAGCTTTAAGTAGGGCAAGGAACTGCTTGCAGCTGTGGAGACTCTTTGTACAACACGGGATTCCAGTTCAAATGCAGTCTGGGTCACTAGTGCTCGTTGTTCAGTTCTTTTTGAGCTACTGGAAGGCATGAGAAGATATCAATGCTGATACCCTGGCTGACACTGCCACCTGAGAGACAAGACACAATAAACCAAAGGGTATGAATTCCTCTGTTATCTACAGAGTTGGTCCCATCTCACTGGAGACACAGAATCCGTTGTCCAATCTCACTGGAGAGACAGCATTGCAACTGACTATATTTTACTTAACTGGTGGATAGAAGTGTTTAGTCCTCAGCTAGAACTATCAATGAAAGTGACTTTTAAAAATTTAAGCCAATTTATAGCTGGCTGAGGTTTTAATTTTATTTGAAGACAATTATCAGTAGCAAGGTCATATGCCTGCTTGGCTGACACCGGTTCCAGACTGCATATACGGTACAGCTAAGTGTCAGCACTTCTAGGAAATTGGATGTACTCCGTGTCAAGGATTTACTCTTGGAACATAAAACCCTTCTCGGAGCCAGTTCAAGACACTAGGCAAAGCAGGTGCTGACCGAGGGACATGAGTCTGTCAGGCATAGCTAATGATCTATGTTGCATATGGCATCAGCTGTACTCGCCTGTGCAATGAAGACTCTTCCACTTGCTGAGCCCATTTCCTCTACTGCCGCCGCTGCCCACGGTGAGGGTGTGCCCTGGAGAGAGATGTCATGAGAGGGAATGATAGCCAAAACTAGTAGTTTTTCCAGTCTAGAAAGTTTATGCTTAGTCTGCTCTTGAATGGGTTGCTGCCGGGCTGCACTTGCAGCTTGAATCTCTGGTACATTTGGAAGGACTTATGTTTTGTGAGGGAGAGTAGAGTACCACGACTACAGCTGTGCTGGTGGGACACTGTACAGCTGATGATACAACCGTAGTAGCCTTACTTGTAAATGTTCCCAGGTGAGGCCATGTGAGAAGCAGGAGAACACTTTGCAGTGAGGCTGAATGCTGCTGCCACAGCTCCGTGAAGTCAAACCTCCATGTGCTGTCATTTGGATAGGCTGTTAGTCACTTCTCTCTGAAGGCATTGCACCCGGTTGCTATGTGCAATTATACAGCACTGCAGCTGCTGGCTAAAGACAACCTTTTGTTTGGTTCATTGATCAGTTTGTATAGTGCTTTTAAGACCATTAGCATGTGTTAGTGAAGTAAATAATACAGGGGTCGTTGAACCTGATATCCACACAAGGATTTACTGGCTGCCTACTTGACTAGATTTCCTGTTCTACCCACGCTTTAAGTACAACCGCTGATAATCAGCATTGAAAGAGATTATAAAAAGGCTGATGCGGAGGGAGGAAGCAGAAAAGTAGTTTTTCTGTGAAAATTAACCTGGATATAGAATTTAGAAAGTTGACCTAACGTTATACCTTGATTTCCCACACTCTTCCATCTGCAGGGAAGGTGTTATGTCACACAGCTCTCTCATGGAAAATTTTGACAGACTCTAGGTCTGACATCATTCTGCTAATGGAGTTATGCGTGATGAGCTTCTCAGAGGCCATCAGTGTGTGAACCTCTTGTGTGAGGTAGGACAACCTCAAAGAACTGGAGTTCCATATTGTTGCTGTTGATGTGGCTCTGTTAGAGCAAGTAGATCTGAGAAGCATCTTCAGGCCAATAGGGAATGCTACACTCAGCCTTCCTTTATTTCCTTGCTATGCATCTTTACAATAGAAATTCATAAAAGCACTTGATATTCACAAATGTTTTTCATATATTCAGTACAAAAGGCATGCATTAAAGAGCATGTAGAAGAAAACAGCCCTTTCTGTTGTCTGGAACTGAAGGCAAACTGAGATTATCAGAAAATCCTACTCTAAGGTAGTGCCTTGAATAAGAAAATACCAAAAGGTTTTAAGCAAGTTTATGTCAGGATAAATATCCAAAGTCCAAGTCGTTTGCTTTTTTGTTTAAACTGTTTCCTGTGAAGTCTTTACATTATGAGAGACTTCTTGCAATTTCAGTTGAAGTCTGTGAAATGGGATGTACGTATGATGTTACACGGGAAAAAAACCCCACATGATGGAAGAGACAATGCTACAACACAATGGAAAAGACTCCAAAAATATACTGTTGTATATTCTTCATCCTTTTGTGTAGTTTTTCTCAATTTAAAATGAGGTTGGTTAAGCTTCTAAGTATTGTCTTGCTCTTTTTGTAGACACCTGCCATTAACGGTGTAGACGCCATGTAATATTGCATTCGTATGTGTGCAATACTTTACAGACAAGTATTTGGTGTCTCAGAGAGTATATAGTTCAGACAAAGAAGAGAAGAAGTTAGGTTGGAGAGTAAGACCCTATGGAAGATGGAGACATCTAAAAGTTATTGACAGAGCAGGTGGTATATCAGAAGTATGTAGGCAGTGGCTTTTACAAGTTTGTCTTTTTTTCTTCATTATTTATTTTCTACCAATGGGAAGCTGGTATTTCTGCATTTGCTTCATTTTTTTTCAGGATCTCTCATATGCTCTTATGATTTTATTTTTCATATTATCATAAGCTGTGAACTTATGACGAGAACATGTGCTAATGCTATTTCTGAGAGTCACAAGTGAGAACTATTCAGATACATTTCAAGAAGTCATGTCATTTTTCAGGATGTCTTTAGACTGATTTAGTAGGCAAAAGCAACAAAACAAACTGGAGAAAGAGATCGGAGTTCAGTTGCCATTGGCTTTACCATCACCTACCCTTGAATGCAGAAAATATTATTATTTCATTTATTATACTAATTTGACCATTATCCTGATTGAAGGAACAGCACTGTGGGATGCTAACATGACACGTAGTAAGAAATCTAGCTGTACGTGCAAGCTTACCTCCAGGCTGAACTGCTGTGGTTTGGAAACAGTTGGAGAGAAGCAATTAAGACTGCACATTGTTGCTAAATATTTGTTACTTCTATGTATTTCAGGTACAGCCTCATGAAGAATAAAAGGCTTTTAAGCAATTTATTATACATTAAGTAAGTTCAAATCCCTTGTGTCAGATGAACTTTAATTGAGCTTTCAGTGGCGGACATGTGGAGTAGCGTTCAGGCCTGATGATAGGTAGCACCTTGCTGTATCTCATTGCCCTTCTGCAGAAGGAGGTGCTGCAGCTCTTGCTCGCTTCTGCCTCTACATAGCGTTGGCTTGTTTCTGATGTGAGATCTGACTCATGGCAGGAAGCAGCAAATTGTCATTTATCTTAAGGTAAACATTTCACTGCTGCATTGTAAAGGCTGCTTGAGGGTTCTACTGTCCAAAATAAACCTCTGAGAGTCTTTTTTGCTATCACGATCGGAGTCCTTCCCCAAATCTAGGCTGTCAGAAGCTGACAAAGCCAGTGATGAATCTGGGTCATAGAATGATAGAATCATAGAATGGTTTGGGTTGGAAGGGA
>RSEF01000005.1:44361853-44384390 GCA_003993805.1 Himantopus leucocephalus | reverse complement strand
TCTATTTTAATATTAGGTAAATAATTAAATAGTGTTGGGGCAGTATAGAGGACTTGAGCAGCAGCAGGTTTCCTTGTTGCTTCAATTACATTTTACATTTCATCTTCCTAGTTAATGTCAATTTTACTACAACAGGACAGATGTCTCTATCAAACACCACAGAAACATGAAATTTGAATGTTTGGCAGAACATAACTTCATTCATTCTCAAAGAGCAGGCTCTGACTTACAACTGAAAGGGTATTGCTGCCGCAGAGGGTCTATGGTGTGCAGCTGAGCAGCCCAGGTCCCTGCCGCCAAAAGACTTAACACTATGCACCACTGGCAATACAGTGAAATTGAGACTGATGATCATCTGCTAACTCCAATGATTTGGTGACAGCGCACTTGAAATCTTTATTATCTGTTTTCTGGCACATTAACTGGACTGATTTACACCCTAAACTGCCATAACGGTCAGAGGAGTCCCTCTGATGGCCATTATAAACAGTTGCACGGAATTCTTGCTCATTACTCCTTGTGAAAGAAAACCACTACGTCTGGATTGCTACAAATCCTTTTCTGTTAAAGCTGCTCTGTGGCGGGGGAAATACTGTAGCTCTCCGAGCAGCTTTATAAGAAATCTCTTTGGAAATAAGTCTCCTTCGTACGGAGAGAATGGAACCTGCAGAGCTCTGTCCTGTATCCCCTTTTAACCAAGTGGGCATGGGATAAGTAACCTCAGCCAACAGTGTGGGCGCTCTTTCTTTCTTCAGTAAGTGGTATTAAGCACATTCACCTTAGCAGTCAGGTCTACGGGAACCCAGTGTGTTCAGGAGATGATGTAATCTGCATGGAAGAAATAGAGACTGCAAACCTCGAGAGAAAAAGAAAATTATTGAATGCAGAAAGCATGAAAGCCCAGGCAGTATCACAAGTGCCTCCAACAGTTTCCTTAGTTGGGATGAGTTTCACTCAGCTGCTACCATCTGCAGATCTGACATGGCACTGACGTATCCATATGCTGCTTTTCCACTGGGTTGTGTACTGACTCAGAGAGGTGAGATGATGTCCAAGTAATTTTTCTAGAAGCTGTGCCCCAGTCTTTGATCCCTGATGCCCTGGCCAGATAAATTGACAGCTTTACCTCTTCATTTCCTCCCCATTCAATGTGCTGATCTCATTTATAATAGCAGAACAAATTTAGAGGATAAATACAGTAAGTTATACTGAGTCTCATTCAGAAGTGATCAAAGAGCACTATGTGTCAAGATCTTCTCTGATGACAATGTGACATCGGAAAGGATTCCCTGCTGGTTTAGAGTTAAAAATTCCACAAAGTAGAACGGGAAAAACTTACTTATTCCTAAATCATAATATAAATACACACTTTGTGTTCACTTTTTTTTTTTCCATGAGGTAAGAGATTCCCTGTAATGATTTCAACAACATCATTGCCTTGCTAGAAACTCAAATCCTGAAAGGCACAATTGTGCCAGAGAGCCCAAAAAAGAAAGTATTCCCCTCCAAAGAATCAAAATATGTTTAAAATCATCTGTGTTCTGATAAGACTGGCTGGTAATGCACTTGGAAGAAAAGTTGTTCTGTCCCTTGCATTTTTACTGTCTTATTACTGTATGATGCATCTATTGATATTTGATGCTTTTCTTAAAGCTTCAATTTCTAGAGGCTGCAAATCCCTAAGGCTTTCTAGAGGATAAAAAATAGAGCATATTTTCTTATGTGATGCATTTCCATGAGGACTCATGATACTAAGATTTTTCATTTGCTATAGTAAATCAAGATTCACATTTAGAGGTTGGCAGATCAGCCCAAAATTTCAGGATCTAGGCACCTCTTTCATTATCTTTTCTTAGAAGTGTCACCCACTGACAATGCTGTTTCCCCATTTCCTCCACCCTATCACAGTCAAGCTGCTGCACAGACAGGTTGTGAGATGCCTCTGACTGCTTCACGATACTGTTAAAAAGGGTATTCACCCTCTCCCTATTGTCATCTCTCAGGGAATGTTTCTTCAACATAAGTCAGCCTTCTCTGTCTGTTAGCAAGGAGAAAAACAGGGATGTATAAATATCCCTGTAAGGTAAGCTTGGAGAGGAATGCAGAAAATCTTTGGAAGAACCATATTCAGAGAGGGTTTCAGGCCATCATGGTGCACAAACAACCACATTTCCTTCTACTGTGCTCAATTTGATGATTCTTAATTAAACTCCTCTGATGAGTCCTTAAGACTTAGGACTCAACAGTTACTTAACAGTGGTTATTTCTCATCCCATTTGGCAGTCATCCAATAAAGACCTATCTGTTTATTTCAAATATAAATCGTATCCCTGTTGGGTCATCCTTGAACTCTTTACAAGATGGCATCTGTGCTGATACACAAAAACAGTAGCACAGCTGACAGTTTTAACAGATCCTATACATTAGGAGTGGATGCAAATTCAACAGCTGTACCGATCAAGTTAATATGTAGAATAACAGGCGAGATGCCTAAGGACTCTTAGGGGGATCTGACCAGAGAAGAGGAAGCAAGACAGGAGAATTCTCCATTTCTGAGTGTTGATCACAAAGAAGCTAGCTAGATAATTAGTTTGTCAGGTAACACAGCATTCAGCTTAACAAAAAGAGCGCAGGGTCAACAGCTACAACAGCTACATTAGACGAAATTCCTTCTGACAGAATACCACCCACAACTCCACTCTATTGAGGGTGCTTAGAACTGTGTGTAGGTGGCAGAATATTCCAGGTCTAGAAATGTGCAAAATCAAAGTCCTGAAGTCCCTGAAAATTCTGTCAAAAGTTAAATTATTTTCCATTGTGATCTCACCTTCTAAGCAAATTCATCCAGCGTCAGTTGCAGCTGTGACTTAAGACTTGAAATAGCACCTATGTGTTTTTATATTCCACACCTACTACATACAGCAGAAACACCACTTAATAACATCATTAAACTCTGGAAAATTCTTAGCTAGTTGAACAATTAATTAAATTAGACTGAAAGTTAATACAGATATTTTTTACTGGGAAATAAACTGTGCTATTTGGTGGCTCCTGATTCCACAATTCCCATCACATACCAGTTTATCCTGATCAAGATCTTTTCCAACATAATTGGAGGGTGAAGAAATATGTGAAAATTATATTATTGAAAGGCATTTTCAAAGGCAGTCAGCGCTAATGAGTCCAACAAGAAAAACTATAGCCAGCTATAAAAGTAAAATAGCATGACGCTTAACCCTTTGCTAAGGATGGTAATTAGCAGGAAGGTCAGGCTTAGTGTTAATGAGGTAGCATTTTTTTTTCATTGAGATTAAATTTAACAAGGCAAGTGGTCTAGGCTAGGGAGGAACAGTTGCTAAGTACCATCCAGAGCAACACGAAGAGGCAGATGCAAAATACTCTAATCAGCAGATATTAATGAAAACACTGTTACCTATGGAAACCCTATAGCATAGGGATACCTCTGGTGGTTTTAAAGGTGTATGAATGATTAAGGAGGCCAAATCCTTGAGCTTGTTATCTGAAGTAATTTGGCCACTCTTAAAATTCCCAGTCTACAATCTACTCTCTGCCAGGAGTACATAAATGTGCAAAGTTGAGGTAGAATATGAGGAGTCCTTCCCTTCTCCCAGTGCAACCAGCAGACCAAAATCTGGCCACTGCACTCAAGCAATCCAAATTGCACAGTGCAGTCTGATGGAGGACATCACAGACTACTGCCCTTGGCCTCACAATGGCTGTTCAGCATCTTCATCTATGCAATGATTTTATATTCATGAGAATGCTACTTTCTAAACTATCTGCATAACACCTTAACTCTTCGACGTACTCAAAAAATCCTTTGGAGAGAAGGGAAATATTATTAAAATGAACCCTACAGATCATCTCCTCCTACTATATTACTGTTACTTCACCAACTAGATGGCAATGGATTTGAGTTTTCTTTCTGGAGTGCTGAGAAGGAGGTTACATGCACATTGCTCACCACCTCTGCAAAAGCAACCGTGAGGCTTTAGCCGGCTTTGAGTATTAATTTTCACACCCTGTGCCACACTCACAGTCCCTGTTCCCATTGCATCATGAAGTCTTGAGCTTGACTTTTCCTACTAAGCATATTTGTGGCTATGTGATGGGATAGGGCAATGGAAAACAGAAACTTCACTGTCCATTTCTCTTCTATAAGAACTTATCTTTATTCTTGCATACGGTCTAATGCCCATATGCACGTGGGCTTATGTAGAGCAGCATGCATTTGGCACGAGGCTCTCCCCAAGTGCACAGCAGTGAAAGCAGTGTTTAAAGTGAGTATGTTTTTTTGGGCAGGGATTCTTTTTGCCACACTTTGTCCATCGATTCAGTATTCAGGGGAGCTTTGAATTCTTTTTGCTTGTTCTCATTGTCCTCTACACCACGAAGCAAACACCAGGCCCTATCCTCACAGACTCTGTATTTGTCATCCACTTCACAATTAACGGGGCTATTAACAGGGAAAATGAAGACTATGTGGTTTGATTAGCCATATCAGCAATAGGTTCTGGGACACCGGGTGGTATTTGGCTAAGTGGTTATTTGTCCGTCTCCCTGTTTTAGCACCTTGATTCTCTTCAGTGAGCACTGTACCTTGGCAGTTGTTCAGGAACCCTGAGTCATTTCCAAATACCAAGTATTATTATTAAGTATCAAGTATGATATCAATTATAGCCTCCTACTCTCCAAATCCCATCTAAACTGAGATAAAACTTCTCCTCATAAACCTTGAGAAGACCTGGGTATCTATAACGTTCAGGAAACAGACATCAGTTCCTAAAGCTCTCAGATCAACCTTTTTCATCGGCCCAGTAACAACAGATTTTTCTCCAACGTTTTCAGGTGATCACATATATTCCAGAAGGCCTTGTGAGCAACACGCAACTTTGAATAAACTTGCCTGCCGCAAGTACTGCCGGATACTTCTCACAATCAGGTCTCTGAAAATCCTCCCCATTTTTTCAATACAGAAAATTGTACATGTCATTACATAAAGTGATTACTGAAATCTATAAAGCTTGAGAAATTGCTTATCTCCAGCAGTTAACAGACAAGACTCTCTGTTAATGCAGGTTAATGTGCTAATAAACCATTTGTTAACAGCCGTAATTGACCAATTGTGAGAAAATATGCTGTATTTAATGAATGGCAGGAAGACAGAGTGCCCAGAAACCTGCTGGCATCGCTACTCATATTCTTGCTGTCTGTGGTAGTGGATATGGGTAAGTGGTTACTTCTAATGGCAAATTGCTGTCAGAGCCCATTACCCCATGTAACAACAGGGCTGGACTCTGCGATAAGCTAAATGGAAACAGGACCTCAAAGTAAACACAGAAGTTCTCTCTATAACCACCTGTTGCTCCGCACAGGTTAAAACTTCATGTATGATCTCCCCTGTCCATGAGATTCACTATCTTAACAGAAGAGCTAGCTTTTCAAGCAGACCAGCAGTTCCTATATATTAAGGAAGAACAGACACAAGGCCTTTGGGGCTCTGTCCTACCTTTCGCTGAACCTCTGAAAAGGCTAAAACATAATATGGAGTCCCAAATTATAAGGGAAGGGGGAAGAGACAAGTATTAAAAATTCCCCAATCATTCTCATATCCTCAAAAGATAAAATTTCCTGCCCAGCTTGCCACCAAAAACTAATAAAATGTGCTTCAACAGAATTTCATTATTTTTATCCTTCCTCCCCTTCCCACATTTTTCTTGCACTCCTATTTGCAATTGAATGCAACAGATTAAGTAGCATTCAGACTTTCTTTCGTTGCTCTCTTATCACTTTTCTATACTCCTTTTTGACAGTACAGCTTCTCGGAGGTTGAAGTCTCGAAATGCCACTGAGAAAGAGAAAAAGAATAAATGAAAAGGAAGCCGTTCAGTTGTTTGCTTCCACTAGCAAAAAGTAGAAAAAAGGGACAATAGGGAGGAAGATAAAAGAATTGTATGGCACTAATTCAACATCTCTAGTTTTAAAAACTAAATGGAAGGCATGGATGGGAGAAGGAAGAAAAATGTTTGAGGAGAGTATTGCAAATATATTCTAAAGACTCATGTCAACTTTTGATATTACAAAGACAGTAGTGGCTCTGGACACAGTCAAAAACAAGGTAGGGCCCCGAAAAGGTGTAACCAGGTAGCACTCACACAGTAGCAAATCTAGGAAAGGACCTTCAGCTTGAAAGTTTTACAATATTTACATAAGAACAAATTCATCCTTTCAGATATTCCCAAGAAAACAAGACTGTTGTAATTCCTACTGTTACAGCAGGAATTAATTTCTCTATGGCACAGAATGAATTATCAGCATTCCATATTTTTACTGAAATTTGATTATAAAAATAAATTTAAGCTCCTGTTTACCTTCTTGTTTGCAAACATTCTGGAAACATAATTCATCTTTCACAGGCATTCATTGGATTCCAGGAAAGAATACAGGATTTCTTTTAGAGTATTCTTATCAATAAATGTATAATGGCATATAATGGAAATATGGCTCTGAATTGAGACAGTTGAATTCAAGCAAAAAACCTACTCCCTAAAAACTCCCTAAAAATCTCCCTAATTACTCCCTAATTACTCCCTAAAAATAAACAAACAAAAGTTTCCCAGTTTAATTCTGAAAAGTACCAATTTTAAACTAATTAATTTTGGAGACATTGCTAATAAATCTTAATATTTCCCAAGGAATAATGAATGGCTTGTAATTTAATTTTTATTAAGCTGTTACTAAGTCCTATGTTAATTAAATCCCGGCATCAATAGCAATTCCTCCAAAGTAAGATCTGAAAATGTAAATAACGTATTAAAATAAGTAAATACCATTGTGTTACCTTGAAACAAGATGACCCAAAAGCACAGAGAGAGAACTAAGGAATTCAGAACTAGAGGGAAATTCTATATGCCTGTCTCTGTCATGTAGATTTGTTCAATATTTTATAATGCCTGCTGAATTTTGGATGTATTTCACATCAACGAGTCTCTTCGTGTGTTAAAAGCTGGCAGCTGAGGTGCCTTCTGTGAGCAAAGGGCTTGTGAAGGAACCTTTTCCCCTGGGGCTGAGATGAAATAAAAGATAAGGAGGGATGAGAGAGGATCACCAAACAGTAGAGCTGCCCCCAGGGGCTTATGGGAACAGACTCTCATAGGATAGAGACTCTGGTGCCGCACCATCCTCTCCCCATGCCCAGACAGACCTAGTTCCAGCTGTGCCAGGAGTCAGTGACAAAACTCCAGCTGATGGCATGGGAAAGCAGCAGACTCGGTGACAGCAGAATTTTAGGTGTGTGCATGTCAGGTTTCAGGGGTGTGCATGGAGAAGTTTAATAGATGGACCACATCATAAACAAACATGGAGGGAGAGACTTTTGAATTTTTCTCTCCTTCCCTTGCAATATATTAATATGTCTTGTTATCTGTATTAGAATAACCTCTAAGGATCTCAGTCAAGCTGGAAATCCACTATATTAAGTATTTATATGGTAAGAGAGAATCCTGGAAGATATTACAATTTAAAAATACAATGTAGAAAAAAAAGTAAGAAAAAACTGTTTAGCGTCATATTTTGGAGCTCAGTTAATGCCAGAAGATTCCCAGCAGCACCACTGGTATTTGCCCATCCACCTCCTAGCAGCCAAATTAGCCATGCTAATTTTACAAATGGAAAGTGAAAGACAAAAAGGCTGAAGAAATCATCCAAGTTCACATGAGAAGTTGCAGAAGAAGCAGGAAATAAATCCCTCTATGAGATGATCAGTTCATTAAGTGTTGGAGAAATACCTCTCTCTCAGGAACAGTTCAGCTTCCACATTTATTAGGGTGTGCCAGTGAGACCAAAATACTGAATCTGAATATCTGGTCAGCTATACTATGATTAGGGCTCGCAATGAGAGATGATGCTGTATATTCAGGTAACAGGAGATGCTAAAACATTGTTCCCTGAAATGAGGCAACAAACACAGCAAAACAACAAACAAACAAAAAAGTCACACAAACCCAAAATGTTGCTGTTTTCTTTTTCTTTGTAGGAGAAGAATGTTTAAAAGTCTCTGTGGGGGTTGACAGCCATAGAAACCTTTTCCATTCACTTACATAACCAAAACCAGACTGTGTATTTAGCCATCCAAGCTCTCCTGAACAGGGATGCCATACAGTCTTCTCAATGCACGGCTTTGTAGACACTGCTAACCACCCTCCAGACACAAATAATCCATGCTGAAGAATCATTTCTTACCTGAACCATATCTAATCAATAACGAAACTAGTTCCAGTCCTCCCTCAGATCACTGAGACAGAAGTCTGTCTCTGCTCCAGTTCTCCTGACAAGAGTTGCAGCTCGCAGAGCTGGACTCAGGGAAAAGAGGGAGGGGAAAAAAAAAAAAAAAAAAAAAAGGAATTATTAGAGAGGAGGAGAAAATTAGAAAAGAAACTGGACTTTACTTCAGATTCAGGCTACTATATATCCTTCAGGTTGATTTCCCATGATAACTCAACATAGCAACAACGCAGAGGCCAGAGACATTGACAACATTGCTAAGGACCGGCCCTATTTCAGAATGTGAAGAGCCACATCCTTTGACGAGACCCACTGAAGTACAGCACAGAGAACTAGCCAAGATAATAGATTTTATTTGCATGAATAGAAGTGCCTGCAAATAACTAATCACATAAGAGCAATGTTATTTCTTAATAATCCACTGAAACAGTTTTTAAGAGGCACAAACAAGGCCAAGACTTCTGGCGAGCATCTACCTCCAGGCTGTAGCAACCCATTAATGCCTTTGATCTGGACATCAAAGCTGAGAACAAGGACAGGGACACCCCAAGCCTTGTTTCCGTTCCCTGAAACAGCAAGACGCATTATACCCTCTCCATGTCTGCAGCTGACTAGTTCCCAAAGGGCAGTCAGCAAACGATCCTGAAGACCAAACAGCCCAGTCCGGTGCTGCCTCATTACTAATTCTATCTACCATCTCATGTATTTCCATCATTTAGCACCAGTCATGATTTTGGCTTTAAGTTCTTCTCATGTTGTTACTCATCTTACAAATTCTGATGCTACTCAACTCTCTTCTGATCAGTCCATGGAAGTGCAGAGGCCTCTTTGCATATTATGGAATAGGTTGCAATGCAAAAGCATAAATTCCAAGAAATTAATGCAGTAACACACTTGGAATAGGTGCAGAGCTTCAGCAGGAAACATTGCCTTGCACGCGTGCTACAAGCTGGTGATTTTATACTCTTGCAAAGATCCTGTGGACTTCAAGATTATATGTCCCTGCCTCTTGAAGAGGCAAAATTTGGTGATTACTCAATTTGCTGTCTCCTGCCTTTGCAAAAGGCTCGGGCTCCTCTGCTGTCCTCCTAGTGACACACTGGGCCGACACCAGGAGCCTAATGGAAGCCAGCATCCCCTCACAGAAGAAGGTGCTACAGACACACGCATCTCGCTTACATGAGTGCAAGCAGCTCCGAGTTCCCATTGACCTCCAGGACCACAATCCCTGCTCCTACCCCCGGAACAGGTTTCCAAGATCAGAGTATCTGCTGTACCTCCAGTCTGTAAAAGGCACAGGATCCCACAGAGTCTGTAGGAATATTCTTCTCTGACTACCAGCCATTCTTGATATGTAAAAAGCCAAAAATAATGGTGACAGTGCATGAACACATAAAAATGAAAGCTCACTGCAACAAAGGGAAGAGGAGAGTCTCTGCTCACTGTTCAAGGTGTCACTGCTCTGTGCACACAAAGAAAATACAGATTCTCAGATTAACACACTTGGTGTTTAATGTTAGCATAGGGGTGGAGTGCTCTTCTTCAGAAATATCTGTTGGTTTTAGCCTGCTTTTTACCTTTTAGCTATATATTTTCTTTGGCTTTGCATTTCTAAAGTAAGTTCCAAGAGCTTCAACAATCTTCTGTGTTTGAATCGTATTTTGCTTTGTTCTGAATGCCAGTGCATTTCTAGGCATTAATCCTGCCTGTTTATTCTATGCACATGTTTGTTCGTTCAGTTGGCTTGGTATGTAATGAGGTTGTTGGCAGTTGGGGCTTTTTTTATTTAGCATCATTAGGTTTTATGATTTCTACAAGTTCCACATAGCAAAACATTCACCCAGACATTAAAATGCACAGAACAATATCCACCAATTAATACTGGCTCCAGGAATGACCATGCAGACACCAAGAAATAAGTCCAACGAAGGGGATGTATTTTTCCAGTGCCGACCTCTCACATTTTGTCTTCTAAAAGAAGACAAATATTTCTGTCCCTTTCCAATGCCACCTCCTCTGGTAAAGTACAGAATGAATACATACATGAACCACGTTCACACACGCTCACAAGCTCACTGAAAAACAGTCAACATAAAAAAAAAAAAAAATCATCTTTGTGTCCAAACACCAGGTACTCCCTCAAGAAATAAGAATCAACTCAAGATGACAGTAAAATAAAAAAAGCAGTTATTAGATTAACAACTGTTCACAAAAGGCAGCCCTGTGAGACAGCCTTCTGGTCTGCACATCTTTGCAGGTACATAAGATACTTCCCTCAGCAGTTGCAGGGTAAGGATCCAAAGCCACAGCCACCCCAAATGTGCTGGTTCATGGGGCTCTGTAGACATTTAGACCTACTTTGCTCCTGGCATGCTCCTCCACACCCTGCGTGATGCATCTGCAATAAATCTGTGTTTGGAGTCAGGCTGTGGTGGGGAGGACAAAGCACTATGTAGCAGAAGAGAGTGTGCTTTCCCTAGGGATCGCAAGGAGAGACTGTTCTCCCACAGCTGCTGGTACGAAGCATCACAGCTCTCTTCCTTTACCATGCCCACAGGTGGCCAGATGTATCCAGCCAGCAGCGCCCAGAGCCAATCGTGTTATAGAGTTAAAGATGAGGAAGAAGAGAGGCCATGAGAGCTGTGCAGCAAGTATTTGAGATACAGATGCAACAGGCAGAGTGATGAAATGTAAAACTCACACTGAGTGTATGAGACTGGACAAGCTAGATGTAAGACGCATGAAAAAAGGCTAGGTGAAAGGTGTTCCAACCCCCAAAGGTGGAGGAAGGGTGTAGGGAGCGTGTTGCAGACAACTCATTCCAAGAACATCATCATGGGACCAAAAAGACCTCATTAAAAACATTTTTCAAGATTTTAAAGGGTACTCAGGAAGAAATTTGAACACTTTTAATAGTTCTTGTAAAAAAATCAAGCAGTCAGCCTTCTTTTAAATTATGAGGAAGGAACTGTAACCATGGGTGGTATTGTTCATATTTCTCTGACACTGCAGAACACTCAGGTATGGGGAGCACATTAGGGTTACCGCTTTCGGTCCTCTCTGGATGTACAGTTTATGTAGGCTTCTATGAAGCGTATGGGCTCGAGGCATGGTTGCTCCCTCGTCCATTATAGACTAAATGTCTATTACAGAGTTGCATAGGACTGGATTCACTGACCCTGGTGATACATTTCTATTCTATGCATCTGTTTCCTAGTGCAGGGTTTATGAAGAACAAATGGAACATTTAGAATGATTGCATAGAGGATAATTTTGAAAAAGGCAGAACAAGATTTGTCATCTTTGGCCATCAGATTAAACATGCTTATGCTAATTTACCTATATATCACCAGCATAACTTCTTTTATATTTCTGATTAGTCTCAGTTTCATAGTCAAGGTCAGGGTTAATACAATGCAGGCATGTAATATAAGGTTTCTTTGGGAGGTTTTTTGGTGTTTTTTTTAATGTTGGAATGCTCTATTTATCATACTCCAGCTTCTCATAAATAGTTGTATACACTGCACTGTAAACCCTAAAGAGAAAATCAGGTATTATAAAGAAACTACAAAAAAACCTCATGTTCAGAAAACCAACCCATCCATACATACTTTTTTCCTCATAAAAGTCTCTCAGCCACTTTCTAACTTGTTTTAATTACAAACTTCTATTCAGGGAACAAATGGGTTTGTGCATTATGCAAGATAAATAAAAATAGCCACACACAGAAATCTCTTTTCCCCCTAGACTGACTAAGCTTTTCAAATGTTTGCCAGCAGGTTAACAAATGCTTCTTACACAAGCAATTAAAAATAATGCCACAAATAGTCATTTGAGTCCAGTCTCCTATACCCTAAGCATTTTTTTCCTGGACAACTGTGCTTAAAATAAATGTTCCCGTGTACTCTCTGTTTTGCACTCTCACTCCTGCAATATTTTACTCTCAATGTGTTCCGCTCTTAATGTGTTCCGCTCTTCCAAAAAAAAAAAAAGATGCATTTCCATGGAGAGTCTATGTGTCAGATTATGTTAGTGCTTCTCTTCAGTAATTCTTACTGTCATTGTCCTTTGAGATGTCACTCGGAAAATTACCCAAATCCAAAGGCCCTGAAAGTTGCTTCTATTAAACTGCAATAGGAAACCATGGATACAACCAAATTCCAGGTCTCCACTCGGGCAAGCACTAGGGCTGCCCTGACCCGCGTTTCTCCCTGGCGCTGCTCTGAGCCTGCCTGCCCAGGGCTGCTCACGCGACCTGCCCACAGATACGGCCGTACAACTGGCTACTGCATGATGAACTCAGCAGCTGGTTGGGGCTTTTCTGGTTTTTCCTCCTTAAAAAAATATATTCAAGTTCCAAACAGATAGACTTCTTTTAGGTATCATACAGTAATGCAAACAACTGTAAAGCAACCTTAAGAAGCTGTCCCATTAACATGGCCATCCCATGCTACCTCACTCGCTCTTCGCAATTTCCCTGCTACAGAACAGCACAAGTTCTACTAATGAGCTACATTTAACCTTCATGTACCACTTTCATGAACCAAGCTTGTACCATTATGTCAGGTTGCTAAACACAGTTAGAGCAATTTCGTAGCTGGAGAAACTGAAGCACTGAAAAGCCGTAACAACCCATCACAAAGCAGGATCCAGCTGGACGGACGGGAATCTTCCTTGTTTTTTCACTCTACCCTCCTGCACTGCTATATGTAATGCAGGAGAAGAAAACTACTGCCAGTACAAGAACAGGAAGAATTGAATCTTATCTCAGCCATGTCTCAAGAACATGGGAAATGGGAAAGACGTATATTAGGCAGAGCGGAAATCTGCATCTGACAAAACCAATTTCAGGTATCAGGCACCACAAATCAAAATGTTCCCATACACCCGATTTTACTATTCAAACTCATTAATTTATTGTTATAGTGCTACATATAATTAATTCACCTTCTATTTTTGCTGCCAATTCCAGAAGGTCTAAACCAGGATTCAGAACTGGAGGAAAACAAATTTTTTTTCAGTCATATTTTTCTGCCTGTTGTGGGTTTTGGATGCCTCCTACTTTTCACAATTCTTGAGGGAGATTCACAGATACAAAAGTCAATTTTCCCTGCATGTACAAGTGAAGGAAAAAGACAGAAGATCCTGTGATCACGCACATCACAGCATCCCTTTTCCAAACAGGATAGATGATAGTAAAATTATTGAGCTCATTGCCTCACTATAAGATCACAGGGACCCCTTTTCTTTGAAAAACTGTTTAGTAAGTACTCCTGCTCCTAAAGTTGCTTCTCTACCCTCCTGCTTACAAAATTTTAAATCTACATGAATAGCACGGAGCTGGAAGTATTTTCTTCATTACTGGTTAAATATTCTTACTTCATATGAATTTAGTATTTATTTTTTCATTTATGTGCAACTGCTTTGTAATTTAGAGACTGTGAAGTCTGCTTTATCAGGTGACACTGCATCCAGGGAACTTCCAGCAGAACAGCCTACGCACTAACAGTGACAAAAACCTGCCCGTTGTAACCATGATAGTGTCAGCTCTCCACAGGGGCAGGGGGATTGACCACATGTTGTCTGGAGCTTTCTTCCAGCTTTGCTGTCCAGTCTATGATTGACCAAAAATCTAATTTTAAACCAGGCTGATGAAATGCAGCCCATAAGCCTAGTGGTGTATAGCCAAGTAAATGCTATCTGCTCACATAAACCTTACAGGTCTTAAGCTGCAGCCTGTTGGCTTTGGTGCTGAGTGTGGTGTAAAAGCCAAAATGAGGCATGCATAGATGGATGGTCTCCTACAGTTAGGGTAATATGCATTTATCCAGTCTTTATAGACTTTACACTGCAAACATCTATATCAAAGCTAATTGTTTCAACTTTTTCTATAATCAGTGGAGATAACTTGCTCTTTAATTCACCCAGTATATTTCAGATGTGTTTTAACAATAGTATCCCGCTAAAAGCCTTTGGAGGCTCTGATGTATGCAGCAGAGGGGGAAACTGAATTATATTGGGAGATCCACAAATGTATCGGATAAGGCGAGCTAGTGCCATAAGCTCCTCCTTCATTGCGTGGTACAGCTGCATCTGTCCAAACCTCTCACCCAGTCAAATCAGAGCCATAAATACCCCAGAGGGCTACAGCATATATTATCAGAGGGACTCTGGACAGCATTATAGTCCATAAGGAGGATAACTTAGTGCAGACGGCTATTTCTGACAGTCATCACTACCACCACCACCGCAATTTTCTCCTTAGAGACAGAGGAGAGACTGTTTTCAAAACCAACAAAATATGGCTGAAATCGCCAAGCCACACACTAGATTCTTCATGGTAAGAGCAGATTTTTAGACAAGACATACGAAAGAGGCGTTTATGATCGCTCGTTAAAGAAAAAATGTAGCACCCCGGGAGTACATGTGAATATATTCTCCAGCTCACCCACCGCCAACAGTTCCCATTCTGTTAAAGAATAAAGCCCTTCTAAGACCGTTAGTAAACAACTAACTTCTTTGATCTGTTATTTTGATTCTGGAACAAAGAGTTTCTGAGCAGCATAACAAATTACTTCACCCATATTACAGTATGTCAGACATACTGTTGTCTTGAATATTTTTCATCTCCCAGCTCTCTTTAAGATATGCAGTACCATCTACATTTTTTCTGAGCAATCACGTGTAGACCCTGACCTTTCTGCACAGTCAAGAACAGATCCTGAGAAACTACAAGTTCCAAGGAATTCGTGCAATTGGGCCCCACATGCTCTATTTCTTTTATTTTCAGACTTAGCTAAGTCCACTATATTTCCTCAAATTCAAACCAGTGTATTTTGTTTAGTTTTAATCTTTATTTGAGCTCGGTCCAAACCTCTTCTGTCTTCTCCAAAATGCTCCTGTGTTCTTAGGTATGATACCTTCACCCACACACCAGAAACCAACAGGTAATGCACTGAATATTGCAGCCATAATGCACGCAGCTCAGGAGTACTGACCTTAAGTACTGGCAGAGTCTGCAGGAGCCATGAGTGCCTGGATTCTAGTGGCAACGACTTCTAACAGCAGAAACCTTCTTAGCATCGTAGCTCGTTGCTTTAATACTTCGTGTGGAGTATTATATCCATTATAGATAGCCGATGACATCCTTCATTAACAGCCTCAAGACAAGAAGCCCTTAACTTCCCATTACTCTGAACAGAGTTGCATCCCATCGCTAAACTTAAGAGCCACTTACAAAGCATACAGCACCTTGTGTTTTTCCTGTAGACACTTGCATTGAATTTAGCCTTCACTTCTGCTTATGGCAAGGATGATGCATTAGACACTTTCACTGTTATAAACTGTCACAGCAGAAGAGACATTAATTTACTGGGGGATAAGAATATTTTTCCTCCCCTCCTCCTTACTACCCATTCCTTTGTCCCGTTCTTGCTCCTCGACCAGACTTAGAGAATCTATAAAGTCTTCAATTGAAGCTTTTGTTTTTTGAATGAAGGAAGTCCTTCTATTCCAAAGAAAAATCTCAAGAAAAGATATTAGTACTTCTTAAGGAAATGAAAAAATCAAACTTTTGGAGGGTTGCGCTTCCTTTATGGCAAGCTACATTCAAAAACAGACGATCAAACACAAACTCCTGTTTCCCTGTGCCACTAGGTAGCTATTATAATGCTGGAGACAGTTTGAGAAAAGGTAAGTACTGAAATAAAAATGAAAACAAAAATTGAACAAACTTGGACTTTAATACAGTTTACTGCACTTATTGGCAAAAAGAAAAGAACTGGCAGATAAAAAGCATGAAAATTCTTTTTCCCCCCTAAAGAACATTATGCTTTAAAATGCGTGCACACCAGTTGTTTCATTTTCTAATCTTGTTCTAACTCTATTTTCTGACAACATCCTGAAGAGTTGATTCCTGTACCCTCTACTTGCATTGTGAAGCATTTTACTTTGTGATTACTTCCAATCAAAGTCAGAGAAATAATTTGCAAAGTGATCGCTAGCCTGATTATGGGTGACAAAACCCAGTCTGTAGCTTGCCAAGATCATTAGGGAGAAAAAAAATGTCATTTGGGAAAATCTGTCTTCTTTTTTTTTTCACCTCTGAGAAGCACAGAATAAAAAAGGGAAAGAAAGTATTAATATCCAGTGCTCGGTGCAAGCTAGAACGATCTAGATGACAGACCTGCATCCTGATGGCGGCTATCCTCAGGCACTTTTGCTAACCCAGAAGCTCCAAAGAGCATCTCTTCCCCTCTCCTGCTCCATTACATGGCTATGGGTTGTTTGTATCACCCCTCCCACACACAGACACACACACACACTCCTACTGGGCCTGTCACAGTCGTGACTGTAACCTGTTCGACTCAATGCAATACAGCCACGGTTTTTCCTAACTTTGTGTCCCTTGCACCAAATGTTCCTCCTCTACCCTTTTATCACCATCCATACTACCTTAACACCTGAGGCACCTTCTGCAAGCTATTTCCACATGCTCTTCAGCATTTGTTCATGTAGCATAAAAAAGCTTCAATAAAAGCGAAAAGTGAAATTTAAAGTTCTAATAAAAGTTTATTTCATTATCAGTAGCAATAACTACTATATTTTCAGCCGCCCAGTAAGTTACAGACTTCCTTACTCATTAACTCATAAAACAGAATAACTCCTTTGAGTTCAGGCACAGTAAGTCATAAACTATAGAGCTCCTCATCACTGCCACACTATGTAACTTGAATTCTGTTCTCTTCATTCAAAGGAGCTTCCTCATTAGTTGCTTCTGACATTTTTTCGCCTCAGTTCTTATCTGCTTTGTTCCTTTCCCACCAATTCCAGCCAGCATTCCTTTTTCTAAACTACCTCCTACTTTTCTAAACACCATATTCACTGTGCAGGCATGCTCGGATGACAGGGGCTGAAAATGTGATGTGTACTGGTATCATCAAGAATACTTAGCTTTTGTTGAAGCTTTCCTTTTCTAGCTACCCATGAAAATGCTTGCCCGAAATGGGAAAATATGGATTTCTAATATTCCAGTCCTCCCTGATGGATAAAAAAACCTTGAAGGACTGTAAAGGAGTGCAGGGGAGGAGAAGGAAAAAGAGGAGCACTGACCCGGTGTTGAAGGGAGAGCAATTCAAGTCTCTATTGGACAGATTGTTCTTTCAGAAGCTGTGCACGAATGACTGGAAAGTGTCAGAAGGAATATAACACCACAGGTTACAAACAGCAAAGCTTGATTAGTTGAGAAAAGAAATTTTCCTTATTATTATACGTATTTAAATTCTTGTATAAACATTAAAGAAAAGTGAGGTAGTAAGGTGGCGGGGGGGAAATAACAACTGGCTAACAAGCAGTAGGAGAGAGCTCTTGAGTGTAATATTTTCTCCTCACCAGCATGTTGAAGGGATATGAAAGCTCCCAATCCATTTTACTCCATTGCTATCCGTCTACTCTACTTTTATGACCCTGCCAAAGTCAAAGAGTCACTCCAATTTTTTAAAATTACAGCTATTGATTTTTCTGTCCTTGTAGGAGAAATATGACTTGTGAAGGGTTTCTCTGGTTGGTTTGGGCTTTGTTATTTTTGAAAGAAGACTTCTCATTCTTCCCTCCCATTCGTTCCTCTCTGTATTCCACACAGACCGGTACTGAAACCAAGAAAGAAGAGACGCTGACAGCCCTGGTCTTTCTAAGGTCAACCACCATAGTAAAGAATACCCTCAGTGGTTTCCTCACTCTACTGGAAAAAAGGCACACGCAAAGCTCACATGCTCTTTGCAGAGACAGTGCACACAACTGAATCCCCACAGCCACATCAGACAAAATTTATTTGGACAGCAGTTATCGCATTATCAGCCTAAGGAAATAGGGATCATTTGGGAATGAAATAAACCCAGACCTCTCTATCACAATGAACAAATGAGATCACCCTGTGCTACCAACCTCACCTCCTAAACACAACTCTTATGTACACTAATTATTGAGGAGAATTCCTGGTCCCAGGGAAGAAGCTATTCGGCCTTCTCAGGGCTCATCTAAGGGACAAAGCATTTACAAATACTGATTCACTTTCTCTGCTTAGTGGAAACATTGTTCACAGACAAAGAAAGGCTGGCTGCTGTGCATAATCAGAATTCATTTTGGTCGGATTTCTCTTTTCCACTTTCCCAGTTTAATTAATATATCCTGATTTCAAACTATTTTTAACAAGTCATTTTGCTTCAATCAAAGGGCAAATGCTTTTTCAAGAATGTCACTCATCTAAATTACCCATCATTTTATAGTTTCCTGACAAGCCACGACAGACTCTACCACAGAAATAAAATCTACAGCTGAATTACCTTAGACAGTCTTATAGGGGCCTGCTATAACAGCAGTGCACCGAATCTTGAAGACTACTGAAGGCTGTGGTCCTTAGCACTAGGCTTTAGTTTTTGCAAGAATTATCCACAGTACAGAAGGATACTGGGACTAGAACTTAACTTCTGTTGAATTTACATAAAGCTGGAAGGACTCTAATACCATCAGTGAAATTATTTTGCATTTACAATGGTACAATTGAAGTAAAAACCTAGCAAAGCTAAGAAAACCCTCTTTTTTTAAAAAAAAAAAAAAAANTAAATGGGGAATCTGAGAACACCTAGATGGTCAGCTCCGTGTTTCCTGTTTTTGTTGAATTGTTCTGAACCTTAAATAGCAAGAATGTCTAATTTCTCAAACTCAGGCTCTCCTGTCAGTGCAAAACCACCACCAGCAGCAGCCCAGATTTCTGTCTTGCTTGGCTGATGATTACTGATCTTGACACTTGCTGGTACTCTGTGTTGTGAATAATTCAGGGATGCTGAGTTGTTCAGTGACAAACTCTGGAGGGTAAAATGAGATCTGACATTGTAGCCTACCTGTTTGTGCTTCAAAGCAGAATTAATAAGCAGGGACTCTCTGTTAAGCCGCCGGATTACTGGGAAGTCTGAATCAAAATGCCCTCACAAACACTCCGAAGTGTTTGCCCCACTCCAGCTGAAAGGAACACAACAAAGAGGGTATTTGCCCAGCATTGTTCAGGAATTTAAAGTTATTGCCTGATTGCTGTAAATTAAGCATTGACTGAAGTCTAGAACAATGCTGTTTGCTTCCAAGCCACACAATTAGGAAGAAAATAAATTTCTTCTCTGGAAAAGAAGGAACTGAAAGTCACAGAGGCTTTCTGCTAGATTCAGCTATGCCACTGCAGAAGGGAATGGTTACCATGTTCTGCTCCACCCTTTACTGGAGGAACAAATATCTACAGATCTGCCATCTGAGCCCTTCAACACTTCCTAATTTGTTCAGACAAAATCACTTATGTTATCTTAAGCCATAATTTGAGTTGACCTGCACGATCTTACCTGAATTAGCAAACTAGAGAGCACTTTCGGCACCTACTCTAGAGGAAGTTGATAGAGTGAGGTTAAGCTCCAAAATGGATCCTGTCTCCTTAGGCATTTGGAGAGGAGGAATCTCAGGTTCCACCTGATGTGGCTGTGGGGAATAAGTTGTGTGTACCAGTGCTGCATGCTGCCCCCATCCTACTTTGGGTTCTTTTTCCACTAAGGTTAAGAAAGCCCTAGAGCGTGTTCTTTACAGAACTTGTTACTTGACCTTAGAAATATCAGCAGAAATACTAGGAACAATGGAGCATAACGGAGGTCAGTAACTTCTTCCACAGACATAGCTGGATCCAGAAAACGATGTCTATGAAGGGCCCAACGCCAAGAGCCTGGAGCCCAAGCTGAGAGAATGTTGTCAGGCCACAGGTGGAGTTTTTTCTGGGGCAGAGCTGCAAGTCTCAGCACTTTTGTAACATGAAGGGCTTTTGCAAAGACAAGATAGGAATGAACTGAACTATAGTCAAAGAAAGTCTGTACAGCTACTGACTGGTAACACTGATCATCCGTGCAGAGTCTGGTCTGCTGAGTCTCCAGCATTAAGGGGTTTTCCTTATCTCAGTAATATTTATGTTGACTTTACATTTTTGAGGAGAGGGATTTGGGGACTGGAGTCATCAAAACACACTGGAATGAAAAAATGCAAATCGCTGTAGTGTCCTGGGTTTTGGCAACACAAAACAATTGTTTCTCCCCATGATTTGCATAACAAAGATACCAAGTCCCTCTTTTTTCTAAGCCAGTGGGGAAGGTCTCCAATGCACTTGAGGCACAGCAGATTCATCCAGCCACACTGAGAGGCAGAGGGAAGAAGGCATTAATACTCCTAAGCTTTCTATAGCACAAGAGATGGAAGACAGCAAAGCAGTAAGCACTTATTTTCTTTAAATAAAAAATAAAAAGGGATGCTAGTAAAAAGCATAAGCTTTACAAAATAAAAATGAGGTTCTCGAAACCTTAAAGTGCACTTGTGATTAGCAAGCATTGGTAATAGCTCATTGTTAAAGACCACTAAACTTTTCCTGAAGGGCATCAATTTATCTTCATCGAAAAAATTCTCTACAGCATTAGAAAAACAGTACCATGGCCAAGACCAAGAAATCTTAAGCAGATCAGGTACTGGCCATTAAGTTGACAATTCTCATTTTTGTTGCCTTAGAGGCAAATAGAGTCACACAAAAAAACCAAAAACACAGCATCAATAATGAAAAATAAATGAGATGTATAACCTGCATCCAGTTTTACTGATCTACCTTTCCACGGCTGTAATGTTGCAGCCTATTGTATTTGGAGACATTATGTGGTGTCTCCAAAACTTGGTAGACACCCTGAGCTTAACAGTTACTGGACTAATTTTGTCACTTGATAAGAAAAACATTTTGATTAGGTTAAAAGTACTTCTGCTAATAATAGTGGTGAAAAAAAAAATTGTCTTTACTTTATATAGTCCTTTCAGTAATTTTCTTTTACTTTTTTCCTAACTTTTTATTCCTTGGTTTGATTATTTCTATGATACCTGAAATGGAGATGCTGTTCTCCTTAGCTGTTTTAACACTTGCACTGTTAGTAGGGATGCCCCTGACCCCTGGCCTGAGAAGGCTGGCTTTGTACTGTGTGTTTACTCCCTTATACTGGATGCTGTACACTGTCTTGTTAACATCTACTCAAGAGTCCTCAACTGCACAGAAAATAACCTGCTGCTGCAGAAGCACTTCTAAGTGCAAGATGACGTGCTATTTTTTCATTTTATTTCTTTATGAACCCTGAGTTGGATAAAGATGTTTTTTAGTGTTGCTAAAGAGTCTAGGGCAGGCTAAGCTGGCTTACCATGTACATTAAACTTTGTGAGTTAGCTGAATTACTAGATAATTGTGGAGGGAGGGTAAAACTTTTTTTGGAAACTTTTGGCAAAAAGCAAGCACAACTGTAATTTTTTTTCTCACACATACACACATGGTCCCCATTTATTTAGTTATTACCATCTATCCCAAAGCTGCAAAAACTCCAGGAAATGCCCTATATTGTCACTCTGTCACATAAGGCTGAAAGCTTGAAGCGAATCGTTAGGCTGAGCAAATCTCAAGGGACCTTTAGCCACGGATCAGCACTGCTGAGCTGGGCAATAGGACTGAGGCTCTGCAGACCTGCTTGTGCTTACTGAGGGCTCCCATTCTTTTCTTTTCTAAATTTTCCATGCATATTTCAAATAGACAAGAAAAAAAAAAAAAAGTAGTAGTGAAGATTAGCTGAAAAATGACCTTGTCCAATCCCCTTCTTAACTCTTCAGGTGACATGGTATTAATTTTCCATGCCCAGTAGGGAGCCAGCACACTCTGTCACACAGGTGGAATCTTTTTTCAGGTTGAAAAAAGGAATTTGGGTCATTCTGAGCAGTAAATATTTCATGCAAACACCATACACAGAGAAGCCCCATACCACAGACTCAGCCAAGCGGATTTTGAATTTTCCATGTTAAAATTGAAAATAATGTTTCCTGTTCTATTTTTGGTTCTGACACAGTAAAACTGGTGACCTGAAAGTCAACTTGGTTGTTTTTTTCCCCACTTCAGTTCTGACCTATTCTGTGCTCCTGATATACCCATAAATGGCACTGGGACCAAAGGCTCACAAGAAGTGAGGCGATCAAGGAGGAGGGATCAAGTATCATTCATGTAGCTGCAGGAGTACTGAGCTGACAAAAGTCACTTTCAGGCCCTTTCTTGACCTCAGGGGTCAGTGTTGGGACCGGTGCTGTTTTACATGTTCATTGGCAACATGGACAGTGGGACTGAGTGCACCCTCAGCAAGTT
>RSEF01000005.1:44321965-44333002 GCA_003993805.1 Himantopus leucocephalus | reverse complement strand
TATTTTCTAAATGTGGAACAGCACAGTGAGAAGCAGTATTTGTAAACTTGTAAGAGATCCATACCTGAGCAGGAAAAAATGTTCATCTCATTCCTGCTTCTTCAGTGGAGGAAATCCCTGAATCTGTTTTGTAAGTGGGAGGAGACATTTAGCTATCTTGACACCATTTATTGCTTGAGAGATCATTCCCATTTTTCTCTGCCTGACAGTTCTGAATACCTAGAGTGGGTGGGCTTATGTATTATCACTTGTGTTGAAGTATTGTTTGGCTGGGCAATATTTTTTTTTTCTTTTTAATTTGTGAGAACAGAAAAATCCATATAGAATGCTGAATTTAAATTTCAAAACTCCTTAGCTGGAAAATAATCATCAAGCTAGAAAAGAGATGAGTTAATAAGAATGTAATCTGACTCTTTTTTTTTTTTTTTTAAAAGGGACTCTTTGGTATTGTCCTGTTTCTAACATCTTTCTAGCTGCTCTTTTGAAATTCTGATTTTAAGCTAATTGCTTTTTGCGGACTGCTATTCAGCAGATCTGCCATCTGATCCAGCTCTTCATCTGGTCAGAGAATGCTCACAAAGAGACCTTATGGAGAGACCTTACCTAATGTGTTGATCTTCAAAAATTTGTTTTTTCTCAGTTAATTTAATTCTGTTTTACAGGCAGGTAACATCGAGGTCTTTGGATTAAAAAGGTTTTTTTACAGAATGGTTCAGACTTACGAAACTTTTTGTTTGAAGACGAAGCCTTATTGTACTGTAAATGACACTGTGGGTTTTTTTGGCTTTTGGGGTTTTTTCCTGCCCTTTATCTGTGCTGTACATCTTCAGATTCTGGTTACTTGAACAGGATTTTGAATGCTTAGACCCTTTAAAAACTGAAAATTGGTAACTTGTGTTATCAATTTACTCTTATAAACCAAGAATAATAAAGACAACAGTGATGTTTGATTAGAGGAGTTTTTTGTTTTGACTTTTCTTCCTCAAACTTTTTTTTAAGGATACCAACAGAAATCTAAGACACGTTGACCATTTGCTAGGACAATACAGAGAATACAACAAGGAACAAACCGAAGCAATAGCAACTGTGAGCAACTTTCAGTTTATCTTAACTTCTTAAATCTTTTCTGTTAATAGCATTCATAGCTGAAAACTTGGTAGTAATGGACAGAATATATCAAGAGTTAAGTAGATGTAAACAGAAACGTTTCATATTTATTTGAGCAATCTAAATCAAACTATAGTAATATGTTATATAATGAAACTCTGGCAGGTTTTGTAGCTTCACCACTTTTCTGGTTTATAAGCACGAAATAGATCGTTATGTTATGACACTATGCCAATTACAAGGTGCATAGCTGAAATAAAGTATTAGGGAACATATTTCTTTTGCATGAATAAGTGATAAGATAAAAGCTGACTTGCAGCAGGGAATGAGATTGTGATCATACTGGTGCAGGTTTTTTTCCTGTCATTCTACAGCAGCTTCTGAATCTGTTGACCAGCTTTCTCTAAATAGCAGAAGGGGTGAAATTCTCATCAATGTGAAACTTCCACAAGTTTGAAAACAGGTGTCTAGATGGACAATGTAGAACAAATTAGTGCTGGTAGGGCAAGAGAGGTTTATAACTTGACTACAAACAAACTGCTGCAGCTGCTGCACTGAAACAGCTACATGTGAGATGCAGGAATATTTTTCATGTGAATGTAGAGAGAAAGAGAGAAAAAGCAAATATGTAGAAAAGAAGGCTTGTTTTCTTCTGATAGCTTGCTTTCTAAATCAGTACGCACAAGCTCTGCATGGAAGTAATTTGGGATATTATATGCCTCAATACTTTTTTTTTTTCCTCTGTTTGAATGCTGTTTGTGTCTTTATAAGCTCTACTTAGGCATTGAATTTGTGGAATTTCTGGTGGGCACTGGAACCACTTAAGGCTGTCTGTTTTTAACAAATGCTGATACTAAACGTAGTTCAACATCATTATTCTGGAAAGATTTTCTATTGGGAAGCATCAAGGTGAGTGAGACATCACTCAAATTCAGTTTTGACTTAAAGTCCATTCTTCTTAATTGTGCTAGGTGGCTTTTGATTATGGCTCAAGTAGAGGAGAAATCTAGACACTATTACCACCTCCTGCTTAAGCTTTAAATAATAGCGTAAAATCAGTCTTATTAATACAGACAGCATGTTTCTCTGAGTTGCTGTTCCCTTTCTGAAGCAGAAGTTTCTACTTGCATAGAATAGATGTTGTATTTCTTTGATATGTGCGAAGAAGCAGCTTGGATCAGGAAGTAGTGTACCTGTTTTCCTTCTACAAAAAATAGTTAAGAAAAACTTGAATAAATTTCTCACTTGTGTAGTGATATGTTGGGGTTGTTTTCACAATGATAGTTGCTCAACTGTTTCTACCGTATTAGACAAGATTGTTTATCTAAGAATATTTTGCCCCAAATGGGCTATGTGTTTAGGTTCTGTCGGTTATGCTGAATACTGTAATGTCTGACTCTTGAATTCTTTGTGATCTTTTCCTTAAAAAAGACTTTCTTCAGATCTTTGTATAGCATATTTGCATTTATGAATTGGTGACTGTTGGGCTGTTGAGAAGCTCTTTTCCATTCTAATTTATAAATTAGTCTCGCCAGACCAGTTTGAGGTGCCTGGTGTCCGCCTATGAATCAGCGCAGTAACTTACAGGGTCAGGAAGGTTTGCCACTCAGAACTTTATTTCTTTGTTGCTATTGTTGATTCTGTAGTGGTGAGAACATTGTACTTTCCATATGTGCTCTTTTCCAGAGCAACGTTATTCTCCTGTGGACTTCAATGTTGGTCTGTGATTTTGCTATGTCCCTGGAGGACAAGGATAGTAGAGAAAACGTTCTGTTCTCCTCTTTGGGGTGGGGAGGAGGGAGGGAGAGGGAGGAGAGAATGTTTTGGTGTGTGGTTTTTTTGCTCATGTGAGGCTTTGGAGAGGTTTAAGAGTAACTAGCCTGCGAGAGAGAGATGTTGGTTTTGTTTTTTTTTCAATTTTATTTTTTCTGATGGTACTGATGTTTGTCTCTTTAAATAAATTAAAAAATACAAAATAAGGAAGAAATGGGAAAGGACTAAAATGTTAGCCACTGTGTTGATGGGATTTTAAACAGGTTAATGGGAAAGGACTAAAACGTTAGCCACTGTGTTGATGGGATTTTAAACAGCTTATCGATGAGATATCAGNGATTTTAAACAGCTTATGGATGAGATATCAGGGAATGGAATTCAGATTGTTGAATATTAAGGATACGCTATTCAAATTTGTTTTTATTATCTCTGTTCCACTGTCACTAGCCTCTCGTCTTTTAATAATTAAGTTGTTTTTTTAAGAGAACACAGATACCTTAAATTATAACAATGTTTATAATGTTTAAAATTTTTGAGTTATAATTTACAATTTTTTGGTCATTGTTCTGTTCTAAAGAAACAGACTGAAGATTAAGGTTGTTAATTCTGGACACTGTGGTAGTTCTTTGTTTATAAAACTAAAAGTTAAAAAAATCCAGCTGTCAGGTTTCATGTAGAAACAAACTGAACACCTGTATCTTAATTCAGAGTTTTTATTACCCTATTAAAGATGTAAGATAAGTCTTTGACAGAGTGAAGTTAGGTTTGAAAATTGAGTTACTGCTGTTCTTTGATCATGTGGCATTTTCATGATTTTTTTTCTTTTTAAAGTTTTAGCTTTTTGAATGCAAAAGTGATCTTTTCTTACATACCTGCATTGTTGTATATTTTCCCCTCAAGTAGCCTCTGTCTTTTTGAGAAAGCATTAGAAAATCCTTAAGATTTTTGGTTTGAGAATTTCTTAGTGATAATGAAGTTCTTTTTTTTAATACTACCATATAATGAAAACATAGTACTTTAAAAAAAACCCTAAAGAGGCATTGAAAGATTCAGAAAATATTTAAAGTAATGTTTTATGCTTTGGGGAAAAAAGTGCCACGCAGAAAGAGATCCATCACAGTGTATATAATTCTGCAAGAATAAAGCAGCAATTTAACCATTGTGGTACAAGCCTCTGTTCTGAAGGTTCAGCTTAACTCTCCCTAAGTTTGTTTTGTGGATTGTCAAATAAAGGTGTGACAAAAGTAAGTGGCTAAGGACCAAAGTTAGCAAATGCAATTTTAGAAAATAAGATGTAAGTTTGAAAACTAAGGAACTTATTTAGGAATATAGTTAGTTCTGAACTCTTAGGTGGGGAATGGCAGCCTCTTGCTGGAAGTGTAACTACTAAAAGTAGGGCTTGATGTAAAGCTGCTTAGTAAAATTTGATAGCCATATATCAAACTGATTGCAGGTAGAGCTGCTAGAAAAATTCCAATTAAAAAAAAAATTCTTTGAAGTTTTCTGGATTTTGCAAGGCTGTTATTGAGCGTTGCTGGCAAATAGGTTGTATTTTGGTTATAGGAGACATACTTTTCTTTTGAGTTTTCCTGGTGCATTGTACCACTGTTTTAAGAAACTTTATATTTGAAGCTACCAATGTTGGAAGCATGTTTTGTTATAGTTATGGGAATGTGACGAGATATTGAAGAAAAGCTGTTATTAATTCATAGCTATACTTGGCTTTAAAATAGTTTTGATTCTCTTAATGACTTTGAAAAATAATATTTTACATGTGTGGGTTTTTTTAGTCAGTCTGTGTCCATATTTCAGTAAACTGTAATTTCTCTGCAGTTAAAAGAAACACTGGAACAGTCTATAGGTCAATTAAGGAGCCAACGATTAACCCGAAACTCTGGAATGAGAAGTGCTTCTCTCTCAAGCTTATACCCTAGTGATCTGGATGGAGAAGAAGTGTCAGGTAAAATACTTAAGGTGATTGAGTATACTTAAATTATGTCATATAGCTGTTGTATGGAAAAAGGAAATAAGAAGAAAAATGTGTGAAGATAGTGTCATGAAAAGTCATCATTGATTACTTCAAAGAAATTCAGTTTAGAAGTTTAAGAGACCTACATTAAGTTATGCCGTTGTTTATTTGGTAAATTCTTACAGCTTTCTGTTATGTAGTCTTTTCTGCTGATATCCTGAGAGATCTAAATGAAACATTGATTCTTTCAGTAGAGAAAATTCCTTGTCCACTGCATGAGTTGTAGGTACATACAAGTTAAAGCTAAATCCAAAAGATATTGCAGCTTCTGAAGCTTGCTTCACAGCAAAAAGGAAATTTAAATTTTAAATGCATAAGATTGTGGATGTGAGGATGAAATTATCTAAGGCTCAGTAGAAAAGGAAAAACCGAACCAATGTATAGCCTACAGAAAAGTAGTTTTTTCTTGTATGTCTCCCAGAAAATTCATTATATTTTAGGAAAAGGTATGTTTGGGAGGAGCAGTCCTCCCAGAAGTAGCATTTAATGTATTTTAGTAGAAAGCTCTAAAACTTTAAATTTTGTAATGTAAAAGCTGTGAAGTACTGTAGTTTGAAGCTATAATAGATCCAGGTGGAGGACGAGCTGTTGCTTGGCCAAGTAAAATTTGATGAAAAAACTACCTATTCCTTGGAGGAACAAAGGAAATCTTTTTCTTACCCACCTCATACATGTGTTCCAGAAATGTTTAGCTCTTCCCAGGATTCTTGTTGAATTTAAATAAGAAGTATGCCTGTGAATTTTATGTAACTTCAGTAGTTGTTTTGTCTGTAATGTGGCCTATAGGAATGTTGGCCAGGGAAACACATGTTTTTCATGAAGCAAAATGAAAAAATTCCTGTATGAAGTTTTGTCTTCCTATTTACTTTTTTATCTCTTATCTCATAAAGGGAACCGCCACTTCCTGCCTACTTCTCCTCTCAGGGATTATGGAGACTCACAGGGCAATAAACATCGAAGGTCTAGATCTGCAAGTGTTCGATTTGTCAATGAGGCAGATAATTTGGACCAGGTACAGAGCGCTAATGGGAGTTGCTTCCCCAAACAGGCAATATGTGGTCACCAGGCTCTTTGCTTTTACATCAAATGAGGTTATTCTGATGATGCAGCTAAGAATGTTTTAGCTATGAAGTGTTCTTTCAGTGGTACCTGTCATTCTTCATTAGGCAGTTATCTCTTGTATCTGTCAGTGTCACGAAGCTTCATGCAAATCTATGATTACTGATAAAAAGATGCAGATGGCAGTGACATCAAAAGGAATGTGTGAAAATAATCTCTGTACNTCTTCATTAGGCAGTTATCTCTTGTATCTGTCAGTGTCACGAAGTTTCATGCAAATCTATGATTACTGATAAAAAGATGCAGATGGCACTGACATCAAAAGGAATGTGTGAAAATAATCTCTGTACTTTTTTAGGCCACGTATGAGGAAGAAAAATCATCTCTGAATATGTGATTAATGTTCACCTACATGCTGAAATCCAGTGTGGCTATAAAGGGGATTGTTCTGCTTTAGTAAATGGCACAGGATCTTAGTGCTTTTGCTGTTTACTTCAGTGTAGCCTGGATAGATTTTGAGCCAGCTAGTTCTCCATGTTAATTCTAGGCCTAACCTGTGAGTAGGATGGTTTGACCCAGTACTTGAGGCAGATGATGCAAGGAGGAGAGGGCATGTATGGCACTGGTAATTTTCATACCCCTCAACTTGTGTCTACTTGCAGACTCTTCAGAAAAAATAAATTAATTACTTTAATAGATAAGATTATGGCCTTTCTATATGCTACTGATAGAGAAGAGATTTCAGTACCTGCTTTTGCTCTTTCAGACAGCGTGGCTAGACCTGCTTGAGCGAATCCCTCTGTGTGGTGTGGACTAATTTGTCCAGGAGAAATGTATTATGACTAATATTAAAGCAGCTGATTGTAAGGTGTTCGTGTTGACTTTATTAAATCAGTCTCAACTTCCAAATAATTGATTTTAAACTTAACCACCATAAATTCTCTCAGTTGACTTTTTGGGAAGTCTGAGTGCTACAGAAATTCCTAGACTTCTATTTAACCCCATTTCATTGTCCTTTCAGTCTGCTTCTCCTCCTATTCCTTCTTCCCTCAAGGTTAGTGTGGAACATAATCCTTGGAAGGAAATAACGTTATATGGAAATCTTTCCTCCTAAGTTTCCAAAAGCTGAGAAATACTTTAGACTACTTCTAAATATTTTATAAATATCTTAGAAATTTTATTCAAGGGAGATCCTGCAATGCGTACAGAATTCCTAGTTTATATTGAGTAACTATGTAAGCAAATAGCTTTTTCCTGTTTTGATGATAACTTCTGGTTTATTCCTTATTTTTGCTTTTCAGCAAGTGAACATGGCTTTACTCAATCATTAACTGTTTTTTAAGGAGAGTATAGTGCTTTGAGGAATGATAAACTAGAAGTAGTCGTTGATGATGACCATAGGTAGAAACTGGGGCAGAGATATAAAGCAGTACTGCTTAACTAAAGCTGTGGCTTTTTCTTCTTTCTGTAACCACAGTCCCTTTAGTCCCATTCTGACTGCTTCTAGCTAAGGTAATTTTCCAGCTGAATGGTCTTTTAACACATTTGAGTCTCTCTCCTTCTTAGGCTGAGGGTTTCTGAAAATATGCTGGGTTTTTTCAAAGTCTCATGGGTCAGGTTGAAATTTCTGGTTAGTCACGCAAGGGGAGATGGTAGTGCCCGTGTCTGAATGTTGAGGTCAGTCAGCTGGGCTGTGGAACATCCAGGTTTAAGTCTTGAGCATAGAATGAGGGGATATTATAAACCACGTTTTTTCATAGTGATGATCCTGGCCACTGAGCTGTTGACAGCAGTAGGATGGATTAACTGTCAGTTTTTAACCCATGAAGGATGGATGACCTGTTACTTTTATTTGCTCCTTTAAAAAGTTTGACTGTAAATTGGGGGCCTGCTGAATGGGCCAAATGGGAGGTTTTACAAAGGAAAATAGATGTGGGTTTTCTTTGTTGTTTGTGGTTTTGTGGTTGTTTCACCCCCACCCCAAGCTCTGAAAAAAGCATTCTAGTAGAGTGTGTAAAGTCTTGGACAAGGTAAAATATCTTTCCTCAGTGCTTTGGTAGTTCCTGAATATCATAGTGTTCTGCTTGGTCACTTCCAATTGTATATGCCATCTTTTTATTGTAAGATATGTAGCTGGGCAGAACTGTTTCACTTATACTAGCATTTATTAGTAGGAAATGTGTCTCTTCTGACATCACCTGTTCAGATTTTTCAACTTGCTTTGTATTAAGTTAAAAAGATGGCGCAGTGTCAGGTAACTGAAATGACCAAGCTCTGAACCATAGAAAAAAAAAAAACGTAGTTGGGAAACTTTGTTCAGCAAATAATGTATTGAAAATTAAACTTAAACGAGCAAGTGTTGTAAAGGGTTGATTGAATTAGAAGCATGCAAGCTTCATCCACTCATCCAGGCTCATCTGCAGTTCATGAAATGTTGTTATTTTTATTTGCTTTACTTTAAAAAGTGTGTATATATGTATTTTTGGAATATCACAGAAAAAAGGCTTCCTAAGCCTTGGCTTAATTGGTGTACTTTAATTTACAGCTGCATTCTTTCCACCAGTCCCTTCGAGATCTCAGTAGTGAACAAGTTCGCCTAGGAGATGACATCAGTCGGGAGCTGTCAAGAAGAAATCGGTATAAACAAAATATAACTCCATGTGAAGAATACTGTGGAAAATAATTGTTATGCCTTTAAATAATTCTTAAACTCCTTTGTTCTTTTGTATTAAAAGTAATAATTTTGGGGAGAGTTGGTAATTACACAATGTGTAGATGAAAGCAGTTATTATGAATGGCTTGTTCCATGTCATCTTGTGTAGTATTTATAAATGAAAATAATACTCATCAATTCTGATATGTGTAGTATATGTGGCTTCCCCCCTCATATATAGACAAAATGACAAGGACTTGGGAATTTCTTTTATTATAACTCTGCTTCTTATTTACTCTTTGTACTGGAGTCTCTTGAGGGCAAGCTCTCATGCAGGCCATAATGATTTTTTTAAAGTACATACTGTCTCAACATACAGTGCTTTGTCTACTAGCAGTAACAGGAATTAGGCTGCTAATTCCTAGTAGGAACTAGTACTATTCAAACGGACTGTGTAGACGTGTTCACAATTTTGTACTTGTTGACCTGATACCTAGACTTTCAAACTACATGCTCCATTATCTTCACTTGAGGAATGGAAATGCTTTTTATCATGAATTTTCTACTTGAGGCAGGTCTCTAATTATGCTAGGAATTCAGAGGCTGTAGAACAAATTGAAGTAGCATAAAAATCCAGGAGACTGTTGCTGCTTAAAATTATCACAGTTGATACTTTGTTTTTGCACTGTAGAATATTGTCTTACTTATATTTTTCTATGAAGGACTGATGCTGAATTAAGAAAGACTCTAGAGGAATTGTCTGAAAAGCTCACTGAGTCTCAAAGACAAGAAACGGTGAGTGTGACTAACATGAAAAAATTATTTATATTTAGTATTCTAAGCAGGATGTGGGGTTCTAGTTTAATGTGTGGGGTGTTAGTCAGTACCAAGTATTAGTACATATATCTGAACGTGATCTTATCTAGGCTACTATAGGTTGTTATAATGTTACCCTTCCAAAATGAAATCATCAAGACAAGTTTTGTATTTCATGTATTTATTTAAAGTAAAAGTGAGTGTTTTACAAGTGTGTATGTAGTGAATTTTTCTGTTTCAAACTTCATGGTCTTGGAGAAAGCTGCTTTTTAACTTTGAATGTTGGTTTGAATGCTATTATACTTGTTGAAGATACCTTTTGAAATATACAAGCTTTCACATGTTATGATGAATAATATTGTTTTCCCTCCCTCCCTCCTTGTCCTTTTCAGTCCTTATCATCTATGCAGCATAACAGGAGTCATCTCTTTGGGCTGCACTCTTCTCTGAAGGCTTTGAGACAAATGTAACAAAGGAGGCAGGACAGCCATGATAATCTCTTCTTTTTTGCCTCCTGTATCTGCTGGAAGCAGACTAACTGAAGTCTATATCACTTAAATATCAGAGATCTGCTATTGAGATGTAACTTAAACAGCATATTGCTGTAGGAACAAGAGAAGTTGAGAATCTCTCCAGTAGTTAGGAGGTGGAAATCCTGTGGGTAATTTTTGACTCGTAAGACTTGAGTATATGCTTTGTGTGAGTATTAATGTGGTATCAGTAACAATGCTGACTTTTCAGAGCAAGTGTTGTGTGTCCTTATTTTCCCATAGGTGATTCATCTTCCCCTAAAATTGCATGAATTGGTACTAAATGCTCTGTCAAGAGCTTTAGTGATGTGTTTGTCACTTTGTCATAGTTGCAGCTAGGATGGAATTAACTTTCTTGCTCGCAGCTGGTGTAGTGCTATGTTTTGGATTTGGGATTGTGGCAAGAGCACACCCCTTCTTCCCGCCTCCTCCCCGCCCGGGTCTAAAGGTGCGGTACAGGAGTGCGGTAGCTAGCTTGGCAGGAAGTGCATGAGCTGCTGGTCACATACACAAACAACTCCCAGACACATACCCCAGATACCTGAGCCCTAGAGACCACCTCAGCCAATAAGCCTACCTAGGAGTCCCCTTGACCAATGAAAGCTGTATGTGACCATGACCAATAGATGACCACAGTTCAGATCTGACCCAGGCTATAAAATGGGGCCCCCGCCAGAGAACCCCTTTGAGTGGTTCTCCTCTGAGCAACGGGTCCATGATCAGAAGCCCTCCCTTTGGATCAAGACATTGTCCAAAGTAACTTCCCTGGGATTGAGTGTCCTCACCTTTTAGATGAGTGGTTTGTGCATTTTGAGTCATCGTTCTAAGCTTAGATTTAGTACACACCGTGTAGTATTAGTTTCCAATTGACATCCTGAACCTGTAAAAAAAGTTATGTCTGCTGAAGTGTTTGTAGTATAAGATCCCTGTTCAGTTTGACCGTTTTACCTTTTCATGACACCATTAAACCTGATTTTTGGAACATAATTTCTAGGACTTAGAATTCTACAACAGGGATGAGAAACAGTAATGATAGCACACTAATGTTTTTGGTTGTTGCTGGGCAATCA
>RSEF01000005.1:44308892-44320965 GCA_003993805.1 Himantopus leucocephalus | reverse complement strand
ATCTCTAGAGGTCCCTTCCAACTCTGAAAATTCCGTGATACAGCTCGCGCGCACAAATCCAAAATAATCATCAGTTAGTGGGTCAGACTGCAGTTGCCCATTCACCTGAGCCATTTAATGGCTTGCTACAGACAAAAGGTCAAATTCTTGCTTCTGGTTCTCTCACTCCCATCTGTGCTACTTGCTCCTTCCCTTATTTCATGTCTGCTCCTCTTTGCACCCCTCTATAACTGTACTTTACTCCCTAATAACCACATAGGGCTCTCTGTGGGTTTTGCCAGCATAGACTGTTCTCGTTGTCATGAACTAAGTTGACCCTTGTGGAGGTCCAGGTCCAATGTTTTTGCCAGGACAAAGTAAGCAAGAGCAATGCACAACTAGAGGCAGGGAGCAATGTGACCTCCAGGCCTTTCAGCAATTGCAATCTGTGATGTCATCTGACTACATCTGGTGGAACTGGATCACTTAGTGCAAGGACCATTTCAGCTGGTGTTGCACTGGCTTCTGTGGGACATGAAGTAGGAGTAATTACACAGTCATTAGTACCCAAACTAGCTTATTTAAAGCTAACTGCTTTAAGTAAAGCACTTCACTGTAGTATAAATGTACTATTAGACTGTTAGGGTAAAAGTTTGCTGGCTTCTCTTCTCAGCCTCTTGTAAAATTTGAAGTGTTTATTCACTAGCATTGTGGCTTAGATTTTTTTTTTTTNATCTGTTCCAAAGATTTATTTAGAATAGGAATATTTTTCCCTGCATTCTGGTACTAGTTAGCAATGTTACTGCTGCATGAGTAATCAACACCTATATAGATGATAACATTTATGTCTCGTAGTAGAATCAAGTCATTAATGAAACACTGGCATTGAGGCCTTAGAAGCATTGATACTCTTCACAACATGCTCGGTGGTGGTAATTCAGCAAGGAAATGGTTTCTGTGCCTATTTACAATTGAGTGATTCAGTCACCAACAGGTTGCTGAATGGAAAAGCAAAAACTTAACATATGTTTATTCACATACCCTGGTCTGGACCTTTGAGGTTTGGATTTTATGTTGACTGGAATTGTTAAAGTGCAGTTACAGGACAATGTTCCTTAGCTCACTTAAGAGGTGTGTAGGCAGTAAGAACGCTGGGTTTTCCTGCTATATTCTATCAGTTTTTCATCATTGACTTGAACATGTTAAATGGAAAAAAAATACGATACTGACGCTTTAGCCTTCTGGTTTGTGTAATCACTGGCATCTGTATTAAGGTTACTATGATGACTGTTGACAGGTATAATTTTACACAGGACATAATGAATGTTACAAGATGGGAGCGACTAGCTGTTATTACTGGGGTTTTTTTTTGTATTGTTTGAATGATTTGAGGATAGGTTCAACCAATGACTGTATGACTAGTTTTTAATTTTGCAGCAACCTTCTGGTTACTGCAAATGTATGGATGTAGTTTTTATATGTAGATATTTAATTTGTAGTCAGGAAATGACAGCACCCTGAAACTCCAAACTGTTTTCAAAACAGCCAACCAAAATACTCATTAAAAAGAATTGAAAAAAAAATAAATTTTGACAGCCACATTCTTGGTATCTTCTGTGTCCCATTTTAATAATCATGGCAAAAGCCGTGCCTTTCAGGTAAACTTTTGCTTTACTTTATCAATTTTCCATTGTTTTGTTCTGATTTTTTTTTATTGTACGATTCTTGACATCTGTAGTTGTTTTCAGACAAGAAATTTCTTCTTTCTGTTGAAATTATTAATTTATTGAGAAATATATATATTAAAATTTTAAGAAATCATTAAATAGAGGCTTAAAGAGAACTTTAGCCCATTGCGATTTTCTCTGTCAGTAGAATCACGGCTTAGTAAAGGCTTTAAATAAGAAAAGCTATTGTGGTGTCATCCTACAGCAGATGTAACAGATTAAAGTCTTTAGTGCAAGGACACTATCTCACATAGGAAATTTAATACTTCCTGCTGAGGAAAAGTGGCTGCTTGGGATCAAGGCAAGTTGGTTGATTAATGAGGCTGCCAAAAGCTGCAGTACAGGTGGTCTGACTTTATATGCTCTTACATCTCTCTAGGGAAAATGCATTTTGCAAACAGGTGGTTTTCTGTAGTTCTGCAATTGTGGCTCACCAATTTCTCAGTGCACCTGTGAGTTAATAGCTATATGCTGTTGTCTCAGCTGTGTTGATTTTGGTGTACCATCTTGCTAGATTCTAGAGACCCTGAATTCTATTCTGGCTGGAATTCATCTTGCTTATTTGGACACTACTACAGAGAACAAGCAATACCTGGGACACCACCTGTGAATTTATAACAGCGGTAGCTGTTTAGAGAAGACATTCATAGCTCTAGATGACAGATCTCCATAAAGATTTGCATTGCTGTGTGTATGGTTCCTTTTCCCAATACAAAGATGTGTTTGGCACTCCTCATGAAGATCAGTTGGTACGCATCGCTAATGACTCAAGAGCCACAGTAAGGTCTCTAGATACGATAAACTGCACCTAGGAGAGCCTCTCTTTGAATAATATGCCACAGATACTTGTTCTGTCCCTCTACTGTAAATTCATCTAGCCCTTCCTGCCCTTCCTCTTATAGATATCATTCTCATTAGACCTTGCTTTTTCTTGAAGCTTGCTTGTTATTTTCTCTCTATTCATGTGCCTTAAAGTATGCAGCTTGCCATACAAGAAAGAATTTCGGAGAAACAAAGACTAAGAAAACATGTTAGATTTAAGAAAATTAAATACCTCTTGAAAAAATTTTTTCAAATTCTGAATTCTGTCAGCCATAGTCTGCTCACTCCAAAAGTGAGATTGTTCTTCAGTTCTTGATCTAGAACACTAGTGTCCAAACTGTTTTTGATTGCATACCTCTATCAGAAAAAAAATTTTGAGCATGCACACCTAATATATGTGTACTTATTTATTGATAAATTATATACTTGTATTGCTGTACTGATATGCACATTATAAAAAATACACAAAAATAGAAAAGGATGAGATAAAGTTGAAATAAACACTTCTAAAAATATTTTGTATTTTATTTATCAACAGTACAAAAAATACTTTTCTCCTGCACAGCAGTGGATTGTCTTGACACCCAACTTTGGAGACCATTGAGCTAGAATACCATTATTCTGTGCCTTGATAATGTTTTTGTAATGGAACCATCTTTGATTCAGAATAAGAAAACTGTTTTATTTTATCACTTCTGATTTGTCCATGTCACTGAGTGTTTCTTACTGAAACTTGCTGGAACTTAATTTAGTAAGTATTTACTTACTGTAGTAAGTATTTGACTAGAAAGGTCCCTGGGGTGTTGTTTGGAATCCTCTATAGCATGTCTGGTGGTAGACAAGCGTCATTCAAAGGAAAACAATGGATTACGTATAGCTGCTGTTAAAGATATGTTGAGCATGTATATATTCACAACCCTCCCTCTTATGCTTCCTGCAGCATCTCTCCATTGAGAATCAATATGGTCCAAAGCAAATATGGTAAACATAATTTAACATCTCTCAGCTCTTAAGGAATTGCTAAGACAAAATGAAATTTTGCGCAGTTATCACCTTTTGCATTTATAAGAATATCTTTTGCATGGATTTCAGTGCACTTTAAGCCTCACATCAGCTCTGTGAAGATAGGAAAATATTTTCTTTAGCCAGTTTTAAATGAAGCACAGAAAATTAACCAGGAAGATACTAACGTGAGTGCGAGAGCCAGTAATAGAACTGAAGAGTCTTATGTAAGCATTAGAAAAAAATTATTCTCATTCTTTTGATAAAGACCTCTCTTTAAAATGCATAAGTAGCATATTGGAACCTATAAATTTTTGTTTAGTAATCTTGTAGTATAGTTTCTGGATTTATTTATTTTGTACATGCTTCAGTTGTAGAAACTCATTGTTGCAAAATGTTCTGGCATCCAAAACAACAAATAGGCTCAATGAAGATACAGTCAAGTTTCATGGAGGTCATATAGCTCATGGATGGTCCAGATGCAGTCCTTTTTCTTAGGAATTCTCTCAGCTGCTCATTGCTGGAAGCTGCCGTTAGAGTAAATAACATTACCTTTTTTGATTCTCCTGTCTTAATATCCACTCGTGCTCACTGTCTGAAGTGGGATGTTGGCTGCATGATTTTAGACCTGACCGAATAAGGTACCACTAATTCCCAAAAAGGTCTCCTAAAAGTCACGAGCACAACTTGAATAGAAAATTACCTGAGAAAAGAAGGTTGCACTTCTCTGTTGTCCCTCACACCTGCCAAATGATTACATTTCCCTTCTGTATGTTATCCTTTCCTTTTCCCAGAAGTGATGAGCTTCTTTGCAAATAAGGAAATATAGAGCAGGCCAGGACTGGAGATGTGAACATTTAAAAGTTGTGCTAAAAAATATCAAAGCTGCCTAAGCCTCAGGGAATAGAAGGAAAACATAGTATTTTCTGTTTCCTGCATAGCAATAAGTCTCTTAGGGAATCTGAGCAGTGAACTGTTTCCTTTTCTCTTAGCTTCAGATGCTTTTTTCTCTGTTGTGATTGTGGGTGCTGTTTCAGGTTAATGCAAACAAATGCACCTCTGTAGGTTTAAGAATCTGTTTTGAAGTTCCATGGCAAAAATAAAAATATACACCTAAAAGGTATCAAAATAATGAATCATTTAAAAAACTTCGAAGTTTTGTGTAAAGTATATTCTTTTGGAATACTGACTATGTTACTAAAGACTGCAGTAGCTATTAAGTTGCTAGAATTTATAACAGCAAAGAATATGGCAAAAGGGAATCCCTTTTTTAAAATGGTATTCCTTTGAGCTTGGAGGTCTTTTTACATGTGGATGAGAAAACTATTGATTTCGATACAGATAAACAGCTGTTTCATTCTTGGTGGTGATGAGCACTGCATTGATTGCAGTGGTGGTAACTGAATTATAATCTTTAAAGGTAGTGGAATGTGCTCAATGCTAGTATAACAGTTTGATAATGGTCTAGAAAGCTTTAATCAGTATTAAAAATCACTTGAGACTTTTTTTGTTTAGCAGAAGTTACAAATAAAAAATGCAGTGGCCATTGAGTTTGGCCATGAAAACTATTACGCATTTGAATACCATTTGAAAAAAAAAAAAACCAAAAAAACCCCCACACTTCTGATACTTCTCCCCACTTTGTTTTCATTCACTAAACCTATGAATGTGGTGGGGATGAAACTAGCAGGATAGAAATATTGTGTATCTTAGAGATACTGTATGTTGTAGTCAAGTCAAACTGTTGCCTTTGACTTTGGAGATTTATTTATTTTTTTAAAATCTTGCTTGGGATTACATAAATGCATTCTGAAATGCTCATAATTTATTGGCTTTGTTCTACACTAGCAAAAATTAAGTTTCTAAGAAATATCTATTTCTCTAGAGCTTTTTTAAGATAATAACATGTTTATGTAGAAATTCCCTTAATGGCTTACATACATGGCCAGTACTGTTTCAATTAGAGTAGTTTGAAGTGAGTCCCGGTACTGTTTTACATCTCAGTTAGTTTTGTGCCAGGGTGATTTGTGGTGTCTGGCCTGACTGTACAAAGGTCTGGCCTCACTGAAACACCTTTCAGTACTGAGTGTTTCTGGACTGTGACCGTGACTGTTGTCAGTTAGAAACAGCTTAATTCACCCCCCCAAAACAGGGCCTTCATGTCAGATTCATTGTGTGAAGGGAAAAACTTGTGATATAATATGTGATTAACCTTTGCTATGTAGGCATGTGTAAGATAAGTCATTTCTAGCTAAGAGAAACTGGTTTATTCAGCTGCTTGAGAATTCCTTCAGACTTGATAGAAACCTGCTTGGCTGCCTTGTGCATCTACAGGAATGCTGCAGTATCTGTTCAGTAGTTTTCTGGGAAACATCTCCAAACGATGATTGAAAGCCGTGGGATGTGTATTTGAAATAAATATACTGCAATTTTTTATCAAAGCAAATTTAAAGATAAAATGAGGAGGGTATCTAATTAAGTGATTTATCAAGAGCTTGCCATAAGCTTGGGTAACATAAACCCTAAATTTCTAGGGTTGCGAACTTTGGGAAATCAAAAATGGTCTTATTAATGTATAACTCAAAGCCCTGACTTGTGTTTTGGAGAAGAACTGTTCTTAGCTCGATGATTCAAAAAATATGTTGACACTTTTTTCTGAACTGCCGTTCTTTTCTTGTCATAACCTGGATTTCTTGTTTTAATGCCACATGGTAGCAGTATTTTTTTGTACTATATGAGTTGCTATATAGTATCCTGTGTGATCTGCAGCTGCTTCAGAGGGGTGGGAGTCTTGAGTCAGATCTGCTGGCAGCTTGCAGGTATCTTGGATAGCTTCCAGCATATTAGCTATGTGTGCAGAACTGAAGCGCGAGTGTCAACTTCAGAGTAATCTGAATCACATTTTAGGGTTTTTGACTATATGACTAGGTGTCTGGGACTATAAGAACTGATTTTGTCTACAGTCCTGTATTTGTGCATTCCCCTTTGCAAGAACAAGTTGTGAATTGGCAGGTACCAAATTTAAATTCTTAGTGGTGAATATGCTAACCTGGTATTGATCCAGTTTGCTGACTTTTCGCTGGTACTTCAATCTTCACAGAGAATGCAAAGCAGAATGTGGTCTAGCACTGTCTTCAGTTTCTTAAAATGGGAGGTCATGCAGTATTTAAAATCAAGTTCCTACTTAATGAGTGAAGGCTGTTCAGTGTTCTTCCTGAAATAAATATGTGGGTTTTAATTCAAATTCTTGGGAAGTTGCTTGCTCTACTGCAAGTAATATAAGTCAATGTCCTGTTTCCCAACTTTGTTACTCCCAGCACAGGGGTAAAGGAGTTGAACTGCTTTTTAACATTCTAGAGTTAGTTATTGGCACATTAATGGGTCAGCTAGGATAAATAAGGTAGTACAGTTGCATTTTACTCATTCCAGTCAATCAATAACTGCTCCTAAACCTATTTTCTGATACTTTTCACCAGCAGCAAAAATTACAACTGGAGTGTGTGTGTGTTTGTGCGTGTGAAAAGTCTGTCTGAATAACTGCATACCTTTTTTCCTCACTTATATGAGAGTTATGGTGGAATATAAAATCTTCATCTCCAGGTTAGTATTTGCAGTATTTTGCAACATACTATGTTGTTTCAGTGTCAGGCAAACTACAAAAGATAATGATTCTTGTGGAATGCTTTAAATCATAACCTGTATATTCCCTGGGAGTTTGGTCAGATAAATCTAAGCCGCTGTGCTATGACTGCAAGGACACTCAGTTGGTGTTCACTGACACATAGCTAAATGAGATAGAAACCTTAGACGATTTGGAGTTTAACCACTGTAAATAAGTTATTTTTGTAAAACTCCACAAAAGTATGATCCCTAATTTTGCAGGCAATATCCTGAACTTGCTGTTGATTTTGAGCGGTATCAAACTACTTAAACATATTTGATTTTTTTTGAATAGTTTTAGCCTTTAGCTCATTATAGGATTGCAAGCTTCATATTGAGCTAAAAATGAAAAAAGGAAATATGTTGGTGAATGTCTTTGTTTCTAAAAGTAATTTCTCTTGTTGCCTTTTTCCATTTATTATTCATCTTTTGGAAACAATTGTCAATGCCTGAAGGTGCCTTTGTAATTCTTTTTCATTAATGCTGATTTTTCTAGACAATCTATAAATTGATGCATACTGCGCCCCATGAGAATAATGATATATTGCTTTGAACAAGAACCCTGTGGTTACATTAGGCCTTGAAAGATGATCATAGCAGGATTGTTCACAAATGTAGAAACTCATGGCGCTGTGCAACTTCCCTTAGGAAAGAAAGTTATAATTAGAGAAACTCAGAGGCTGTTCACAGAATGAACGAAAGGAGCCTTTGCTAGGACTAGTGACCATCTTTGCTATATTACAGGGACAATGCATTCTCTATCTTAAATTTATTCTAACATTATTTTCTGGCGCTGAATGTATAAAATGTGTTTGCACAAGAAATTAATTATGGGAAGTGCTTTACAAATTATAAAACATATCAACAGAACTTTTAAAACCAATTAAGCAAAGATATTCTGTCATTATAAATATCAATGTTTAAAAGAATGATACAATATGCTATATTTTTATGGGACTTTTTGTAAAGCTGTTTAGTATGTATTGCTTTAATTTATTTTTTTTTTGCTTTAGCTTTGGAGAAAACATACTATTATTTTAGATGGAGTACTAAATGGAATCAACAGTTTAAATGCAGATCTTTGTTCTTAAATATACGGTCATAAAGGGCGACTCTGTAAAGTAGGTGTATATTGTCAGTGAAATAACACCTCTTTAACACCCACCTGTCCTGCAGGACAGTCAATTTAGGCAGTGGTATAAGAAAGTAAACGGATTCTAGATATCCCTAATTTCAGATATAGAACTTCCAAATCTAGAGACTGTTAGCAGAAATTAGCTTAACTTACCTACATTTATAAAAGGCCTTTGAAAAGAACCTTTTAATAACATCTTTTTCACTTAGAACAATTGTGTCTGTACAACAGAATCTTAAATATTGCATTAGAATGAAAATAACGCAAAGTGAAATATAAGAATCATTTTTTGGTTAGATGGAACATGGGGAAGAATCTTTCATTTCCCATCCCTTTCCCCTTTCTCATAGACTTATTCTTCCCTCCTCTTTTTTTTTTTTTTTTTTAAAGCTAGTATTGCAATACTAATTTTTACCAACTCATTTACAATACTGGAATATACCCAAGGAAAACATAGAGGGCAGCCACTTTCCAAACCCAAATTCTCACACTAAGTAATGTTGATGGCAGCGCGTTTAGCTACAGTAATTTATATGGCAGTTGAGTCACTGTACTGGAAAGCATACCAAAGAATAATACAGAAAAACATGACTGTGCCAACAGAAAGTGAAGAAACAGTAATTTTCTTAATTTTAAGAAAGGATTTGAAAAAAACTGCATAGAAGTTAGGAAGAAAGAACAGCAAGTCAATCTCTGTGCTTGTGAAAGAAATAACTAAAGTTTTGTGCATGTTATCTGCATCACTTTTGAAAGACTGGTGCCTGAAAATAAGTCCCAAATAATCTGTGCGTAGTCAGAAATGGATAATAAACTATGAACAAAGAGGTAACAGGTTTAGGATGCTCAAAAGCAGGCTTCATAATGAGAGAAAGGAGAAAGAAAAGTAAAAGACTAGAGAAATAAAAGAAAGAAGGCAAATTCCTATTGGTAGAATATTTTGGGTAGTTTTTAAATGATTACAAATCATTTAAGCTAATATTTGATAACTGAACTATGTGTCTTTCGGTAATCTTTGTTACATAGGTAGAATACATAGCTACTTTCAGCTAGCTGTTCTGTACTTGGATGCTGTGGGAATGAACAGTCAGAATTCAGTCCTATGAGGTTGTCGAGGCAATTTCATAATCTCATAACTCTCCTAATTACTAGCAACTGGGATGTATCTTGATTCAAAGTCAGTCTCTGGCTTTGTTAAAGCAGTGCAAAACTCATAAGTGAATTTCTGATAGTTAAAATAGTAATAAGCCTGCAGCGTATTTTTTGTTTTTCCTGCTCTCCATGAGGTTATAACTTTAAGGTTTCCCAGAATACTAAATATGATGTACTTGATCAAAACCATACTTTTAATCATAAAAATATGTAAATGAAATAAAATAGAAAAGCAACTCGTGACATATCCCACAGAACTCAAACAGAAATTAATTTCTAACATGAAATGTTACATATGTACATGTATGTGCCAATGTATATAACTGTCACACAGGTGATATTAGGATTTTATGGTTTAAAGACTATAAAAAACTTTTCTACTATGTTTGTTTCGGTGCTCTGGCTATTTCCCTTCTCAAAATTATTCTATTTTAGAGAGAGAAGGGAATTATTGTGATAATAGTCAAAATTGTCTGCACTCATTTCCCCAGGGGATGTTACTTGGTTGTTAAAAAAGTGACCTAGAATAACTTTTCATATATAATTGCATAGCTTTGATGATCTACTTCTAGTTTAAGCATTTTTCAGAGTGAATCTCTTTTGATTTTTTTCATTCAATCCTAAAATACACCAGAAGATTGATTTAAGCATAGGCAAGTTTTTCTGTGAATTTTAATGCTGCGCCCCAAACTGTTTTCTTGTAGCTGTTTTGTAGTCACCTCAACAGCCCATGCTTGGAAACAATCATATTACTGACACATTTCACCAATTAGTTTAATCAGCTGAAAAGGAATGTTGTGAAAGCTGTAAAACAAAAAACTCACTGACTGTTTTACACAGCACTTTTTCTGTCAGGCCACGAGGCAGGAAGTTGAATTTACAAGTTCCATTTTTCATTTTACAGAGCTGCTCGAGAAGACCCTCAGAAGAGAGGAAGAAATGGGAGCTCTCCAGGTATGCTTTCTTTTTAATTAACTAGCTACACTTTTTGTCACCCTTAAAATTACTAAACTTTATTACAACATTATGGTTTTCTGAACTCCCGTGTATCTTAAATTCATCTTTGGAAACAGATGCAGCCAAATACAGACCTGATAGCTGGTAATACTCACTGCTGAGTTTTTGCGCACCAATTTAGTTGCACATTAGAGAAGATTAAAGTAGTCAGCTTTCTCCTATGAGTCAGTAAATCTAGTCCATCAGTGAAAAGAATGCTGTTTTTAAGTCACAGTATGTACTGAAGTTGTTCTGTTATACTGCTGGCTTCACTGGAACTGTATGTAGAATAGGGGCAGAGCAAATCTACATTCAGAACTGCAAAATTGCTTTATATTCTACTTCATTGGTTGGGTTAGGTTTTTTTGGGCTGTGTTGCTTTCTTCTCTGTCTCTGGGTAAAACTGAAAGTAAAAGATTTTAAGTCAGTGTTTTAAATCTTTGAAACATAAAATGTCCATAATCACCTTCCTGAGGAAGAAGGGACCAGTCAATATATGCTAGGACTTGATACAGTATTGTAAATCCTTATGGCATCTAGCAGTAAAGCTGCTTGTGCTAAGCACTTTAAATTTGTGCTTAGAAAGTAAGGTTTACCCTAGGCTCAGCTTTGGAATAGTATTTAAGCATTACTGTCAAAAAACCCGTGCTCCTTTGAAATGAAAACGGCTCGGAAAGCAAAACCAAGCTGGAATATCTAAATTCTGAGGCTTGGGAGGTTGTTAGGTAGGGTAGCGTCCCTATTCTTCAGAATACAGAAGGAAAAAAAGAATTTTTTAAAAACAAATTACAGCAAACAATACCAAACATGAATATGAAACCTTTAGATACAATATGAAGAGTGTATCAATGAAGCACCATTCTATAAGTGTACTGGAAGCATGACTTTTATGAGGGAATTAATGAAGATAAGGCTGTTAAGGAAAATGAAATTATGTGTCAACCTGGGCTTTGACCACAGGAGTTTGTTTGAGGATAGGCCTTCTCTTCTCATATAATAACAAAAGGCATTTTGAGGGCTAGAGGTATCAAAGAGTTAGTGTAGAAACAGTTTGATCCACTAAGAAGAGACAAGTTTCAAGGCCCAAAAGTTACACAACACACCAATCCAGCTGTTTCCTGTTCAAACAAAAATCTTGGCCGAGCTTTCTGGCAGCTCAAGTTCAACAAGGCTGAGAGCTTGTCTGCGCAAGCAGTTTACACAGGTGCATATCTAGTTACATCAATGTAAAAAGATCTCCTTTTATGTGAAGCAATTCTGCATCTGCTTTCATGTGAAGCTCTATAGTTGACAAATTGTTCTAATGATGTTACTTCTGATTGAATGAGGAGTAATTTTATACTGCAGAAAGTTGCGTCATAATAGTGTCTTGTGTGCATATATGTGCTTGCCTTATTTCTGATGCTCTGTCAAGTTCCCGATCAAATTGCTTTATGCCTTTCCCGAACTGGTGGTTCTGGTGAAGTACGTGACTTGTACTGCTCTGACTGCTATTTTTGTACTCAAATGCTTGATAGCAGTTTTTTACTCCTTCGGATGCCCGTGCTTTCACAGTCAAAGTACTCAGCAAAAACATCTATTATTTTTCTAGATCGTATTATAT